>CM070829.1:23146019-24346019 GCA_036326025.1 Chrosomus eos | reverse complement strand
AGCCTCGGGTCGCTAAAGACCTGAGGTATGTGTTTAAGGGTTAAATGGACAGAATCACTATTTTTACATAGTCTACCAAAGCGAGGATGTTCAATTGTGTCTGTGCCAAGATTTTTAAATGAAACCATTCAGGTTATTGCTGAACAGGCAGAGAAACATCTATACTGAAGTTCTACACAGCTGAACACTCACTCGACTGCCTACGATATTGTGATTTCTTAGCAGAAAAGCCTTGAATAACTGACAAATGAAAAGGAAAGGTGGAGTGTGGTGGAGTAGAGAACAACTGTTAAAATGTATGATTTTTATGTTTAATTTTGTAATTATAAGTGCAATCTTAAAAAGATAAGGGTGCCTGTTTGGAGGGTGGACAAGGAGGCCTATACACTACTGAACATATTGTTTCTGTGTGAGAGCGAGTGTATACATGTTGATTGTCCTGGTAAAACCAATCCGTGCCTATATGAATCCAACACACCTCTATGACAAAAGCACCAGTTTTAACCTCTCAAATGTCTCAATGTATTTTTAAACAGCTGTTTACATTTTCACATTTTCAGTAAAAGAAATAACAGCATTGTTCATAGAACAATAACTGTCTTTGCATTATGGAGGAACTGACCCTCAAAGAGGAGAATCGGAAACTAACAAAACCTATTAAAGGGCTTCCCTGCAGTACGTTAGTAAACTGAAAGTGCCAGCGCAGGTTTTTTTTTTTTTTTTTTTTTTTGTAATGATGTAATGCATTTGCTATGCGTCTTTACTGTACATCTGTGCACACACTGGCCACAACTTTATAGGTGAGAAATGTCCTCAGGGGAAGTGGTGAATAAATAAGGAGCAGCGTTGCTGGTCACCAGCATGTTGTGTTTTAGATGCGGTGAGTGTCCCTTCTTAGCTAGCTTAACCAGCAGGACTACCTACTGCCCTACAAATACAATATAATAAATTACGTGATTGTTTTTTTTTTTTTTTTTTTACTTTTTCCCCGCCATTGATTGAATTAATTTACTATAATTACACTGTTGTCTGGTAGGGGGCACTATGACAACTTCTAAAAGAGTACAGAATCTCCGGATTCAAATCACAGACAAAAAAAGAAAAAATTGCGATAAAAAAAGTATTAAATAAAATAAAAGATTTTTCTCAGCTTTTTGTTGCTAATTGTAACTTACTAACATTCAACTTTTAATAAAAAAGAATGCATGAAGCTAGAATATATATATTTTTGTTTTGTTTAAAAGCAGAGGCTCTGTTATTTCTTTTGATATATTGCATGCTCAGATATTCATACAACAAATTTTTTTGTGAAAATGATCAAAAACGCTGGCGGTGACTGGAAACTGGCAAAAACGCTGGCGGGGAAAGAGTTAAAATCCAATTTCTCTTTGAATCTGAGCATAGTTGAGCCAAAACAGAGTCTAAGGGGCTGTTTACACCTGGCCACTTCATGCGTTTTCTGTGATCGGATAGCTATCCGATCGTGAAAAGACCAGGTCTAAATGCCCTCCGAAACGCATTCGAGACGGATTTAAATCCGATCGCTCAAACCACATCAGGAGGTGGTCTGGGCCGCATTCCAGACGAAACTGGACAGGTGTAAATGCATCTGGTTGTTGAAACCACATATGTAAATTTTACTCTTCCCAAAAATAATAAAAAATAAACGTGTGAGAGCGTGTTATAGGCTATATGTCATGTTATAGTTAGATATGACGACGCTACTGCAACACTACCGCAGATGAGCAGCTGACTGCTATTCATCAAGTCACGGCCATATGTGCAAACTATCGCAAATCAAAGTGAAAGTAAGTCGCAGACGCTTAACACACAATCATCTTCATTAAAAGTAAAGAAACGAAATGATCTTACCAGGGCTGTTGCCGCTCTCTCTTATTGCTGTCTTTGATATTGAAATTAGCCGATGAACAATAAAATGCAGCTCATAACTGTTGCTTTCGGTGACGTGCACTCCTTTAAATCTGCATATAGCGCGGGAATTGAAGATCGGATTTATATCCGTTTCGCAAAAACACATTTATGTGACCAGGTGTAAATGGAATCGTTTAGATAAATTGGATATCTATCCGATCTGAGAAAACGCATGAAGTGGCCAGGTGTAAACATCCCCAAAAAGACTCAATAAAAATAAAATAAAAAAAGATGATTTTATGTTCCTGGGTCAATATATTTCGTTGAACATGGAACAACATTCCTGTCCAAAAACATAGTCCTATCCCTACCTCTAAATCTAACCCTACACATAAGTTATCCCTATAACTCAGAGGGAATCATAGGTGAATAACACTGTTGTAAAAGCACCTCACCTCACCAGACGTCTCACGTTTGTTGACTATTACGTGTGAACAGCTTTACTGGTGAACAGCAAAGCTATGCTGGTCCACTAGCTAGACCAGCACTATACCAGTTCCAATCTGTCTTTTCAACAGGGTTACTAGGCCTATTTTGTTATTCCGCAATAAAATGTATTCACAAAAATGGGTAAAAGAAAGTTTCTGTGAATAAGTGTTTCTTATGAACTTCAAAAAGTCAGACTAGAGCTGCTGCATAGTAGAAAGGCATGACAAATAGCTCTGTTTGCCTTGAACTGATCGCAGAGAGACTCTACTAGCTCCAGTGTAGTGTCCTGCCATTAATACCACACACTAAGAGGTAATGACACCATGTGCCTGCCATGTATTTATACACTATTGCACATTCTGGCAAGTCTGGTAGAGTGTGTAAGCACGCGAGAGGAGGACACAGGCATTTAGTCTAATACTGTGTATTGTGTTTAGATGAACAATGTGAAGCCCTCATGTGTCCGTCATAACAGAGGACAGATATAGAACAGAACTAAAGTTTCCTGCATTTGACACTTTTCTCAGTCATAAGGTGCGGTCACACTTCAGACGTCACAATGAATATGGGCAAAATATGCCTGTTGCGACAAAATTATATTAGCCGAATTTAATATCCAGTGAGTGGTGCCAAAGGCTTTTTTTAGTTAAATCCGAAACAGATAAATGTTATTTTGGCAATGTTTTATTTACATACTGTATTGCGGCAATTCGTAAATTAAATTACTGGAGTAATGGCGCTAAAAAGTGAATGCTCTATCATATTCTAAAATAACGTAGGCTACCACCTAACTAAACTCTGACTTAAACCTAATCAATAGTGTTAAAGGATAATTCTGGTATTTAGCACTTAGAGACTATCTATTCTAGTTTGTTTTGGATGAACTAGAGTGGTGGACACAGAAATTTTGACGATGGGTCCTGTCTCGACTTTTTGACTATTTTAGAATCGGCGCTGACCGCTTCAGAGTGGCTGTCTATGAGCATGCACAAACTGAACATGTCCTTACAACAACCCGTTTTGAGAACGAACGTTAAGGGTTGTTTTAAGGACATTTTTGTGAATGTCCTTTCATGGACTGCCACTCTGAAGCGGTCAGCGCCGATTCTAAAATTGTCAAAAAGTCGAGACAGGACCCATCGTCAAAATTTCTGTGTCCACCACTCTAGTTCATCCAAAACAAACTAGAAAATAGACTCAAAGTGCTAAATACCTGAATTATCCTTTAATGAAAGCAAATGTGAGATAAAAGCACATTTGCTAAAGCCTTGATATTATTGTTTGCTTAGAAGTCTTTAAGCTCTTTTATTGAGTGTTGTGAGTCGTGTTTCACAGTACTTGAACAGTACCTGATAATCTGTGCCTTTAATCATAATTTGCATAAAAAGGAATACAAGTTTTTGGTGTTTTACTGCCACAAGTGCAGTTGCAATCTGCAGTGAATAGTATGCAAAGATATAGAGGGAGAGGCACATTTTTTTTTCAATGAGAATATGTGGGTAAAATGTTATATTTGATCTACTCCACCTTTCTTTAACATGCAGGTTTGAGCTTTGCATTCTTGGAACTGTTGACTTTTCATTATATGAAAAGTCACTCACCTGTATTTCACATTCATATGAATGCAAGTGAGTGGAACACAAAGTGTAATGTGACCGCACCTTTAGACTTAAACTTTGATAATACACTATAATACACTCTTAATCGCTTTTTATGTATTTATAAAGAACACATCACTATCACACAGTCCTGATCAAATACAGAACCCACGATAGACCCACACGATAATCCAAGAGATGAAGCAAAAAATTCTCATCAAAATGTCACCTGCTGGACAACGATCCAACGATCATGCATCTGTTTTAACATCTTTGAGCCCCTAAATGATCTGAAATGCACAAAATGAAACAATACTGCAGGGTTTCGCCAGTCTTTGACCATAAGCGACATTTCCTCTGCATAGGTCATATCTCATGCAAATCATTTTAAGTCTCCAACACTGATTATAAGGCACCTATGGATGTTTCCACCTTTTATAATCACCGATATCTGCTAGATCTCTACTAAAAAACAAACAAAAAAACAGACACATGGCATGTGTCAGGTGATGGCACTCTATTTACATTTACACAAGCAGCGATATATCTATGCCACAACTTGTCCGCACTGCCTAAACACATTATTCCATTACAATAGATTTTAAAACAGAGCTGGAGGTTTGTGTTTGAAAAAGGGTCCTAGTTTTAATATACTCTTAAGTTTAAATAAAAGATGCAAATCATTGAGAAAAACACCCGTCCAGTGGACTATCATATTTCAGCTGTTGTCTATTCATATAAAATGTGCAAGATGATAACTGTACCTTAATGTACGTATTTAGCAGCAGTTGGGAGCATGTCAATGTCTTTCCTCTGGGTGACAAAGTTGCCGCGAAGGGAAACGCAACAGCCGCAAAGAAGAACCTCAAGCACACAATTTCTCTATCCACCTTTCCCAGATAACTTCCTCTCAAACTATTTGGATTAATTGGAAAGCGCTGATTGTTTCTCTGTGTATGTGGTGCTTTCAATACATTGAGACAAGAATTGAGACAGCAATACAGAGCCACTACAGTATGTAAAAGCACAGCATTACACACTCATCATATCTCACTTCATTCTTATTCTTCAACAACATTGTGTTTCTTGAAGGGATAGTTCACCCTAAAATTAAAAGTCTATCATAAACATAATTTAACCAAATTATTTTGCCGAATGTCCTGGCTGCTTTTGTCTTTGCATTGAGGTATGGTGACCCAGACTGTCAAGCTCTAAAAAGGACAAAAATATATTCATACACTATATTTATGCTCTTAAACATAAAAAGGATATTATATTTTCCATCTGCTACTTAAAGTCACAGATTAGGTGTGTGTTTCCAAACGGCAAAACATTAACCACCGCTATGTTTGTGCTGTTATTGTTATAGTTGTGGTGTGGCTGTTCTTTTACATGTTATAACAGTTTTTAAAACTACATCTTTATCGTTATCATTATGGTCCCTGATGTGGACGGGTCTTTTCTTATGTAGGCTTTATATGTTGTTCTCTTCAAAAACAGCATTGATTGTTGACATGCAAAAACATATAGAATGAAATGTAAATATATTTCAATGGAATGAAGGATATAGAATGTACTGCATTTTAGCTTGGATATTGTGCACAAGAGCTTGATTTATTTAAGTCCACGTCATGCTAACAATAAACTATGCTTCTAACTACAAGTCGAGAACTGTAGTTCCAACCACACAAGTTTGCAGTGCTGTTTGCGATTAAAAGTACGTGGTTTTAGGAAATGGTAAATCGTTGAATGTTAATAATGACGGAACTTGCGACATACTGTAGTTAATGATGCTTTAGGGAAATGCACCCCAGTGTAGGTTGCTAGTGTGGTTTTTTCAAGTGAAATGGCATTTATGTTATAGAAAAGTTTGCTTAAAACCTTCCCATGAGCAAAAATGGCAGATTTCAAACATTCTAGTCTCAGCCTTATGTCACGCCCATGGGCTGTTAGCTGAACGTCTGATGCATATGGCACACAAAAATGGAAAACGCTTTTGTCATCTGATTGATTGAATTCTCCAGGATTTCTGGTAGATGTGTTTGTTGCATTCTTTAATGGTCCGCCTGGAAACAAAGCCGTTGTGACAGCAAACCCCCTTATGGAAAAAGAAAGCCATTGTATTTACAACTGTGACAATGAGCGCTTATCAGGATCACTGGATTTTCAAAAGTTTGTGAAGTTCACAGAACCATTGTTTTGAAGTTGACTTGCTTGAAGACCCTTAATGGACATGGTGGTGGAAAAAAAAATATTTCAATGCTTTTGCATTCACTCACAAAATCGTTTGCGTTCCCTCAAGAAACATTGCACTCCAAATGTTCCTCGTGGGAATGCAAACATTTTGGTAGTGAACGCAAAGTTTCTCAGGATTGCACATTTGAGAGAGAACGCAAAAGCATTAACACATTTTTTATCTTGTTTTTATTTATTTATTTCCATGTCCCTTGAGGGTCTCTACAGAATTGCACACAGGTCTTTAATTGTGAAGACATTGAATTCGCATGTCAATCAGAAGGCCTCTGGGCTGTCCTCGGCCATTGAAAGGAGCTATGTTGTCCAGACCTACTGCTGCCATCTAAAAGTCTGTCTACGCGAGACCAACAGTAGTCCTGCACCATTCAAACAATTGCCATTGAGAGGAATAGAAATATCTTATACTTTTTGTCTTTTTAAAATCTTCCCAGTTAATGGTCACCATCCCTTTTAAATGAGCGGCCTAAAAATTTGCTAAATAACACATTTTGTGTTCAATGGGAAGCAAAAACCAATGGGGTTCTGATCGACATATTGTAAAGATGATGATCAGAAGTAGATTTTTGGTTGAACTATCCCTTTGAGGTGTAAACATATCATTACCAAATTCATTGGTTTCCCCATACAACAAATTAAGTTGACTTAATTTTTTAAATGAGCGCAACGTTAATGACAGTTCCATCTCTTCTTATTTTTCTTCTTCGCTTGTTTTTTTTTTTTTTTTTTTGCAAGAGCAGGGCAGTACATTCACAATGCTTTCTCTTTAAGATGTTGTAAGGCTGCCAGGTAAAGGAAATAGCTAAAAAGCCAGGATTTAGTTGCTGCCTTATAACGCCTTATGAATGTAAGCAACAGTAACGCTAAGAGGATAGACTAACCGCTAGTGACGTAAGTAAGCAGTCATCTCTGGGATAATTAGGCCTGGAACCAGGGGGAAAAAAAACCCGGAATCATTTTATGCACAGTTAAAATTGTGGCAGAAAAGGGAAACATAACTGCAAATGTTGTATTTACAAGTATAAGGAATTGAATATAATGCTGCGGTTGGTTTTTATGTAGTTCACAATTAAGGTAATAAAGAACCTCAAGCCAAATTAGAAATAAAAAGGGGCTTGTCTATTGCACATCCGGGTTTCTGTTCTCAAAGGTGACAAGGCAAATGGGCACATCTTTGTGCAAATGCTGGACTGAAAAGTGTGATATACAAAAAACATAACTGTCTAAACTAAAATAAATCTATTTCTTTTCAACAAACCGTATAACTAAATCCGAGATGCATTGAGACACTGTTAAACCTCCCTTTAAAAAAGTCCACAGGTGGTTTATAGTGCTGTGCAGAAAGGAGAGGAGAGGGGCTTCTACATTTTAGAGTATAAAGCAGCACCATTTACAGTAATATTATTAAAGTTTCTTTTGCACCTTTATATGTCACAGACTACCTTGAGGGTGAATGTTGAAGAAGATTGGTGTTGTAAATACTTCTCTGTAAATGTTTTTGTGTAGAACTGGTGGTCAGTTAATGAAAGTCAAGCTGTTACTTTATGACTGAATGATATCAAGGCCTTTTGGGGCTGAATGATCTTTAAACCTTAGTCATTGAATAAAAGGATTTTTAAAAAAATCTCTTGACAGTGCAGTTTAGTCCAGAACAAGATTAAATCTGTTAATCCTGAAACTAAACCTAATTTGAAGTCTAGAAGCAATACCTTCATGCAAATCCCCAAGTGCGATAACATCACGAGGATCAAGATCAACATTTCCGTTGGAAATACAAATGTGGATAATTTAAGAAGTAAAACTGCTGTGTACATATTTTCAAGTAGTATACACTTTATAATTTAGTTTGCAAACTAATCTTAATTTAGCTTATTTAAATCTAAACGCCACATAAAGTCAAGTTTAGAGTAATTTTATGTTCGATTGTGGGAATAATGTTGTGTATGAAGTGACTATGCTGTGACATTAGTTTTGTGCCAGTGCTATAGAATACATATTCTGAAAGGAGTGTTAACTGTGCCTATGCTGAGGGCTACACTAGGCTTTGTTCAGACAGGTAGCATAAATCAGATTTTTTTGGAATCCGATGTTTCCAAACTAAAATATTTAGCAATGCACCTGAGGAGTCAGATTACATTTCAAGTACTTTTTTCATAATTCCTGCAGTGTTGCATACTGTATTGAATTAAGTGACATTCACTGAATTAAGTGACATTCTACAGTGTCCCTAATGGGACATTATATTGGAAATTAGGTGGAAAAATTTGACTTCTCAATGCATTCGCAAAAATGTTGCATTTTCTTCGCAAAACTTTTGTGTTCCCCCAAAACTTTGTGTTCACCTGCAAAAGCATTGAAATACAGTTTCCTTTTCAAAGTGGAACTCGGCACTGAGTCATAGATTGATGCTATGGGGAATGCTATCAGTGTCCATCGACATTCCATGGCGGCACTAGCAGAGCACCCGAAAGTATAAGAGGGTGCCTGTAATACACGTCATCCGCTTTTTTGTCTTCAGGAGTTGCTTGTTTGTATACTTGTGTAAGATAAACGCTGGAAAAGTGCTCATTGCGTTGCATTCGAGGTAAGCTCTGTTCTATTCTTTCCTGAGGGATGAGAATATAGCGTTTGCATGGAGTGTTTTTTTGGCTAGAGAGAATAGGCTGCACTCATGGTGATGCATTCATGGTAAGAGACTCTTTATTGTTTGAGTCTCTCTAAACAATTTAAGAGTCTAGTGTTCGGAGTGTGTTCAGCACTTGAGGGAATGTGATGCATTTGCCGTAAGAAGCTCCACCCTGGCTTGACTCTCGAGGGATGAGAGTCTTGAGTTTGATAATGTGGTGGGTCTAATTCTGAGGGATTAGATGCAGAAAGAGTTAAGGTAAGTGTTATTAAGATAATAATATTATCTGCTTCCTCCGCTGCCCCGCAATTTCCATATTGAGGTAATGAAGGAATTTGTAATAATGGTATCTAGGATGCCCGAGTTGAAGAGCTGCTTAAGAGCTATATCTCTCCTGGTGTTGCATCCTCTGTGAAGGCTCCCACCTTGCCAACGAGCGAGTTTGTTCAGCTCTCGAGGGGGCGGAATGTGCTCTCTGTTATGAGCCGCTTAGAGGGAGCTCCCCCTCACGGTTCAGGCCCCATGTCTGCTGAAGTAGAAAAATGGCAGCTTCGATCGTGGGCTCGTATGTGGACAGAGTAGAGGCAGATATTGTAAATTAAGTCTGGCTTCCTCTGCTGCTGACCACCTTGCAGCTCTTGGCAAGGCATATGCAAAGACAAGACAGACCCGGGAGGCCCTGTACACCATGAAAAAAAAAAGATGTTGCAAGTGCTCCATGCCTGCCTTTTTGGCAGCGTGCTTTGGAGCATTGATATAAAAGCAAACATTGCTGAAATGGCACAGAAATTGAGCAGGTTTTTTTTTTTTTTTTAAATCGGAAACCGCTCTTTCTTTTGCTCTTTCCTTAGTGTACGCTAAGTAGTGCTTTGCCATTTATGCATGCAGGTAAGTTTTTGGCAAGATACTTTCACTTGGCCCCCAGGGTAAGACTGGTTAATTGTCTCTGGAAAACATCTCTCTTGCTATACCCTGATATCCTGAAAGGCTATCCAAGGTTGAGCTATATTCTCTCCTTTCTTATGGTCTAAAGTAAAATTATGCTCCCCTGTGAATGGGTTGCTTAATAAGTTCCCCTCTTAAGGGTTGATTCAGGGCGAACTAGGTAATTTAGGGCAGTATAGAATCCCCACTTTTCCCTTCTACTCTTCAACTACGGTTGGGTGTTGAAGTAGGAATGTATGATCCCCTTTTAGATGGGTGCTTCATAGGCCTCACTAGTATGGCCCGTGTTCAATACTATAGCTGGTCCTGGAAGAAGTGCCTTTATTCAAGTCAGGGTTTAGCTGCTCTCCCCCAGTGTAATGTTTATTTATTTATATTTAAAGTAAAGCATAAGCTCCCCTGCAGCCTCCTTGGGGTTAGAGAATGGCAGCCTACTTTTCTCATGTCTGGGACATATCTACCTTTTGGATGTCCATAAGGGTTGACGCAAGGTTAATGGAGTTATATAGGGCTGTATATTTTCCCTCTACTTTGTTTACCTCACTTCCCAACTACTGTTGAGTCTTGAAGTAGGGATATAGCTCCGCTTTGGAAGGCTCTACGATGGCCCTGATTTGACAATGTAAACAAGTAGAGGATGTTCGCCTGCCGGTGTCCCTCCTTGTTATCTGTCACATACTATGGTCGGGTGCTAAAATAAAAAGATGAAGCGCTAGCTATAGTAGGGCTTAGGTAGAATGCATTTTCCCCCTGGAAGTAGCAATTTGTATGTCCTCTCTCCTGTTGTTGGGTCTTACATTAGAGTCTATTTGCTCCCCTTTGGTGGGTTTCACAAGCAGGGTGTGAGCGCACTTCCCTGATTATTCCAGGGTAATTAAGTAGAGCTGGAGCTCCCCTGCATATATTTTGCCACTCGTATTAGCATCCCTTCTGATGAAAATTTGGGTTGCATTCTCTCCCTGGAAGTAGTGGTAACATCCAAGATCGTTGTTGAAAATATTCCCCTTTGGCGGATACTACCTAAGGGCTGTGTTAAGGCAAAATAAACTGACATAGCTGAGCCATTTATTCCTTAGATCTCTGCTCTCGGGGCCTCATAAGGCTGACGCCTGACCCACAAGAGAGGAAGGAAGGTTGTAATGGCTGGGACTTCTTTTGTTAAGAGAGCATAGAAGCTTAGGTATCTTCTATTATTGGAAGATAGAGGCTTAGGGAGTTGTACCACTAGACAGCCAATATGAGCCTTTTTGGATGGGCCCCTTATTGATGCTATGACTCAGTCTAAGTAATCCATTGAGTCAACTTATGCTATGCCTAATATGTTTGTGCATATTCACAGCTTAATGAGGCAGTGATGGCATGACGTAGTGGGTATTTGTTCCCCATAGCATCAATACAAGAAGCAGTGTTGACTTCCACTTTGAAAGGGAATGTCTCAGGTTACAACTGTAACCATGGTTCCCTGAGGCTACGTCTACATTAATCCGGATAAATTTAAAAACGGAGTTTTTGTTTAAAAACGCTCTCCGTCCACACTAGCGTTTTCAGGCGTTTTCATACGTTTCAGTGTGGATGAGAAACTTATAAATTCACCTTACTGCGCATGCGTGAAACCTCACAAAAGCTCACTGAGATGATACAGATGGAAAAATAAACAATAAAGGTATCGCGCAATTCTTTCTAACATGATAATTTTATTTAGCAAAATATCTCACCATTCACTGATGCGTCCAGGTCGCACTCAGTCACCATATGTTTGGTCTAAAACGCGACTGCTCTCCTGTATTGACGCAGGACAGCAAATGTGAGTACATTTTCTGTCATCTTTGCAGTAGGCTACTGTGATATGAAGAGTGTGGAAGTAACATATTTTAGCAACAGTGTGAAAGTGAATCACACATAATTAACAGGCACAATACCGGTAAACATGAATATCTATTGGTACAACATGGATCACATGACTAAACTTACGTCATCGTTTTCAAATACCTCCGGCTTCATAGTCCACACTACAACGCGAAAACGGCGTTTTCAAATTTATCCACTTTGGAGAGCGTTTTCCAAAAGCTACGTTTTTGTTGACTTAAAACGCCATTTCAGTGTGGACGGAAGGCCAAAACGGAGAAAAAAAATATACGTTTTCAAATGAAAACGTATTAGTGTGGACAGGGCCTGAGAAGGGGAATGAGACACTGCATCTCGTTGCCATGCCGTGGGTCTGCCTGTGCGTCTCCTTCAAACAAAAGAGTTGATGGCGTGTATTACAGGCACCCTCTTATACTTACGGGTGCTCCGCTAGTGACGTCATGGACTGTCGTCAACTAATAAAATTGGCGTGTTTTTCACACGTGCTTCAGACCCTGGTCATGCTGATGCCGTTCTCCATAGCGTCAATCCAAGACACAGTGTCTTATTTTCCTTCTCAGGGAACCATGGTTACAGTCATAACCTGAGGCATTTTCCTCCGACAACATATTACAGTAGTCAACATTGGATCCAAAAAGTTAATCAAAGTTGTCCTAAGACAAAAGGGTATTGTTCAAAATTCATGTATAGCTTTGATGAAAGGTTTTGATCCACTTCAAATGTTGACTACTGTATTTCCAACACAAATTTTTTGCATTTGAATGCAAAGTTTCTCAGGGAAACTCTTTTTAGTGTTTTAAGTGAACACAAAAGTTTTGTGAGAGAATGCAACATTTCTCAGTGGGACGCAACAGAACATAAAAGCGTTGAAATATATATATTTTTCCATAACTATGTCTATTTAGGGGCTTCATTATATTCACTATGTAGTGAATAGTGAGTTAGTGAACTTGTCAGTGGTATTGGACTCAGTATGTGCATGAATGCGAATATATAAGAATTGTCAAATTGTGTCCTAAACATCTGTTGTGGAAACCAAAATGGATTTGTGCGCAGTGTGAACAAAGCCTTAGTTTTGTCCTCTGAATATACTACAGTGAAATCCAAACTGGGTTGCAGTAGCTGCAGGTTTTGGAGGGCATAGACTGCCATGGTCTTTTTGCATTGAGCTCTGTTTGAGGCATATATAAACTCACCACTATTCTCAGCTCAGAGTAGATGATGAGCAGAGGAAGAATATGTGTAACAAATGTGATAATGTGTAAGGATGGAGGAGTGACATGGAGCAGAATGATGTACCCTGTTGGTGAAGTGCATTGGTGAGGCATAGCATATGTGTGTTTCATAAACGGGTTTGGGCTTCAGGGATGTAGATCTCTATGCTGTCGGCACGCTCTGTAGCTGAGTTCTGACGGAAAGATGCAGCCCGTTTAGCAGCCAATAGCCTCCGGCGGGCCTCTTGCCTCTGTCGGTCCTGCAGATCCAAGGAGCGCTCACGCATAACAGCTCCTCGACCTTTAGGAGGCCTCTTTGTAACAGGAGGTGGCCATTTTCTTTCCTGTGGAAAAGAAGTAGGGTTCATTACCATTTTATTTTTACTATTTATTGTTCTTAGAATTAGTTAATGCATTAATATATATAGTATATATATAATCTATAACTAATATATATATAAAAATATATAATATTAATACACACACACACACACACATACATACATTTTTTAGTGTTTTTAAAAGAAGTCTCAAATGCTCACTAAGGCTGCATTTTATTTGATTAAAAATACAAATAGAAACAGTAATATTGTTAAATATTATGAAAATGATGAGAGTTTTATATTTGAATAGATTTAAAAATGTTATTTATTCCTGTGATCAAAGCTGAATTTTTAGCATCATTACTCCAGTATTCAGTGAACTTTCAGAAATCATTCTAATAGTATTTTAATACTATTAATTCTAATTTGATGCTCAAGAAACATTTAGCATTATCAATGGTGAAAACATGTACAATTTTATTTCAAGATTCTTTGATGAATAGAAAGTGCAAAAGAACAGCATTTATCTGAAATAGCAAGCGTTTGTAACATTATACACTGCCGCTCAAACATTTGGGGTCAGTAAGAATTTTATTTAGGGGGGAGGGGGAGAAATAAAATAAATCAATACTTTAATTCAGCAAGGATGCATTAAATTGAGCAAAAGTTACAGTAAAGACATTTATAATGTTACAAAAGATTCTATTTCAAATAAATGAAATACAATTTTCTATTCATTAAATAATCCTGGAAAAAAATTGTCCACAACTGTTTTTAACATTGATAATAATAATCAATGTTTTGTGAGCATCAAATCATCATATTAGAATGATTTCTGAAGGATCACGTGACACTGGAGACTGGAGTAATGATACTGAAAATTCAGCTTTGATCACAGAAATAAATTACATTTTAAGATATATTAAAATAGAAAACAGTTAATTTAAATTGTCATTTTTTTTTATCAAATAAATGCAGCCTTGGTGACCATAAGACTTCTTTTAAAAACTTAAAAAATCTTACCGATCCCAAACTTTTGAATGGCAGTGTGTGTATATGTATACATACGTAATATACATATACTGAACAAAATTATAAACTCAACACTTTAAGTGTGTCTTTTACTCTTGGAGGTGAAGATGCTGGATGTGGAGGTCCTGGGCTGGTGTGGTTACACGTGTTCTGTGATTGTGAGGCCGGTTGTATGTACTGCCAAATTCTCTGAAACGCCTTTGGAGACGGCTTATTGTAGAGAAATGAACATTCAAATCACGGGCAACAGCTCTGGTCAACATTCCTGCTGTCAGCATGCCAATTGCACGCTCCCTCAAAACTTGATGTCGCCATCTGTGGTATTGTGCTGTGTGATAAAACTGCACATTTTAGAGTGGCCTTTTATTGTGGCCAGCCTAAGGCACACCTGTGCAATAATCATGCTGTCTAATCAGCATCTTGATATGCCACACCTGTGAGGTGGATGGATTATCTCGGGAAAGAGAAGTGCTCACTAACACAGATTTAGACAGATTTGTGAACAATATTTGAGAGAAATAGGCCTTTTGTGTACATAGGAAAAGTCTTAGATCTTTGAGTTCGGCTCATGAAAAATGGGGTCAAAAACAAAAGTGTTGCATTTATAATTTTTCCCAGTGTACATTACACACATACATACATACAGTAGTCACATTTGAAGTGGATCAAAACCTTTCATCAAAGTTATACATGAATTTTGAACAATATCGTTTTTGTCCTAGGACAACTTTGATAGTACTTATTATATACAGGAGTCAACATTTGAAGTGGATTAAAAAAGTTAATGTATTCAGTATCATTGTATGAAGAGCCAAACTTCATTCTGGCACTCTCACACACTTACATTCTCCTATATATTTTTGCTCTCATAGTCACATATTTTAATGCAAACATTCATACATTTTGCTCTCATGTTACCATACTTTCTAACTTAATGTATAAGTGTGTAAGAGTGCCAGAATGAATCATGGCTTGTACGACCACTAAAATATACCTTCTTCTCCGGACTCTCCACTATCCTCCACTCATTGCTCTTGATTTGCTGCAGCTCATCAAACTTGGCAGTGACATCATCGATGGAGAGCTGCAGGAGATCCCAAAACCCAGCCAGGTCCTGAGCCGTGGGGCGGGGCATAGCGCTGGGGTCCTGCACAAAACCAGAAACAGACCAATTATATTTCACACACTGACACTCCTCACAAACACAAACAACAGTAATAAGTTACACTTCGGCTCAAACCCCATACAGAATCTCAATTATCTTTTTTAAATGATAATAAATTCACAACAATGCATTTTGTTTTTTATTTAGCTTAGCCCTGATAAAACTATTGTACATATCGGAATTTTTGCTATAAGTTGAAGTTCTTAATATTGTAATCTCTTATGTTGCCCATTGAGCGTAAATTATTGATTTTAAACTTTTTAGGTTTGTCCTGAGTACTGTGAGCAGTGAATAGCACTGTTCTTGACAAAAATCCTCAGGGTACAGTAAGTTCTTTTGTGTCTCAGAATGCTCTGCACGTTTGAGCTCTTCCTCACAGTGGCGCAGTGATATCGAGATCCAGTCAGGACAATTTAGGGACTCATACACTATCAATTATCAGAAAAGGCTATGAGCAGGAGGCGGTTTTGATAATGTAAACTTCTGAACAGCATAATTTGGTTCATTTCAGTTATTATTTTGGCTGGTGTTCTGGAGCTTCTTTGGGGTCTTTCAAAATAATAATAGTAAAAGCTTATGAGAAAGGGGTGTAAACTTGTGACCCCTCGAGCAATCAAACTAAATAAGGATCCTGATCCCTATCTACGCATCACTGCACCAAGTGCCATGAATTAATAAATTACCATGAATAATCACTAGAGGTCACTGTAGTCTAGCATCTCTCATCCAAACTGAATATTTGACCATGTCAGGTACACTTTTGACTTTAACATTAACATTAAAAAAGCACACAAAATTAATGATGAATGTGTATTGTTAACTGACAGTGTTATGTGTACGCAGAGTAAACATAATTATTTTCTGTAAAATCAATGATCGATTGAACCATTTCTCATTTATGAACAGTGTTTGCTATATTTATTCTGGCTACATCCTCTCTTCTCGTTTTATAATACTAAGCTAAACCGTTCAGTCTCATGGACGCTCATAGAGGACAAGCTGGTCTCAGCCTGTCCATGTGAATGTATTACAACATCCATCATTTCACAATCTCCAGAGAAAGAGAGAGAGACACAAACAATCACTGACCACTAAACAAACCATTTAAAGTGCTATTCAACCCACCAACTACCAATTAACGTCAGGATCTTTTACTCTAACACATCTTGAAAAGGGTTAAAGCTACTCTCAGGCTAAGATTACATTTAGTGGAGTTGACACTGCAACTAATCATTGTGTAATTCTGTCAACTATCTTAGAAAACAATTTTAAACAGTATTTTGTATTGTTTATCAGTACAAAATGAACAATAAAAATACATTTACTTGATAAGCAAAACCGCACAAGATATTATACATCAGAATTCTGAAATAAAATAATTTGATTTGGGATTTTTTTTATTTTATTTTATTACAGTTAACAACAAAAAAATACATGAGGGAAAATTACTTTAAATATTAATGTCTTGCACTATTTTTCTACTCAAATAGTTTAGAAAACAATTTTAAACATTATTTTGTCTTGTTTATCAGTAAAAAATTAAAATACAGTTACTTGATGAGCAAAAATCCACAAAATATTATACATCAGTAATTCTGAAATAAAACATTTTAATGTGGGAATTTTTTTATTTTTTTATTTAGAGTCTTACAGTTACAAAAATAAATGAGGGAAAAATGACTTAACATAATACTATCTTGCACAATTTTGCTTCTCAAATTTCGAAGGATCTTTATTTAACTTGAAATGCTAAGTAGGAAAATTGTGGATCTATTTAATAAATGCAAGGTAAACACTCTCACCAATACTTTTTGATAAACTACTTGTCAAAGAGGCATCCTGAATCTTTCATGACAGAACTGGTGCATGGCTGATGCATTTTATGATGCAAAGGGAGCATTAATGTATATCTCATGGGGATCTTAGAAATGCACATACCAGATTTTGCTGACACAACCAGTAAAACTGCTGGAATTTCTGGGACATGAGGAGGTGAGCGCTGCCCACAGCACTCCGGATCTTTCCAAGAACTAAAAGACATATTGAGAAAAATTGAGAAAAAAAAAGATTGGTTATACAATTTATATATGCACACATTTGTCTAAACTGTCTTTGATAAATATATGATTTAGATCTAAGAACTGTTTAGACCAAAATGTTACGAGGTGGTGATTCCGTATATGAATTCGAATGATTTTTAGAAAAAAGTAAGGATGTAGCTAAAAATAAATGTCAGTGAGGCATTAAGGCCTGCTTCATTTTCTGCATTGCACAGTCGGGTTTGCACAGCTTTCAAAGTATACTCAACCTCGGATGGTTGCGGATCGACGATTTTTACACATGCACAGTACAATTATTTTTTATACTCTACCAGACTTTAGAGGGCAGCACTGAGTCATGTCATTTACAGGACATTCGCTCAGAAGGATAGAGGAAGAAAAGTAGAAGATCTGCCATTGCATGCAAGGGGGTAGGCTAATCCATCGACGGAAGTTGAAGTCGGCCGGGTGCCGCCATCTTGTAGCAGAACTTCACTTGCGTTAGCATTTCCATTGACTCCCATTCATTTTGGCGTCACTTTGACGGCGAATAACTTTACATCTGAGGCTTTTAAAGACACCATTTGTCCCTTATTTATTTCTAAAGAAACACGACAATGTATAAAGGGATCCATTACCTTCTATGTTACATTATGGCCCCGTAGAAACAGTTTTTGTAAAAATAGGCTAACGATTGCATCATAACCACTCGACTCTCTGTTGCGCTGTACAGTAATGACCGTACAGACAGGAGGAGAAGCTCGCAGGCAATCGGGGGGACGTCCCTTCAAGGGAGAAGCCCATAGATAATGAGTCCATAAAAGCAACGGGACAAAATACTCCTGCTTACTCATACCAGAGAACTCTTTGCTCAAGTTCCCCGTCTCTGCAAGATTAACGTTGGCAATTTCACGCACAGCTACTAGAAGATTTACGTCTGTCAAACAGGTTGCTGACGTCATCAAGCTTAGTTTGAGTCAGTTTGAGTCTGCGCGTCAGGAACTGAAGTGCTCAAAAATCGCTAAAAATGGGCTTCAACTCTCTCAACTGAGTTCCAATGAGATGGCTCTGTCCATTTCTTATACTGTCTATGATTGCATGTAAAGTTTAGAACAAGAACCAAAACAAAAACAATGGAGAAGGATATGGTGCTCTGGTGACAGTTATTGGAAGAAGGAAGCGCCAGAGATGGACTTATTAGTGGGAGATATCAGGATCCGTGGCTCTACCATTGGAAATAACGTAACAGCTAAATTGGATCACGTGTGCCTTGATAACCAATCAAATTACAGCCTTGCTGTCATTGAATTTCATTCAGGGTTGTGTGAGAGTCAATCACTGTTTGCGGATTCCATAGAAATTAATGAAAAGTTCCGTAAACTGAATCATACCTGTCGTACAATTGCCTGTGACTTTTTTAAAAAACTTTTTTTTTCTGGCGTAAACTCTAAAAATAAATAAATCCAAAACAAAAGTTTAAGAGCAAACATGTTGAGGATTGCCGATGGGCTGTCGATTCATGAAATTATAAGCTATTTCCTCACTAAAGTGTTTTTGTCAACGTAGTGAAGCGTTATGCTTTTTTCGACTAAGGTTACAGGTCACGGCTTTTTCTACACTCTTCTTCGACTACTGCACAGTCCATCACAACTCTGAGTATTGCCACCTAGTGGACTCTTCTGTCTCAACAGTCATCTTGCAGATACACCTATACCTCCGTGGAACACGGACGGCGTAGGTAAACTTTGGGTTTAAGCAGATCTAATGAAAATTAATAAATGAGATAGTACAAACTCATTTAAATTAGCCACCAATTCCCCAAAATGTAAAATAGTTATGAACTGCCATGAGATTGTGTTGTTTTCGACTTATTATCTGTTTCTTGGATGTCCGGCACACTCACTCTCCTCTGACAAGTCGTGCTCCTCCGCCTCGCGCTCCATATCTTTGCACCATCCCTCCAAACGTTTGGTCTCGCTGTGCAGAAGCTGCATGAACCAGCTGCCATCGCGGCGGAGCGGCGACACGCGTCCGGATTCGGCTGTTTCATGAGCGGGTTCGACCAGCCAGGGTTCGGGCTGTGGGCTGGGCGGCCCACTGGAGGGCCGGTAGTCCTCACGGTAGCTGAAGAGGCCCTGTGTGCGTACGGTCCGAACCACTTGTATTGTGTGGGCGTACTGGGTTCAGAATGCCGCTGAAATCCTCCAAACTGCAGACTCTTGTCTTCGGTCGATGGAAACCCCTCCAGCTCCAAATCAGCCTGAACTGCCGTCGTCACGCTGTTGGACCGTTTAAAGCGCCCAAGTCTGAAAGTACAAATAAGAATGACAATATTGACAGCAGGTTGTGTAGGCTACTTACACCCAGAAAAGTGCAATCTATATTTATTTACCTATTCATTATCTCACTTTATTTATTTTCTGAGCTACTGGCTTAAAAGGGATCATTAATTCAGAATAACCTTTAATTCTGCGGATCAAATGTCCTGTTTATGACTGATCAGTAGACTTACCTCCTCTCATCCTCTACCTGGATACCCACGGACTGATACTGCGGGAGACCTTTAGTATCTGTCTCAGAATCTGTGGCCGCTTCCACCTGAAGAATGAATAAGCAAAGGAAGAGATAAAAAAGGAGCATATATATACAAATGCTACTAGTACCTGAGGTGAACCAGAGAAGAACAATATAGCTGCAAGCTGCAATTACGGGGCAAAGCACATCACTAAGATCATGTACACTGCATTAAGCATGATCCAATGAAATAAAGCACCATGTTTTGTATGCCAATTATTGCAAAGATTGCAGATTTAACAATAATAATTTATGACAAGTAATCCTCCCCCTCCCCCTCCTCCATGTGTTCTCATGTTATGTTTCAATTCAATATGCCAAACATTGTCAAGATACAGATTCCCTTCCAATTTTTGATTTAAAGTCCCCAGCATCAACCATCAAAAACCAACCATTTTATTTTGCCAACAAATAGCTGGAGATTTCCCAGGTAACAACAGGGCATGGTCACAATTACACGTACGTTTTCGTTTCGAAAGAGTGTAATAGAATGCTAAAAATATATATATTTTTAAAAGAACAATCTGAAGTTAGCATCAACCTGGATCCCTTGAATAAAAAGACAATATAGGATTTTTTTCAATGGCTTTTGAATTTTTGAAGAAAATGATTTCTGTGACAAACTTTATGATTCTTACACATTTTCTTCAACAAGATAATGTTCACAGCTTTAATGAATTTTGAAAACTAAATACAGTCACCAGAAGTCAAAAGCTAAACGTAGGTTATAAACGAACCCCACCACAGTCACATTACTTCAACGTCACCATCACTGAGCTTCCAACAACTCTTTTAATCTTTATTTAAAAAAACATTTATCCTGAAACATTTACACAATGATGCTGAAAAATGCAGACTAGTGAGTAGATGAGTTTTCCTGTTCATTGTGATGATGAGGAACCTCTGTAGTCCCTTGTACTGTGGCTACCTGTTAGCAACAACCTTTTCAAAACACATAAAGCTTTTAAATCAACATATTTCACAAATTTAACCAAAAAATCAGAACATAAGTGAAGAAATACTAACTTATTTCCAGGTTTTATGCTCATTCCTGCAGCACTCTAAAGCCACTGGTAAAACACAGCACTTTACAATAAAATCCAAAATGGCTGACAAGAAACATGGCCAACGTTTGAACACCTTGGAATATCATTCTCTGTACCATTCACAAGTTTTGTTACATCAAAAATATTTAAAACTTTTGATTAATATGGTCTCAAGATTATTTGTAACACATTTGACAAAAGATCAAATGTAGGGTATAGGAGAATTTCAAAAATCAAATTGGCGGAAAATCTATTTGGGTGGAAATTGAAACCACTTGTATGACTGATGGCATGAACCAAGGATTCACAGAAAAACAAAACAAAAATTATTATGTCTAATGGTTTTAAGATCAATCTGGTCTTCCAAACTTGCTGTCATATTGGCCTAAGTTGAGATGTTCCTCTTAAGTGTAAAACAATATGGTTCTAGGAACTGTCAGTCAGAACGATAAGTACAAAAAGATAATAGTTTCACACCTTCAGTGAGTATTAATGAAAATGTCAAGGCAATACTTACAACATAATATAATACTGCTATATAATATCCTGTGGGTGGCATGAACACATTAGCACAGACCCAGATGAGAAAACAACAGCTTAGAGGCACACATATGAGACTTTCCAGCTGTCATTTCACAAACAATTTGTTATCACAAGCAATTTATAGCACACTTACTGTAGGACAGTCCCTAAAGCAGCCTGATCAAAAGCCCAATGGGAACAGGGATTCAAGTAACCAGTCACAGTTCATTAATGTTCACAGTACTATCCTAGACTGCAACCAATCACTGGAGACATGGTTTATTGTTTAGTAAAAGTCTTTCATATACTCAATCACTTTCCTCTGATTGTATATCCCTTTTGCTGGTTAATAGTTCTGGTGGTGACAGATAGTTTCCTCAGCATCCAGAGTAATGAATCCCTGGGAATTGCACCATGAACATACAGAGATGTATTTTAAACAAGTTCAAAGTCTTCTTGAGGTTTATGACTTATTTATGCATTTTCTGTCTTGTGTTACAGCTAGTGGTGTAAACATAGAAGTCTTCTCTAGTCTCATGGTTAAAATCATCTAAAGTCACTAAAACGCATCTATAAATTTCATATTAGTTCTCATCCCAAGGCGTCCATTACTGCAACTGTTTGGAATATGATTATAGTTTAATACTTTTATCTTTCTGTCAAATGTTTTTGTTGAGAAATGGTTAGGTTTAGGGAAAGGGAGTTGTGTTAGACACTCAAAAAATGTTATATATAAAGGGATAGTTCACCCAAAAATTACTCCTTCTCATGTTGTTCAAAACTCATATGACTTTTTTTCATCTTCAAAACACAAATGGAGATTTTTTTAATGAAACCGGAGAGATTTCTGTCCCTCCTTAATGCAGGACATTGAATTTGGACTCCAATAAGTTCAAATAAATTGAGCAGTTTAACCCAAATCTTTTGATGATTTAATTTAATAAAAGCCTAAATAGAATCTGTTCACAAAAGCGTGTGTCTCTTCAAAAGTCATCAAATAAACCGCTCCATTTATATGGATTGCTTTTTTGATCTCTTTACGTGTCAGTTTTAGTGGAATGGATTCTCAATGGAGGGACAGAAATCTCTTAGATTGTTCTGAATATGAACAAAGTCATTGAGTGACATGAGGGTGAGTAATTCATGACAGAATTACAATTTTTGGGTCAACTAACCCTTTAATTCTATAAATTAAAAAAAAAAATCAACTTGAAAATCATACTGTACCTCAAAATACTCTATGACAATAGAACGGGTTGGTGGTTCACTAGATCAAATTTAGAGCCTTGTTTGCATTAGTTAAGTGAGCACTGGAAGTCTTAACGAATGAGTGGTTTGAGTTCTGGATTTAGCTTAATAAGTCATTCCAGCCTTCGTGGATTTGGTTGTTAATGATGCATAGCTTTATAGGTGTAATATTTTCTTCATCTCCACAGCTGCGTTCTCGTTTGGCTGTTGGTCATGTGTAGGAATAAGCCCACAGAGAGAAGCATTAATCGGTGTTGTTCAGGGTCAATCTGCAGTTTCGTCTTCTCTGCCACAGAATCTGGCGATATGAGGAGACTTTGTGTGCACTTTCTGGGTGGGTGAGTCACAGTCTGAATGCTGTCGACTATTTTTGGATTGGAGGCTAACCACACAAAGCCATTGGATTTACAAAGAGGCAGATTTTTAATGACATAACCTAAAACCTTGAGGGAGGTTTACCTGAATCCCGATGGAAGAGCGTGGAGTCTTGAGGTATTCCTCTGCTTTGGACACCAGGATGGCCTTATCGCAGGTTTGAACAGAGCTGTAGCTCCCTGCAGACGTGAGGCGCTTGGAAGCCGTCTCCATTGCTAGGGTCACTGCTTTAGCGCTGTCCAGACTGTCGGTGGAGTTGTAGATAACCCGTCCGACGCGTGGCAGCCGTCCCTCGTGGTACGCGTCCTGCATCGACTCTGTGCTGCTTTGGGCTGTTACGGAAATCACCGGCTTAGTGGTGGAACGAGGAGGGACAGGTGGAGGAGTCTTCTTGTAGCCAGGTGTATATGTCACTACCGCTATAAAGGAACAGATGAACGATACGTTAGGCTTGAGGATGTGGTAGATGTTTAATTTAAACCATTATAAAGCTACTATAACTTTGGAATGATAGAGGCCGTGGCATCAACAGACCTAAAAAAAAACTGGCGCCAACAAAAGCTGACTGTGTTTGGGCTAAAAAGTTGTACTTAAGGGATAGTTCATCCAAAAATTTGCTCATGATTTACCCTCAAGTCGTCCTAGGTGTATATGACATTCTTCTTTCAGACTAATATAATCGGAGTTATATTAAAAAATGTCCTGGCTCTTTCAAGCTTTATAATGGCAGTGAATAGCCGTTTCTGTTTTGAAGTCCATTAAAGTGCATCTAGCCATCATAAAAGTGCTCCACACTGCTCTGGGGGGTTAATAAAGGCCTTCTGAAGTGAAGTGATGCGTTCGTGTAAGAAAAATATTAATATTTAAAACTTTATATATTAAAATAACTAGCTTCCGGCCAAACAAACATATGGTTTCCACTTAAAGGTTCTCTAAGCGATCCTGGGTGACATCACTTCTTGTTGATGTTCAAACTATTGTCAAACAAAACGGAGGCTAGCTAGACCCTCCCTCCTCCTCATCCGCGCACTAACCCCTCAAACCCCACCCCAAACCCTTCTTGTCGGTTATTGGCTGGAACAGTTTGTTATGTTTCGTAGCGCGGGTCGCTAGAGTTTGTTTTTGTAGCCGTTTGTGGAGCCTGGGGTGTCCGCAGAGGCCGCATTTTTTTTACAGTGTGTTCTAGTGTTAATTTTGTCACCTATTTTTAATTTAGTCTTAGTCTTAGTCTTGAGCCAAATGTCCTTGTTAGTTTTAGTCATATTTAGTCATTCACATATCTTTTTTTGTTAGTCAAGTTTTAGTCGACTAAAAGTCTCGTCATTTTAGTCAAGTTTTAGTCAAAAGAGAACTCAAGGTATCTTAGTCAAGTTTTAGTCAACTAAAAGTCTCGTCATTTTAGTTTAGTTTTAGTCAAAAGAGAACTCAATATATCTTGACTCACAGGTTACAAATGTTTTTAAAACTGTTTTTGGTTGCCACGTGACGTGTCTCATTTTTCTGTTCAGAGCAGAAATAAAATAAGTATACCCAGAAAAACTGAAAAGAATAGGCCTACTGTAGTGTAGTGTAAAATACAACCTTACATTCTAGGTTGGTCTTGAGAAATAACAAATGAGATTAAACAAAGCTTAGCAATTAATATTTCTGCTGTTACTTCGGATGATTATATATATAACATGATATTATTTAGATATTTTTCATATAAATGATTATTTTCATAATTAGATAGGCTATCTTTGCAACAAAAACTTCACATGTGCTCGCGCTCATGACCGCATGAACATCTGAACACAAACAACAATCAAATGCACATCGACGGATCTTCCTCTGTCTGTTCTCCAAAATGTAATCAAATGTTATTTCTGCAAGCATTTTTAAACTGTTTAACTGTGTCTAAGGCAGGCAAAGGCATTCGGTTTCGCCACTGCGCAATATAGCCTACACACATTACCGCGGGATGGCGGGTGTTCATTTCATATAAACTGTGGACAATGGTAGCTTATTTAATCTATAAATTAATGTAGGCCTATATGTCCAAAAAACTAGTAATGTCATACTTTGTAGTAGTGCTATCGTGGCGTAATAATCTGTTTGGTTGTAAAATGTACCTGAATGAAATGAAATCGTTTCGTCCTGTGGAATTTCACATAGTGCTACAGCTTACGAAGATGTTCAACTAATAAAGATCTTCATCGCTGGCAAAAATATGATGCGTTTGCAGATATGCTTTCACTTGACTACTAGGTCCACGGCCACTTCATTCAACGCTTTTGCTGTTCTAAAAATCCGAGTCGAGTGTGAATTGAAAGCGCTTCAGATGAGTCAGTGCGTGCAGGAAACTGAACAGATCATTCAAACTGATTCGCGAACCGATTAAGACAGATCTGCCAACTTGTTTGATGAAGTCTTTGAACAGAATCGATTCAAAAGAGTGATTCATTTGTCACTGGACAAATTCATTGGCAGCAGACCTGAGCAGCAACAGCGCGAACTCATTTGGAATATTTTGAAGGCGTAACAGTTGAATATTCTATCTCATCATGAAAAAGTAGAGACGATTGTAGACGAAAACGGAGAGAGATTTTACCTTAGTTTTTATTTTATGCAAAACATTTTAGTCTCGTCTTTTTTCGTCAACAATAATGCATGTTAATTTAGTCTTAGTCAGCGTTTTTGGACATTGGTGCAGTCTCGTCATCGTCTCGTCTTAGTCCTGGAAAAAAAGTTTGTTGACGAACATATTTAGTCTCGTCTCGTCTGACGAAATTAACACTAGTGTGTTCATGGGACAGGCAGCTAGCGGATAGTGAGGAGATGTTTGCTGTATGTGACAAAAAAAGTTTTGGCCTTAAAAACGCGTGACATCGCTTAGAGCACCTTTAAGTCTAAAGCGCAAGTTATGTGCTTTTAATTTTGTGAATTTTCGCGCCAATCCGGACCCGACTCCTCCACACACAATTGAGCCTACAGGCTGATAGAGGCAACTGTGGTGGACAGTCAAGGTGTCATTCTTTCTATTACATTATGGTTGGCTCATAAATGTACAAATGAAAACTCTATCTTAAAGGTTTTAAAGTAAAAAGTGACACATAGCCCCTTTAAATATGAATATTTTTCTTACACAAACACATCGCTTCACTTCAGAAGGCCTTTATTAACCCCCCGGAGCCGTGTGGAGTTCGTTTATGATGGACTTGTATGGACTTCAAAACAGAAACAGCAATTCACCACGATTATAAAGCTTGGAAGAGACAGGACATTTTTTAATTTATCTCTGATTCTGTTCGTCTGAAAGAAGAAAGTCATATACGGTGACTTAAGGGTGAGGAAATCATGAGCCGATTTTCATTTTTGGGTGAACAATCCTTTTAAACACACTACAAAGCTCCAGCCAGCAGTCAACTGTGTACTGGTTTGCTACAACAGTATCCTATTGCAGAGCCGCATACGTCACAGCCGTTTCAGGACAGCAACGCCAGGCCAGTGGTTTCAAACTGGAAGTTATTGAGGTTATAGCCTCATTAAGGTTAGGGTTAGTGGTGGGGTGGGATTAGACATTTGCTTCCGGTCTGAGACTGCTGGCCTGGCACTGCTGTCACATATGGCGCTGCGGCACAGCAGTTGGACATTTGCTAAGCTGAACAGCTAATGAGAATGATCTGTCTTACCGACTGCCCGACGTTGATTCAACATGCTCAAACAAATAAACAAATAAAGCCGCCCATATGCATATGTCGAACTAATCGGAACGGTGCCGCATCGCAACCGCGAAACCTGAGCTGATAGATGCTCAGTCACGGCCCGACGTTGACCGGTGGTCAGCTTGGTGTGTCAAGGTGCTCTTCGTTCATACATTTTTTGTTTTGTTTATTTAATCAGAATGGTACGAAACTTGGTCAAAGTTTTGCCACTTAAACACACAAAGAAAATAATGGAGGTGATTCGAAAAGGTTAAATGGTCCTGAAAAAAATAGTCACACTTGTGCTTCTCGCGGTCAAAAGTGACCGCATTGGAAATGAATGGGATATGAATTTCATCTAGTGAAATCTTTTGGTACTACGGCCAAACAAAATCTTACTGATACCTATAATTTTTTAAATATTAAGCTCAAATTTGGAACACAACTTATTTAGATTTATGGCTTTGATTTTCTTGTAGTTTTAGAATAAAACGGGTTTTTGAAAATATAGATTTCAAATAAAAATTGAAAATAGTTTTTTTGTGCATTTTTCATAACAATAAAAAAGTGACGTAAAAATTCTGTAACTTTTTTTTATGTTCACTTTTTAAAACTTTTTTCACAATAATTTGCCACGTGTCGAAGAGATCAAACTTAAGTGTGTGCTTTAAAGCATTCAATATTTACGACAGTTGGAAAATTGGAAATTTAATTTAAGTCTATGCTCAAAACGTGAATAAATGGATTATAAATACAGCGTAAATATAATCTAGTACCATAAAATCCCCTAAAAATACAAAATATTAAATAAAAAACATTATCAAACTAAAATATAGTACAATCCTTTCATTGAAAAAAAAAAACCTCTCGTCATTTTTGACCACCATGCAAGAGCAACAGAGGGTTAAAACTACAAGTTACTTATAGAGGAACATTGTTTTGGTAATTACATGAGTTGTGCTTTGGCTCAGCTATTATGCAAAGATGAATCTGATAGCTTGAGGTGCACCCATGGATACAGATGATAATTGTATAAAAAGTGATGTTGACTTAACTTAAAAAAAGTGAAGAAACCTGTTGCCTTAAAATTAAGTAAATAAATGTCATGCGTACAATTCCATGAACAATTCCACTTTTTGTTTTTTCAATTATGCACAAAGTTTTTTTTTTACTTAATTTTAAGGCAACATGTTTCTTCACTTTTTTTAAGTCAAGTCAACTTATGTCACTTACGAAATCTACTATACTAAACTATCTTAATAAGGGAAGCTGGAAATCTGAAAAATATGTCTTATGAGTAGGTCAATAGCTTTTATATCATTGTTATTTTGACTTAAAATCAATTGTTTTAAAATGGTTAACATTAAAAAAGTTTGGCAACACTGACATTAGGCATATCAATTGATACAGTATTGATATTAGATAACGGTGGAAACTAGAACTTAGTAAGACTATTTATAGGCAAATACAACAAAGATGGAAGTGGTTTAGGCATTGTTAGCAACATAAACATTGTTTTGTGGAGCTAGTCAATGTACAGCAATTGTGATACTATGCAAACTATGTTTATACGTGTTTTATTACTGGTACTGTTGCTTTCCCTTTTTGCTTGCATACGCTTTTTGGTTCAAGGTTCAGTTTTTGTGGCTTCAAACGACTTGCACTGCAGAGCTTTAATAACTTTAGCATGAGGACATCACAAGCTGGATAGCTTTTGAAAATGGAATAATGTGTATAATGAGCAAATTAGACACTCCAGTGCTTGAAGTGAGTTGGTACTCTCTTGTGTTCACAGGATTTAAGAGATGTTTAGAGTTGGGCAATAAAATTATAAATATTTATAAATATTTTATAAATACACTACCATTTAAAAGTCTGTACCCTATTTTTATTTTAATCCAGCATAATGCATTCAAATGATAAAAGTGAAAGATTTACAAAAGATTTCTGATGAATTCTGTTATTTAAACTATCAAACACCCCTTAAACACGTTTCCACAGAAATATTAAGCAGCTGTTTGCAAAATTGATAATAATAAGATCAACATATTAGAATGATTTCTGAACTTTTGAATGGTCGTTATTTTCCTCGAATTCTTCTGATTGAACCTTAATATTTATTTATATATTTAAATATAATATTTATTATATTTCATGATTATTCATGTATATGTCTTTCCAATTGTTATGTATACTCAATTTAATTTATGTATTTTTTTGTTGACAGTAAATTACTAAATTTGGTTCTCAACCAATTGAATGATTTTACGTGATGTTTAAAGTTGGGCAATACAGTGTGCATTAAAAGCATATTAGACAACATATTTCTCTTATACTGACAGATCCTATTCTTTGTTTAGCCAATCAGAAGACTTTGAAAAGCTTTCTGCCTGTCAGTCATTTTATGCATTTGTTGAAAGGATCATTCAAGTTTAATGCCATATGCAACTTCATTATAGCAGTTGTCAGTTTATTCTCATGTTGTTACTATTTTGCAAGTCTCAAGTAAAGAATCAAGTCGCCCTGACGTCAAACAGGATAAAACACTTTTTAAAAAGCATATTTTTAAGAAAAGAATTGCAGACCTACAATGTGACTCTTCAGCACCTGCAGGGGTGCTTGCATTTTGACAAAATGTCAAAATGCCTTACTGTGCTTAAATGTAGCAAGTACAAAACAATCTACACATGACGTGCCAATCAAAAGCATAGGCTGCAAATAGCACACTATTATAAAACTGCTCAATGAGTCACAGACTGAAGGGAAAAATGTGGGAGAGAGACGTGTGATTCATACAGAGGAGTAAAGCGATTTCAAATATAGAATGTAGGGTTGTATAAGAGAGGAACACAATAATCCATTCATGACCTGTTGTATTGATGCTAAGTGTCATAATTAATTCAGTCATCAGCATGTCGAACTCTTCATCAGCTGTGAATAAATATAAAAACTCCCAGAGCAACAGAATAGGAGTCATCTCTGCAATCAACTCTCTGAAAGCGTGTAAGACTTAAAACTGAACTGTGCCATTCTTTGATTGTTAACATATTGTCTCTTATCGCAGCTACATACTGTATATGCAGAGACAGCCATACTGACACACAAAGACCAAATATAGTATATACAGCCATTTTTTTTACACTGTTGTTTGGAGACAGTAGTTCCCTCAGATAGTACACACTTCAAATTACCACTGTTGAAATAATAATATATATATTTTCTAAAAAATGTCCAATTATTTTTTAAGGGATGTTTAGAGTTGGGCAATACACTGTACTGTGCATTAAAAGTACAACATATTGCCAAAAGTTTTGGGACGTCTCCCTTTACATGCACATGAACTTCAATGACATCCTATTCTTGATCCGTAGGGTTCAATATGAAGTTGGCCCACCCTTTGCAGCTATAATACATTCAACTCTTCTGGGAAGGCTTTCCACAAGGCTTAGAAGTGTGTTTCTGGGAATTTTAGACAATTCTTCTAGAAGTGCATTTGTGAGGTCAGGAACTGGTGTTGGAGGAGAAGCCCTGGCTCACAGTCTCCTCTCTAATTCATCCCAAAGGTGTTCTATCGGTTGAGGCCAGGACTCTGTGCCGGCCAGTCAAGTTCCTCCACACCAAACTCACTCATCCATGTCTTTATGGACCTTGCTTTGAGCACTGGTGTGCAGTCATGTTGGAACAGGAAGGGGCCATCAGACAGAAAACGTGATTCGTCACTCCACTCCAGACTGCTCTAGAGGTCAGTGACGGCCAGAATTCAATGATTTGGAGGGGTGTCCCAATACCTTTGGCAATATAGTGTATATGTGGGAAAATGTATATCATTCCGAGAGAAACCTGTGATGTTATTCTTGAAGCAGTTTGTGACTCGCATTTATGCGTTTCAATGGCAACATCAAAGCCGAAATGAATCTGCAGCAGTCAGGTTATACAGGTCAGTGTTCTTTAAGTTGTTTAAGTTCATTATTATTGTAATGTTATGTGCTTTGAGAGATGAAGTAGTTTAGTGCCGTCTCTCGTGATGCTTTTGTTTGCATGTGTTTTGAAGGACGCATGCTTTGGAGATGCTCTGAAGGGAGGGTGGGATCTTGTGCTTTCAAAGCTTCCTTGTCATTGCTATCCGAAAATACCCTAACTTTACCGTGCGGTCGCCCTGTTTAGCGAAATTTTGCAGCTAAAAAAGGTTAATTGTCAATAGTGTAGCAGATGTCTGTTTGTCAAGGCGACAAATTCACATGACCAACGTGATTCCGTTGCAAAAACTGTGCTGGGAATTTTTTTGTCCTCACACAAAACATTCCTGGTTGTGTGGATTCCTATTGAAATGACTGGATTTCACCCTTGAAATTTTGCTGAACAATGGTGTGAGTAAAGTCCCAGCTTTACTGACTGGCTGTAAACTATAACCAGCAAATACTGCGGGCAAAAAACAGAGTAGGTAAGATTTTTTGAGTTTTTAGTTTTATAAAGGTTGTAAAGGCCTTTTCCCATCTCTCTGAGAAATCAACGTCTTGTTAGCTTGTAAAAGCAGTTTCATTGGCCCAGTTTTCTCTCAGAATGCCCAGTGAGAGGCTGGTGACTGATCTGGTGTCTTGGCAACAGTTATCTTGGGAGTATCAAATGCCACACAGGTGCTAAACACAAAAACAAACATAATATGCATGATCAAAACCATGAACAATGAGAACAGAATGTTGTTGTTTTTTAAATCGAAAATACTCTGTGTACATTCATTAAATACATCTTAAATATACAATTAGTTCTATTTATTCATTGATTTATGCCTTTTTATCAAACATGATGTGAAGAAACACGAGTGAAGACAGTGCAAGGAGAAAATCCTGAATCAAACCTACTAAAAATGCTCAATAAAATAACAGCACAATAAAATATACATTGTAATGGAAAGTCATCTTTGCTTTAGCTGAGTCATGTAAATTGAGTGTGTTCTCCATTACAAACAGAAGATACCCTTCTGTTGCTGAATGCCTCAGGCTGTGTTGGGCTGAGATTTCAGTCAGCTATGGCATCACTGAACTAATTACACACTAATTACTAATTAACATATTTGAAGCTATAGCAGTGTTAATGTGTTAGGTGTTTTGCCTAAACTTGTACATAGCACATAAGGTTGTGAACTGAAATCTTGAACCATTTATCAGTGCATGTGTTAAGTTGCGTGTTCTGCATTTTAACGCCAGCTTGAATGGTTTATAAAACTTTCAGCGTGACTGTTTAATCAACAACAGATGTTCAGTCTCCACTAAAATCAGCTATTCAGTGCACGCGGTGCATGATAAGAGACAGTAAAACAGCAGCCGCAGTGATTCAAGAGCATATATTCTGATCATGTATTTACAGAGCCTTAGCAGCATTGCAGTGACAAAACTTCAAGATAAGGCAAGCTGAGGTTTAGGTGTCATTGGTGTGGTTTTATTTTGTTTTGCGTTACTTTGTTTTGTTATTTTTCTGTTTTGTTTTGCTTTGTTGTTTTGTAAGGCAAGTTGAGTTTTAGGTGTCATTGGTGTTTTTTGCTTTGCTTTGTTGTTTTGTTTTGTTTTGTTTTGTTTTGATTTGCTATGATTTGTTGCAATGCTTTGCTTTGCTTTGCTTTGTTGTTTTGTTTTGCTTTGTTTTGTTATTTTCCTGTTTTGTATTGCTTTGTTGTTTTGTAAGGCAAGTTGAGTTTTAGGTGTCATTGGTGTTTTTTGCTTTGCTTTGTTGCTCTGTTGTTTTGTTTTGTTTTGTTTTGCTTTGCTTTGATTTGCTATGCTTTGTTGCAATGCTTTGCTTTGTTGTTTTGTTTTGCTTTGTTTTGTTATTTTTCTGTTTTGTTTTGCTTTGTTGTTTTGTAAGGCAAGTTGAGTTTTAGGTGTCATTGGTGTTTTTTGCTTTGCTTTGTTGCTCTGTTGTTTTGTTTTGCTTTGCTTTGATTTGCTATGCTTTGTTGCAATGCTTTGTTTTGTTTTGCTTTGTTGTTTTGTAAGGCAAGTTGAGTTTAAGGTGTCATTGGTGTTTTTGCTTTGCTTTGTTGCTCTGTTGTTTTGTTTTGTTTTGTTTTGTTTTGTTTTGTTTTGTTTTGTTTTGTTTTGTTTTGTTTTGCTTTGCTTTGATTTGCTATGCTTTGTTGCAATGCTTTGCTTTGCTTTGCTTTGTTGTTTTGTTTTGCTTTGTTTTGTTATTTTTCTGTTTTGTTTTGCTTTGTTGTTTTGTAAGGCAAGTTGAGTTTTAGGTGTCATTGGTGTTTTTTGCTTTGCTTTGTTGTTTTGTTTTGTTTTGTTTTGTTTTGATTTGCTATGATTTGTTGCAATGCTTTGCTTTGCTTTGCTTTGTTGTTTTGTTTTGCTTTGTTTTGTTATTTTCCTGTTTTGTATTGCTTTGTTGTTTTGTAAGGCAAGTTGAGTTTTAGGTGTCATTGGTGTTTTTTGCTTTGCTTTGTTGCTCTGTTGTTTTGTTTTGTTTTGTTTTGCTTTGCTTTGATTTGCTATGCTTTGTTGCAATGCTTTGCTTTGTTGTTTTGTTTTGCTTTGTTTTGTTATTTTTCTGTTTTGTTTTGCTTTTTTGTTTTGTAAGGCAAGTTGAGTTTTAGGTGTCATTGGTGTTTTTTGCTTTGCTTTGTTGCTCTGTTGTTTTGTTTTGCTTTGCTTTGATTTGCTATGCTTTGTTGCAATGCTTTGTTTTGTTTTGCTTTGTTGTTTTGTAAGGCAAGTTGAGTTTAAGGTGTCATTGGTGTTTTTGCTTTGCTTTGTTGCTCTGTTGTTTTGTTTTGTTTTGTTTTGTTTTGTTTTGTTTTGTTTTGTTTTGTTTTGTTTTGTTTTGTTTTGTTTTGCTTTGATTTGCTATGCTTTGTTGCAATGCTTTGCTTTGCTTTGCTTTGTTGTTTTGTTTTGCTTTGTTTTGTTATTTTTCTGTTTTGTTTTGCTTTGTTGTTTTGTAAGGCAAGTTGAGTTTTAGGTGTCATTGGTGTTTTTTGCTTTGCTGCTCTGTTGTTTTGTTTTGTTTTGTTTTGTTTTGCTTTGATTTGCTATGCTTTGTTGCAATGCTTTGCTTTGTTGTTTTGTTTTGTTTTGTTTTGCTTTGTTTTGTTATTTTTCTGTTTTGTTTTGCTTTGTTGTTTTGTAAGGCAAGTTGAGTTTTAGGTGTCATTGGTGTTTTTTGCTTTGCTTTGTTGCTCTGTTGTTTTGTTTTGTTTTGTTTTGCTTTGCTTTGATTTGCTATGCTTTGTTGCAATGCTTTGCTTTGCTTTGTTGTTTTGTTTTGTTCTGCTTTGCTTTGCTATGCTTTGTTGCAATGCTTTGCTTTGTTGTTTTGTTTTGTTTTGTTTTGCTTTGCTTTCCTTTGCTATTGTTTACTTTGCTTTGTTTTGCTTTGCTTTTTTTTTGCTTTCCTTTGCTATTGTTTACTTTGCTTTGTTGTTTTGTTGTGCTTTACTTTGTTTTATTTTTGTTTGTTTTTGACAGTCCAGACTTCATCAGCATGTATTTTCACTGTATGGAAAATATTAGCTTTGACATTTTGTTTTGTGTTCCACGAGAAAAGGTCATATGAGTTTGGTGTGACATGAAAATCTGAGAGTGTTTGAATGGACATGACGCTTCTGAACTTGAACACACTATGTGGTATGACTTAACTGGGATGCGTGGCTTTACCTGGAGTGGGGGCTTCTGTTCGATCCACACTACAGGCAGTCGGGAGACGAAACTGGATCCCTGAAAAGAACAAAAGTCATTAGTAGTGCTTGAATAAATCAAATTGTGTTTAGGTGCAGTCACTGCACCCTGTCTCCCAACATTTCATATTCATCAATACGACATTTTAAACAGTGAAGAATAATATTCAATCTGACACCAGTTGTTCGGGTCTCCAGATATCTTCAGTAGCATATTTTCTTATACGTTTTAAAGTAAATGTTAAAAAAAGCATAATTAAGCTATAATCAGTGGTGTCAGATTGTAAAATAAACAAAGATACATACATTTAAAAAGTCACATGTGCTTAAACCGACAAACGGGCCAGAACATTTAGTTATGAATAAAGAATAGGTAGTTGATAGAATATTTGGCCAAAAAAGGGTTTCTCGCATTTTTAAGCAATTCTCAATGGTTTTCTCACCAGAATCTCTCATGTAACCATTGATTCAAATATTAGTTACATTCTACCCTTGTGAAAAATAAGTATCCTTAAGCACATTTTAAAAAAGAGTGCCTATTACGGAATAGTGCAAACTAATGTTTTCAGACACTTGCATGTAAATTTCAAATCAATAAAAATGTATTACATTGTAATTTAAAATTATATTAAATGCCAATTACACAAAAATCATAATTACTTATGTATTTGAAATATGGTTATTGTACTACTGAATGTACTGATAAACATTTATGGTAAACAAAAATATACTTAAATAGTATGAAAAAAATTATGATCAACTTATGTGCTTTAGTATGTTAGTCAACACAAATTAAAATTAGTGTAATTCTTTAAAGCACGTCAAAATATGAAAACACAATGATTTATAGAGTGATTTAAGTAAAACAAATTGAGGGTGAGTAAATTATGACATAAATGTCATTTTTGGGTGAACTTTCCATTTAATTAAGAAACACAATCATGAAAACTACACATAAGTGACCTTTTATTTTATATTATATAAAAAAAAAAAATTAGATAAATTAAAATATTTAAAAGTGCATAGTAGAAAGTACAGGGCACAATCCATATAATTAAGCACGCTCATTTTTCACAATGGTATTGTCTCCTATGCCAATTAAAAAGATGCTCAGATCCAGTCGATATAAATAGCATCATATTTCATCCATCATTTTTAGTCGTGTCTAAGGAAAACGCTGAAGTGTGTGTGGCAGTTCTGAAGTGTGTGGTCATTTGCCAACTCGGCAAGAAAACCATTCAGAACCAAACCCTTATTACAGTATATACACTTTTAATACACAATTTTATTTTAATATACATTTTAGATTTTAAATAATATTTTAAAACTAAAAAAATTCTGAAAAACAATAAACCAAAGGTAATGGAGGCAAACATGCAAAAAAAGAGACAAAAACAAGTATTTTAAACTAAAATTCTAAATGAAAGATTTAATCAAATGCATGCTATGAACGAATTTGCAAAACACGATGAAAAAATAAGTTAACTTTAAAAAAAAAAACTAGCAAACTAAATGATGTTCTTACAATACAAACTTTTGCAAGATTTTAGACTTCAAAGTCAATTTAAATTAAATTAAAATGTAGTAATAAAAAAGTAAAAAAAATATATAATATAAATTATATGACTGCATTTATACAGATTAAAAACAACATTCAAACGTATATCCAATTAAAATCCACAATTATTCACAGGTATTGGGTCAGTATCAGATTTCAGTTCCAGTGCCTCCACATAAAAGGGGTTAAAATTCACCGTAGTGCCAGTTCATTCGCTGAAGATTCCAGTAAGAGCGTCGCTTGATCCTGTACGCTTCATCTGGGTCGTCCTTATCATGTGTGCATGGGCTCTGACAGTGCTGAGGTGATATGCTTAGTAACTGCGTGATGACATGAATGAAGGATGATATGAGACACAAGAAAAATAGGCCTACATGAAGACTAATGTTTCAAAACATGAAATTTCATTTTAATTTAATTTCAAGTGCACCTACTGTACTTCTGCAAGCCTGGTTACAGTATGTGGCTATGCTCAAAATTGAATGCTATCCGCAACTATATATTGCACAGTATGCAAAATGCAATTATATATTTTGATTTTCCATGCGTACAGAAACTTTGTTTACTGTGCACAGAATATGTAGACTGTATAAGTAGTAGGATATTATACTATTCTAAACTATTAGTTTACCGTACTAAAGAAAGGTTCTTATTCTAAAATCTGTTCGGATAAGCAATCATCAAAACTGATGCAAAAGACAAAAAGAAAAAAGCTTGTTTGACAAAATGTTGACAGATGTAAACAGCTGACAGGTTTTACTTCGTGGTTCACCATATAATATCATGACAACCCACAACAATTCTAAACCATGGTAAAACCACTGTAACCTCATAAGTGACTCTCTGTGCTCAACATACGAAGTGCATGAAAGACTCGACTATCAATTGATTTCAATAGAGTTTGACATTATTCAAAGCTATTGACAACTGTGGCAAGCAGGGCGAGAGCCATGGGAACGGAGCGAATTTGCTAATGCTACACAAATATCAGGCAAAGTAGTTCTCTTACGAGAGTATCTCTCGTACTGCGTAATATCTTACGCTATGGGGAAACACTCTTTCCTCGAGATATTGAAGCCAAAAATTACCCTTAATTTTTTTAATCATGCAAAACGCTTTTGCAGCAGCAAGCAGACAAAGGCGAAACAGCTCGCGCGCCCATTGGCTGCCTCGCTGGAAAAGCTGCAGCCTATCGAGTGAAGGCACTGCGTGACGTAATGACGAATGAAGACGCTTCGCGCTCATTTCGTCATGTCCCGCCAGTATAGGCGTGGTCTCGCCCTATAAATACCCCTCGATAGCTGTATTTCTCTGATTTTTCATTCTTCACGCGAAGCTCACGCATCGCGGGATCCAGAGTGAGAAGCCGCGCCGTTGACTTGTAGCCTTCTCAGCGGGACGTGCCATCTTCTGAAGTCGCTGGCCCAGCCGCCTTCAACTGCCGTACCTGCTGCGCTTTCCGGCGTACTATATCCTTTACTCTGCTAACTGTGTGTGTGTGTGTTTGCTTACGTGACGCAACACCCATTATCTGTTCTAAAAGAGCTGCGTCTTTTTAAAGATGCCTTTCTGTGGCTCGTGCCGCTCCCAGCTCAGTGAGGAGGACTGTCACGTCATCTGTGTGTCCTGCCTGGGTCATGAGCACGCGGCTATCGCGCTCGCGGATGGTGGATGCCCGCACTGCGAACTTCTGCCTATGGCGACTCTGCGGACTCGCCTGGCGTCGTTCTCTGAACCCGCGTCCCAGCCTTCTGTGCCGCGCCGTAAGAAGCGTCGCGCCCAGCGCGCTCCCGAGCCTTCTCCAGCCCGCCAAAGCTCGCCGGTTCGCCCGCCTGCTTCGCCGGCTTCACTTGAGTCGCTCCCGGACGGACAGCGCCCGCCGTCTGCCGCCGCTTCCGCTCCCGAGCTGGACGAGCCTGCTGAGGTATGCTCTCTCGTGGCTTCCGATAGCGAGGATTGGGCGAGCTCTGTGGACCTCCCCCCCGCTGACGTGTCTAGCCAACCCTCTGGGAAGAGACCCGGCATTGAGGCTGAGCTGATGCGTCTGCTCACCCAGGCCGTGGAAAGCATCGGCCTCGAGTGGGAGGCGCCCGCCTTGCCGCCGCGCAACAGACTCGACGGGCGTTTTCTCAAGAAAGACGAAGCCCCGTCTAAGTCTAGGGCCGCCCCCTTCCTCTCTGAGCTCCACGACGAAGTCGCCAAGTCATGGACCGCCCCGTTCTCCGCCAGACTGCGCACTTCCACCTCTGCGGCCTTTTCTTCTGTCACCGGCGCGGGAGATAAAGGATATCTCTCCATTCCTCCTGTCGAGGCGGCGGTCGCGTCGCATCTCTGCCCGCCCTCTGCGGGACGGCGCGCAGACGACGCTCCCCTCTAAAGCCTGCCGGGTGACTTCATCGCTGCACGGGCGTGCTTACACAGCCGCTGGACAGGCGGTCTCAGCGCTGCATACTATGGCGATCTTGCAGATCTACCAGGCCGACCTTCTCCTTAAACTGGACGAGGAAGGCCCGGGTGCGGTCAATGTGGCGGATTTACGAGGCGCTACGGACCTTGCTCTACGCGCCGCTAAAGCCGCTGCTCAGGCCATGGGGCGGAATATGGCCTCTCTCACCGTTGCTGAGAGACATCTGTGGTTGACGCTGTCTGAGATGACGGAAGCTGAGCGCTCTGTATTCCTCGACGCGCCCATTTCCCCTGCGGGCCTCTTCGGATCTGCCGTCAAGGATTTCGCGGACAGATTCTTGGAGGAGCAGAAGACTTCGCAGGCCATGAAGCACTTCCTCCCGAAGCGCTCGAGATCCACTGCAAGTCGCTCTAAGCAGCCGTCTGCTCGCAGCTCGCAGCCTCGGCCTGCATCGCCCGCAGCCGCCGCTACACAGCGCCGCCAGGCCCGGGATCAGAGACCGCGCTCTCGCTCTGCTGGACGCCGCCCCGCTCAGCGCGGGCCTCGGCCGAAGATTGAGCTCAAGCCCGAGGCCTCGAAGCTTTCCTAGCCACTCTAAGAAAGCGACGGTGTTCGGATCCCGCTGCGGCCGGCTCCCCACCGAAAAGATTCGCTCGTTCAGTTCCTTGCGATGTGACTGTGCCAGTGTATTTAGCAGTGAAGCAGCCGGTGTCTCAGCCCGCTTGCCTGCACAAAAAAGCCGTTTTTATGGCTACCCAGATAAATCCAATAAAGAGTGTATTTTCTGGTATGCCGGCCACGGCCGATGGTGTTATGAGTGTTGTAAGAATGCCCACGCCCCAGTGCCCATTCCCACACCCAGACACAGCCCGCCACGGTGCGAGGCTAGCACACATAAATCTGACTCAGGTCGATTGTGCAAACAATGTAGCGATTGCGCCCATACAATGCCCGCTAACGCTGCATGCCGCGTGTCCCTTGGTTTCTGTAAAAACGAAACCAATACACAATCTTTCGGCTCCGGCCGAAAGCGTGCACAGTGCAGTAGATGTGCCCGTAGGTTTGCGCCCACATCCTCCCGCAAGCACGCCGAATCCCACGGGATTCGCCCCGCTCACTCTCACTGTGCGTCCCGCCGTAGAGATTCTGAGCGCGGCCAGACTGCCCGCTGTGTCCAGCGCGCCCCCCGCCTCGAACGCTGTAAACACGGCGTTGTGTTCCCAGGGTACCGGGGCTCTCGAGCCGTTGCCAGGTCACGGCCAGAGCCCGGTCTGCATCCTACCCCTAGCTACTCACGCAGAAGCGTGGTCGAAGCTACCCGGGGTATCAGACTGGGTGCTGAACACTATAAAGAGAGGCTACTCGCTACAATTCGCACGACGTCCACGCCGTTGTACGGCGCCCGTCGAGACTTCGGTGAGAAACGAAGTATCTCATCTACTTCGAGCCGAGATAGCGAAACTACTGAGCAAAGGGGCCATAGAGCCCCTTTCTCAGGCTCAGAGCGAAGGGGGCTTATACAGCAGATATTTTCTGGTACCGAAAAAAGATGGGGGCTTCAGACCCATTCTAGATCTGAGACAGCTGAACAAAGCGCTTGTGAAGCGCCAGTTCAGGATGCTTACGACCAGGAGAATCCTCGCGCAAGTGCGCCAAGGGGACTGGTTTATGTCAATAGATCTGAAAGACGCGTATTTCCAAATACAAATAGCGTCCCATCACAGGCGATTCTTGAGATTCGCGTTCGAGGGCCAGGCTTATCAATACACAGTCCTGCCGTTCGGCCTGTCTTTGGCACCCCGTACATTTACGAAGTGCATGGACGCGGCTCTCGCGCCCCTGAGACTTCAGGGCATGCGAGTTATGAACTACTTGGACGATTGGCTGATTCTAGCTCGATCACGGTCAGAGCTCATAGAACACAGGGCCACACTGCTCGAGCATCTCGAGACACTGGCCTGACGGTCAACTGGGAAAAGAGCCTGCTGTGTCCCAGCCAGAGAATTTCTTTCCTGGGAACAGTGTTAGACTCGCTTTCCATGACGGCACGTCTGTCACCGGAGCGCGTACTAAGTATTCAGCGCGTCGCGGAATCCTTCCGCCACGGCTCTATAGTCCCGCTCAGACGGTTTCAGAAAATGCTGGGCCTGATGGCCTCAGCATCCTCTGTACTCCAGCTGGGCCTGCTTCGCATGCGCCCACTGCAGTGGTGGCTGAAAGCACGGGTCCCGCCCCGGGCATGGACCACGGGCCGGTGTCGCCTCAGGGTCAACCAATGGTGCGTTTCGGCTCTGGAACCCTGGAAAGTAACCAGCTGGTATCAGTCTGGTGTGAGTCTGGGGACCGCCTCAAGGGTGAAAGTGGTGTCTACGGACGCCTCCACCACGGGGTGGGGAGCGCTGCTCGAGGGCAGACCGTTGGCTGGCCTATGGTCAGAGCGGGAGAAGCTCCTTCACATAAACTGCTTGGAATTGATAGCAGTCGACAAAGCGCTACGGCGCTTCCGTCCCCTGGTGAAGGGCCACCACGTCTTGGTCCGGTCGGACAACAAGTCAGTGGTGGCGTACATAAATCACCAGGGCGGCCTCAGGTCCGCACGCCTTTGCAGGCTGACGGAACCCCTCTTGGTCTGGGCCCAGCGCAACCTCCTTTCTTTGAAAGCGGCGCACGTGCCTGGGCACCTGAATACGGGTCCAGACATGCTGTCCAGAGACAACGTCCTGACAGGAGAATGGTCGCTGCAACCCGCAGACGGTCCAGCTACTGTGGGAAACGTTTGGCAGAGCGCAGGTGGACCTGTTCGCGTCCCGCGAGAACGCTCACTGCCCAGTATTCTTCTCGAAGGGCAGGGACGCGCTGGCCCATACTTGGCCCAGCGGTCCCCTGTATGCCTTTCCCCCGGTCTCGCTCCTGCCTCAGGTGTTGGAGCGGATCAGGGAAAATGGATGCCCAGTGCTGCTTGTGGCTCCGCTCTGGACGAACCAGGCTTGGTTTCCGGTCCTGATGCGGATGACCAGCACTGCCCCGTGGCCTGTACCGTTGAGAGAGATCTCCTCTCTCAGGCGGAGGGCTCGATTTGGCATCCTCACCCGGAACTGTGGTCCCTGCACGCATGGGTCATCAACGGGTACCCGCTAGCCTCCCAGAAGGAGTGCTAAACACGATCGCGCAGGCTAGAGCTCCGTCTACCAGACGGCTCTATGCCTCGAAATGGTCGGTGTTCTCTACTTGGTGTCGAGCCCGTGGCTTTTCACCCGTGGACTGCGGGGTTAAGGAAGTGCTTGCCTTCCTTCAGGAGCTGATGGATAAGGGAAGGACCCCATCCACGCTCAAAGTGTACGTGGCGGCCATAGCAACGTTTGCTAAACCGGTGTCTGGCCAGTCACTGGGGAAAAACGACTTAGTCGTGCGTTTCCTACGAGGAGCTCGGAGATTAAACCCTCCCAGGCCCCCTTCAGTCCCGGCTTGGGACCTTTCCACGGTCTTGGAGGCCATGAAAGGCGCCCCGTTTGAGCCGATCCAGCTGTCGGATATGAAGCACCTGTCCCTTAAGACGGTGTTTCTATTGGCTCTCGCTTCAGTGAAGCGTGTAGGGGACTTACAGGCGCTTTCTGTAAGCGCGTCATGTCTGGAGTTTGGGCCTAACGACTCAAAGGTCGTACTCAAACCGAGGCACGGCTACGTGCCGAAATCCCTCAATACACCGTTTAGGGCCCAGGTAATTTCCCTGTCAGCCCTTCTGGTTCTCGATGAGGAGAGGGACGCGAGTCTCCTTTGCCCTGTCAGGGCGTTAAGGGCTTATGTGTCCCGCTCGGCTGGGTTCAGGCAGACCAAGCAGCTTTTCGTTTTGTTTGGCGGCCGTTCTAAGGGACTCGCCGCCTCAGAACAGAGCCTATCCAGATGGATAGTGGATGCCATAGCGCTGGCTTACACTTCCAAGGGCTTGCGGTGCCCATTGGGTGTCAAAGCGCACTCCACAAGAGGCGTGGCCTCGTCGTGGGCATGGTATAGCGGGGTCTCCCTGCAGGATATCTGTACGGCTGCGGGCTGGGCCTCGCCGTCGACATTTATCAAGTACTATAACCTGGAGGTGCCCGCCTTACAAGCTAAGCTTTTGGCGGTCTGAACTTCGGGCTTATCGGCCGCCAATGCGGCTATGTTGCCCTTACGGGTCGGTACCCCTACGGGACTTTTATGAAGAAGTGATGCTTCTAGCCTCTCCTCCTCTACTCTATGTGAGTTATGGTGATTATGCACTAGATGTGCTCCGGGCTTGGCCCCGGGACTCTGGTGTTGGATCCCTGTCCGCACGGCGTTTTGCATGGGGTCCCCATAGCGTAAGATATTACGCAGTACGAGAGATACTCTCGTAAGAGAACGTACTCGGTTACTAACGTAACCTCGGTTCTCTCTAGAGAGGGAACGAGTACTGCGTATCTTGCCGTGCTTGAACTATGCTCTGGTTCGCTTCGGTGTACAAAATCAGAGAAATACAGCTATCGAGGGGTATTTATAGGGCGAGACCACGCCTATACTGGCGGGACATGACGAAATGAGCGCGAAGCGTCTTCATTCGTCATTACGTCACGCAGTGCCTTCACTCGATAGGCTGCAGCTTTTCCAGCGAGGCAGCCAATGGGCGCGCGAGCTGTTTCGCCCTTGTCTGCTTGCTGCTGCAAAAGCGTTTTGCATGATTAAAAAAATTAAGGGTAATTTTTGGCTTCAATATCTCGAGGAAAGAGTGTTTCCCCATAGCGTAAGATATTACGCAGTACTCGTTCCCTCTCTAGAGAGAACCGAGGTTACGTTAGTAACCGAGTACGTTTTGATTTAACTATTTTATTTATAATATAAATATATAAATGAAATATTTATATGTGACTCAATCAGTAGTCACTACATTTGGCCGATCTCAAAAACCGATGGCAATTTGATGATGTAAAACTATAAAAAGTTGCGGCCGACGCGCATGTATACAGTATACAGATGAGGCTTTTGCGGCACGTTCTGCTTTGTAACTTCGTGAAACATTAGTAAACCGTAGTGAATCTTTATTTAGAGCAGGTTGTCTCAATTCAAACAAGCCCACACACATAACATGATGTTTAGATCTTAGGCAAATCCTCACGGAGTGACATGACATGCTGCTTGGCTATAGGAATTCTAGGATTCGACCACATCACGATCAAGTGTTTTCCAACGGCATTTGAAAGTTCAACCAATGGAAACTGGATCTTGCTATTGTTTGTGTTGAGACCATTCGGACACTGTTATACAAATGGAACGTTTTTGGATTGGATCGATCGCTCTGGGGTGTGTTTCCCATACAACGACATTACTCACTGCTTAACAACCATAGTACGATGCATCATTAAAGAAATCAACTAGCTATTCACGACTGTTTCCCAAAACCGTATTGTCGCAAATTGGTAGTTCAACCATGTTGGTTAATGATGTCCCGCAGGCGGTGGAGTAATAACTTATTTGAATGAATCGTTTGAGATTGAATTAATGCTAGATGTTTTGCTATTAATTATGGACATTTTCTATATTTCTATTTTTTCCTCAGTTATTTTGCTTTATTTCCAGATTCAATCATAGACTCGTTCTTGCGTGCTAGAGCACGTCCGCACATGCAGACTCTTCAAAAACTACGCTTTTAATCTCTTGACAAACTAAAAGACATAAATGACATTTATGTCAAGATAAGGATTTATTGAGTCCACATGTCATGCAAACAAGAAACTCTGATTCTAACCACAGGTCGAGAGCTGTCGTTCCATCCAACCACACAACTTTGCAATGCTGTTTGCGAATGTTTGTTCGAACTATGTTTTCGGGAAAACACCGATCTCATTAGGAACTTTGACTATTGCAATACGACGAACTTTGTGACCAATCGTGATAACATGCTTTTTAAAACGCACCCCTGATTGACACTTGATTTACTGTTATGAAAATGGAGCGCACAGCTGAAACGCGCTGAAATCATCACTTCCACCAGGATCTTATTACTTATCTATATAGTTTGTGGCATTTCAGCATCTAAGTAGTTCTATCTGTTCATTAATATACAATACATTAGTTTGAGAGTATTTGGACTTTTGATATAAAAAGGCTGCTGGTTGAATCTCCGTATTTTTGATTGTCATTTAGATATCACACAAAATTGGCCCAATGCAGATAAGATAAAAATCCTGATCGACATCATTATTGTTGTACTTCATGAGATACATTAACCTAAATACGTTAATGTTTAATTTAGTATTAAGATTACCACTAATATCAAATATATAATCAAGCCACCACAATGTTCAAATATATTATCAACACTTTCAGAAGTCACAATTAGACATTTAGAGTGTTACAATAATTCTATTTAATTAAATGTAGTTATTTTATTCAATCAAATAAATAATAATAAAATAAAATAGTTTTTAATCCCATTTTTTTTGCCTCCAATAGCTTGTTACGATTTAGTGATAGATTTGGTGGGTTAGACATATGGGAATGAATGTGAATGGTGAAGGCTTGGAAGATTTACATGGACGAGAGAGGGAAAGGATACATTTGGTTACGTATTTTCATCGTATTAATTAGTGATCGAGACCAGTGCTCATCTTCCACTTTATCTTACGTTAGGTTGATGATAATGTGTTTATTACACATCTTTCTCTAATCTGTCAGTAGTGAAAGCTGGAGTTGTAGAGGTTAGGTCAACTTCAAATTTGTTTCACTCAACTATCCTTATCTGATACAAATACATTATTCAGTGGCAATGCCCAATGAATGCAGAGTGATGTCATATTAGACATAACGATCACAACAATCCATTAAAATCCTTCCACACATGGCATCTAATGAATAATCCAGAAAACTACACGTTCTCAGTATAACACATTATAACTATATAACATCATTCCCAAGATAGCTATCCCTCATTACTGTAGTTAGTGATGGTTAAAAACTGATTTCACTTGAATTCTTTAGCTATTATTGGTGCAAAATTTGTAAATCTTGAATTATTAGAAATTACATTTGGACAAGATTGTCCATTAATATTGTTTTAAAAAGGTTTATCCTTTTTTTATCGGCAAATGTGCTATACCAGTGTTCCTATGTTTTAGAGATGGCGTACCCCCTGAGGTATTGAATACCCTATTTGTTTTTAGAAGAGATTTTTTATCTTATAAAACCTTAGAAATATATTTTAAAATAAAAAAATTTCAAGTGATATTTGTAAATAAAGTCACTGTCTAAATTGATGAGCATCAATTATGCATTTATTCAGTAACAAAGCACTGCTGTATTCAAGATGGTCATATGAAATCACTGACTTCCTTTCATTCAAAATCGCAGAAACAGCAGTGTCTTGCAGTACCTGCTGTGGCTTTCGTTTTAATGTTATTCTAAGGTGATGTAGAATTAAATGAACAGCAAACCTCAGCATTTTGTTTGCATACTCCCTCTGTCACCCTTTGTTTGGGAACCACTGAGCTAAATAATGATGTAAAGTTTTACTGAGGATCACTGAATTTATATCACTAACTTATTAAAAAGTTATCCAGTTTAATTTATATTACTAATGCTGTAATCATGCACGATCCCCTGTGAATTCAAATAATAAATCATACACTGAAAAAACCCCAAAAAATCAATATTAATAATAATAATAATGTCTAAACACAGACAGAAACCATTATAAGAATAAAATTAAATCAACTGAAGTCTTTTTATTTTTACTTTATGTAATAAATTTGGAAATGTAAAGTAATATTTGCTTCAAACGGGTGCCAGGAAACACATTATTTTACAGTGTCCCAGTTGCACATATTATGTGTAAACTTACTAGTAATAAAAGTGAAGTATTCATAATTACAAGCAACTAACCCTAAACCAAACCGCTAACCCTAATTATACAGTAAGTACATGTTGTTGTTAATTACACTGTAACTAGGGCACCTTAAAATAAAGTGTAACCAAGGTTTTTGATACAGATAATAAATTTAGCTAGATAATGTGAAAGTAGACAAAACAATGATGTGAAATGAAGTACAACAGGTATATTACAAAAGAGCCCTTTCAGACCTACCGTACATTCTACGCCCCCCAGCTAAGCTACGGGCCCCTAAAATGAAAAAAAGGGGTGATAGCTTAGTAAGAAGGAAATTTAAAAGAAAGAAAAAAAAAACAACTGGCCAAATAATTCAACACAAACACTGCTTCTGACTCATGCATTGTGTCATGCGCTCTCTGTAATAATGATATGTACTGTATGTGTCTTCATCTTAATTAAACAAACAAAACAAACAAAATAAACAATCACAAAGAATTCCGTGCATGTGCTGTTAAGTGTTTGGCCTCTAAACTACAGCAGGAAGGTAGAATATTGAATTTGGTAAAATATTACGTAAAAACCTTATTATACTAATTGACTCATTTAATGCTTATTGTAATCAATATTAGCTTAAACCAATAAATAGATAAGCCTGTGAAAGTTGTGCAAGCACAATTGTGCCAAATATGTCTTAATACATCCAAATTTAAAGTAAAATTAATAAAGTGAATGCTTCATTTATTTATCATCAATTATGTGTTACTTAGTTACTGTAAGAGAAATGTTAATTGTTGATTAATATGCCACGCGATTCATATGTAAATTATTCCATCATTTTAATCATATTTCAATTTGGCAAATCAAGAAACTGTTAGATCTTGAATGCCTGTTATCATGCATCTAGCAAATCACTTTAGTTCTGTGAAATTCTGCCTGAACATAAACAACTCACAAATTTAACAAGAAAAAACAAAACAAACAATTATAACAGAAATAAACACAAAAAACACAGAAAAATTTGTGTGCAATGTGCATTGGGCAATTTTGATGTCTGTTTTTCTTACTGACAAAGACACAATGCTTTATCTTAATATTGTATAATAAATTCCATTCTCACAGTAATTGGAATAGTTTTGTTGCAAAAGCCTGTCCCCTCTTAAACTTCCGAAACTAGTTAGTTAAATTAGTTAGTATTTTCCGGGAAGCGATATGGCTAAACTTCATCTATCGTACTGAAAAAAGCAAAAACTAAATCTTATAGCATTCACAATTAAAACTTAATTATGGTCAATAAAAAAAATTGTTTCTGCAACCATTAAAATTTATAAATTCAGAATTTCACAGAATTTCAAAGAAATTTCTGCACTGCACTAAGCGACCTAAGCAAAACTGGAGTTGATGTCCATGTGAATTTAGCTCTTGGTGTACAAATAGCATGTGAGATCAGAAAAACTTCTCAGGTAACATATTTAACCTGATTCCCTTTGAGGGGAACGAGACACTGTGTCATGACGTTGGCACTATGGGATCGTTCCAGCGTGAGCCGATGTCTGAAGCACATGTGGAAACAAGTCAATTCTATTGGCCAACAGCATGGTCAGGTGACATAGCGTCAGCACATCACAGAGACCATAAATTGATGCCTGAAATGCACATCACCAGATTCGAATTGTCTGAAGGAAGACATTCTCAGGCATTACGGATATTCTCAGGTATGCTGCACGCCTCATAAGCAAAGTAAGAAATTAGCAACCAATAAGGTTGTGATTTTTTTTCTTTTTTTTTCTTTTTTTAATGAACTTTATGGCCAGAAAAAAGAAGGATTAACCCAGAAGGACCTGAGGTTGAATCCATCTCCAAACTATAAAACATTATGAATGTGTGCATAGAGGATCAGTCTGCCGCAGTACAAATGTCTTGACGCACCTTTACTAGCGCCTTAGAGGAAGCCACACTCCAAGTGGAGTGGGCTATAGTGCCTAGAGGCAAAGCCTTTCTGTATACCTCATAGACAAAAAAATCTAAAAAAAAAAAAAATCGCATCAACAATTCAATAGGATGGTTGGAGATGGGCAAACATCTCCCATGGCCCCCAAAACAGATAAAAAAAGCAACTTTGGAATGTAACCTGGCTTCGGGTGCAATATAACTTTAACCACCCCTGGGGTGAAATCAAGGCACGACAGGGCAACTGATAAGGCCTGCAAATCTCCGACTCTTTTAAGCAAAGTTTATTAGTCATAATATTCTCCAAGGCTGACTCCAAGGACTCAAATAGAGCCTTTGATCAGCCTTCCAGGACTATGGAAAGATCCCAGGAAAGAACTCACGGTCTGCATATAGGCTTCAGCTGTCTGACACTGCGAAGCAAGTTAGATATTAGGGGATGAGGTTAGATACTCCCACGAGGCTTCATCAATGTGGTCTTTGCAGGCAGATGTAGTGCAAAATACACATTAAAGCTGCAGTCCGTAGCATTGTCCCTTTTTGTCGCCATCTCTGTACGAATCATGTAAAGTGCTGCGAGAAAAGCCCATCTCTACATCTCCTCACACACAGTATAGCCGGCGGCGGCTAGCCGAAACTCCTTCTTTATGTGTACGGATGTGACGTAATGACGCAAAGACATGCTCGAATTTCCCGCGAAAACCCACCAGTACCACTGGAATTAAAATCATATTACAAGCAACCGTTTGAATCTAGCTATGGCAAGCAGATAGTTTTGAACACTGGCTGAAGATTTTTTTTTTTTAAATATTAATTTGGATTATTTTAACTTAAAAATGTTACGGACAGCAGCTTTAAGCATAGGATGACTTAGGTGCTCCTGCAAGAACTCCAGCACTGAACCAAACAGACAGTGGACTGGGTCAGGATGGTGCTGCACGCACTATGACTCAAAGAGATGCCACTTCAGGCCATAAAGTTTCCTTGTGGAGGGAGCTCTAGCATTAAGAATGGTCTCTACAACCAACTTGAGAGACTGGAATCTATGAGATGGTACCAACTGTGGACCAGACCAACAGCTTCCACATCTCTGGCCTGGGGTGAAATATGTGCTTTAGGCCTGGGAAAGAAGATCCCAGGTAGAGCATCCAAGGAGAGGGGGGACATATAAAAACATCCTCGGCAACATCTGCACCATGATTACACTCCTAATGGAGCTGGAGGTGTGAGGGCGAGCCAAAGGGGACAGTAGGTCCTCTCATCAGAGAAGAACAGGTCCAATTCCGCTTTGTCAAGCCTCTGCCAAATTAATTCCACACCTTGGGGTGGAGCCTCAATTCCTCGACAGGATGTCTGCACCCACATCCGAATGCCATGGAATGTAGAGTGTCCTCAGGAATAGCTCTCTGCATTGAGCCCAGGTTCTGCTGCACCAAACTAATGTCCCAGTATAGTGATGGGACACTATACTGTAAAAGAGCACCATCCTTCGGATGAGACGTAAAACCGAGGTCTGACTCTCTGTGGTCATTAAAAATCCCATGGCACTTCTCGTAAAGAGTAGGGATGTAACCACGGTGTCCTGGCCACATTCCACCCATTGGCCCTTGCCAATCATGGCCTCCTAATAATCCCAATACACTGAATTGGCTCTATCACTATTTCTCTCCTCTCCACCTATATCTGGTGTGTGGTGAGCGCACTGGCGCCATTGTACTGTGGCTGCTTTGCATCATCCAAGTGGATGCTGCACACTGGTGGTGGTTGAGGAGAGATCCCCTGACATGATTGTACAGCACTTTGGGTGTACAGTAGTACATATGAAAGACTATATAAATGACTCATTTAATTCAATTCAACCTGAAAAGGGTGAGTGAATGCAGTCTGACCAAGTGATTTATGCAAGAGACTACTGGTGTGTTGTCTGTCAGCACCAACACATGGTAACACCTCAGGTCTGGAAGGAAGCACCTGAGAGCCAGATATACAACATTCCTTCCTTCCTAGGCAATTTTTGTGCTGAAGAAGATGTCCGTCTGCCAGTCCTCGGGCTGGGCGACCATCCAGAATGGCACCCCAACCTGTGAGGGGTGCACCCGTAGTCACCATTTTGCAATGACAACATGTTCACATGTGAGGAACTGGGGTCTCCTCCACACAGAAAGGGAATAAAGCCCTATGCGTGTTACCTTTATCTCCTTCAGGGGGTTGCACAATGGACAAGGTATCATGTTGGCAGTCTTTGGTATTTTCGGCCAGAAATTTCTGACTTAGCTTGACTTCTTTCATCGCGGTTCTCTATTCGAGCAGGAGACAGTGCCTGCATGAAAATTTTGTCAAACACCACCCAAAGAAACGTTCTGTCTTGGCAAGAGAACAATATTCTTGCTGTTGGGTCTCGAATTCCAAATTCTACAAATGAGTGAGAACGATATCTTGATGCCGAACTGCTAACTCTTTATATAGGCCAATATGAGCCAGTCGTCCGTATAACTGAGTACACGAATGCCCTGGATTCTTAATGGAGCCAGCACAGTATGGACTTTGTGAAAGTGCTAGGCCAAATGGAAGCACCTAATATTGGTAAGCTTCGCCACTGAAAGCAAACTTGAGATTCTTCCTGAGAGCACTTCATGTGCCATTGCAGAAGTTTGATATGAAAGTATGGATCCAGAATCCTATTATGACAAACCAATCCTCGGATTGAATTTGAAACATGATATCCTTGAGCATTCGCATCATGAACCTGTAAGTCTGCAGAGTATGGTTCTGAGCCTGCAGGTTTAAAATCGGGCTCTTTACACATTGGGTCTTTGCCCCTCCCGGAATGCTGCTGATTGCTGCTTAATTGCCTAAACCTATCGACAACAGCATTGACTGCGTCGTAGAATAGGCCAGACAGTGAAATCGGGCATCCAGCAGAAAGCCTTTGTTTTTTTTTGCTAGATACCAGAAAGGTTGTGCCACAGATGTCTCTCCATGACAACCAACGCAGCCATCAAAAGGGCGATGGAGCAAGCCATCTGCTTTGTGGCATGGAGAGCAAGATCTGTGGCCCAGTGGTGTTCCCTCACTCCTTCCAGGACTTTAAGAGTCCGTTAAGAGTCCAGGACTTTTAACAGGTCAGCCTGGTACACCTGCAAGTTAGCCATCATATGCAGTGACGCACCAGCTTGACCTGCTGCCTCATAAGCTTTATTCATGAGGCCAGATGTAATTCTACAGGCATAGAGCAGTGTTTCTCAACCTCTCCTGCAGGGACCCCCTGACAGGCCATGTTTCTGTTTTAACCCTGAAATGGCACACCTGATTCAATTCATTACAGTAGGAAGAGTAGGAATTAGTCAATTAATCAATTAGTCAACTACTCATTAAGCCTTTAATTACTTGAATCAGGTGTGCCATTTCAGGGTTAAAACAGAAACATGGCCTGTCAGGGGGTCCCTGCAGGAGAGGTTGAGAAACACTGGCATAGAGGGTAAAGTGGGGGTTCTTCTGCGATGATGCTGAAGCAGGGGAGAGATAGCTAGGCCCACATCTTAACCCGTGAAACCTCAGTGTGAAAGTCTGGGTAGAATAGCAGATGTCTCAAACTCTTTTTTACTTATTTTTTCTCATCTTACCCTTTAAGCCCTTTTATCCACCACACAGGTAACCACTTCAAGCAGTTACTGGAAAGCACAAGACTGCGGTGGCTGACGAGGGGTACCTTGGTCACCCAACACCTCAGAGCCAGAGGCGGCTGATAGCAGGTCCTTGTCTGGATCAGAAGAAATTGCCAGGCAACTTCTGAATCCAGAACAAGGTCCTTAGAGTTTGATGAGGAGCAAGAGAAGGGGAGGTGCCCGTTTAAAGCTCATCAACCAGCTCAAACTGCAACACAAATGATTTGAGCCACCGTGCCGCCTCAGCAGGCATGGAACCCGGACCACAAGGCATGAGTGGAGCTTCCTCATTGTGGTAACATTCCCAAAGAGAGCAATTGCTCCCTCGAGAGCTGACCTAGCATGCTCCGCTCCCAAGCAGATTTCATATGTTTGTCATCCCTCGTTAAGAAGTGAGGGCATGGTGGAATACACTGCTTGTAATTCTTGGATGTCATTATAATGTTGTGTAACAAAGAAGCTGGTGATGTGCATTTTAGGCACCTATTTGTGGTCTTGGTAATCCTGTGGCACTACATCCCCTGACTACGCTGTTGGCCAATACAATCAGCATGTTTCCACATGTGGTTCAGACAACGGCTCACATAGGAGTGTTCCTATAGCATCAATGCCATGACGCAGCGTTCAGTTTCACTCGGAAGAGGACTATTGGTTAATGGCATATAGGGTCAGAACATTAGCAAGTGACTTTAATGTATGTGGTTAAATACTTCTTTCAAGTAAAGGGTCGGAGAGGTGTATGCATTTGTAATATTCTTTTTTATTAGTTTTTTTTATTATGCCTATTATGTCAATATGTTTACTTATAAAAGAAACATACTTTCAAAATGGTTCTTTTTTCCAACACATCTTTAAGCACAGCAGAGTAGCTATGATCCCACATGAAATTCTGATGTCAAATGAGTGAAAACACCTGCACAACCCATGTCATATCTGTTAATCATTTCCTTTTTTTATGTTTATCACTGAAAAGAAAAAGAAAATACATAATGCAATGTATACATTTAGAAAAATCAAAACAAATCAAAATCACAGTTAGTTTGTAAAGAGAAGCACATATACGATGTTTTGGAGAATTAAATGACTATTTCAGCTAAAAATCAAATTTATGTCATTTACTCACACTTAAATCATTTCAAACCCTTGGTTTTCTTTCTTTCGTAGAACATGTAAGTCATGCAGGTTTTGAATGACATGAGAGTAAAAAAAGGACAGAATTTAAATTTTGGGCTAAAAATTAGGTCCCCCTTATCTCAAATACTCAATAATTATTTTATTATTAGAATTCCAGTCCTATAAATAACAATGTAGTTTGATCAAATATTACATCTATTAATATAGGGGAGGGGGCATGTTATTTCATTTTAGTTTTGGTATTAAATTATAAGCAAGCTACATTTTTAAAAATACTTTTTGGTGATACAATTAAATCTCATTATCTCAATAAATCATCATCATGACATTTCTAAGCTACAGAGAACACATTGCCTTATTCCTTTATAACCATACTGTACACAATTGTTCTTTACTTGCTGTATTGACAATGGTTAAAATGTAGCTGCTACATTGAAACAGAATGAATTAGCATAACAAACAAATGCAAATACTTATAACAACATTATCAACAGCAACAAAAGAAGCAAAGGGTTACAATAAATGCCTGAGATTCATGCAAGGTTTGTCAAAAAATATCTAAGGGCTTCATCTTGCCCTTTAAGTGCTGTTTAAAATGAAATAGACACATGCCAGTGACGCATACAGAAAAACACAGGACTTGCATAGAATGAATGAAGGTCGTAAGATTGAAAGAGCATCTGCAATATCATCAGCACCTTTAAACAAACATCTTTTCATTCCCTGAACATGTCTCTTAGGAAATCAAAAACAGAAATGAAAACAGGAACAATTCATCAGTCTATTGCACCTCTGTAGGTATAAAACAGTATGGTACATATTGTGGTTCAATTGTTTTAGAGAAGAAAGTATAAATATAAGCAATATAAACCAATAAATTATATTTGAATGTTGAATAACAGTTCATAGGTCATTTACACCACAATAAATAAATAATGCATCATACAATTTCTTTTATAATTCTGTCTGCCCTGCTGTTAATTTATTTCTTATGGCTAAACCCTTGTTGGGTAAAGCTCATGTTGAAATATACAGCATATCATTGATTCCCACAGCATGGACATTTGCAATATAATAGAATGTTCCATTATGCTTCTAAAATCGACACATTTTTATACACATTCTCTGTGTCACTGTTTCAAAGTGATTCTCTTTATTTCTGACAATAGAAAAATGTGGCAACAAATCCAAATAACACAGAGCAAGACAAGAGGCCCAAACAATATATCTTCACTATTTGAATGGATAGTTCACCCAAACATTTAAAAATCTGTCATCATTTGCTCAGCCTCATGTCATTGCTTCTTCACAAAAGAAGATGTTTTAAAAAATGTCACATGAAATGTCAATTAACGTTAATAGGCTCAAAAGTGGTTTTGGATCAGACTTTCATTAAGGAGTAGTTCACTTTAAAATGAAAATTACCTCATGATTTACTCAGCACCCTCATGCCATCCGTGTATATGACTTTCTTCTTTTAGAAGAATACAATCGGAGTTATATTAAGGCCCCGTTTGGGAAAACGCAGATATTTCCCTGCGGTTTGGCCTCTCATTTACACGAAAACCCCGTTTTTATCACAGAAAACGATTATTTCTAAAAACTCCGGCCAAAGTGGAGATTTCTGAAAACGCCGGTTATGTGTTGCCGTGTCAACTGGGAGAAACGGGGTTTTAGGTTCTCTCGTGTCGATTCTGAGGATTCTGATTGGCTTTATCCTTCTCCCTACACTGCCGCCCATCGGTTTGGCATAGTTATGATGGAGCTCGCGGCATATTTATGCGGGTGTGTGCACGATGTTATTATTGAAAACGGAGGGGAGGAAAATATTCGTTTCTCCAAATACCCGGCTATGTGTAAACGTAGCCTAATAAACACCCTGACGCTTCCGAGCTTGATAATGGCAGTGAATTGCAACCATCAGTTTAAAGCTCAAAAAAGTGCATACATCCATCATAAACAAACTCCACATGGCTATGAGGGGTTAATAAAGGCCTTCTGAAGCAAAGCCATGAGTTTTTGTTACAAAAATATTCATATTTAAAACTTTATTAAGTAAAATTTTAGCTTCCGGCCAAACTGCCATATGAGAATTTACTTACGCCTAAAGCACAACTTGTGACGTCGCAAGTAGCGTAGTGTGTCATGGCGTAGCGTAAATATCAACAGTGCGTTGCATTCCTCACATAACTTGCGCTTCAGACTTAAAGGCCGGACTTCAGACTTGTTTGGTCGGAAGCTAGTTATTTCACTTATGATGGATGGATGCACTTTTTTGAGCTTCAAACTGATGATTATCAAGTTTGGAAGCGTCAGGGTGTTTATTGATATAACTTTTGATATAAAGATTGTATTCGTCTGAAAGAAGAAAGTCATATACACCTAGGATGGCTTGAGGGTGAGTATATTATGGGCTAATTTTCATTTTAAAGTGAACTACTCCTTTAAGGACAAAATAGTAAAAACATCTTTTGTGCTCCATAGAAGTAGTAAGTCATACAGGTTTGGGACAACATAAGTCTAAGAACATGATTTCAGAATTGTCAGCTTTGAGTGAACTATCTTTTAAATGTGTGCATTGTCTGAAGAAAAAAAATCTGAAAAAAGTCAAATTCTCAGATAAAATAATTACCGGTACAAGTTTTGAAGGCGTATTGATATATTATCTCATACTATTTTAATTAAGCCAATTAGAGCAGTTAAACTGTCACCAATCATGATAAATAAATATCTTTATTTGCAACAGGACACACATCAGCAATACCCTATTCATAGATTAATGAGATAAAAAAATAAAAAGCCTAGAAATTACATCACTAGTGATGACGGTGTTAGTACATTCCAACCGTGCCTCTCTGTGCTTTGCAAAGGAGCAAGGACATTTGACGGTGTCTTTAATGCCAAATAATTGGCTAGCTCAATGACAAAAAAACAAAAAAAAAAAACAATGGTGGCATAGAGTGATTTAAGATGGTTTCATTGGATAGTTGTTTTCATGAATGTTGGATGTCGAATGAATCCACATTTGGTATTTGAAAAGTTATAAATGCTAAAATTGATCTTTAAAGTATAATAACGTGAGTGAATATGATCATTTACTAAAAGATATGTCTATCGCAAATGATTTTGTGATTAATTTCTTGAATATTTCAGAAATTCTTATTTAAGATTGCAAATTTCTGTTACTACTACTCAAGGTAACACTGGCAAATATAAATAATGAATTTTGTTCTAATATTTAAAATTGAGTCCCCTTTTCAGAAATGGCTTTGAATATACTTAATTTTCAAAAGACAAATATTGCCTTAAACTTTGGCATGAGGAGTTATTTTATAGTAAACAAAATAGTTTCATATAGCCTCCGTTATAAATAAACTACTTAAACCTAGTACATAAAAATATATTTTATTAAGGAATGTTTATCTTATATTTTTAACATGATACTTATTTTCTATGTTAACTATATTTAATTGCAATTTTTCCATAAGTGTCACAGTGACTAGTTTACTATATTATAGTGGCACATGGAGATTGAATGTCCTGCAAGTAAACCCCTAAATAAATAAAGGTTATGTTATTTAAATAATTTGATTTAAATAACTTATGTACATTTTGTGCATATAGAACTGGTTACGCATGCTGTGTGTGTCCTGTGGAGAAAAATTCAGATGGTACCTTAAATGCAAAAGTGACTTGCAATGAAAAAATCTTTAAAGTAGAATCACTATCCAGGGAAATGGACTACTGTAGATGATTAGGCGGGATCCCAACATATGAAACAATAACAGAAAGGGGTGATTTAGCATCTTTTTCGCATTCTTGATTAAAAAAATAAAGGTTTGCATGGGTGAGGAAGTCAAGGTCACAGTTACAGAATATTTATGAGAAAATTTGTATGACAATTACAGAAGCAATCATTTTGTGAAGCTACATAGAAAGTACAAAACTACAGTAGTGCTGAGCGATAGTCAGTTCATATTCATATGTTATTTCATGACATCATATTTATGAAAGGTACATATGTTTTGATCACATGATTTAAAGAGAGTGTCAACTTCCAATTACAATCTTATTCAGACATACTTTGGAATAAAAATGTCATTGGTTATTCATATTTTTTTAAATTATAATTTATGATTTACAAGGCACAACAAAAGCGATTCTTACAGTAATTTACAGTTATATATAAATTCTATAAATTGTAAACATACTAACGGGTTGAAACAAAACCATGATTTAGTGTTGGTAACTACTGATAGCCTGAACAGCTGTAACTAAATATTTATGACTGAGAGTAGAAGTCAAAAAGCAGCCAAAGAGAAATCTGAAATTTAGGGGATGCCCATCGTTTGTTTCAATTAAATAAAATCCATTTCTTTCCATCCTTGATTATAATCATAAAATACCACTCAGCACTTTGTATAGTCCACAGATGCTAGTAATAATATATATATTGGCTAGTAATTACACTCTGCAGATGCAGTTACAATAAATGTTAAGGGCTTATGCTTGAATTAAAATACCATTTGAATTTAGTGACTTCTAATCCGTCTATAGATGACTTTCCTGTGAGACTGAGAACATAAAGTAGATTTTCAAAATGAACTGAATGCCAATCTGATAACACTAATGTTCCAATGTTCCATTCTGGTGTAGCTTAACATGATTGCTGTACATGGTTCATCATTTTCACTTGAAATGAAAAGCAAAGTGTTGTGTGACGGCTATAGAGCACTTTGTAGTCCAATATAACAGCCCATTCTCACCCCAAGTCGTCATCTAACTGACGCATTGGGAATCAGTTTGACCATGCTTCAATATTCGACGTTAAAGGTACTCTTTAGCGTCAGTTAGTTGAAGCGATCCCAGGGCGTCATCTAACTGACGCGTTACCCTTAGCGTCAGTTAGATGACGCCCTTCTACCCAGACCTAAACCTACCCGCGTCATCTAACTGACGCGTTACCCTTAGCGTCAGTTAGATGACGCCCTGGGATCGCGTCAACTAACTGACGCTAAAGGGTACCTTTAGCGTCGAATATTGAAGCATGGTCAAAATTGTCAGTTAGATGACGCCTTGGGGTGAGAATGCGTTGAATATAATGGGCTTCCTATAAGGTTTTTAGAATAGAGAATTTCGATGTCAAGTAAGTTCAAATATGTTGTTCTACAGCATTAATTACACAAAGTCAAGGTTCAAATGTCACGTTTGAAACTTAAAAAAAACGCTAACAAGTTGCTACTTAAGAATATAAATGGCAATTCAATTTATCATCATTTATCTTATGTATTTAAGTACTAAGTACTCTCTTGGTGCAATGTACATGTTGCAAAACACTGCTATTAATGTGTAATACGGCTAAGGTCAGGGACAGGTTTAGTAGTGTGGTTAAGGGAACGGGGTAGTGTAATTACAATGTATTTACATGTAGGTATTTTTTATTAATAAGTACAAAATGAAAACATGTATATACACATTAAGTGCATTATATTGTGCATTGATTAATTTAAAATTGGGCGGTCACTAATGATTATTTTGGTAATCGAGTAATCGGTCGATTATTTTGACGATTAATCGAGTAATCTGAGTTTTTATGGTAATAAAATCGACTTAAGCGAAGACCTAAGCCTTTAAAATTACATTAAATAATAACAATGAGACAATAATATTTGGTTAAAAAAATATCAAAACCAAGTAATCATATGGTTTCATAGTTTCATAGAACACTGTTAAAATACATAATATAAACAATCAGCTTATGTACATTATGTATTATAACAAATACCTGCAGAGTGTGCCAATGGCCCTGGTTGTTGTTACACTTTACGACAGATCTAATCCTTGTTTAATTTTGGCCAGACGACATTTAATTCAAATGTTTACTTAATCTTTAATATTTGGCCACTTCTTTACAATAGAAATGCTACAGCCACTGTAATTTCTTGAACAAGAATATGTGGACATTAAAGTCCATATCGCGATGAACAGTTTGCATATTTAGAAACATATTGTTGTATTCTCCTGTGTTGGCGTAGGTTTATACATGATTTAAGTTACAAATCTGATGAAATGGCACACATTCTGTTCCCAGATGAATGTTATAAGCAACCCAAACTCATATAAACTCATATAGCATATGCAGAGATTGAGTTTGAGATGCATGTAAACTATAACAGTTCACATGGAGCAGCATTTACTATGAGCTGAGCTGCTCTGAGACTCAAATAAGTAACCTACATGGATGTAGTAAAGCGCATATTAAACCAATGGGATATTTATGTCTTTATGAAATCACAATAGCACTATGCTATGTTTTTTAAATGGTTTTAATACATTGTGCAGCCTTAGAGAACGGTCTAATAATGCGGTTTGTGGATTCTTGTTCATGGAATGCGCCTTTTCTGGTATTTTACCGTTTACTCGACACGGGTAAATTGCAATCAAGATTTTTTTTTTAAATAATTTAAATCGAGGAATCGTGACAGCCCTAATTTAAATGTACATAGTAGTACTTAATATAAAGTGAGTTCCATCATGCTACAGTATTTCTTATGTAACAACTTGTTAGCAACCACACAGTGGTTTCAAAGTTCAGAGGTATGAGTGTGTGTAATTTATGGTATAGAACAAAGTGGTTGGTGCTAATGTTAACCACAGATGTTATTATACTCAGAAATTGAAAACTACCATTCTAAATATCCATCTTTATCCTGAAACTACGTTCATAACCCCTTTTGGTCAGATTGAGTGGTGAGATCGTTCACCACTGTCACGCATGAACTGCTTTAGCCATGGACAAAAAATTGACAGTGACAGGCAGACAAATTGTGACATTCCCTACAATGCTAATAACATTCATGAATCCTTTCCGTGGTGATGTAAACTGATTTTATGATCTGGCACAGCCAATGCTTCCATCTAGAATAGCTACACTGTCCCCGTTTCGCCAAAACGGCACTTTCTCCTATATCGGCATCTATGCAAAGAGAAAAGCGACAAGCTCTTCTCCGGGCGCAGCGTTTCCCCCAGGTGTATATGGTTGATTCAGAAACAAAGTCAATGCTTGGTCCGGTGATGAAAATGATCAGAATGATAGAGATAAGTAGGACATTGGTCCACTAGTGTACTTTCTGCACCAGAGTTCAAGGCTGGCACTTCTTTGACCATCCACTCGACTGCAGTTCTTCTTCTTTCCAGTGTCTAATTTGGATCTTCCCAGTGGCTTGGTCAACGGTGGGCCGGTGTTGGGTCTATCAGGACTGGCAGGGCTGGTTGGGCTGTTAGTGGTCGAGGTTCCTTCAGGAGTTCCCTCTGTTATCTCGATGCGTGGAGGCTCCATCAGGTCAAAAATATTGAAGGCAGCCGGTTCGGGCTGACACATGACTGAAGCGTCTGCAGTGTTTTGTCTCACCAGACCGTTAGCACCAGTCTGGACGCCAATGGACACCCTCTCGCTCGACTGAGTGGAACTGGTGCTGGTGGCAGCCTCCCGGCACATCGTCCACATGTTGTAGCACTGGGTGAAATTAAAGAAGTTGCTGTTGAAAGTCTTGAGCTCTCCGCAGACGTCCCTGCGCAGCTCCGCTAGCTCGTAGCGCATTGCCGATATCTCCTCTTTCCACTGCATGTTGAAGGCAGCCACCATATTTGCCGACTCCTTGAAAGCCTGAATAGCCTGGGGGACGGGAGGATCTGGTGGAGGCTGGGACGGGGGCGGACATGGGACTCGGTAGCCGTGCGAGGAGGTCGGTGGAACAGAGATAGCCGTGACCGTGGAACTGGTGCTGTGTTGACTACGTCCAGCATTTTCTCTTTCAAACCTCTCGATTTCTTGATATGCTGAGGAGCTGGCGCCATCATCGTCCTCAATATCCTCATTTAGCAATGAGATGCCCTCCATTGCATCATACCCTTCTGGAAGACAAATTTGAATATAGAGATAGGGAAATTCAAAGGGATGAACAGCTGTGGAATTTGGCGAAGCCTCTCACTTTATCTAACGTCAACACTTGTTTTATGTCTCATATTAGCAGTATGTGAGTAAAGGCCCTGTACACACCATTCTCAACTGCATAGGTTTCTGGGAGTAAATCCGTGAAAAATTAGCACTGAAAAGTAGGGATGCACCGATACCACTTTTTCCAGACCGAGTCCGATACCGATACTTTCATTTTTGGTACTCGCCGATACCGATACTGTAACCGATACCTGTATTTTTAATTTTCAATTAATTTTCAATTCATGCATTTGTAATTTTTAAATGTATTGGTAGAGAAACCAAAATAATATCAATCATATTAGTTGTTTATTAAATTTAAACTTAATTAGTTCAACAAATATATATTTCATGCACTGCATATTCATTACTGTATAAATTAAATATATATGGATCTTTTTGTAAAGTTGATAGAGGTAGCCTATTTAGCCAAGAGCAGAGAGTAATTTATTTGTCCTTTGTTTGATTAACAGTAAAACACAGCAGCAGATTTATTAAAGTGCCGCCCCTTTAAGGCCGAACGCACGGACGCCATTTGAATTATACTGTCTACGTTCACTTGAGATATAACAGACTTTTACTAGGATACTCGCCAAGACAGGTGTTTTTACATAGTTTTGTGTGAATTCGTCCGTACAAGCGCAATGCGTGAAAGACTTCCATTCAGTATTCGCGCGCTGTCTGGTGGTTTTCGGGGCGCGCGCTGTGGATGTTTGAAGTTCATGGAAATTCTTGACCTGCAAATGTCCTGTAATAATGTAGGCAACCACTCGTTAAACATAAGTAAGGTAACAGTTCATGTTTTACTTACATATACGATTTAGTTTTAATCCAAATAACACGTGCTGAGTGAACGATCCGCAATCAACAGCATTCAACAGAAGTGCGCTCTCTCTCTCTCTCTCTCTCTCTCTCTCTCTCTCTCTCTCTCCCTCTCTCTCTCTCTCTCTCTCTCTCTCTCTCTCTCTCATCAGTTAACGTTATTAATAAGCTGCATGCCTCGTTTTACTTGATTTGCCATTGACATCCGACTGAACTACAAACTTTCCACTGACGTCTGTGAAAAAGGGATGCGCTCGACCAGCTCGCGCGTCTGTGTCGTAGCGCGCTCAATCCACTGCACGTTTTTCTCTTATCAGCTTGCACACCATATAGTTATATAGGCGACGCGTTAATATATTCTGTTTAATATTCCACTGATAAGATACATTTATTTCATATACAGCCTTCTTTTTTTTATCCCCATTATAATTTCTGACACTGTACACATGCTGCCTGGTATCGGTTGTTGGTATCGGGGCATTTTTACGAGTACGAGTACAAGTACATGAGCTCAGTATCGGGCCCGATACCGATACTGGTATCGGTATCGGTGCATCCCTACTGAAAAGGCATGGACACAGTCATTTTTGGGGCTGACCTTATTGCATATGAATTTGTAGGAGTTTCACTTTCAGGCGCAAAATTTATGGGAGGAGTGTATTTAAATGAATCACACAAGATGATTTACTAAGGTTTGCGCTCGTCAATGTACTGGTGTTTGCGCCATAATTTACCGCTCACAAAAAGCACGTCTTGCGTTGGTCATTATGGAAATGAACAGACTTCTTTACTTTGCACGTCATCAGTAGATCACATGCAGAACTTTCCACGCCCATCGGCGCGGTTTTGGAATTGCGCTCTCATGCTACTTTGCCCTATATAGTAAATCTGACCCTTGGTTTAATGCAGGGTTGTTGCAAGATCTTTTTTTTTTCGGGATTGATGTAACAATCAAGCATGGGGCAGGGCCCAGTGCTCAAGCATGGGGCAGGGCCCAGTGCGAGGTAGCGGAAACGGGGCCACCCTTGGTACTTTCATCACAAGGGGCCCCCATCAAGCACGGGGCCCAGCGGTTGCACCACCCTAAGGACAGCCCTGGGTGGATATCAATATGAGAATCTTTTTTTTCTGATAATATTCCAGCTATCATTTCATGCGCTTTATAATAACTGTTTAAAATCAGAACTAGCGTTGCCAGATTTGAAAATGAATCCAACTCTGATCTAATCGGACAAACAGGTATGCGAAAAGGTTCAAAATTGTTCACGATTCATGATTTATTCTGGCAGTTCACTCACACACTGAATTGTTTGCTGCGGTTCCTCACACTGAAATAGAAATGGGGTATTTCACACGTGTCAAACTGGAAGGTCCTGGGGCCTCATGTACAAAGACTTGCGTTGAATTCATACTAAAACATTGCGTACGGACAAAGCTGTAAATGTGCGTACGCACAAAAAAAAAAACAGATGTATGAATCTCTGCGTATGAAGGATCCCACACATATTCTTTTTGTACATCCCAATTGACGTAAAATTTAGCGCACATGCACGTGCACAACGCCCCACCCTTAATAAAATAAATTTAAATATGGTAATGAGCCCACTTTGGCAAAAGAAAGCAGTAAGAAAATGGCTAAAGCAAGCGGCAAGAAACGAAACTTTACAGAAAGTGAATTGGAGGTGCTACTATCGGAGGTAGAAACGAGAAAAAATATTTTATTTGGAACTTTGTACTCCAGAATTAATAACAAAAGGAAAAAAATATGAGTGTCAGAGTCTGGCTTATGCCGTCAATGCGTTGGATCTGTAAGTCGCTGTAAATGACCTTAAATAGAAATGGTCTGATATAAAGGTGGACGTTAAACGGAGAACTGCTGCGTACCGAAAGTCATTCATGTAACTATGATACAGGACACATGGTTTGGCGTATTTTAATATCCATAGTAGGCTTAGTTAACAGTAATATAATATTCTGCTATAAGATATAAAGTGACCAGACACAATATGTGTGATGAAGGATATAATGTATTTGGACAGGACTGCCACGAAGGTAACCAATTTCTCATTTGTTTTTACTTTGGTACACATAGCTACCTATTTAATTTTCAAATGCATGCAATGTACTGTAGCTGACCATTGCATTTATGGCAAATGCATGTACCCATTAATAACAGATTCAAACAGTGGCGGTTCTACTTTGAATTACACCCTGGGCGAAACCCCCTTCAAGCGGAATTATAGATCTTATATAATTTATAATTATTTTATAAATTGCAAATTAATAGCAATGCTTCCCACATGTGGTGGTGCGATAGACTTGTAGAACAATTTGTTGTGTACATTTGCCTGTAAGAGTCGCCAACGGACAAAAACAATGAGAAATGTACGTACGCCAGACATGAGATCGGCGTGAAGGAACGCACATTCTCGCGTTAATTTCACTGTTAGTACATCCGACCGTGAGCGTGAAAGCTGGTGTACGCCGTGTTTTTGTGCGTACGCAGTGTTGATACATGAGGCCCCTGGAGAGCCACTGACCTGCAAAGTGTAGCTCCAAAACACCTGGAAGTTTCTAGTAATCCTGATTTATATTGTTTACTTGATTAGATGGTTCAGCTGAATTTAATTAGAGTTGGAGGTAAACTCTGTAGGACAGTTGACCTCCAGGAATTTGACACCCCTGTGATATTTTATAAGACAGACAGTGCCGCTGCTAGCCATTTTGGTGCCCTAAGCATAATTCCATTATGATGCCCCCCCCCCCCCCCCCCCCCCCCCCCCCCCCCCTAAAAAAATATATTTTCATTTAGGATTTTCCTTTGAGGAAATTGAAAATTTCCTGAGGATTTTCAATGAGGGTATGATTTATAAAAAAAAGTAAAAAGTAAAAAAGTTTTTAGTTTAGGGTCTAATGCTTACTATTAACTAGTTTCATAGTTTTATAATCACCGTGGTCCCGAATTTGAGGCAGGTTAGTTAGGGGGGTTCGGGGTTTCCCTGAGAAAATTTTGGATTTCTCTGAACTACAGATGTGCATTTTAAGATGTTGTGAAGGCACAAAAAAAAAAAAAATCGATAACAACAGCTTTAAAACCATGTCAGTGGGCAGCTGATTATTTTTCTCTCCTCATCAGCATCACACTCTATTTCTCTTTGTTTTTATCTTGCCCTGTCTGTTCCCCTCCTAAAGTTGGCTTTTTTAATTTACTAAAGGCTACAATTTGTATTTTATTCTCAATATGTACACATTCATTATTAATCCTGTGCCTAACATGATGAAAACGGCTTTGTTCATGTTTCCCCTCACAATGACAGAAGCCTAAACACTAGGCTACATGTTACATAGGCCTATTTTCAGTTCAAAATGGCGAAAATAGACAAAACTATAATAGTTTGCCTAATTATTTTTTGTCATTAGTTTAACATTTATGACCTAAAAAAACTGTCAAATATATAAAGTTAAGTTTCGCTACTTACATCTTATCTCGCACTTGACCGTACACTGAAGCGTCGAGTTGCACTGTTAAAATTCGCGCTCAGCGTCTGTGAACATAAAGCCCGCCTACTACTTTGATTTGATTGGTCATCTCAAATATTCTGACATTGACGAGCAGTGACAGACCAATGAGGCTAAGATGAACACACACACACACACACACACCCTGTCCTCTGTTTCTGACGTGCTCTGCTCTCTGCTCGGAGTCGGCGCAGCTGCGGATTGAAGATGAAGAACGCGCTGAATCTGATTATAACAAGAAGTTTGATGATTGATTTTTCATTAGGCTATTTTTGGTGCCCCCTCAGCACTTGGTGCCCTACGCACAGCGCGTGATGCGCGTGGTGGGAGCGGCGGCACTGAAGACAGAAAACAAAAAGAGTGCTGGATGTGGTTGATATGTACCTACAATACATTGTAGGAAGCAAAACATATTCTATCGTTCAAATGTCTTCTATTGTCCAACAAAGCAGCACTTGTGAGCTTGTGAGAGACTATCAATTCATATCCAAACTGTTGGCCCACTTTTTTGATAGTGTACTGTACTGACGAAAGGCTAGAATCACCACTGGTTTAATGAAAGTGTTCATTTGAAAACCAAAAACTGAATATGATTTAATGCAGTCGAGCACATGGTGTTGTCAGGGTCTTTCACTTTTTTACTCACATACATTTTGCCTTCAGATGTGTGTTTACACTGCCTTCTCACTCGCGTCATAGAACATCTCATCTGTTCAGCCTTTCCATCTCTTCACAGCATAACCATTAAAAAACAATATGTCATTGCTATCAACCAACTTTTATCCATTTAACAAATCACAGAGCATTGTGGCAAATGTGGAGGATTTTAGTGTTTTTTGTTTTGTGCAACAGAAAAGATGAAAAGGCAATAAAATGTCACGCAATCATTCAGGCAAGGAGATATGAACCCTATTGAATATGTTATCAGCTCATCTATCGAGCTGATTGGACCATGTGGAGATTATAGGGGCGATATTTAGAAGTACAATCCAATAACATTGTTAGGTCTTTGTGAGGGCTGCACCAGGCAGAGGCTGCAATCCCACTGTCCATCACAGCTGAAATCTTCCACACCAGCTCTTACTTCCAACCGCATTGTGCTGGCCATGTTTGATCTTCAAGGATGCCAAGGTTATTATAAAAATGGAGAAAAATTTTAAAAGTGACCCAACCATTTTTTTATATTCTAAGAAATCCTATCCATCCACTGTCATAAAAAACAGCAAAATGTAAATGTAAAATTAATTGCTTTTCCCATTCAGTCATGAACAGGAATGTTCCGGGTTCAATTTAAGCTGTAGTGACAGCATCTGCAACATGATGTCGATTACCACAGAATTTCAACCCATCCCTCAAAACATGCATATGCACGTACAGTCATATACTTACAATGAACTTCTGGGGCAAAGCATTCCACCAGCATTTATACAAAATGTTGCAAAAAATATCATCACAAGAATTAATGTAAATATTAGATGTTAACATGAGACTAGTGTGATAATATTGCTAAAAATATATAATCTTCACATTTGTATTTTTTAAAAAATCCTTTTAGAATGTCTTGCCCCATAGACTTTTATTGTAAGTGAATGTCTTACTGCAAGGATTTTTTGTTTTGTTATATAGTCAAAAACAAAAATTATGTGGCAATCAACAGCATTTAAAAAAGAATTAAAAAAAATAAAATAAAAAAAATAGTTGTGAAATGCCTTTCATGGAATCCCTAATCTGACCTTTAGTTATGTGTCTTTCAAAGGACTAGTCCTGATTTAGTTGAGAAGGCAGTGCAAAAACACACATATCCATTGAAAGATGTATGCGTGTTGACATTATAATACCTGTGACAGGCATCTCTCCAGCTGCTCTTTTCCCCTGGATCTCCTTCCTGTGATGGCCAATGAGTGGCCATGCCACCCTCCTCCCTTTCCACCATCACAGAACACCCAACACCTTACTCAATATTTCCCATTGATTTTAGCCGCAACTAAATTTAGCTTCATCTACTTGGTGAATCTATGGGGTTTGCTTGATAACATTTCTCTGATAGGTCAGTGCTTTTGAAGTGCTTTTTCTATTAACTATAGAACAAGAGAGCATCAATACCAGAGCTTAAGCAATTATTTAAGCTTTTAAAAGTCTTTAAGGGAAGAAAACATCTAATTTAGCTTCTAACACATACACAAAGTATGGTAATTTTTGTAAAAACCAAAGTAGCACAGGACTGCTGGAACAAGAAGTCCTCCAGAGTGAAACAGACTGGATGAAATCCTTTTGAGAAAATGGTTTTGTCCTACAGCCGGTTGACGTGAGCTGACAGGGATTGCGTACAGAGCCATATGTGGTGAAAGCACTTCAGCAGAGTGAGACGGTGGGATTGGAGAACTCTCCTTTCTCCTTAGAGTCTTCAGTGTGTGGTCAGTATGAGTTTTTGACAGTGTGAAGGTCCAATCAAATCAAACTCCAGTTTGAATTAACACAAAGAACCCCACATTTAATGAAAGAAACAAAGTTTGACTGGAGTGACCAAACAAATCATACAAAACAAATTATTTGGGTTTTAAAAATGTAAACAAATAATAAAATAAAAAAAAACAGGTATTTTATTGTCACAATATTTGACATCAGTTTGTGGTATTTCAATAGGGTTCATAGCTTTACTCCATGTGTACACCAAACACAGCAGGGGTGTTGGGGAGGGTGTAGAGACGGGCATTCTGCTTGCACAAATAAACTGTGACACATGCACACTTTCTGATAAATATGTGTTGCACAAAACCTTCACACCTACTCTGTCAGGACTCATTTAGGTTGGGGGAAATTGCTCATCAGTAAGGATTAATGGTAAAACTGGATTAGGATAATGGGATCTGTTTTCAGCTCCATTTTTTTAATTCATAGAGAGATTATTAAATCATAATGCTCTAATTCAATTAACACATTAACAAACCACAAAAATTTCACCTCTGCGACAGAATTTCACACATGCAGTATTACAATGAAACTTTTAGCTTTGATGCAAAAATAGTCGACTCAAATATTCAGTCATTATTCAATCCAAGCCCTTTAAATAAATTTTTAATAAGTAGGCCTAGTTTTGTTCTAAAATATTTATTTTACAATAAATCAAAATTTTCTATAAAATGAAAGATTTACTGATTGCTTGGTTTGGTAACTATAATAACTATATCCAAATATTCTTTATATACTGTAGCTTTCCTGTAGCTCAAATAGTAGAGTGTTGGCACTTGCAACGCCAATGTCATGGGTTCGATTCCCAGAGAAAGCATGAACTGATAAGACTGTGAATGTGTACTTTGAAATGCAATGTAAGTCACTTTGGATAAAAGCGTCTGCCAAATACATACATGTAAATATAGCTGCAAGCAGCAATTAAGGGGCCAAGCACTAAGGAAGGACAATAAGTCATGCCAATGACGCCATCATGGCAGGAAGCATCAGAGCAATTAAAGACCTATTAAGATGTTTTTAGACAAAATGGCTGAAAAAATCATCAATAATAATATGATTTAATGGTTTATCACTTTTTACCAATAGACGGCGCTTTGACCAAATTGATGTGGTGTGGTCAGAGTAAGGTGACAATGACACATGCAAAGTTTGGTGTCAATATGCCAAAGCATTGCAGACATAAAAGCCTCAAGAGTAATGTTTGCATCATGTAATACATTTTTTTGATGCGGTATACAAAAAGGGTTTTGTCTATTGACACAAAATCCATTACTTTTGCCGGCATGGTCTGAAGATGATACGATTCAAAATTGAAAGATGATACGAAAATCAAAATTGCCTACTACAGCTAAATTTGTATCTATGTTCTTGGCATTAACCAAATAATATATTAAGACTATTACATTTTATTACAATAGTCTAATTTCATCAAAAGTTATTAGCATTTTTGGGAATTTCATTATAAGTTTTGATCACAAGGTGGCGCTGCCCTGAAACTTTTTGAGTACTATCAGGGCATGTTCACAGACTGAAGACACATACCGAGTTTCGTAAGGATATGCTAATGAATTCGTAAAAAAATTGCATTTTATGGCATAATACAAATGGCCGATATGGAAATTTTTTTAATCATTCGACTCTACATGCTGAACCAATGTTTGTGATTTTGGGCCAAACCGTTCAGAAGTTATAAGCAAAAGGAGTAATTTTTCATGTCTCCTGACCACTAGGTGGCACTGCCTCAAAGCTGTGCAGGTACATGCAGGTTATGGTTTTCATAACACAAACCAAGTGAGATAAAGCCTCACATCCATTTTGGCATGCTCTTCATCGAATTTGCTCGCGCATTATTCGAGAAAGGTTTGACAAATCACCTTGAATTGAACTTTTTGTAAGCATTGTTTGAAAATGATCTGGTTACATTTTTGTGAAAATCAGAGCAATGGTCTAGGAGGAGATTGAAAAAGTAGTTTTTTGATGTCAAATGCCAGAAATGTTCAATCGAACCATCTTGAGCCAAGGAATCAGAGGAATTTTTTGTTTTTGTTTCTAGCCCTTTGGTCAATTTGGACAGTTGGTGGCTCTACAGCGATTGAGTTAGAGACTCCAAAATTGCTGTGGGTAAAGTTCAAACTGTCCTCTATCTGTGCGCCAAATTTCATAACTTTCCCATAATCGGTTCTATGGGCGGCCATCGACTTCCAGAGTGGAACAATAATAATTCTTAAGTACCTTCAGTGCTTGGCCCCTATAACCAATTCAATTTATCTAAATATTATGTCTTGAACACTAATTGGCATTTAGTTTATGTAAGAATGTGATATTTCTTTCTGGGAGAACTTAAGTGCATATTGCTAAATGTTTTATTTTTTATTGAAGGACAGACCTTTTTAATTAGACACTAGTTTTTAATGAAAATATTTTGATTCAAATTACTTTTATAGCACTTTTCTCTTTGACCCCCGCTTCTGAAGCATTGTGAATTTCTTTCCACTGACTAATGTAGATGTTTTATGCAACACATAATAATTAAATTGTTTATGTACTGTAGTTCACAGTCATTGCTTTGTGCATTCAGGAATGAAACAGCATTCAAAGTTAACTAAACTGAACCGAGACCTTTATTTTATTTCAACTACTAATCCATTTGCAGAATATAGAAGACAGAAAATACAACCATTTTTAGAATATAAAGAACATGTCTAAAACCTGTCCAACCTTAACCTTACGCTCTGTTCTGCGTGAAAACACTTCCCCGTGGTGAGTCGCATGCTCTGGACAGCTGTGCTAGTTAAAAGCATGCTGAGATGTGTCTTCAGGAGTGTGAAATGTAACATATTCAGCTTCCTAATTCCTTTTGACCCCCAGTCTAGCCTCTCAATACCACCAGACCCAACCAATCAGAAGCCCAGAAAAGGACGCATGACTCGTGCAAAAGGGAATTGCAGGCAACCGTCTTTCAACACTAGGGGAGCACAGACGCAGAAAAGCAAACACACACACAACAGACATGAGCCGACAGAAACAACATTCAAGTCAGTCATCTCTCAAGCACAAGGGAATCCCACTGTACATATGTAGGTATGCCAGAGTATGTAGTTCAGCATGTGCTGAATGTATGGCGAGTATGTGCTCTAAGCCTTTTCTCTCTCTCTCAGGTGGGATTTGAGGCATACGTTTACCTGTTGTGGATCTGAGAGTTGAAGTGACAGTAGAAGATGTCATTGAAGGCAAGCAGTCGTCATCTTGGGAATACCCAGCCTGAATTGCACGCAGGTAACTGTGGCTTCGAGTGCGGAAAGAGCCGGGCAGGTCCAAGGCCTCCACGGCCTGGGATTCTACTTCGCTAAAAACGGACTCGCAAACTGACTCAAACTGGCCATTGACCTCAGTCTCACTCACCTGAGAGACAAAAACAGGAATAGCAGTCCTTAATTTTTCCTCTTCCTTTCTCTTTCTCACTTTGATTCTTCCCCTTTGCACAGTAAATATGAAGGAGTGTTAGCAGGAGGAAAATACCACTGGCAATTTCCGACCTTGAACTTCTCAGTAGAATTATGTCAAAAAGCAACAAGATAAGAGAAAACATTTCAAGCTGGAATATCATCTCATAATAGGTAAATAAAGAAAAGCAGATTGTTTGATGAACTTTCGGAGAGAAAATGACAGTCAAACAGTCAACAGCAGCAGACAGCAAGAAAGTTTGATGTGCAAAGACTTTCATTAACCGAGCAAGAGTATAAGAGGGATAACTTTCCTAAATCAAACTAAAACAACATTTAGCTAAATGATATAAAATTTCTAAACTTCTATTTAACTCTTAAATTACTGCATGTAAGTCGCCCTTGCACTACAACATGTTTAAACAATTATTTTAACCTAATTAAAAACATTTTTTTAAATATTTGAGAGTTAGCATGTTTCATAAAGCCTCCATAAAACATCTCATTTGTAACCTACTCCATCAATAAAAGCCTATAAATAGCTACCTACATAAAGATCACAGGAACTAACATCACCACGGCTCAACAGACCTTGACTTCAGCTTGCTGGAATTCTGTTTTAACAATTATTGCTTATATGAAAAGAATTTAGCAAAGCTAACCTCACCATTTACATTTACCTTATAGTCTCTCTAACCAAACATGATAAAATTAAGTCCTAAAATAAATATCTCCAAAACCCGTTGGGAAAATAAGGTCATACGACCAGGTAATTCATTCAAGTCAAGCTGGGTATTGGAACATAGTTAATCAGCTCAACATATTCCCTTATAGCTTAGTCAAGATGGTCCACAAGCTATAACCAGGGTGACTAGATACTGGGTCTCAGTGGCCCTGTCAAATAGAAATTTGGGGGTTTCAACCACATAAATCAAACTGAGTTTTGGAACATAGTTAATTATTGTTAATTATAGTTGTTGTTAACCTAAACCACCTACATAGTTTTGGAACATACTTAATCAGGCCAATCTGTACCCCACTAGCTTGGCAAAGGTAGTCTACCAACCCAACCAGCTAAACCAAGATAACCTACCAGGTTGTACTCAACCCTACCTGGTAGTTAAGCTGTTCAACCACCTAAAATCACCTAGGACTAAATTTGGATCAGCTAATGACTAGTCAACCAGTCAACACCTTAAGATGGTTTTTAAGTGGAAAGTCCTTAATCAATCACAGATAATATAAAGTCTACAGGAAGTCTACTCTTCAGCACATCAGCTCAAGACACAATCTGAGAAAAGAGCAGGACATCTTAGACAAGAAGTACAGCTAAAGCCCTCTGCTTGAAACCACTTACTGTAAGTAGATTGTCCTTGCTTGTACCTGTGTGTCAGTGCCGTGTGGTGTTTCGAGTGGTTAGACTCACCTGGCTGACACAGCTCGCCTGACTGAAGGTACTGACTGCACGCATGTAGCTCTGGTTTCTGGAGCGAAACTGTGGAGGGTTGAAGTTGGTTGCTGGGTCCAGAGACACGCTGGGGTGAGGGCGCATATCTCTCGCTGTTTGCAAGTGGTAGCCCGAGCTAAATGGAGGGAACAACCAAAAACTAATGTAGCCTACTCAAAATTAGATTGAAGGATCACTCTGGAATAACCATCAATGGTGAACTTTCGGAAAACTTTAAAGATATGATTAGGGATACAGTGACTTAGTTAACAGGTTTACTGTCATGAACTCAAATGTGAGAAATTTCAAATGTGCAAACCTGTAGGCCACAAATGAAAGCAGATGAACACAAAATTTAAGATGCTGCAAGCATCCAGTAAACTATTTCCCCAAAAAGTAATAAACACAACACAGTATGGTTTGGATTAGACTTGATACGTCAAAAGTAACTCACTAATGTTATCAACCATCTATTTTTTTTATTATTTTCATCAAACAATACAAATAGGCTATTGCTTGGACTTTAAATGGTACGATGGCCTAACCCAGAAAACCTGTCATGAGAAAGACTCGTAAGACACGTAACATTGAGGCCTCAGAAAACAAATTTTTAGTGCTTCTAGTCTCAGTTCAGATCCACAGACATCAAGTATCTGTCAGCAGAAAATGCCAGACAACCATATGGACAGGAGAGAAAGTGTGGAGAGAGCGAAAGAGAAATCGGATGACACTTTTGAAGCCTCTAACACTTCCTCACTGCCAAGCCATCTCAAACATCAATAGCATTCCCTTCATCCTCAATTCTCTCATCAGCAGCTAATGTGTGAATTCTCAACTACTTTCATAAGAACATGAAAAGAAAAATAAGCTTGATCTTATCCTTATCCTTAAAAGTGAAGTATGTAATTTCTGGGGCATTCGAATCACCAAACATAATTGTGTTTTTTTTTTACTTACTGCTATTGGTAGGACAAACAGATCCCACTCACAAATAAACATAATTGATTGAACTAGTCTTGCTATAGCTGTTTGGGATGCTCAAACTAACTTTTCAGGGAAATCAGCTTTTAAATACACTCACCTAAAGGATTATTAGGAACACCTGTTCAATTTCTCATTAATGCAATTATCTAATCAACCAATCACATGGCAGTTGCTTCAATTCATTTAGGGGTGTGGTCAAGACAATCTCCTGAACTCCAAACTGAATGTCAGAATGGGAAAGAAAGGTGATTTAAGCAATTTTGAGCGTGGCATGGTTGTTGATGCCAGACGGGCCGGTCTGAGTATTTCACAATCTGCTCAGTTACTGGGATTTTCACGCACAACCTTTTCTAGGTTTTACAAATAATGGTGTGAAAAGGGAAAAACATCCAGTATGCGGCAGTTCTGTGGGCGAAAATGCCTTGTTGATGCTAGAGGTCAGAGGAGAATGGGCCGACTGATTTAAGCTGATAGAAGAGCAACTCTGACTGAAATAAATAATCGTTACAACCGAGGTATGCAGCAAAGCATTTGTGAAGCCACAACACGCACAACCTTGAGGCGGATGGGCTACAACAGCAGAAGACCCCACCGGGTACCACTCATCTCTACTACAAATAGGACAAAGAGGCTACAATTTGCAAGAACTCACCAAAATTGGACAGTTGAAGACTGAAAAAAGTTGCCTGGTCTGATGAGTCTCAATTTCTGTTGAGACATTCAAATGGTAGAGTCAGAATTTGGCATAAACAGAATGGGAACATGGATCCATCATGCCTTGTTACAACTGTGCAGGCTGGTGGTGGTGGTGTAATGGTGTGGAGGATTTTTTCTTGGCACACTTTAGGCCCCTTAGTGCCAAATGGGCATCCACGGTTTAAATGCCACGGCCTACCTGAGCATTGTTTCTGACCATGTCCATCCCTTTATGTCCACCATGTACCCATCCTCTGATGGCTACTTCCAGCAGGATAATGCACCATGTCACAAAGCTCAAATCATTTCAAATTAGTTTCTTGAACATGACAATGAGTTCACTGTACTAAAATGGCCCCCACAGTCACCAGATCTCAACCCAATAGAGCATCTTTGGGATGTGGTGGAACGGGAGCTTCGTGCCCTGGATGTGCATCCCACAAATCTCCATCAACTGCAAGATGCTATCCTATCAATATGGGCCAACATTTCTAAAGAATGCTTTCAACACCTTGTTGAATCAATGCCACGTATAATTAAGGCAGTTCTTAAGGCGAAAAGGGGTCAAACACAGTTTTAGTATGGTGTTCCTAATAATCGTTTAGGTGAGTGTAGTTTACAAATGCAATTTAAAGGGTTAGTTTACCCAAAGATGAAAATTCTGTAATTAATTACTCACCCTCATTCTTTTTTTGGGTGAACTAACCCATTAAAACAAAGGAGAAAGTGTTTTGAAATTCAACATAAATCAAACATAATCCAAAAGACAGTCATACAATCTCCTCCTACCCTATATTGTATCACCACACACACCAGCCAAGACTTTATACCTCCAAATATAAAACAACATCCAAGCAGGTAACGTATGCCTCCTTGTGTCCTCCCTGCTCTTTATTGAATTAACTCAGCCCAGCCAACACAATGCAACCCACACTCAAGTTCGGAGATATTAGAGAATTACTAAGAACTCATGAAGGAAATGGCCAGAGATTAAAAACGCTGCTCCACATGTATAAAAAACACTACAATATATAATGAACAGTTTAGAAAATAACTTGTGCATTTAATGATCAAAATAAAAAAAATTATGCAGGCAAAAGCATCAGAAATGTAGTCAATGAAATCCTGTGGGTGTATATGTATTTTTATAACATGTATGGAAAGGAATGGAGAAGATTGTACAGTGCGAGAATGTAATAAAACACTACAGAAGCTGTGATTTGATTCTGTAATTATTGTCATGATTCTGCCTAAGTGTTCTTGATTTTTCCCTGGTCGTGAGGCAGGATCATGACAGAATCATGTTTTGTGTACAAGCGCATGGCCAATTGTTTGGGCCATGTGCTTGTGTTGTCTCGTTATGTTACCCCGCCCCCTTATCCTCGTCTTGTCATTATTGTCTAGTCAGTTTCACCTGTCCTTGTCATTAGTGTTCCCCTATATCATTCCCTTGTGTTTGCTGTCCTGTGTCGGTTCATTGTCAAAACTGTGTGTTACTCTCTGTGAGTACTTTGTCTGTATCTTGTAAGAGAATTTGTAAGTTTGTGTAGCTGTTTGTTTTCTATCTGTCTAGTCTTATGTCAAGTCTTTATTTATCTAGTCTTAGTCTTGCTCGTTGCCTCTAGTCTTGTTTTGCCCCCTCGTGGGTTTTGTTTTCTGTTTTGTACCTCAATAAACTCTGTGTTTGTGCATACTGTCTGCGATTGGGTTCGTTCCTGAAATTCCTGACAGAATGAACCGACCAAAGAAGGACCCAGCAGACTGTATGTCTTCCCCCGCAAGACCACAACCTACTGACCAAGAACTATGGTGGCAGTCGACCATCGCTGATAGTAGAGCTGGAAGACTTCCATTCCCTCCCCAGGGTGAGTTGTCCCTGAAGAGGTATGCACAAGTCGTAGAAGAGAAGAGATTCTTCCTGCCTGAGGTCCTGGTCTCTCGCTACTTCATCGCCGGTCTCAACTCTCCACCTCCTCTGTCTGAACGGGAGTCGCTTACTCTTCGCCCATTTCGAGCAGTGGTGGATTGCTTGTCTCGGAGAGAGTCAATGAGTTCCTCAAGGTTTTCGTCTGCCATGCTTCCAGTGATTTCTGAGGGTCTTATGATGGGTGTCGTGACGCTTGGGGACCAGGCCAGTTCCACCCTGGCTCCTGAGACACCCGTTGATCTTCGTGGCAAACGAGGGAGACGGACTTCGTGGGATTCTCCGTCGGAGTCGTCCTCACCGGAGTCTACGCTGCCCGAGTTTGTCCTTCCTTCGCCGGTCATGGTCCCTGCTGTGCTTCCCCAACCGGCCGCAGGTCTGGCCATGGCCTCTGCTCCACGGCCAAGGAGAAAGAGGAGGAGGAAGAAGGCTGTCACAGAGCCCGCTGCAGTCGTCACAGAGCCCGCTGCAGTCGTCACAGAGCCCGCTGCAGTCGTCACAGAGCCCGCTGCAGTCGTCACAGAGCCCGCTGCAGTCGTCACAGAGCCCCTGCACAAGAGCCCGCTGCAGTCGTCACAGAGCCCGCTGCAGTCGTCACAGAGCCCGCTGCAGTCGTCACAGAGCCCGCTGCAGTCGTCACAGAGCCCGCTGCAGTCGTCACAGAGCCCGCTGCAGTCGTCACAGAGCCCGCTGCAGTCGTCACAGAGCCCGCTGCAGTCGTCACAGAGCCCGCTGCAGTCGTCACAGAGCCCGCTGCAGTCGTCACAGAGCCCGCTGCAGTCGTCACAGAGCCCGCTGCAGTCGTCACAGAGCCCGCTGCAGTCGTCACAGAGCCCGCTGCAGTCGTCACAGAGCCCGCTGCAGTCGTCACAGAGCCCGCTGCAGTCGTCACAGAGCCCGCTGCAGTCGTCACAGAGCCCGCTGCAGTCGTCACAGAGCCCGCTGCAGTCGTCACAGAGCCCGCTGCAGTCGTCACAGAGCCCGCTGCAGTCGTCACAGAGCCCGCTGCAGTCGTCACAGAGCCCGCTGCAGTCGTCACAGAGCCCGCTGCAGTCGTCACAGAGCCCGCTGCAGTCGTCACAGAGCCCGCTGCAGTCGTCACAGAGCCCGCTGCAGTCGTCACAGAGCCCGCTGCAGTCGTCACAGAGCCCGCTGCAGTCGTCACAGAGCCCGCTGCAGTCGTCACAGAGCCCGCTGCAGTCGTCACAGAGCCCGCTGCAGTCGTCACAGAGCCCGCTGCAGTCGTCACAGAGCCCGCTGCAGTCGTCACAGAGCCCGCTGCAGTCGTCACAGAGCCCGCTGCAGTCGTCACAGAGCCCGCTGCAGTCGTCACAGAGCCCGCTGCAGTCGTCACAGAGCCCGCTGCAGTCGTCACAGAGCCCGCTGCAGTCGTCACAGAGCCCGCTGCAGACAATGCTTCCGAGTTCGATATGAGCGCTTCATCGGAGTCTGAGGAGAAGAGCGCTGGCTCTGTCTCTGCTACAGGGTACACTGATCCCTTTGTGGTGGCTCCGCGACCAGCCACATTGTTGCCCGTCTCCGCCCCTCTGTCGCCCAGTTCTCTCCTTGTCTTTTGTCCTGTGCCGTCTCCGACCCCGTCCCAGTCAAGTTCCCCCAGCGCTTCTCCACGTGTCACCCTGTCTCAGTCTGGTTCCCCTATGGCTTCTCCTCGTGTGCCCCCACCCAAGTCCGCCCGGAATCCTCGTCCCAAGCCCTCATCCCGTGGACCTAAGACCCCTAGCACACCCATCCACCCTGGACCACCCCCCATGAACTCTGTGTTTCCTCCACCACCTCTTCCTTGTTTGTTGTTTTTAATGTTTCATCCTAATCCTGTTGTTGTCTTTTCGTGTTTGCCGTTACTGTTTTTTGTCATGTTTTGTTGGTTTGTGTCGATGTCACAGTCTGTCATGTCCCGTGTTTAATGTCCCCTTGAGGAGCGTCTGGTAGCCGCTCCTTAAGGTGGGGGTTCTGTCATGATTCTGCCTAAGTGTTCTTGATTTTTCCCTGGTCGTGAGGCAGGATCATGACAGAATCATGTTTTGTGTACAAGCGCATGGCCAATTGTTTGGGCCATGTGCTTGTGTTGTCTCGTTATGTTACCCCGCCCCCTTATCCTCGTCTTGTCATTATTGTCTAGTCAGTTTCACCTGTCCTTGTCATTAGTGTTCCCCTATATCATTCCCTTGTGTTTGCTGTCCTGTGTCGGTTCATTGTCAAAACTGTGTGTTACTCTCTGTGAGTACTTTGTCTGTATCTTGTAAGAGAATTTGTAAGTTTGTGTAGCTGTTTGTTTTCTATCTGTCTAGTCTTATGTCAAGTCTTTATTTATCTAGTCTTAGTCTTGCTCGTTGCCTCTAGTCTTGTTTTGCCCCCTCGTGGGTTTTGTTTTCTGTTTTGTACCTCAATAAACTCTGTGTTTGTGCATACTGTCTGCGATTGGGTTCGTTCCTGAAATTCCTGACAATTATCTGTAATAATAGACATTAATTCCCTAGTTGTTAGCTGATTAATTAGGCTGAATTTACTGAAATAGAGAACATAACATTATGTTGATGCTTTACTTTCATGTACCTAAACCATAAAAGAAAGAGCTACGGCCTACAGACTTGAGTCTATTAAATGTCAATATAGGGTTAGTGTGGCCAGTGAACTGGAAAGTTGTTGAGATTCCTTTAACTGTTGCCCTTCAGCAAGATACCAGGTTATTCCAGGACCGCCATTCCTCAACAGAAGTACTATGGATGTAAAACATCTGCTAAATGACACACAACTAGACTAATATACCCCAGCGTGATCAGATAATGGTGATTTAAGAGGCTTTCACATGTATATCAAGGTTAGAAGTAAACCAATAGAAACAATACCAATATATGTGGCTTTTGTCATTTTGAGCTTGTCATCCTGACTCCCCTTACTTTTATAAAAGAGACCAATAATTTCTTTAAAACTTCTGTTATACAGAATAAAGTACGTCATATATGTTTGGAAAGACGAGAGAGAATAAATGGGTAAAATATTCATTTTGTCTGAGATATTTGTTTAAAATAATCTAAAAACCAGCAAACATTACATATAAGTTATTATTATTATAGTATTACATATTAGTTTATTCTAAAATGATCAAATTAAATAATTATTTTAAAAAAATGCAATTAATTATACGACATAAGTAAAATGTGGGTAATGGTACTGACATAGTTACTGATTCTGTTTCCTTTTTAAGAAAGTGTTCACACAGAACACAAATGTAAAATGAATGTAATTTACTGTGTCATCAGCAGCTATATGAACCCCAGCTTATGGGTTTCTGAGTGTGCAAGATTTATAGCCACCAAGGTGAGACACAGAGCAACTATTTTGGGAAATATAAAGTTTGCTGGTGTCTCTGGACCTCATGTTGTTTCCCATTTTCAGCGATGTCGCCTGGCACCTAAACAGATGCCCTTCTTATCATCAGTGTGACAGCAAAAGAAAATGCCTGTCTGGACAATGTCCCGACACAATCCTTAATATCACACAGAGCTATGGGCTTGCATTGGGAAAAGTTACTCAAAAAGGTACTCAATTATCAATAACTTCAATGTAGTTACTCTTTCTGAACAGTTCCCAATTTTACTATTTTATGTACCCATGTTGCTTTAAAAAATTGTGATTGATTTACCTAAGCATAACTTACATTTGATAGTTCTATTTTTATTTGTAAGTGTTAAATGAAGTACAAGTAAAAGTAAAGCAATTCTTTTTGTTATCCCAAATACTGTTTGTCCATACGCCAAAGCAAACAAACCATAGTTGAGTATCTAAATCAAGTAAATCAAAGAACAAATAAACAATTTTGATAAAAAACAATGGGTCTCATTCACTAATAATTGCTTGGGTTATTAGTATTATATTATATTCGTAATGAGAAAAAAAAATCACCTAATTCACAGGACATAATTATATAGATCAGCCAGGAAGCTCTAGATGGCACAGACTGATGGGTTTATTAATGCAGGCTGCAAACAATGACATCATATAACATGCCCCCAACTGATTGGACTGACTGTGCAGCAAATTAACTTGCTGCTTAACTTTTAAATAGTTCAGTTCTGTGTTTGCTGCAAGAAATTTTGCAGCATGCTATCAGAAAGAGTTTGCAGCGTGCTTCCATTACTCCTCTGAAATTCAAGGTCTAAGATAAGAGAATGTTCTTTTACACCTTATCGCTGCGCATTATTGCGTGGTCTGCCTAATTCCTAATGAGCAACCATACACAAGTTTTAAAACAAGTGTCATGTTTTACAATTCTGCATTTGATGCAGGAGTTCATTACTAAGCATTTAAAGGGTACCTATTATGGCATTTAAAATGTTCCTAATAATGTTCTGGGAGTCCCCAACAACAGTTTTACATGCATGCAATGACAAAAAACACTTTTGTTGTCTTATAATATGCATTTATTTTTGCTGATTTGCTCACCGACTCCCTAATGATTCGTTTGACGACTCATTTGTCCAAACCCCTCCTTTGCGTGACGCTAATCGGCGGTGATTGGTCAGATGACGCAGTCAGTTATATTTTGCGTTAGCCCAAAGCTTAAACATATTGATAAAGCACTGCAGTACTACAATACGCTTCACATAATTTCACATATTTCAAAAAACAAAAAAAATGACATTGGAGACCTAGAAGCTGCTGAGCGTAACTCTCACTCTCTCACACGCACGCACGCACGCACGCACGCACGCACGCACGCACGCACGCACGCACGCACGCACGCACGCACGCACACACACACACACACACACACACACACACACACACACACACACACACACATAAAAGCAACAATTATTAATAGTACTTACAGGTTGTGATTCGGAGGAGGAAGCTGATCCAAATAAACTTGGTATTGAACGTTCCTTCAGTATCAGGCGACTCGCGAATCCACACTTGAAAGCATTTGTGTTTGTGAAGCGATCGTCATTAAAATAACACGAACACAGCTCAAGGTGGCTATACTTGTGTGGTATAGTTGTAAATATAAACTCTAGCCACTGAGTCTTCACATGCTTGTCCCTGGGCAGTGAAAAAAAAGTTTGCTTTTGATTCGCACTTCAGAACAGAGTCTCGTCGACATGATGTTGTCAGGTTTCTCTGTCTGCTCGGCGCGCGCACTGAGTGGGCGTGTCGAATTCAAATAACTTGTACAAGTGATGTACGAAAGTTAGAGAAAATGCATCGTTCGTCTATCGATTCATATCAGCGACTCGGAGTCGACTCTTACTTTTGAGAGACAATAACTTTGTATACGGTGAACTTTCATATTTAAAACTTTGCAGGATGTTTTTGTTCACTTAGATCTATGTTACACACTACATGAAAGGTAATTTTCAAAATTCCATGATAGGTACCCTTTAAGAAGCTGCAATTTCATTTTCGTGTTTATGCAGCAGCAACAGCATGTGTTTTCTGTAGTTTGCTGTGGGAATACAGTGACCAAGCATTGCAGATATGAGAACATATTAAAGTGAAATAGGCTTCGCACATCGCCTTTATTCTTTTCCAAGGGCAATATTTTCATATTCAGTGCATGAGTGCTAAATTCAGCAGCATGCAGTCAGTGTCAGAATCAAGTCACACATAGCATTAAGCCGTTCTGAAAAAACAGGCCCAGGCACACATAGCATACTGTAGCCTAACAGCATTAAGACTTTTGGCAAGGCAGGCCCAGGCACACATAGCATATTCATAGCAGCATCATGTTTTTCATAATCACAGCAGCATGTCTGTGGATGTATTGGCAGTAGCAAGTCTACTTGGGTCTTGAGATAGGGATGTATGGTTCCCTTTGGGATAGGTGCTTTATAGGCACCTTAAGTGCCACTCTTTAGTATGACCCATGTTCAAGAACCTGATAAGTAGAAATAGACAACCTGTGGGGTGTCCCTTTTTGTTATCCCTTGCATACTAAAGTTAGCGCTGGAGTAAAGCATTATCTATAGCCCTAACCCTAGTCCTGGAGTAGTGTCTTAATTTAAGTCAGGGTTGAGCTGGTTTTAACAGCATTTTAGCAATATTTAGAGATTTTAAGTTCTGGAAAAAAGTTGTGTGAAGCACTTGAAGTCCTTGAATTTCACTCTCAAAAGATTGTACGAACCCGGAAATGAAAAACAAAAAAATACAACTATTTCTGCCACATGATGTTTTATTAAAAAAGTAAGGGAGCAAGTTCACATAATCTACCCAAACAGCGCAAGGGGAGGGATATATATCGAGCTGTCTTACCTCTGTCCCACAACATGTTTTTAGGATGCCTCCTCCACCACAACTCCTCATTCTCGATTATTCCTATTCCAAATCTGATTATATGTAAGTGTGAACTCGTGAAAATACCATGATCACAGTTGTTACTACATTAAATCCATTGTGAATGTTGATGATTTGTGGACTAGAAAGCCTTTGACAACTTCATTCACAATGTTTCCCCTGGTTACCGTCAGCGCTATTTTATCTGATATGGGTTATAACAGAGAATTCTGCAGCAAACTGAATCCTTCTCATTAGATCTTGCAACAATGTTATTAATTCTGCATTTCGTTTTCCATTTAATGTTTCTCATATCCAACAGAAATGGTAGCTCTTCTCAGTGGGCAAAGTGGTGGTTCTAACAAGGTTTAGTCGCAACTAAAGTTTGCAAAATGCGACCATTTGGTTGCAGCCCTGTCCCCTGCTGCTGGGTTTAGAGCCTGGGTGATGAGAGTTACTGGGCAAACTCCATTATGTCCTGCTCTCATTTGCCTCCATTTCCTGAGTAAGGCTAAGGATGTATGCTCACCCTTGGATGAGTGGCAATACTGAGGGTTGTAAGCCTGAGGTGCTAATTACTGTGGTTTTTAGCACCTTGCATGCTCCTTTTGGAAGGATGCTCAAGTACACTTACTTAGTAGGGTAAAGCAGGGTGAACTGAACTATCATGGGCAATTCAAAAGAATCCCTCATTTTTGTTTACCTCCCTCTCTAACTTTTTTTGGGTCTTGAAGAAGGTATGTATGCTCCCCTTTGTCGAGGTGCTTCTATAGGTCTCTTCAGAAGATCAGTATTATAAATTGATGAGTAGAGGTGGATCACCGTTGGTGACTCAAGTCAGGGTATGAGATGTTCTCCTCTACTTACTCTAGGGCCGTTAAAATGAAGTATGCTCCGGTCCAGATATGACCTGTGATCCACACTGATTTATTATGAATAATGCAGAGAAAAGCTCAGAAACTGATGAGGTAGACATGATGTCCTCTCCAGCCACAGCAGCCAATCGGCACTCTAAATTAACGCATATACCTCACTTTTTGTGATTTTTGGTTAAACTTTGCTTTTTAAACCGGAATAATGAAATAGCCCAGAACCCCAGCCCAGTAAATTTTTAGATGCTCCTGGCATCAACATTCTGTATTCTTTCGCAGACTACAGATAATTTCATACCAGCATTTGCCTTATAAGACATGGCTGTAATGAAACAATGGCATGTCTGAGATATTGCATCTGAGATTTAAAGGTGCATGCACTGAGCTGTCTTAATTAAATGTACCTAAAGTTGTTTAGTGACGTATTTTGCCCATAACATCTCATAGTTATGTCTCATAACATAACATCTCATCTCAACATCTCATAGATGCAGTCTCCCTGGGGCAATGTGGGTTAAGTGTCTTGCAGGAAGGGCACCATAGTGATAAATTATGAACTCAGCAACTCTCTAGTTCCTGAAACACACCTGCATGGGGCAGAATCTACAATCCAAAAACAAACATACACATGACTGCTGTCGCCAGCAGTCATGCCTTTTAAAAAAAAAATACCAAAGAATGTTGTCGCTCTTAAATACTGAGATAAAGTGCACAGAACAGTGACTGATGTATATTTGAAAAGCAGAGCTGTGAATGACAGCTGCTCAGTGAATCTCTCTGGAAAACCCAGACAAGATGTTGTTTGATGTTGGTGTTGATTTTGGGTGGTTGCCAGGGAGTTGCTATACGGTTGTTAAAACATTCTGGTTTGCTATGAGGTTGCTAGAGTGCTTTGGCTGGTCCCATTTTAAACATCTCCAGCTACAGCTTCTGTATACACAACCGGTCAAAAATTTTGAATAATTAAGGTTTATTAATGTAATTTTTTTAAATGTTTAAATGTTTTCAATGTTTAAAGTCTCTTATGCTCACCAAAACTAAATGTATTTGCTCAAAAATACTTAGTTTATTTATGGTCTCTGAAATGCGGTACACTACGTCAAAAAGTCCATATGTTTGGGGTGTATAGACACATGCTTCAGACACTGGCTCACACAAAGCGTTCCAAATGTCCCTCTCTCAGGGAACTAGGCTACATATGTAAACTAAGACAATTCTGATTTCCATTAGTTGTTTGTTAAAATCAGAATCGGTATCAGCCCCAAATTGCTATTGGTGCATCCCTAAATATCTATTGTCACATTAACATTAAAAAAAATTATAGTATCTCGATTATTTATTTATTTTTTTGTCCAGTGTAAATCAAATTGAAGGAATTCTAGAGTTGATAAATAACAGATGTATGTAGATATCTTTCGGAACCTGACCATACCATAAAACAATCAGCAATATATTGCGCCCAATAATATGTGAACAAAAAGTATTGATGTAATCCCATTCAAATAAATTGCCGTAGTTTGGAGCTATCGGAGTACCAATATCCCTACCTTGGATTGGAACATAAAAGTCTTTCTTTCTTTTTTTCATTACTCCAATTACTACATTACTTTTTTTGTATCATTACTCCAGTCTTCTTTGTTACATTGTCCTTCAGAAATCATTCTAATATGCTGATGTGCTGCTCAAGATAAACATTTATTATTATGGTGAGTAGAGAATTCTTTCAAAAAAAATCCAATGAAAATGATTCTAAACTTTTGACCGGTAGTTTGACCGATAGTGAAGACTTAAGTCTTATGTCTGGACTAACAACATCTAGTCAAATATCCATCCTCTTAAAAATGATTTTAAAAATACTTTTTGATAGAAAATCCATCAATAAATAATAACTATGATACAAAAAGTATGATAATCTAAACAAATAATTAAATCACAACTCAATATAAATAATAATTGTGTGTCAATTACTTATATAATTCTTTACTATTCTACTGTAATGTATGTATACTGTATATACATGCCGTGTGTTTCCAGGGCTAAAAGTGCAAATATTTGAAAATATGCTGATGACAACAACACAGTAAGTTAAAAGAATTTAAAAGAAGCAGATGTTAAGAGAAGCATATGACCTGAAGCATATATACCAAAAGTATATGCAGATACGATGTACAATAAAGCACATAATCTGATCCAACTGTTTGTTACAAAACAATCCCACCCCTCCATATTGCACTTCATATTCCAAACCACCCAGAGCCCAAACTGATCATGCACCAGAACCACAAACCACAAAAATTTCTGTTTCAACAAAATCTGAGGTACAAACTAATATGCAATATATAACATACGAGTACAAAATTCCTCTGCACATTAATAGTATTCTGCACATCAGACACCAATATCTACCCTTAAAAACTAGAGAAAACCAGCTAATTCTAAATAGTGCTTCTGCAAACACACCTTGGAAAGAGCTCAAGCTTCTAAAACGAGAAGAAGAAAAGAAAGATAGATAAGGCAAGGAGAATAAACAACAGGCAGGCAGTCAGTGTGTGCACAACGCAGCGTTGAAAATGAGAACAATCAAGATCTAATCAGACTTACCTTTGGGTGTCTATATGTGGCCTCTGCAAGGCTGATTTGAGGACAAGGGCATCGGACCGCACAGTCTTCTGAGGTGACGTCTTGGGGCTGGTATCAGACTCACCGCTATCCTCATCTCCCATGGCTTTGACGTAACTACTGCTCCGCATCCGTCGACATGGAATCTCCTCCTCCCCTGGATAACCTCCCCACTCATCCTGAGGCACCTGCAGATAAACAAACACACACCATCAAAGCCTGTGCTCGCACACAGAGCGAGAGGATATCGCACCTTTCATCACACATCACGTCAAGCTGTTCGTTAATCCCACCAGCTGCAGATAACTTCCCGCCAATGCAACCATCACAATTAGTGAGGAATTCCAGGAACTCCCAGAACTCCCAGTGGCTTTATTATTGGAAAGTATAAAAATGTAAATAAATAAATCACTTTTTTTATTGATATTTATTTAATTAAATGTAACAATACATTGATTTTAAAGAAAGTAGTTGGTGAATGGATTAAGAAAAGCAGTTTAAAAGTTGCTTTTAAAAATGATTTGGTGGATTGTTTTTTGTTACATTTAATGAAAATGTAAAAAAATCTGTTTAAAATGTGTCTATACACTGATGAGCCAAAACCTTGGAGCAGAGGAAGAAGGTTGCATGGCCCCTTTTTCTTTTACATAACGTGGACTGGATACACCGTGGGATGATGACAAGCCGGTGGAGGGAGTTTGATGCTCTAGGCAATGTTCTGCTGGAAAACCTCCCTATGTCCGTCCATTCATGATGGGTGTAAATTTGACATGTTCCACCTGCCTAAACATTGTTGCAGACCAGGTACACCCAGGGCCTAAAACTAACTTTTTGCAACATCGGCCAATGGCCGATGACTTCAGAAAATTTACCAGCCATAACTATTCTTTACCGGCAATGAAACGGTAATGACATAAAAACTTTAGATACCAGTGAGAATTCACAATTTTCTATTCCAATGTGATACCACAGCTAAAACTACTAGCCAAACTAATATAAATATAAATTCTAAGTACACAGTCAGTAGTAAAATAAAATAAAAACAAAGTCAAATTACAAGCAAAAGAACAAATAAATACAATATAACAAAGATACAAAATAAAATGAAACAGTGTTTTTCAGGTAGAGAAATGTACTAAAGCAAGCAAATGTAAAATAACTGCATATTCTTCACTGTATAAATTAAACATCTTTATTAATTAATCCTTATTAAAGTTACAAAAGTTACTCAGTCAAGAGCAGTGAGTGATTTTTCCCTTTGTCCTTTGTTGTTTGATTAAAGGCAGGGTAGGCAGTATGTTTCTAAAACACTTTTTCCCAAATTTGTTTAAACTGTCTCATTTCGGAAGAGGAGAGGCACGTAATAATAATTCATTACATTTATATAGCGCTTTTCTGGACACTCAAAGCGCTTTACATAGAAGGGCGGGGAGTCTCCTCAACCACCACCAATGTGCAGCATCCACCTGGATGATGCGACGGCAGCCATATTGCGCCAGAACGCCCACCACACACCAGCTTACTGGTGGAGAGAAGACTGAGTGATGAAGCCAATCAGTATATGGGGATGATTAGGAGGCCATGATGGACAGAGGCCAAGGGGCAAATTTGGCCAGGATGCCGGGGTTACACCCCTACTCTTTCGAAAGACATCCTGGGATTTTTTTATGACCACAGAGAGTCAGGGCCTCGGTTTAACGTTTCATCCGAAGGACGGTGCTATTTTGACAGTATAGTGTCCCCATCACTATAGTGGGGCGTTAGGACCCACACAGACCACAGGGTGAGCGCCCCCTGCTGGCCTCTCTAACACCTCTTCCAGCAGCAACCTGGTTTTCTCAGAAGGTCTCCCATCCAGGTACTAACCGGGCTCAGCCCTGCTTAGCTTCAGTGGGGAAACCAGTCTTGAGCTACAGGGTGATATGGCTGCTGACGTACTGGCCAGAAGCTTGGAGGTCTCACAATTATGGCAAAGAAAGAGCAGTCAAAATTCCCAGTAACTCTTTCTCTGCCATAATTGTGAGACTTCCTAGCTTCAGGCCGGTACGTGCCTCTCCTCTTCCGAAATGAGCGAGTCAACCGGGTGTGCGCATGTGGGCAGCTCCTGTAGCAGCAGCGGTGGTAGCCATGGTAGCGAGGGAGAGTGACAGTCACCCAGCCAATCATTGCATTCGTTCTGAATGGAAAGAGTAGCTGTGTTTATTGCAGCCCTGAGAGGACTACAGACACTCAATTTTTATACTCTCCTTTTCAGAGTACTTACATTTTAGATATGTGTTGGCATATAAAGACAGTTTAAACAAATTAGGGAAAAAGTGTTTTAGAAACAAACTGCCTACCCTACTTTTAACATTAAAAACAGACAGCAGCAGGAATATTAGGCTGCTGTCACTTTAGACTCTGATATACTGTTACTGTAAACGTGTGTTTAGTTCAACTGTTCACGTACACTTAAGACATAACCAACTATGTTTACTAGGATACGTGCTTTTTTTTACATAATTTGCTGTGAATTTGTCCACTCAAGTGCAAGAAGACATGAAAGAGAGCTAAGTTTAGTATTCGCACTCTGTCTAAGATGTGGGTTTCTGGGTGAGCGCCTTGGATGTTTGCGCACCCCAAAACTTTCCACACAGCGTGGGAGTAACGAAATTTAGAGTTTTGAATATTAATAAGGCTTAAACTTTCGTGACAATCCAGCGCTGACCCGTCAATTGTCCCAAGCATCGTTCATGTTTGTTTACGTTCATGCATTGTTAGAATTCGTAGAATTTTTACCGGCCAGCTTGCGAGTGACACTGTTCTATATAGGGCTGCACGATTAATCGAAATTAAATAGCACGCGATTTGGCAAAGGCTGCAATTATTTTATGCGCAGCTTGTCAGTGCAGCACAGCTCTGTTATCAGTAGTAAATGCTCAGTAGTAAAAGCCAGAGAGGCCTCTCATGCAAACCGCAGAAGTAGAAAACGCAAGTCATTCCAAGAAAACGTACTCGGTTACTAACGTAACCTCGGTTCTCTCTAGAGAGGGAACGAGTACTGCGTAATATCTTACGCTATGGGGAAAACTCTTTTCCACGAGATATTGAAGCCAAAAATTATCCTTAATTTTTTATTAATGTAAAACGCTTTGCGGCAGCAAGCAGACATAGGCGAGACAGCTCGCGCGCCTATTGGCTGCCCTGCGGCAACAGCAGCAGCCTATCGAGAGTGGCTCTGCGTGACGTCACGACGAATGGGGGCCTTTCGCGCCCATATAGTCACGTCCCGCCAGAAAGGGCGTGGTCTCGCCCTATAACCAGGCTCGATAGCTGCTCTTACGTTGGTTTTCATCGCCGAAGCGAACCAGAGCGTATTCCAAGCACGGCAAGATACGCAGTACTCGTTCCCTCTCTAGAGAGAACCGAGGTTACGTTAGTAACCGAGTACGTTCTCTTACGAGAGTATCTCTCGTACTGCGTAATATCTTACGCTATGGGGAACACAATGCAACACGCCGTGCTGGTAGGGATCCAACACCAAAGTCCCAGGGGCCGAAGCCCGGGGCGCATATAGTGCATAATCACCATACACTCACAGAGAGTGAGGGAAGAGAGGCTAGAAGCATCATTCCCTGTAAATAGCATCCGAAAGGAGCTAATCATGTGACAAATAGACCATACCGTCAGGGTGAACATTCAGCCTGAACTGGGTGGCCACAAGTGTGTCAACATTTTAATGAGCTGCTGTACCGGTCAGTGAGCAATACGCAGGTCAAACTCAGTATCCGAGCCGCACAGCGGGCAGATAGCACTGAATTTTATACCGCCAAAAGCTTAGCTTGTAAGGCGGGAACCTCCAAGTTATAGTATTTTATAAATGTAGACGGCGAGGCCCAGCCCGCGGCCATACAAATATCTTGCAGGGTAACCCCGCTAGACCATGCCCACGAGGAGGCCATGCCTCTTGTGGAGTGCGCTCTAACACCCAAAGGGCACTGTAAGCCCTTAGAAGTGTAAGCCAGCGTTATGGCACCGACTATCCATCTGGATAGGCTCTGTTTCGAAGCGGCAAGTCCCTTAGCACGGCCGCCAAACGAAACGAAAAGCTGCTCAGTCTGTCTGAAACCAGACGAGCGGGACACATAAGCCCTTAGTGCCCTGACAGGGCAAAGGAGACTCGCGTCCTTCTCCTCATTGAGAACCGGAAGGGCAGACAGGGAAATCACCTGGGCCCTGAACGGTGTGTTGAGGGATTTCGGCACATAGCCGTGCTTCGGTTTGAGTATGACCTTTGAGTCATTAGGTCCAAACTCCATGCATGACGCGCTTACTGAGAGCGCTTGCAAGTCCCCTACGCGCTTCACTGAAGCGAGAGCCATAAGAAACGCTGTCTTGAAAGACAAGTGTTTCATGTCTGACGACTGGATTGGCTCGAATGGGGCACCTTTCATGGCCTCCAAGACCGTGGAAAGGTCCCATGTCGGGACTGAAGGGGGCCTGGGAGGGTTTAGCCTCCGAGCTCCTCTAAGGAAACGCACGACTAAGTCGCTCTTTCCTAGTGACTGGCCAGACACCGGTTTTGCAAACGTTGCTATGGCCGCCACGTATACTTTGAGCGTGGAAGGGGACCTGCCCTTATCCAGTAGCTCCTGAAGGAAGGAAAGCACTTCCGTAACCCCGCAGTCTACAGGTGAAAAGCCCTGCGCTTGACACCAAGCAGAGAACACAGACCACTTCGAGGAGTAGAGCCGTCTGGTAGACGGGGCTCTAGCCTGCGCGATCGTGTTTAACACTCCCTCTGGGAGGTCAGCGGGTACCCGTTGATGGCCCATGCGTGCAGGGACCACAAATCCGGGCGAGGATGCCAAATCGAGCCTTCCGCCTGAGAGAGGAGGTCTCTCCTCAACGGTAAAGGCCATGGGGCAGCGCTGGTCAGCTGCATCAGGACAGGGAACCACGACTGGTTTGTCCAGAGCGGAGCTATGAGTAGCACTGGGCATCCCTCCCTCCTGATTCGCTCCAACACCTGAGGCAGGAGTGAGACAGGGGGAAAAGCATATAGGGGGCGGCGGGGCCAAACATGGGCCAGCGCGTCCCGGCTTTTCGAGAAGAATCTCGGGCAGTGAGCGTTTTCTTGGGACGCGAACAGGTCCACCTGCGCTTTGCCAAACGTTTCCCACAGCAGCTGGATCGTCTGCGTGTGCAGAGACCATTCTCCTGCTGGGACGTTATTTCTGGACAGCCTGTCTGGCCCCACATTTAGGTGACCAGGCACATGCGCCGCTCTCAGCGAGAGCAGGTTGTGCTGAGCCCAGACCAGGAGGCGTTCCGTCAGCCTGTAAAGGTTTCGGGACCTGACGCCGCCCTGGCGATTTATGTACGCCACCACTGACATGTTGTCCGACCGGACCAATACGTGGTGGCCTATTATCTGGGGACAGAAGCGCCTTAGCGCTTTGTCGACTGCTATTAATTCCAAGCAGTTTATGTGAAGGAGCTTCTCCCGCGCTGACCATAGGCCAGCTAGCGGTCTGCCCTCGAGCAGCGCTCCCCACCCCGAAGTGGAGGTGTCCGTAGACACCACCTTCACACTCGAGGGGATCCCCAGACTCACACCTGACTGATACCAGTCGGTTGCTTTCCATGGTTTCAGAGCCGAAATGCACTGAAGGTCGACCCTGAGGCGAAATAGACCTGCGGTCCACGCCCTGGGGGGAACTCGTGCTTTTAGCCATAGCTGCAGTGGGCGCATGCGGAGCAGGCCCAACTGGAGTACGGAGGCTGCTGTGGCCATCAGACCCAGCATTTTCTGAAACCTTCTGAGCGGGACTATAGAGCCGTGGCGGAAGGATCTCACGACGTGCTGAATATTCAATCCGCGCTCCGGTGACAGGCGTGCTGTCATGGATAGCGAGTCTAACACTGTTCCCAGAAAGGAAATTCTCCGACTGGGGAGCAGTGAGCTTTTCGCCCAATTGACTGTAAGGCCCAGCTCCTCGAGGTGCTCGAGTAATGCGGCCCTGTGTTCTATGAGCTCCGTTCGTGAACGAGCTAGAATCAGCCAATCGTCCAAGTAGTTCAAAACTCGCATGCCCCGAAGTCTCAGGGGGGCGAGGGCCGCGTCCATGCACTACGTGAACGTACGGGGTGCTATGGACAGGCCGAACGGCAGGACTGTGTATTGATATGCCTGGCCCTCGAAGGCGAATCTCAAGAATCGCCTGTGATGGGACGCTATTTGTATTTGAAAATAGGCGTCTTTCAGATCTATTGACATGAGCCAGTCTCCTTGGCGCACTTGCGCGAGGATTTCCTGGTCGTAAGCATTCTGAACTGGCGCTTCACGAGCGTTCTGTTCAGCAGTCGCAGATCTAGAATGGGTCTGAGCCCACCATCTTTTTTCGGTACCAGAAAATATCTGCTGTATAAGCCCCCTTCGCCCTGAGATAGAGGTTCTATAGCCCCTTTTCTCAGTAGTTTCGCTATCTCGGCTCGAAGTAGATGAAACACTTCGCTTTACACCGTAGTTTCGACTCGCGCCGTATAACGGCGGGGGCGTCGAGCGAACTGTAGCGAACAGCCTCTCGTTATAGTGTTCAACACCCATTCTGATACCCTGGGAAGCCTTGACCACGCATCTGCGTGAATAGCTAGGGGTAGAATGAAATCTGGGCTCTGGCCGCGGCAGGACGGCGGCTCGAGAGCCCCTGTGTACTGGGAACACAACACCGTGTTTACAGCGTTCGAGGCGGGGGGCGCGCTGATCACAGCGGGCAGCCTGGCCGCGCTCAGCTTCTCTATGGCGGGACGCGCAGAGAAAGCGAGCGGGGCGAATCCTGTGGGATTCGGCGCGTGTGAGGGAATGTGGGCACATTTACTAAATGCGGGCACATTTACTACACTGAGAATACTGTCAGCTCGCGCCGACTAAATCACTGCTGTGTTTACAGCATGCGAGGCGCGCGCTGATCACAGCTGGCAGCCTGGCCGCGCTCAGCTTCTCTGTGACGGGTTGTGCAGAGAAAACGAGCGGGGGCGAATCCCGTGAGATTCGGAGTGTCTGTGAGAAATGCGGGCGCGAGACAGCGGGCACATTTTCTGCACGGAGAACACTCGGCTCGCGCCGACTGAATCAACGCTGTGTTCACAGCGTGCGAGGTGCGCGCTAATCACAGCGGGCAGCCTGGCCGCGCTCAGCTTCTCTGTGACGGGTTGTGCATAGAAAGCGAGCGGGGGTGAATCCCGTGGGATTCGGCGTGTCAGTGAGGAAATGCGGGACAGCGGGCACATTTACTGCACTGAGAACACTGTCGGCTCGCGCCGACTAAATGTGTGTTAGTTTCGTTTTTACAGAAACCAAGGGACACGCATAGTGTAGTGTAAGCGGGCATGTATGGGCGCGTTCACTACATTTTCTGCACAACCAACATGAGTTGGTTTTATTTGTGCTAGCCCTGCACCGTGGCGGGCTGTGTCTGGGTGTGGGAATGGGCACTGGGACGTGGGCATTCTTACAACACTCATAACACCATCGGCCGTGGCCGGAACACCAGAAAATGCACTCTTTATTGGATTTATCTGGGTAGCCATAGAAACGGCTTTTGTGCGCAGGCAAGCGGGCTGAGACACCGGCTGCTTCACTGCGAAATACACTGGGACAGTCACAACGCATGGAACTGAACGAGCGAGAAGTTTTGGTGGAAATCCGGCCGCAGCGGGATCTGAACACCGTCACTTTCCTAGAGAGACTAGGAAGGCCTTGAGACCTCGGGCTTTACCTCAATCCTCGGCCGGGGCCCGCGCTGAGGGGGGCGGCGTCCAGCAGAGCGAGAGCGCGGTGTTTGATCTCGGGCCTGGCGGCGCTGCTAGTTAGCCGAAACGACGGCCTTTGTGCGCAGGCAAGCGGGCTGTGGAACCAGCTTGCTCACTGCGAAATACACTGGAACAGTCACATTGCTTGGAACTGAACGAGCGAGAAGTTTTGGTGTAAATCCGGCCGCAGCGGGAACTGAACACCGTCGCTTTCCTAGAGAGACTAGGAAGGCCTTGAGACCTCGGGCTTTATCTCAATCCTCGGCCGGGGCCCGCGCTGAGGGGGGCGGCGTCCAGCAGAGCGAGAACGTCGAGGAACACGGAGCGCTCGGCTTCCGTCATCTCGGATAGCGTTAACCACAAATGTCTCTCACCATTCAGGGGGGAAAGGCGCGGGTCTCGACTGTGACGGAGCTTCGTCTTTCCCGAGAAAACGTCCGTCCAGCCTATTGCGCGTTAGTTGCGCGAGCGCCTTTCAGTCGAGGCCGATGTAATCCACGGCTTGAGAGAGCGGACGCATCGGCTCAGTTTCAATGCCGTCTCCGGTAAGTTCGTCGAGCTCAAGTGCGGACGCGGCGGCAGACGGCGGCCGCTGTCCGTCTGGGAGCGACTCGAGCGAAGCCGGCGAAGCTGGCGGGCGAACCGGCGAGCTTTGGCGGGCTGGAAATAGCTCGGGCGCGCGCTGGGCGCGGCGCTTCTTGCGGCGCGGCATCACGGCGGGCTGGGATGCGGGCTCGGAGAACGAAGCTAGGCGAGTCCGCAGAGTCACCATAGGCAAGCGTTCACAATGATGGCATCCGCCGTCAGCGAGCGCGATGTCCGCGTGATCCTCACCCAGGCAGGACACGCAGATGACATGTCGGTCCTCGTTGCTGAGTGGGGCTCGGCAAGAACCGCAGGAAGGCATCTTTAAAAAGACGCCGCTCTTTTAGAGGGGGTGGGAAAAAAAGCAGATATGCAAGCACACACACACACTCTATGCAGAGGAAAGGATATAACGCCGGAAAGCACAGCAGGTACGGCGGCTGAAGGCGGCGAGGCCAGCGACTCCAGGCTCAATGGCACGTCCCGCTGAAGGCTACAGGTCGACGGCGCGGCTTCTCACTCTGGATCCAGCGATGCGTGAGGCTTCGCTGAAGAGATGAAAATCAACGTAAGAGCAGCTATCGAGCCTGGTTATAGGGCGAGACCACGCCCTTTCTGGCGGGACGTGACTATATGGGCGCGAAAGGCCCCCATTCGTCGTGACGTCACGCAGAGCCACTCTCGATAGGCTGCTGCTGTTGCCGCAGGGCAGCCAATAGGCGCGCGAGCTGTCTCGCCTATGTCTGCTTGCTGCCGCAAAGCGTTTTACATTAATAAAAAATTAAGGATAATTTTTGGCTTCAATATCTCGTGGAAAAGAGTTTTCCCCATAGCGTAAGATATTACGCAGTACGAGAGATACTCTCGTAAGAGAACCCAATGGGCATCATACTACTTCTGTAGCTGAATAATCAGAAGATTGAAATGCTTTGATTGATTAAAAATGACATTTATTACTGATCACAGTGCCGTGCTGCACTGACAGGCTGCACATAAAAAAATGATCGCAGCCTTTGCGATTTCATAATCGCGATAAGCCAAATTGGTTTAAGTGTGATTTCTTGTTAATTGCACTTAATCGTTAAGCCCTAGTTTCATATACTCGCCAATGCCACTTTGTACTGACATTTGGAGCTTGGCGAGTGTTAATTTTATGGCTTAAATGTGGGGTATGTGATTCTCTTTTTTGTCCATTTTTTCAAAATAACTTGAAATCCTATTCCTATTCCTATTCCATTCTATTACATTTTTAGACATTTTGAAAATGGTTTATTTGTCAATTTGTCCTCATTAATACAATGATATTAGAGTCATTTTTATTTGGCTCTCATATCCCTCCAAAAACAGAGACCAATTAGCAACAGGATATGAAGAGCTGAGTCAGAGAGCTTTGGACCCAAAGAAAACATGGATCCCACACAAGCTTATCTTTCCGTCTCTTGGTAGTAATTAGATAGACTCATTTATTTTGGACTAATTTAGTCATATCAATACATTATGACTTTTGTATTCTAGAAGAAATTATATTTTTGTAATTTTGTGAGGAGATCAATAGCGTCCATCTCAATAAATGGACTGGGATTCAGCATGGTTGTATTATGCAGGTTTAAAGAGAATAAAAAGTGTGTGGTATGAATGACTAGCGGAAGCACACAGTTCTCTTTAGGACAGAAATTGTTTCTCAGAGTGACATCAGTAAAATAATATTTTTGCCTGTGATAAATCTCATGCTTTCAGATGGCAAGTAATTCATGCTGGAGTTGTAATTTTATTAAGTTTAGTACGTACACAATGCAGAAGGTTGTCACTCCTAAGTGCTTAAACCCGTTAAGTATACACACAAAAAATGGCTGTTTATGATAATGAAACATTTTACAAAGAAACTTACTTAAAAAAAAACACTGGCGGTTTACATGGAATGGCTAAAAATAGCTATCACCAAGCATGTTAAATTGTTGCCATTCATATTATCGTTTACAACCGTGAGATGCCAAAACATAATACGTGACTCCATTATTTGCTCACACCACATGTGAAAAAGAGGTACACTTTAACAGACTTTTAAAAAGAGTAATAGAAATAATACATTTTAAAGGGATAGTTCACCCAAAAATGAAAATCATCATTTACTGTTGTTCTAATGCTGTATACCCTTCTTTCTTTCCTAGGAAAAGGAGATAAAAAAAATAATAATATTGTCCCTCTCACGCTCGTCTTTATATAATGGCAGTGAATAGTGACCAGCATCAAGCTTTAAAAAAAAAACGCTTCATGCTTCACTGCCATTATATGAACGAGCGCGAGTGGGACATTAATCAGGATGTGAAGAGAGTAACAAAAAGGGTTTATGAAAAACACGACTTACCTTTAATTCACTTTTCTTTTTTTTTTACTTTAGACGCTTTTATTTACAGAAAAGTAAAGAGAAAAACAGTAGGCCTAGATAACGTGTGAGCCGTTGCGAGCCAGATTCAAACTCTGTATACTGTATACACACTAGCTCATGTTATACACGCAAACTGCTATTATAGCTCATGGCTCCTTTTAAATGTCATATTCTGGCCATTGACAGTTCCCTAACGTAGAATATGATTTAAAACAGAACACTGGCATAACAAAATGACTGTACTCAAGCTTATTGGCAGTAAATAGCAAGTGAGAAAAAATGGGTCAGCGAACCCAAAGACCTCTTAACCTTTAAAAAAATCTCTTGCATCTGAACACAGCATTTGTTAACACCTCCAGTTTTGTTTTCAAGGGAGATGGTGTTAGAAAATTGTGTAGGATGTAGCCATAGCAACCACGAATGGATAAACATTAACACAACATGCATATGTAACAGTGCAGCTAAGACTTTAGATGAGAAATAGAGATTGTTTATACCGGAGGAAATCAGAGAAATGTATTAAAAGGAAAACAATTGCGAGAACGCAACAAGGAATACAGAGGAATAAATACATTTGTGAACCCTTTGAAAATAGCTGATTTTCTCCATTTAAAGCTGCAGTCCACAGTTTTTCCTCTTTGTCGACATCTCTGTTCGAAATCTGTAATTACAGTTATTCGCGGAATTATAAATTTTACGTGAGTTGTGCCTCGGCATGAAACAGCGCGGATGAACACAATGTTTTGAGACAGTGTGTCTGTCAGTCACCACGCCGGTGTAGAAACTGGCATTCAGAATCACACATTCTACTTTTGTAAGAAGTACAGTATGACCATGACAACATAAGAATTTTCATCTGAAAATGTCATCTGAACAAGTAAGCAGGCCTAACATCCACTTTTTCTGATCAACTAAGGGGAAAAAAAGCATTGCAGTAGGCTAAATCGCGCTGATTAAGTATAACGATCGCTTATCATATCATGTCAAACCTTTCAAATTATACTTTGTTCTCAAATTGTTAATGTTAACAACCTCAGCATTGCGTGACTACATTTAATGTGTATTATGGCTACCTGTAGTTCAGTTTCTGTGCAGCAGATTACAGCAGATTACATGGTAGAACAGTTAACATGTACAAACAAATAACCATAGTGCTATGAAATAAACGGTTTATGAACTGAATCCCTGTTATACATAAACGTGTTTTACATAATATAACTCTTCCGCTAACATCTTAAGACAATTTTCACTTTACCGATCTGATTCAGATCCAATGCTTGACAGCGGAGGATGTGTGTTTGGTTTTCTTGGAGTAGAGGTAAATTGCTCCCTCTCATAGCTATCACAAAATAATTCATATTTACCATCATAGCAAAACGAAAAAAGCCACAACAAAGGAAACGTGAATTAAGCGAACAAGTGTGTGACTGTTACACGATTGAACTATTGAAATGTCTTACCTGTCCAACAGAAAAAAAATCTGTCTCTACGTCCGTTTTGAACCCCTTCAAATCACGGAGTTCAAAAGCCCTGCCGATGTTTATCCTTGTTTTCGCGTGGGCCGGTTGCAGTCTCTTTTTTCCTCTACCCACACTGAAGTCCGAATTCTTTTGGGTTTTACTGGTGAATCTCCAGTTGTCACTGGTGATTGTCGTTTGAATCTTTCTGGATCCGCCAAAAGTTTAATTATTTAAAGTGCTGTGAGAAAAGGCTATAAATCTCCACCTCTAACATCCTCACACGCAATTTAGCCCACTAGCTGAGACTCCTTCTTTATGTGTACAGATGTGACGTAATGACGCAAAGACATGCTCGAATTTCCCGCGGAAATCCACCAGTTCCACTGGAATTAAAATCATTATTACAAGCTAACCGTTTTGAATCGAGCAAAGGCAAGCAGATATTTTTGAACACTGGCTGGTTATGTTTTTTTAATTAGTATGATTTTGGATAATTTTTAACCCAAAAAAGTTACGGACAGCAGCTTTAATACTCATAAAATGTGGTTTGTATCATCAATTTCTTACTTTATAAAATTTTTAGTTATCAGAGTCAACTATTTTTAAAGTCGTTTATGTAATTTAAGTGAAATGATTTACATCGAAGTTGTTATACTTAAATAAGGCACCAACTTTTACAGTGATGTTAAGAGCATTAAAGAGATGGAAAGTTATACAACTGGTGTTGAAATCATTTAGACCTGTGTACAATGCAAAATTGGACTGTTGCTACTGTCCTTGAGGTGGTCATCCTGGAAAATCACTGTAAGGAACCCACAACGGCAATGGCAAGGACAACAAGAAGAAAATGTACACAAAGGATATGAGCATGGCAGGAAAACCTTTTGAGTCGACTCCTTGTACAATCAAATAGTTTAGACTGATATGTACTGCCCTTAGAAGGACATCCAAAGAGTCATGTAAGACCCAACGTACAAGCAAAAAAAATGAAGGAAAAATGCTACTGTTAATAGAATTTGAGTCATGGCCACGAAGGATGAATTATTTTATCAACTCATCCGTTTAAATGATATTAAGCCTTAAAATTCTGCAAAATTAAGAGCGTGGCCACTTGAGTGACAAGTGGATTGCCGCTGCTGTTTGTCTGCTGTCTGTTAGCGTCCCATCACCTCAGCTAATCTCGTCTCTACGCCTCACTCGGTTTACAAAAATGAAATGCGGGAGTGACGTCACGGTGACACGCTGACCAATATGCGAACTGTGGTCCGCACACTTTGGCTTCAAAAATGCTCTTCAGAAACCTACAGTAATTATGACCATTATTTACACAGTCTATGGGATGGCTCAGTTTGCACAAAACCACTGTTTTTCCACACTTCTTGGAAAATGTTCTGTAACAGTTGAAACAAAATTGAACTTTGTAAAACGCACAATGTTTGATAGAGAAAAAGGAATGCCACCAACACAAACCATGCCAACGAAACATGGTGGTCATCATGGTGCCTCATTCACGATATTTGCACTTAAGAACAAAGTGAGAATGACAGGAAACAGTTCATGGCCTCAGCTAAGATAGGTTGTGATCAAATCACACAAGTCATACCAACTAATAAATGGCCAAAAAAAAAGAAGAAAATGCATGTTTTCCTGAGTCCTGACCTTAAGTCAATTCAGATATGGTACTGTGGCATACTGTACTTTCAAATCAACTCAGGCTGTACTTTCAAATCAACCCAGAAATATAAGCCTCTTTCACACATACAGTCTATAATTGTAAATTACTGGTAAATTACATGTAACAGATCATGTGTGAACAAGACCTTTTCAAATCTACCAGTAAATTTGTTCAGGCCATTTACCAATAAGGGAAGTTGTAACATTACCAGTAAATTACTGCTATATGCGCTGTGTAAATGCTGAATGAAGATTGCAGGTATTTTGCACGTACGAGGTCAGAACAATCTGACGTAAAAAGTAATTTGGACCAATCAGAAGCCGTAAAGAGCATCAGCTCTGGGCCATTCATAAAATTATGACGCAGATGACAGGTTTACTCAGCGTTGTTTACAAGTTTACACTGTTTTAAACTTGTTTAAAACTGTAAAGTTTACACTGTTACAGTTTACACTGTAAAGTTTACAAGTTTACACTGTTTACACTGTTTCCACTGCCGGGCCAGGGCCGAGCCGTGCTAGTGCGTGCCAGGGCCAGTCGCGTTTCCACTGTCACTTCCGGGGCTTGAGCGGGGCTTGCTCGGGGCCAACGGCCAGGATTTCTGGCCCGTCGAATACCTTGGGCCAAAGCGGGCCAGCTCGGGCAAGAGGCGTGCTCAAGGTAAAAGGCGGAGTTTATCGGTGGTATGGAACGTTATGATCTAAAGCAAGATGCACAATTCACTTTTTTATATCGCGCAAAATATTCGCTGCTCGGAGAATTCTCTCGAAACGGAGAATCGCCTGTACTGGCCTGTCGAAGATAACGTTACCAAAGCTCTTCTGAGCATTTGGGCAGAAGAAAGGGTACAACGTCAATTTGACGGCGTGTGAAGAAACGAGGACATTATAAAATACATCGATGTTGAACAAGCTAAGCATTCAGCGAGCAACGCTTCAAGTTCGGGAAAAAATAAAAAAAGTTGCGGGCGCAGTATTGTACAAGGCGATTCAAACGCACAATGGATGGACAAAGCGGAGCTCAGAGAAGGAGGTTTCCATGGTTCGACTTGATGGACGGTGCTGTTAGTGGGTTGTATGACGTTTGATCCAGAAAGGCGTGTTAGGGGCGGGGTTTAGGGCAGCGCTGTGGGGCTACTGGCCCGGCAGTGGAAACGCAAGCTCGGTGCTTGAGGCCCGAGGCCACTGGCTCGGCTCGGCTCGCTGTTAGCTCTGGCCCGGCCCTAGCCCGGCAGTGGAAACGCGGCTAATGTCTTCAAATTAGAGTGTTACCAAAACTAAAGCGTTTTTCTTCGTCTGGGTGAACCAACAACTTTAGATGTTACTTCAGTTAAAAAATACCAGTAAACTTGATCATTCACATCCTGTGAATGGTCTGTTACCGGTAAAAAGCCATAACGCTGTTGCTTGTGTGAACTGTGGCAATTTTACCAGGGATTTACCGGGATTGCTGTGTGAAAGGGGCTATTGATAAATTGAAAAGGATTTGGGGATGGATGGTCCAAAATTGGCCTAAAGTCTAACACTTTATTTTGATTGTCCCTTTAAACATTCTTTTGAGTATAAGTAACATTGCACCTACATGCCAACCAACTCTCATTAGAGTATTAGTTAGACTGTAAGGTTGACATGCAGTTGCAAAGTTACTTGTTGTCAGTAGAATACCTGTCGGGGGGGGGGGGGGGGGGGGGTGTGTCAAAATAAAGTGTTAGCAGATATTAAGCAAACAGTTTATTAATACTCAACTAATACTCTAATGACTGGTAGTTGACATGTTGCATTATAGTTAATGTCTAATGGAGATCAGCTAGAGAAAAGTTTGGTTCAAGTTTTGCTGCTAAAAGAAGATTTACAAGTTAATATCCTCAAGGTTCCACTTATTCTTTCTCCATCACGCACTGTGAATAATTACTCAATGTATAAAAAAAAAATGTCCACATTTGGGTCCAAATACAATTCCTGCAATCTATAGATACTATACAAGGTGAAATCAAAACAATCAAATACAAAAAAGATATGCAAACATGTATCCAAGTAAATATTTATATGTACTGGTAGAGACATCTTGCAGTTAAGACATCAAACGCATCAGTCATTAAATTATGCATTATACTTGTGTTTGTATTGTTGAGTAACAATGTAGATTTCAAAATATTGCATAAGATGGTGACACAAATACAACACTGTAACAAGAAGCATTATGAGCATTAAGTTAATGTGCTTAATGTTGTGAATTATAAAATGTATAGCTCTGGTCCTGGCTTCTGATTGGTCAATATCAGTTTCAAGTCATGCTAAAACACACAGTAGCCCATGTTCACCTCCCATAATGGATCATAAATTGCATATAGCAACAATTGGTATTGCCTACCTATTGTACACCATTGGGTCGCAAATCAGCCAAAATTTATCAAATTGGTTGAAATTGACAGGCTATTGTTACAGAGTAAACAATTCATCCAATTGGACATTTGGATACTTCTTAATCTAAATGAACTCAAATAGTCTTAAACCCATTGACAGACCATGTTCTCCACTTTTATTAGGAATATTCTTTGCTCAGTACGAATTCTATAGAATTTTCTGCATAATGTTAATGATTACCACAACAATTTATTTCCACTTGTTTCTCCTTTTCTTGAAATAAATAAACAAACCAATTAAAAACGAATAGCTGGTTGAAGTGAGATAATTACAATGGAAGTGAATGGGACCAATTCATAAACATTAAAATACTCACTGTTTCAATAGTACAGACATGAGACGTAAACTGTATGCATGTTAAAAGGATTTTACGGTGGAAAAAAAAGTAACCTTAATCCTCTGATGCTCTTTTGTCATTTTGACAGAAAAATTGATACGTTTTTTTTTCTTTTTCTTACTTCATCGGAATTGTACGAAACTTGGTAAAGGTTTTGGAACTTGGTGAACACACACACACACACACCACACACACACACACACACACACACACACCACACACACACACACACACACACACACACACACCAAAATGTTCAAATGATACTGAAAAAAAAGTCACTTGCACTCCTCGTGGTCAAAAATGTATGGAAGCCCGTTTCCGCCACAGTTTAGTAAAAAAAAAAAGATTATCAAGTCATAATAATGAGAAAGTTTCTCATAATTATGACTTTATCTCATTATAATGAGAAAGTTTCTCGTTATTATGACTTAGTATCTCGTTATATTGAGAAACTTTCTCGTTATTATGACTTAGTATCTCGTTATATTGAGAAACTTTCTCATAATTATGACTTAGTATCTCATTATATTGAGAAAGTTTCTCATAATTATGACTTAGTATCTCATTATACTGAGAAACTTTCTCGTAATTATGACTTAGTATCTCATTATAATGAGAAAGTTTCTCGTTATTATGACTTAGTATCTCATTATATTGAGAAAGTTTCTCGTTATTATGACTTAGTATCTCGTTATATTGAGAAAGTTTCTCATAATTATGACTTAGTATCTCATTATATTGAGAAACTTTCTCGTAATTATGACTTAACATCTCATAATAATGAGAAACTTTCTCGTAATTATGACTTAACATCTCATAATAATGAGAAACTTTCTCGTAATAATGACTTATTTTCTCGCACTTCTACGCATGCGCAAAGCAGTGGAGCAGAAGGGAGTGCCACGCTAGCGACACCCGCTGGTCAAAGCCGTGTAAATGCATCACAGCAAACATGGCACGCTCTGCAAAACAGTTGTTTTCATTAAAGTCAGTGTGAACTACGTGCAATTTGTAGTATCATCATCAATAAATAACATCAATTCAAAATCATCAGTATCTTCCATACTTTTCCATGCCCACGAAAAGGTGTGAGTGAAATGCAGAAGCAGGACGGTTACCATGGTAACGAAGGACGCCTGCTTGTGCACACCCTTTTACAGTCTATGGTGCACACCGATGGAAACACGTATTTTGTGGATGCGTCTAGGATATTTGATGTGCAGGTTCATCTGGAAGATATCAATAGCCTACGATATCAATTAAGATGTTTATTTTGGGGACATTTACACAAGTGGGCTGTGGGCAGTGGAATGGGGAAAACGCAAGGCCTTGAGACGTGTGTTTAAAAGCTGAACTTCTTTTTTAGAACCTCGGTCTAGTGCGCGTTTGCCTAAAAAAAACAATGAAAAAGCAGCGCAGTGGAAACGCACCCTTATACAAAAACAAAACTGCTTGAAAATGTGTGTACACAGATTTCCAGATGAACCTTTCTGTGTTGCTGCTTGTTCATACACAAAATACAAATGAATAAAAGACTATCTAGTATGAAAGCCAGTCTCATATACTGATAATTTATCACAAATGCAGAGCACTGCATTTACACGGCTTTGACCAGCGGATGTCGCTAGCGTGGCACTCCCTTCTGCTCCACTGCTTTGCGCATGCGTAGAAGTGCGAAAAAATAAGTCATTATTACGAGAAAGTTTCTCGTTATTATGAGATGTTAAGTCGTTATTTCGAGAAAGTTTCTCATTATTATGAGATGTTAAGTCATAATTACGAGAAACTTTCTCATTATTATGAGATGTTAAGTCATAATTATGAGAAAGTTTCTCATTATTATGAGATGTTAAGTCATAATTACGAGAAAGTTTCTCATTATTATGAGATGTTAAGTCATAATTATGAGAAAGTTTCTCATTATTATGAGATGTTAAGTCATTATTTCGAGAAAGTTTCTCATTATTATGAGATGTTAAGTCATAATTATGAGAAAGTTTCTCATTATTATGAGATGTTAAGTCATTATTATGAGAAAGTTTCTCAATATAATGAGATACTAAGTCATTATTACGAGAAAGTTTCTCATTATTATAAGATGTTAAGTCAATATTATGAGATACTAAGTCAATATTATGAGAAAGTTTCTCATTATTATGAGATGTTAAGTCATAATTACGAGAAACTTTCTCATTATAATGAGATACTAAGTCATTATTATGAGAAAGTTTCTCATTATTATGAGATGTTAAGTCATAATTATGAGAAACTTTCTCATTATTATGACTTAGATAATCTTTTTTTTTTACTCAAATGTGGCGCAAACGGGCTTCCATAAAAATGACCGCATTGGAAATAAATGGGAAATAAATTTCATCAAGTGGAAACTTTTGGTATTGCGGTCAAACAAAATCTTACTGAAAGCTCATTTTTTGAGATATTAACCTCAATTTTGGAAAACGGCTTGTATGGCTTTGATTTTCTCGCCGTTTTAAAGTAAAAATTGTTTTGGCAAATATATATAATTATTGAAAATAGTATTTCTGTGCATTTGTCATAACAATATACATAATATTCTTTCATTTTAAAGGAACGTTTTTGTTCACTTTTTAAAACTTTTTTTTTTCTCATTTCAGCAATGATCTGCCAAGTGTCATTTAAGTTCGTGCTCTACAGCATTCAAGATTTATTTGCAGGAACGAGTCAAAGCATTTTTTGCGGTAATTAACATTACGCTACAAATGCAGTTGACTGATATTAGCTTTTATCAAACATTCCTTTAAACTGAGTCAGACTAATTCAACTGACGTATTCAGTGGCAGTTTAATGTTATCTGTGACTGGATTCCGGACCACATCACTATGATAAAATCAAAGACAATGTCTAGACAGTGTCATGAGAATAGCATTCATCTCCTCAGCAGAGCGTAACAGACAACAGTTCTACCTCTGATTGTGTTGTAGAATATCTCTTTTCATAAGCCTACGCTTCATTTCACTTTCAACAATGTCATATCAGTTTTTACTCAGTTTTTATTTTATTTCATTTATGTTATTATTTTTTTAATTTTCTGATATAATATTAGTCTTCAATCCTATAATAATCATAATTTCAACATTACCAGCACCCTCTCTCCAGTTTTTGGACTATACTGTCTTGATGCATGTATCTGTGCGATGTCACAAAGTGTGTGAAGTTCAAAGTTATTTGTGCAGTTTAGTTTCAATAAACAGGGAGGAAGTTCTGAAAGTTGCATATTATCATAATTATCATAATACATCTTTAACTCTTTAATTTCATACAATCAATGCAATTAGTTTGAACTTAAGAGTGCTTTTCTGACCCACTTAAGTAGGACTTTTTCTATATGTAATTTCATAATTGTTTTTGAAATATGGTTAAATATACTGAATTTCTTCTGCTGAACTCAAAATAATATATTTTGAAGAATGTTGGTAATCAAACAGTTGACAGTAGCCATTGACTTCCATTGTATTTTTTCTTTTCTTCTTACATACTACAGACGTTATTTTGTGTTCAGCAGAAGAAATTCATACAGGTTTGGAACAACTTGAGGGTGAGTAAATGATGACACTTCATTTTTGGGTGAACTATCCCTTTGGCCTTTATTTTCATTAATATTATATTACCTGCAAGTACAATTTTGTTAAAATATACTTTTAAGATTTGAAGTACACTACATTTATGTGCACTTCTTTTTCACATGGGATGTTCTCTTTATGATTCTTCTCTGCTAGCAGGTTACATTACTCTACCACGAGGAGGCACTACAGACAACACACACATATACTGTAAGTGAACGTTCATTTTGCACTGACAGTGAAGAAGTGCAGATAGAGATATAACTCCACTCAAGAGCAGGATTAGAGAAATCAAAACGAGATAAAACCATCAGATGGAGAAACGAGGCCTGCAGAATACTTTTAGACGTTTCCATTTAATGTGAGATTGCATGCTATCATTGCAAATTCAGATTGAGTTCAGGTCCTTTCTCGATATTTCGCTTACTCTATTTGCTGGGTGATAGAAATGTCTCCAGGGGTTGGAGTTGATAAGGAAGTTAAGAAAAATGAAGTTTCAGAGGAACAGAGCTGTGCTAACATTGCTGAAGCTAGATGATTAATCAGGTTGATGTTTAGCTGAAGACCTTTGAACTCTTCTTTCCCAGATTTCCTTAGTAAATCAGCTTCACAAAAAAGACCATGCTATATTTTGGTGGTGAATAACACGGCTGTGCGACTCGACTAACTAGTCTAGTAGCAAACCAGCACTGAAATGAATCTGATCTATTCAGTAAGGCTGAGAAGAAAACCCTGGTAATCTCACACGTGACTCCTTGAGTTTCGGAACAGATCTCAATAATGTCCCAAGCTGTGCTCAGATTTGCCAAAACAGTAGGCTTAATGCTTCCAAGACCAAATTACAAAAAAAAAGTCCTAAATAATATTTGTTTTTGAACTGAATATAAAAATCATCCATTTGGATTGCACAGTTTTGACATAAACTAAGGGTACGTTTACACAACAACGATATACTAAAAACATTTCCTTTGTGTTTTTCGTGCACAGACGACAACGTTTTCAAAATGATCCCCATTCACATGAATCTGTAAAAAACGGTTTATTATTCATTCTAGGCCAGTTAGTTGGCGATGTCACTTTGTAGAGAAACCCTTTGCTCCGTCCTTCGGATCAGACGTTAAACCGAGGTCCTGACTCTCTGTGGTCACAAAAAATCCCAGGATGTCGTTCGAAAGAGAAGGGGTGTAACCCTGGCATCCTGGCCAAATTTGCCCAGTGGCCTCTGTCCAGCATGGCCTCCAATTGGCTTCATCACTCTGTCTCCTCTCCACCAGTAAGCTGGTGTGTGGTGGGCGTTCTGGCGCAATATGGCTGCCGTTCAGGATGCTGCACATTGGTGGTGGTTGAGGAGATTCCCCCCTTCTATGTGAAGCGCTTTGAGTGTCCAGAAAAGCGCTATTAATGTGATGAATTATTTGAGCCAATAGACTGCATATATGCATGCGCCTCACCATTTTCACAAATTCATGTTTTTGTACGATGATAACGGTACTGTTTTCAAAAGTTTGCATTTTCAGGCCCCCAAAACGCTGTTGTCGTGTAAATGAACAGCCAAAACTCCGTTTTCCGTTTTTAGTTGAAAACGGTGTTGTGTAAACGGCCACTAGTAGACTTAACCTAATTCATATTTGAGTCAGTGATTCATAAACAGGTACGATTTCTGTAATAGTACAAACAAACTAATGTGATTTAAATATTCAATAACGAGGTTTATAAATTTATCATCAATAAATCCAATTTGTATTAAGCGAACTGAATATCGCTGGTTCCACAGTCATATTTTAACAATGTTCAAACTTTTTATCTGTCAGAATGTAATTGTTTTCACAGAGAACGCTTTATTCTGCTTCCAGGCCATTGGATGGCGATGAAACGATATAAACTGAACACGTAACGCGCATATGCATTATGTCATCGTTTTCAGAGATTCGCATTTTTGTTTTTTTACATGTGACCGTATTCAAAAACGTGCACTTTGAAACCTGTTTTCAAAAGTTAGGCCGCGTGTCCACCAAAGCGTTTTTAGCCAGCTGAAAACACTAGCCGTTCTGCTGAAAACGCTGTGGGCACTTGAGTGCGTTTTGGCAGCACAACATTTTCTTCAGTTGTATTTGCTTGCTATAATACGTAATATATGCAAAAGTGTTACTAATTGTTACTAGTATCTCATTTCACAGATAGTTTGTTTCTGTGTTTTTTCTATATTAAAATGTTGCTACAATGTAAAGTATTTGGTCTGGCTCTTGTTTTAAATTATTTTGTTCCGTTATTATGCTTGTTGTTTCCATCTGTTGACGTTGTACAAGCAGAATGTGACGGTTGGTGGGTGTGGTACTTGTCCCGCCCCTCCTCCACTGTGATTGGACGGCTGGATAAAAACAGTGATGAGCACTATACGTTTTACCCAAAGTTGATTATTCTTCAACTCTCAGCGAATGGTAAAAAACACAGAACGCTCAGCACTTGAGCATTAAATACACGCTCAGAGCCTCGCCGCTCCCAATGAATAACAATTGGAAAAATACGGTAACTACGTGAAAAAAGGAGGTTCTGAAGAAGGACTACAGGAGCCTGATCGAGACGGTACGCAGCACATCGCCTAGAGCAACGATCGTCGTGTCTGGACCGCTTCCCACGTACCGACTTGGACAAGAAAGGTTTAGTAGATTATTTGCTTTAAATGAATGGTTAATGTCATGGTGTAATGAACAGAAACTGCTCTTTGTAAATAATTGGAATCTGTTTTGGGAGCGACCTAGGCTCTTCCGTCCTGATGGTCTGCACCCCAGCAGAGTCGGAGCGGCTGTTCTGTCGGACAACATCTCCAAGACGCTACACACCATCTGACTAGTAAGTCAAAGTCCAAATCATAGTCTTTGCTGTCCCAACTTAATTGATATAAGTACCAATGTAGAACATTATATAGAAACTGTGTCTATTCCTCGCTTAGTGAAGCCAAACAACAAATCTACTGTAAGATCTAGCAAGAATATTATTGTAATTAAACCAGAAAATCTAAATATCAGTGAACAAAAACAATTTCTAAAGCTAGGTCTTCTAAACATTAGATCGCTCACACCTAAGGCGGTTGTTGTAAATGAAATGGTCACAGATAATAATTTCGATGTTCTGTGCCTTACTGAAACCTGGCTTAAACCAAATGATTATTTCGGTCTAAATGAGTCTACTCCACCAGGATACTGTTATAAGCATGAGCCCCGTCTGATCGGTCGTGGCGGCGGTGTTGCAACAATCTATAGAGATATTCTTAATGTTACTCAGAAAACTTGTCATAGGTTTAATTCGTTTGAAGTACTTGTGCTAAATGTTACGCTCTTAGATGTAAGAAAGAAATCCTTATTATCTCTAGCCATGGCTACCGTATATAGACCTCCAGGGCCATATGCTGATTTCCTAAAAGATTTTGCAGACTTTCTCTCAGACCTATTGGTCAATGTCGATAAAGCAATAATTGTTGGCGACTTTAACATACACGTAGATAATACAAATGATGCGTTAGGGGCTGCGTTTACAGATCTATTAAACTCTTTTGGGGTGAAGCAAAACGTCAGTGGTCCCACTCATCGTCTAAATCATACACTAGATTTAATTATTTCATATGGAACCGATCCAACCGATATAGATATTATACCGCAAAGTGACGATCTCACTGATCATTACATGGTAACTTGCATAATACGCACTGCTGAAATTTGTCATGTTGCACCACGTTATAGACCAGGCAGAACAATCCTTCCAACCACTATAGATAGATTCTCAAATAGCTTACCTGATCTATCTCAGCTGCTCAGTGAACCCAAACAAACAGATGAACTAGAGGAAATGACTAGCAGTATGAGCAACATTTTCTCTAGTACACTAGATATTGTTGCACCAATTAGATTAAAAAAGGTTAGAGAGAAAACTAAAACACCATGGTACAACAGTGCTACGCATGCTATCAAGAGAGAAACTCGTAACTTAGAGCGTAAATGGAAACGAACTAATTTAGAGGTCTTCAGAATCGCGTGGAAAGACAGTATGTCACGTTATAAAAGGGCTCTAAAATCAGCCAGGGCTGAGCATATCCGCAAACTAATTGAAAATAACCAAAATAATCCAAGGTTTTTATTTAACACCGTGGCTAGACTAACAAATAATCAGACATCTCCAGAGCAAAATATTCCGTTACAATATAGTAGTAATGATTTTATGAATTACTTCAATGAGAAAATAGAAAGCATCCGAAACACTATTGTAAATGTACAATCCTCTATGGTGTCTTATGACTCGGCCTCAATTATGGCCCCTCTAGAACAACTAAACCGCTTTACAACTATAGGACAGGAAGAGCTAAATAAACTTATCATTGCATCTAAACCAACAACATGTTTATTAGATCCAATACCCACTAAACTACTTAAAGAAGTGTTACCTGTAGTGGAAGAGCCTCTTCTCAATATTATTAACTCGTCTTTATTTTTAGGTCACGTTCCAAAAATATTCAAGCTGGCAGTAATAAAACCTCTCATTAAGAAACCGCAATTAGATCCAAATAACCTAGCAAATTACAGACCCATCTCAAATCTTCCATTTATGTCTAAAATACTAGAAAAAATTGTGTCCGCTCAATTATACTCTTTCTTGCAAGAAAATGATATCTACGAAAAATTTCAGTCGGGATTCAGACCGCATCATAGCACAGAAACTGCGCTAGTTAAAATTACAAATGATTTACTCTTAGCCTCTGACCAAGGCTGTATCTCAATACTAGTTCTACTTGATCTTAGTGCTGCGTTCGACACTATAGATCATAAAATACTCTTAGATCGACTACAAAACTACACTGGTGTTCAGGGACAGGCATTAAGCTGGTTTAGATCGTACTTATCAGACGTTACCATTTCGTCTGTTTAAATGGGGAAAAATCAAAGATAACATCAGTAGACTATGGAGTGCCGCAAGGATCTGTCCTAGGCCCTCTGCTATTCTCATATATATATGCTGCCACTTGGTAATATTATAAGAAAACATGGAATTAATTTTCACTGTTATGCTGATGACACTCAATTATATATCTCATCACGACCAGATGAAAACACTAACTTATCTAACTTGACAGAGTGTCTAAAAGATATAAAATGCTGGATGACGTGTAATTTCCTGCTATTAAATTCAGATAAAACGGAGGTATTACTTATTGGTCCAAAAAACTACCCACAAAATCCCTTACAATACAACTTTAATTTAGAAGGATGTCCTGTTACTTTATCCACTACAGTAAAAGACCTGGGTGTTATGCTAGACCGCAACTTGACTTTCGAAAATCATATTTCATATGTTACAAGAACAGCCTTTTTCCACCTTAGAAACATTGCTAAGCTACGTAACATGTTATCTGTTTCAGATGCAGAAAAGTTAGTTCATGCATTCATGACCTCGAGACTAGATTACTGTAATGCTTTATTAGCTGGTTGTCCTGCATCCTCAATAAACAAGCTACAGTTAGTGCAAAATGCAGCCGCTAGAGTTCTTACTAGATCAAGAAAATATGATCATATAACACCAATTTTATCATCTCTACACTGGTTACCTATTAAGTTCCGTATCAATTACAAAGTATTACTATTGACTTATAAAGCTCTAAATGGTTTAGCTCCTGTGTATTTAACAGACCTTCTATCGCCCTACAATCCATCGCGCTCTTTAAGATCACAAAATTCGAGGCTTCTGGTCGTTCCTAGGATATCTAAGTCTACTAAAGGAGGGAGGGCGTTCTCACATTTATCTCCTAAACTCTGGAATAGCCTTCCTGATATTGTTCGAGACTCAGACTCGCTGTCCCAGTTTAAAACTAGATTAAAGACGCATCTCTTTAACCAAGCATTCACTTAATGCTTACCTTTTATACTACTTCTGAATCAGTTCGAATGCATTAATATTATGAACATCAGCTATGCTAATTATTTCCCATCTGTCTTTCTGCTGTTATCTCGGGACGCTAGTCCCGAGGTAAATAGCGTTCGTCAGCTCCAGTTTGTATCCAGCCTCTCACGAAGACTTCAGATGCCCCAACACCTGTGATGAGACGACTAAACGCCGGTGGAGAGACGACTAAACGCCTGTGGAGAGACGACTCGACGCCTGTGAAGAGACGACTAAACACCGGCGATATGTTATGCCTAAATTTATACATGATTAACTAACTGTATTTTTCTTTGTACATTTCTGAAATGCACTTTCTGTAAAGCTGCTTTGAGACAATGTGTATTGTGAAAAGCGCTATACAAATAAACTTGAATTGAATTGAATTGAAATTGAATTGAAAAAAACGGCATTGTCGTGTAAATGACAAACACATACATATTAAATTTGGGCCTACATTTTTTTTTTTTTTTGAGTACAGAATCAACATTTATTTCAACCCGGTCACACTAAATGTGTCTCTATAGCACGCATTGTGTTTATCGTGCAATTTTATACGTGAAATTTTGTTTTTACATGCATATGTTATGCATGGGTAGGTTTAGGGTTGGTTTAGTAGTGGTGTGGGGTACGTGTGTGTTATATGTTTGGTTAGGATTAGTGGTGTGGGGTGTGTTTGTATTACATGCAATAAAGTGCGTATCAAATGCATGCGAAAACGGCGTAATTTTTTTTTCAAATTCCACACAAAGCCTAAACTACCGTTTTGCATGTTAAACCACTACAACCCATATACACATCTGGCTGGTTAAACACACTGGATAATTACAATGAATGAATTACAATGCTGAATTACATTGAAGTTCATGGCTATTCCTAAATGGTTAATTAGTAAGTGTATCTAGTTAAATGTCACTTAAAACTCACCCAGGCCGTCATCTCTCTTGAGCACTGACAGTTTCTAATAAGGTCGACAAAAAAGGTCTATTTTTTTTCCTATGCAAACATGACAATGCTGTAGAACAGTGTGCTGACGATTTGTACAAAGTAGTCCTCAGCTCCTCAGTACAAGGAGTCTACTGGTACTTATGCCATAATTAAGCTGCAAGGAGGAAGATGTCATTTAGATGTCAGGATACTGATTTGATGTATAAACACTATGTAGCAGTAAGCATGACATAATTTTTGCCCCATGCCATAAGTCAGAAAGAGAACTGAAGCAGTATGAAACAAAGCACATGGGTGATAATATATCCCACAATGCAGTGGCGGTAGCGTTGCTGTGTTTGAATGTTCTGACCTTTCAGTGTGATGGATTTGTGATCTTTGTGAGAGATTCGGCCGCATTATGATGTATGCTCGGTACAAGAGAGGGAGGGGACTACGATGTGTTGTATTTGTTCATCAAATGAATAAAAAAAGCCTACATCTTGTTGGCTGTGGTTGAGTTAGATTTACAGCACGTTTTGTTTTCTGGGTGATACAATCCCATAATACTTACTTACTGACTATCTTTTAAATAACAAGTGGGTAGTATATTGGTGTATTACTGCACATTAATTAAGTAGTCTTTTGATGAATTTGTCTTGCTAGTCCTGACACACGATCGAAAATAAAATAGATTTGCTCGGCGAGATTTACATAAGTAAATCGGAGTTAACTCATGGCTTTTATTGATCAAACAAGTTCTCTCTTCTCTTGATTTACTGCAGATTTCACTACATCACTTATCACGGTAGACATGGGTGTATTGATCCCTATTAGGCATCAGTGGTGACCACGGGCATTAAACATATAGCACTAGATTAATCAATACTAGGTTCAATTTCATTTTGGCCCACTAAAATCTGTTTGGATAAAAGAAAGTGGACCTAAAAGACAGTTTTTCCCTTATGTTATGTAAATGCACAAACATCCTATTTAAATTTTGTATTTATGTATATATTATTGTCATAATATGTCAAGCAATTTCAATGGAATCACCTCCTTGGTTTAAACTAGGACAAACTGCTAATAGAATTACTTTCAATTGCTGTGATTAATACAAACTAATTTGCGTGGCAAGATTGTATCAGTGTAGGTGGCCAGAACAGTGATTATAATAGAGAAAAGTGACCTGTAGAATAAGTAATTTACGGTAATAACACTTATTACAGTAGCACCGATTGCATAATTCTAAGTGGAACGAAACTGCGATGAATCAGGTGTTCTCAACTTGGACTCGAGGTCTACTTTCAAACACACCGGAAAGCTTTTCAAGGTCTTCGGGATTAGTTAGAAAGTTATACTAGGCAGTTGAGTTGATCAAAGTCCAAGGATCAGGTAGGAGAGTGGATCAAAGGGCCGAGTTGAGACACTGATAAATGGTGTGTGAGTAGAGTAAGTGCCTGCATTCAAATTATTGCTTAGTTTTGGGCTTATGGGTAACAGCATTGGTGATTGGTAAAATCCAGTTAAATAACAGTTAATTTTCAACTCGATACCATTTGATTGCTTTGTGTTGTGTTGTGTCAGTTGTGCTGAGCGGTGTTTCACAGCATTTCCGTTTTCAGTGTAGAGACAAATTACTTTTACCTGGTTAGTGACACGTAACATGTTAACTATTATAAATGCGATTATATCACAAAATAATCCAAGGTTTTTATTTAACACCGTGGCTAGACTAACAAATAATCAGACATCTCCAGAGCAAAATATTCCGTTACAATATAGTAGTAATGATTTTATGAATTACTTCAATGAGAAAATAGAAAGCATCCGAAACACTATTGTAAATGTACAATCCTCTATGGTGTCTTATGACTCGGCCTCAATTATGGCCCCTCTAGAACAACTAAACCGCTTTACAACTATAGGACAGGAAGAGCTAAATAAACTTATCATTGCATCTAAACCAACAACATGTTTATTAGATCCAATACCCACTAAACTACTTAAAGAAGTGTTACCTGTAGTGGAAGAGCCTCTTCTCAATATTATTAACTCGTCTTTATTTTTAGGTCACGTTCCAAAAATATTCAAGCTGGCAGTAATAAAACCTCTCATTAAGAAACCGCAATTAGATCCAAATAACCTAGCAAATTACAGACCCATCTCAAATCTTCCATTTATGTCTAAAATACTAGAAAAAATTGTGTCCGCTCAATTATACTCTTTCTTGCAAGAAAATGATATCTACGAAAAATTTCAGTCGGGATTCAGACCGCATCATAGCACAGAAACTGCGCTAGTTAAAATTACAAATGATTTACTCTTAGCCTCTGACCAAGGCTGTATCTCAATACTAGTTCTACTTGATCTTAGTGCTGCGTTCGACACTATAGATCATAAAATACTCTTAGATCGACTACAAAACTACACTGGTGTTCAGGGACAGGCATTAAGCTGGTTTAGATCGTACTTATCAGACCGTTACCATTTCGTCTGTTTAAATGGGGAAAAATCAAAGATAACATCAGTAGACTATGGAGTGCCGCAAGGATCTGTCCTAGGCCCTCTGCTATTCTCAATATATATGCTGCCACTTGGTAATATTATAAGAAAACATGGAATTAATTTTCACTGTTATGCTGATGACACTCAATTATATATCTCATCACGACCAGATGAAAACACTAACTTATCTAACTTGACAGAGTGTCTAAAAGATATAAAATGCTGGATGACGTGTAATTTCCTGCTATTAAATTCAGATAAAACGGAGGTATTACTTATTGGTCCAAAAAACTACCCACAAAATCCCTTACAATACAACTTTAATTTAGAAGGATGTCCTGTTACTTTATCCACTACAGTAAAAGACCTGGGTGTTATGCTAGACCGCAACTTGACTTTCGAAAATCATATTTCATATGTTACAAGAACAGCCTTTTTCCACCTTAGAAACATTGCTAAGCTACGTAACATGTTATCTGTTTCAGATGCAGAAAAGTTAGTTCATGCATTCATGACCTCGAGACTAGATTACTGTAATGCTTTATTAGCTGGTTGTCCTGCATCCTCAATAAACAAGCTACAGTTAGTGCAAAATGCAGCCGCTAGAGTTCTTACTAGATCAAGAAAATATGATCATATAACACCAATTTTATCATCTCTACACTGGTTACCTATTAAGTTCCGTATCAATTACAAAGTATTACTATTGACTTATAAAGCTCTAAATGGTTTAGCTCCTGTGTATTTAACAGACCTTCTATCGCCCTACAATCCATCGCGCTCTTTAAGATCACAAAATTCGAGGCTTCTGGTCGTTCCTAGGATATCTAAGTCTACTAAAGGAGGGAGGGCGTTCTCACATTTATCTCCTAAACTCTGGAATAGCCTTCCTGATATTGTTCGAGACTCAGACTCGCTGTCCCAGTTTAAAACTAGATTAAAGACGCATCTCTTTAACCAAGCATTCACTTAATGCTTACCTTTTATACTACTTCTGAATCAGTTCGAATGCATTAATATTATGAACATCAGCTATGCTAATTATTTCCCATCTGTCTTTCTGCTGTTATCTCGGGACGCTAGTCCCGAGGTAAATAGCGTTCGTCAGCTCCAGTTTGTATCCAGCCTCTCACGAAGACTTCAGATGCCCCAACACCTGTGATGAGACGACTAAACGCCGGTGGAGAGACGACTAAACGCCTGTGGAGAGACGACTCGACGCCTGTGAAGAGACGACTAAACACCGGCGATATGTTATGCCTAAATTTATACATGATTAACTAACTGTATTTTTCTTTGTACATTTCTGAAATGCACTTTCTGTAAAGCTGCTTTGAGACAATGTGTATTGTGAAAAGCGCTATACAAATAAACTTGAATTGAATTGAATTGAAATTGAATTGAAAAAAACGGCATTGTCGTGTAAATGACAAACACATACATATTAAATTTGGGCCTACATTTTTTTTTTTTTTGAGTACAGAATCAACATTTATTTCAACCCGGTCACACTAAATGTGTCTCTATAGCACGCATTGTGTTTATCGTGCAATTTTATACGTGAAATTTTGTTTTTACATGCATATGTTATGCATGGGTAGGTTTAGGGTTGGTTTAGTAGTGGTGTGGGGTACGTGTGTGTTATATGTTTGGTTAGGATTAGTGGTGTGGGTGTGTTTGTATTACATGCAATAAAGTGCGTATCAAATGCATGCGAAAACGGCGTAATTTTTTTTTCAAATTCCCACAAAGCCTAAACTACCGTTTTGCATGTTAAACCACTACAACCCATATACACATCTGGCTGGTTAAACACACTGGATAATTACAATGAATGAATTACAATGCTGAATTACATTGAAGTTCATGGCTATTCCTAAATGGTTAATTAGTAAGTGTATCTAGTTAAATGTCACTTAAAACTCACCCAGGCCGTCATCTCTCTTGAGCACTGACAGTTTCTAATAAGGTCGACAAAAAAGGTCTATTTTTTTTCCTATGCAAACATGACAATGCTGTAGAACAGTGTGCTGACGATTTGTACAAAGTAGTCCTCAGCTCCTCAGTACAAGGAGTCTACTGGTACTTATGCCATAATTAAGCTTCAAGGAGGAAGATGTCATTTAGATGTCAGGAACTGATTAGCTGAATAACACTATGTAGCAGTCAGCATGACCTATTTTTGCCCCATGCCATAATTCAGAAAGAGAATCAGAAGCAGTATGCAACAAAGCACAATGTGTGAAATACTATATCCCACAATGCAGTGTGTTTGAAATGATCTTACATTCCAGTGTGACAGTGGATTTGTGTGTGACGAGCTTCCTGCCGCATTATGAAGTATGCTCGGGAACAAGAGAGGGAGGACACGCGTGTTGTATTGTTCATCAAAATGAATAAAAAGCCACTACATCTTGGATGGCCTGAGGATGAGTAAATTAACAGCACGTTTTCTTTTCTGGGTGAACAATCCCTATAATACTTACTCTACTGACTATTTTTAAATAACAGTGGGTAGTATATAGTGTATACTGCACATTATTAAGTAGTCTTTTGATGAATTTGTCTTGCTAGTTCCTGACACACGAAAATAAAATAAATAGATTTGCTCGAGATTTACAAAATAAAACGGTTACACATCATGGCTTTTATTTGATCAAACAATTTCTCACTATCACATGATTTAACTGCAGATTTCACTACATCACTACATCACGGATCATGTTTGTATTGATCCCCTATTAGGCATCAGTGGTTCCCACGGGCCTTAAACAATAACACTAGATAATCAATTACTAGGTTCAATTGCATTTTGGCCCACAAACATCTTGTTTGGATAAAAGAAAGTGGACTAAACAGACAGTTTTTCCCTACTGTTATGAAAAATGCACAAACATACTATTTAAATTTTTTATATGAAATATATATTTTCAAAATGTCAAGCAATTCTCAATGAATCACCCCTCCTTGGGTTTAAACTAGAGACAAAACTGCTAATAGAATTACTTTCAAATGCATGTGCCATTAAACAAACTAATTTGCGTGGCAAGATTGTCATCAGACTGTTGGTCGGCCATAACAGTGATTCACCTAATAGAGAAAAGTGACTGTAAAATAAGTAATTTACGCTAATAACCACTTATACAGTAGCACCGATTGCATCAATTCTAAAGTGGAACGAAACTGCATGAAATCAGGGGTTCTCAACTCTGGACCTCGAGGTCTACTTTCAAACACACCCGGACAAGCTTTTCAAGGTCTTCGGGATTAGTAGAAAGTTATACTAGGCAGGTGAGTTTGATCAAAGTCCAAGGATCAAGGTAGGAGAGTGGACCTCAAGGGCCAGAGTTGAGACCCACTGCACTAAATGGTGTTTGAGTAGAGATAAGTGCCTGCATTCAAATACTTGCTTATGTTTTGGGCTTATGGGTAACCAGCCCATTGGTCGCATTGGTCCAAAATCCAGTTCCACATAACAGTAATTTAAACATCCGATACATTTTGATTGGCTTTGTGTTGTGTTGTGTCCAGTTGTGCTGTGCGGTGTTTCCACAGCATTTCCGTTTTCAGTGTAGACAGACAAATTACTTTTACCTGGTAGTGTCACGTCACACCATGTTACACTAATTATAAATGCGATTATATCACAAAATCATGACTTTCATGAGGTTAATTTCTGAACAGCGGTTGTGGCACCATCATGACATATTCTCAAGGATGAAAGCCATGACTCACCTGTAGGTAGTGTGAAGACCGGAATGATGGTTTAAAGTCCTGATGCATCATGGGCTTCTCCAGGTTAAGGGAGGACTTTCGATAGGCCTCTTTGGCCTGGCTGACGGTAAGTGTTGACCAGGAACTCCTCTTCATGAACTTTCCCTCAGGTGCCATGGATTCGCAGGCCGAACACTTGACGTCGTTGTTGCTTTTGGAGGTTTTGAGCGAGTGGTCTCCAAAGTGACTGTGCATGGATTCTGGGAAACTGTGACCGACGTGTTCGTGATGGTGGCGGCTCAAAGCGCTGGCCGTGCGGTAGGTGCTGTCACTATCTAGGTTGTCATCCGAGCTCCACCAGCCCCCCGTCCCCGACCGGTGCCTGCGCTCCTTGCTTTTACTGCGCTTGCTGCCGTGCTTGGATGAGTGATGATTGCCGTGGTGATGGTGATGGCTTCCCCCACCTCCACTGTCACCTTTAGTGCCATTCATCTTGGACGATCCCTCCAGGGAGTGGGACTTGGTGAAGAGCTTCTGGACGGAGTGCACCAGGTGTCGGATACGACCGGGGCTCTCGCTGCGCTGTTCCCCTCCAGTGCCGGCGGATGTGCGTTGGTACTGCAGCGTATGGAAGCCGTCGCGATGAAGCGGAATCTGCTTTTCGAACTGGTCCAGCAGGTTTGCGGGGATGCGGTTGCTCTTGCTGCTGCCGTGGTAAGAGGCAGATGTTGCAGCAGCGGTGGCGGCAGATGTGGCTGAGGTGGTGATGGCTGCACAGTCTTCCCGGGCAGCTGGGTCGTAGTACTGTGAACTGTAGTGCATTCTGGGAAAGGTGCTGCTGGAAAGGTGGTCGGCAGGGGCAGTGGAAGGTAGCACCATGGGTGACATGATCATGCAATCGGAGTGAATGGAGCTGCGGGGGGAAAGACGGTGATGGAAGTCCATGACGCAGGTCTCCGTGGGGCTGAGCAGGTAGTGGTGGCGTAGATCGGACACATGCATGCCGTGCAGGTCATGGAGATGCTCGCACTCCGCCAGTCCACACGGGGGCAGTGTGGGAATATGGTGCGGCGCGCGACCACCTGATAAGCCCTTCATGTTCCTGGGTGGAGTGAGGCTACTATCCACATTGAAATTTCGGGATGGTGACCAGGGGGAACACTGCTGGTCTGGAATAAAGAGAAGGACATTCAATATTAGCAATTGTACTAGATTGTTGAATTCGATCAAACACTCAAATATCTGTCCTGGCCAACACACTCTCATACTCATATTGACGCTTTTCCATTGCATGGTACGCTTCGGTACGGCTCGCTTAAATAGTACCACCTCGATTGAGGTTCCAAGCGTGCCTTACCAATACTAAAATGTTACGTGTAAACACTGCAGATCACTGATTGGTCAGAGAGAATCATCACTACCAGCGTCATTGGATTTGGGAAACAAGACACCAAACCCGCTGGCAGGAATAGCCATGCCGTATTATTTGTTAACACAACTTTTTTAAACGACTTGCTTCAAACAACCGTCACACACAACTTGAAAAAAGAAATGGTTGAATCGTAGTCAGTAGAAGAGGTGCAGACGTTCCTCTCGTTGATAGCCAAGGAGCGGATGTCACTGCAGTAGGTGGTGCCACTATAATGATCAGGGGCCGTATTCACAAAGAATTTTATCTTACCACTAGGAGTACTCCTAAATCGCACTAAAAGATTTTAGCTAGGATTTTAATGATGCAATGATGCGTCTATTCGCGTCTTTGCATTGACTTTGTATGCAATCTACTCGCGCAAATAATTAAATTTTCGTTCGGTGTGAACACACCATTACTGCTGCTGGCTCAGTTGGTGCTGAAAAAAAATGATAAAAGGGAAATTCGGCACTGGGATATCAAGAAAAACACATGGGAGAGGATTTGTTTGCAGATCAATGCAGCATTCGCGCTTGTGTCGCGGACCCCGGACGACTGCGAGAGGCGGTGGTGTGCGCTACAATCCTTTGTGAATAGGTCTTAGTGAGTAAGGAGTCCTCTCGACTTCTTTTAAGCTGTCCCAGACTTAGGTGCTACTTTTAGGGCTAAAATGCTTCGTGAATTACTCTTAGTGAAAAAAATTAGGAGTCCTAAAGTTAGGAGTGACACACCAATTATTTTTAGGAGTTGCTCCAAAATTCGGCAGTTAGGAGCTACTTTTAGCCTTAAAATTCTTTGTGAATACGGCCCCAGTTTATAATCCCACCCACTTTGAAGAGGTACTAAACTGCAGTGGAAAAGCAAACCGAGCCAAAGCGAGCTGTACCATGCCAAGCCGAGCCATACCACGCAGTGGAAAAGCGAAGCGAGCCGAGCAGTGGCGTGCCATGCAGTGGAAAAGCAAAATGAGCCGAGCAGTATCGTACCCAGCACATTTATCACGAATAACAAAAACATCTTTGTTTTGGAGGATTCCATTAATTTACTTTGAGTTTAAACATTTGTGGATCAAATAAAAAATGATTTCATTTGCTTGTAAAACGTAAAATGTCTGCTCAGTTATTCTGGAAAAATAACTATCACAAAAGTAATATAATGCATTATACTTCTTGTGAATATAGAGTCATGCAGTTGCTTTCAATATGGACACATTTTTATTGTAAATCACTGATATTAAATGCAACTGTTTCTTGTGCATCTACATTTATCTGGCCATTCTTTTTATTACTGTAACAGAGCAAAATAATTTAATAGAAATAAAGCTCCTTAAAACTGCCGTGAACCAAATACAGTCTCAAAAACGCAGTTTGAAACCGCTGGTGTTTCTTACATCACAAACTACATTGTAACCAATCACGTCAACGTGTGGGCGGGCTTTAGCATATCATTACCTATGCTGAGAAGCAGGGGAGTCTCAAGAGAAGACAGGTTGTCCCGGTATATTTTGTATAGTAATATAGCGGGTGAATTATGTATATGATGTATATTACGATGTGAATTTCTCCGCTGACATTCTATGATGTTCAAAGCGTTAAGGATGCTGATTTTTAAAAGAATTTCCAAACATGTACTTCCATGACTGCATGCACCATCCAGGCCACTGGATTTGAAATGAATGGTAATGTCTCCATGTATTATACACCTTACTTTATACTACCATGAAACCGTGTCCAAAAGAGTCACAATGGTAGGATGTCCCATTAAAACACACGCAAAAAAAATCCATAGAGATAATATTTAACTTTCTTTCAGAGACTCCCTTTGTTCTGACTAAAGGGATCCAGCAGGAAACTTCTCTCTCTTTGCATTCAATTATATTTTCTAAGTTTTGATTGTGAGTTAAACTAATGTTGACAGTAAAGGAATCTTCTTTCACTTCTATCAAAAGAATGATGATCATAAGAGAGAAAAGGGTTTGCATCTTTCTGATGTAACATTTGGAAAACCTGATTGCAGGAATTAAATTCAACAAGCATAAAACACTGAAAAGTGATGCCTTGAACTCCCAGGAAATCCCAAATCTGTAGTTTAGTTACAAGTAGCCTATGTATGCTTTTATCCACAGCACATTAAAGAGAAAAGGTTAAATGTCTTGCTCAAGGGCACGATGGTGATAACTTACAAACATGGATTGGGGCTCAAACCTGCAGTCTTCATGGAAAATGGTAAATGGACTGCATTTATATAGCGCTTTCACAGACCGAATGGCCACCAAAGCGCTTTAAATATTGCCTCACATTCACCCATTCACTCACACATTCATACACCGACGGCGGTGTCAGCCATGCAAGGCGCCAGCCAGCTCGTCGGGAGCAGCTGGGGTTAGGTGTCTTGCTCATGGTCACCTCGACACTTGGTCAGGTGGAACCGATTGAACCACCAACCTTTCAGTTTGTAGACAACCTACATGAACCACTGAGCCACTGCCGCCCCTAAATGTCTAACAGTCCAATTTTAACCACTACACCACACCACTAGATGATCACCAGAGAAATGTTGGGGTGGGTGGTTTGTTTTGGAGTCTTCTAAAGCCACATGACAGCTTTGTCCGAGAAACTGACATCACACTGTAAATCAATTGCAAGATTAATGTTATGAGGGATATTTAGCAGTGTTTAATGTTTTGCTATGCTAATTTAGAAGGGTTTTTGGGCAGTTGCCATCATGATGACGAGTGAAGCATGAGCTTGGTTTGAGGTCTGCTAAATGTTATTATTGTACTCTTTCAACAATTGATATGCTATGCTAATGTTATCAAAGCAGTGTAACAAATTAGCAAGCTATTGAATTAGCAAGTTAAAACAAATATTACAAGTTAAGAGCAATTAAAATGTAGGAGCGCAACATAATCTGCTAGTTCTACTTACTTAAACTTTGAATTTCTTAACTTAAAATATTTTACGTTATTGATTAACTAAATGTTTGGGGGTTTATCAACTGATTCGGGTTTATAGAGGCAGGATGCACTGAAAACGTATACATTGGACCAAAATACAAATTATTCTAAATTACACTAAAAATACTAATACATTTAAAAAAAAAAAAAAAAACATGGGGAGTGTTATTTGCTTTTAGAGAAACTGAATAAAAGCGGAAAAGATTGGTTTTCGATTAGACCAATAACAAAATGCACTCTAAAATGACAGTTGTTTAAATTTGTTCAGTGTGTAAGAGAAACACAAAACAGCCAGTCTAATGTAGCATCATCCACATCTTTTGTTCACATTATAACAGCTAATACCAGTAAACGACAAATTAAAGATAAAAAAAGAAGAAGGTGTCAGAAGAGAAATCAGAGCAGGAAACACCTTTAGCGCTAAATCTCCTCTTACATAATGCCTAGGGACTATAATTCATTGCAGTATATCAAAGAGAATGAGATATAACACAGAGTTGTCATGGTAACCATTGCTGAGGACTCTGACCATGAAAAGCAGATTTTAGAGTTTGTTACACAAGGATGACAGTAATTCACAGGATTGCTGTTCACAGCCTTTACTGTATTTCAACGAAGAAGCATTTATTTCATTATTCCATTTTAAACATCTATATATTTCAAATCTGAATATAAGCCATCTGTGTGACAAAGAGCTCATAAGGCCAATGAGTTTAGGAGGCAGTAATTTAATCTAGATGGAAAACTATTATTGAGCTTCCAAGCCAAATTAGCCCATAAGTTTGAAGAAAAAAATATCCCAGTTAGGTTTATGCAACCTTCCCAACATTTCCCGTTTCTCTATTTTTACAACACATTGCTACAGGAAAAGAACATGTGGTTGCTGTGGCAACTAAATGAGTCAAAGACTGATAAGCCTGTATTCTTGCATGTAGCATCTCGACTGACACAATTACACACAATGACACATTCAGGGTCACTCAGTACCTGAGCAACGAGGGTTATTTTGATTTGTGTGATCCAAGAAAAAAAAATATATGTCACAGATTCTATTACAGAGACACTAATACAGGCTGTTATGTAATCTACAGTCCTCTAGGTAAAGTTATTTCTTTCTATGAATCAATGCTGTTTACAGTATATATATATATATATATATCAGTTGAAGGATCATGTGACACTGAAGACTTGATGCTGAAATTTCAGCTTTGCATCACAGAAATAAATTATATTTGGAAGTATATTAAAATAGAAATCCATTATTTTAAATTGTAATAATGTTTTACAATATTACTGTTTTTTTCTTTATTTTTGATCAAATAAATGTAGGCTTAGCAATATATATATATATGTATTGCTAATATAATATATATACATTTATTTATTTTATTAAGCCTACAATTTAAAATAATGGATTTCTATTTTAATATACTTTCAAATATAATTTATTTCTGTGATGCAAAGCTGAAATTTCAGCATCAAGTCTTCGCTTATATGTTATATTTTAAAGTATTTTTTTATGTATTTATCATTTTTCCATCATTTTAAATTGTAATAATATTTCAGAATATTACTGTTTTTTTTTCAGTATTCTTTTTTTATCAAATAAATGCAGGCTTGAAGAGCGTAAGAGACTTCTTTCAAAAACATTAAAAATAGTAATTCTTCCTAACTTTTGTCCGGTACTGTGTGTGTATATACTGTATATATGTATATATATGTATATACTCTTCTAAAAAAATATTTTTGTATAGTAACTCTACACACAAGCCATAAAATGATTAACCATACACGCCACAAACTACACACAAATATGACAAATGTAAAACACTATATACATAAGTAAATTCTAACAAATGGTTAACTTTAAGGCCACATACAGTAAAGCTTCAGAGAGTAACTTCACCTCTAATGTAAGATAACTCTCAAACCTTTACTGAATAATGGAATAATAACTTTAGCTCTTTATTTACAACCTCATAATTGACTTGCTATTATATAAAACATATCGAGTTATAATCAATAAAGTGCTAGAGCTAAAACATTGCATCTTTTCAGAACTCTCCTCTGGCAAATACCCTTTTATATTTCTTCCTTAAAATACAACACAATCATTTGTTCAACAAGTTCTGCAAAACCAGAATGACCCAGGAGGACACTACAATTCACTCAAGCACCCAAATGAGACAGAAAAATAACCACATTTACTTAAAGTCCCCCTGTAGTTAATTTTATCCTATAAAAATCATCTTTGATCATCCAAATGACATATTGAAACGTTTTTTCCTTGACAAATTTTCTTCATGCCTTAGCTTAAAACTCTAAACCCTTGCCTCATTTAGTATACGAGGTCCTATGAATATGCAAATGAGCCCTGCATCCACTCAATCACACCAGCTCAGAGATCCACTCGTTGACGATCACACGTTGACCTGATTGGTTACAAGGTAGTTTGTGACGTCAGAAACACCAGCGATTTTAAACCGTGTTTTTGAGACTGTCTTTGGTTCACTGCAGTTTTAAGGACAAAATACTCAGCAATGGTACTTCACTGATGAATTTGTACACGGTTTGTCTTAAAGCCTATTTAAAACACCACATAGACACACCAACACAAGGGGACTTTAAAGGAAAGATGCACTTGTATCTTCTCCAGGGCTAGTTGCATAACTCAGCATTATGAATTCTTTCCACCTCCACACCAAATCTCCAGTGAAACAAAAGATCACCGGCATAGAGAGCAGAGCAACAGGCATCAATCCACCGGCACGTGAGCTAAAAATATTGCAACAGGGAGGGGTTCACCTTACTGTAGGGGGTCACTGAGGTCCCTGGAAATAATATGCCATTAGTGTACAGTAAATACTGCTGTTGCATGCTCTTGGCAAAAAGCTAATGGAGTAAGAACAGGAGAGCTCGGCTCAGTAACTAACACTCGAATAAGACAGACAAGAGGTTTCAGGCGCTAAGCTCCTCTTCAGCGAAGTGACGGTAATCTAACCCAACACCTAAAAGAGAAAAGGCAGCTGGCTTTCTCTTCCATTCAGACAAATCAACATCTGAGAGAGAATTAAGTTTACAGTCAGTTCTTTGTGTTTGGTCCCAATAAAATGTTACATAAAACTGAAGGAAGCGAACGCCAGAGAAAAGAGTTGCGCTGGGTGCCTGAGCAAGAGCTCACCTTTGATTCAGTCTCCCACTCACGCCCACCGCTGCCCTCGCACACACAGGACGGTGGCGCTCTGATGGCGGGACCCATCGGCCCCTGCTAGCGAATGCCTCACCCAATAAACAGCTCCTCACTTCATGACAGAGGGAGAGGAGAGAAAAGAAAAAGGTCGAAATGAAAATCACAAAATTGACGGGATGATCTAAGATCGGTTTGTGACGTCAGAAACACCAGCGATTTTCAAAACGCATTTTTGAGACTGTCTTTGGTTCACTGCAGTTTTAAAGAGAAAATGTTGTTGACTTACGAATTTACACATGGTTTGTCTAAAAGCATATTAAAAACACCACATAGACATAAACATTAAAAGCGGCATTTTCAACACAGGGGAAATATACTATGCAAATCCAATCTGAATAAACAACCGTTTTTCGGTAGTACCAACCTTTAAGAAAATGGTTTAAGAAAAATTGCTCAACTGTCCAAATGGATGGCTATTATCCAACATAAACGGAACACTTTCCACTATATTACTCAGATAATGCTGTTTCAACAATAATTTCATAGAAAATGTTAATAAAAGGCTATTTAGGAATCATAAAATAATAAACTTCAAGAGCTATAGATGTACACAAGGGCCAAAACTGACACTTGTTGAGTGCCAAATGTAAGTAAAATCTGGTTATTGGCCATAAAATTAATTATATTGCAATAGTGATACTCTAAGCTGTCCATTTATTCTGATGGTCCAAATTTGACATTCTACTAACTATAAGTAGCCTAACTTTGCAACTACATGTCGACTAACTCTCATTAGAGTATTAGTAGATTCTAGTAGACGGTTAGGCTAGGGTTTGGGTGAGTAGAATACGTTGACGTGTAGTTGTAAAGTTACTAATAGTTAGTAGAATGTCTAAAGTGGACCATCGAAATTAAGTGTTACTGAATTTTTACCTCAGTGGAAAATGTACCATCAGAAGTGCAAATGTTGATACTTTTCTAACTAATGGCGGGTAAAGTAATCTTCCATTTCTTAAAAAGTAGTGAAATATATTTTTAATGCAAATGATGCAAGAGGAAGAGTGACTGATATAAAGAGAAGAAAGTAAATGGACAATTCAACTTTCTAATCAAGGTATAGCTGAACATGCCATTAAATCACCATGGAAACTACTGCATAGTTTCATAAAGCCAAATGTTGAACAGTTACTTAAATACTCACAATTAGGAGAGAAAAAACGAGTGAATGCCTCCTCACTGATGCCTGTTGATTCAGCGTGTGATGAAAATACAGTATACTAGATTTAAGTCATCTGGGACTTTAGGGTAACAGCCACTGTCACTAGACCAAATTAACCTTTGAATTATGTGAAAATTGTATTCATAGATTAGTAAACAAAACTAAGGAATACCTTATTTTAATAGAAACCAGAGAATAAGATAATGCTAACTGAAGATGTTTCTGTCTTTTCTTGCAAGGTTCTGTCAGTCCATCAGATAAGTAATACTGAGTATTTAAGGCATATTGTTTCTATGGGAACTATAAAATCTATTTTTTTCTCTCCTAAACTGACACTCAGCTTCTCTTAACGGAGGTTGAGAACAATATCTTTTGAGGATCACATATGAACTTAATCCAATTTTGAAAAATACCATATAACAATATTACATCATATTTTTGAGGATTTAAGGCCATCTTTAGCTTTTTGATTCTTTATTTATTTCTAAAGTTGAGCATGTCATTTCTGCATCACTATAGCGTCACCAAACAGGGATTTGTCAGAAAACACTCCTTCCACCTGTCATTAGTCGGCCAAACAGATAATACTGCCCTAAATGTACACCTTTTGTCAATCTAATATTGCTGTGCTACTTTAACTGGTCCTACTCGCATCCGCTCCCAGCGGGATTCAAACCAGCGTCACCGGCATGGGAGGCATGACGTTAACAAGAACGCTAAAGACCAAAGCCTCTAGAGTCAGCTGTTTGGTGTGCCTCTTGAGGCCAGGTGACTAATGTTTACACGCACAGCTCTTAACTAACTTCCCTCTGTTACACTTACCCGATAAACCTCACTCTTATCCAGGTCACGGCACCAATGTTACTGATCCTACTCGCACCCACTCCAAGAGGGACCATCACCGTCATGGGATATGGGTGCGCTAACAAGGACTCTAAAGACCGAAGCCTAGAGTCAGCCACTAGTATGCCTCTTAAGGCCAGGGGCGGGGGGTTTACCTGTACAGCTCTTTACTAGCACTACTCACCCTTATAAACCTCACTCCTATCCGGGTCACGGCACCAACGTAAGTGTTCTTTCTGTAACTTCTAGCATCAATCACTAGTGCGCCTCTTAAGGCCAGGGGAGTGGGGTTTACCTGCACAGCTCTTTACTAGCACTACTCACCTTCATAAACCTCACTCCTATCCGGGTCACGGCACCAACGTAAGTGGTCTTTCTGTAACTTCTAGCATCAATCACTAGTGCGCCTCTTAAGGCCAGGGGAGTGGGGTTTATCTGCACAGCTCTTTACTAGCACTACTAACCTTCATAAACCTCACTCCTATCCGGGTCACGGCACCAATGTAAGTGGTCCTCCCGTAACTTCTAGCATCAGTCGCTAGTATGCATCTTGAGGACAGGCGAGTGGGGTTTACCTGCACAGCACTTTACTAACTGGCCTCTAGGGCTGGGTATTGACACGTATTACGTGTTCAGTCTATAGTGTTTCATCGCCATCTAATGGCCTGGCAGCAGAATACAATATTTTTAGTTGTTTTCACGGATCTGTGTGAATGGGGATTGTTTTGACAATGGTGTCGTCTGTACATGGAAAACGCAAATGAAAACCTCTCCGTTTTAAGCATATAGTTGTCGTGTAAACATAACCTAATTGTAATTACTAAATTACAAGTTTTTATATTAATACATTTATAAAACAAACTTTATCATTTCATAATTATATTTCTACTCCAATTCAATAATAAACAAAATGATAGCTGTCATAAAAACTTGACAGATTAATTCAAAGATTAAATACTGAAGAACAGTAAAAATTATAATGATTAAGTAATATGATTCTGCATATATTTAGCTAAATGCTCCTCTCTAGAGAATTTTCTAGCTGAATAACACGTTTATGGTCACTGAATATGGTTTTTCTGAGGTAAATGTGACATTCACAAGCTGTTTTATTGACGTCTTTCAATGGTTTAAACACTGATTGAGTGATTACATAATACGTATTTCAATAAGTTGTACTCCATCTTTTAACATACAGTCCCTAAAGTAAAAAGGCAAAACAGGATGATTTCTGTAGAGTTATATTCAGTTCAGTTTCTGAACTGGACTTAAAAGGGATCATATCATATTTGAGATGGTGAAAAATTATCAAATAGTGGAAGAAACATTGAGTGAATTTTTCAGGTACATTCTAAAAGCTGTACATGTGCTTTCAGTTTAATTCTGAGAATTTCTCTCATGCAGGAAAGTTCCTGTTGTATAATAACACTCAGATCCCAGCAGCACTTTATGTGGTTCACACATTCTGTAGGACACACAATGTGTGAGAAAAGACTCTATTATCCTATGAAACAGGTGCCTTTAGGGCCATTTTTAAAGTAAAACTTGTTCATTCATGAAACTCTAGATGACGCAGGCTAACATATCATTTACATGCAATCTGCAAGCAATCACATCGTGAACACATAGGATCTGATTGGCCTCTGCTGATCCTGCAGCAAATGAGATTGCTTGCTCAACGTTTAAATAGTTCAGTGTTCACCCCCAAAATGCATTTGTGTTCCATTATGTCGTTAGAGTGGCCTATTATTTTTTTAATATAGTGTTGGTCAAATTGAGTAAATTTAACCCTCTGGTGCACTTCTGTAATTTTTTCCCAAAAATGTTTTACGTTTTTTTTTTTTTTTTTTTTACTTCATTGGAATGGTACGAAACTTGGTATAGGTTTTGGCACTTTCTATGTGAACACACACACACAAAAGTCATGAACTGAAGTTAAATGGTCCTGTAAAAAATAGTCACACTTGTACTCTTTACGGTCAAAAAATGACCGCGTTGGAAATGAGCGGGAGACTAATTTTATCTAGTGAAAACTTTTGGTACTGCCCCAAGTAAAATCTTACTGAAAGCAAATTCTTGGAGATATCAAGTTAAAATTTTTTAAACAACATAAGTTGTTTAGATTTATGGATTTGATTTTTCTTGCAGTTGTAGAGTAAAACGTGATTTTGAAAATATATATTTCATATAAAAAATTTTTAAGTTCACTATTTTAAACTTTTTTTCACTTCAGCAATAATCTGCCAAGTGTCGTCTTTAAAAAGAGATCAAACTTAAGTCTGTGCTTTTAAAGCATTCAAAATTTACGACAGTTTAAGTTGGAAATTTAATTTTCAGGTCTCAAAAGGTCCCTTCAAAAACCCCTTATGATGATTAATAAATCGAGAAACGTGACGTCGCCCGGTATGGCGCAGCTGAGGCCTCACCCTGGAGCCAGGCCCGGGGTTGGGGCTCGTATGCGAGCGCCTGGTGGCCGGGCATCCCCCCACGGGGTCTGGCCGGGCTCAGCCCGAAGGAGCGACGTGGGGCCGCCTTCCCGTGGGCTTACCACCTGCAGGAGGGACTGTAAGGGGCCGGTGCTTAGAGGATCGTTCGGCAGTCGAAGGCAGGGGCCTCGACAACCCGATACCTGGACACGGAAACTAGCTCTAGGGACGTGGAACGTCACCTCGCTGGCGGGGAAGGAGCCTGAGATTGTGCGTGAGGTTGAGCGGTTCCGACTAGAGATAGTCGGGATCACCTCTACGCACGGCTTGGGCTCTGGAACCACACTCCTTGAGAGAGGATGGACTCTTCACCACTCTGGAGTTGCCCATGGTGAGAGGCGGCGGGCTGGTGTGGGTTTGCTTATAGCCCCCCAGCTCAGCCGCCATGTGTTGGAGTTTACCCCGGTGAACGAGAGGGTCGTTTCCCTGCGCCTACGGGTCGGGGATAGGTCTCTCACTGTCATGTGTGCCTACGGTCCAAGCGGCAGTGTAGAGTACCCGGCCTTCTTGGGATCTCTGGGAGGGGTGCTGGAGAGTGCTCCGGCTAGGGATTACATCGTTCTACTGGGGTACTTCAATGCCCACGTGGGCGGCGACAGTGACACCTGGAGGGGCGTGATTGGGAGGAAGGGCCCTCCTGATCTGAACCCGAGCGGTGTTCAGTTACTGGACTTCTGTGCTAGTCACAGTTTGTCCATAACGAACACCATGTTCAAGCATAAGGGTGTCCATCAGTGCACGTGGCATCAGGACACCCTAGGCCGTAGGTCGATGATCGACTTTGTAGTTGTTTCATCCGACCTCCGGCCGTATGTTTTGGACACTCGGGTGAAGAGAGGGGTCGGAGCTGTCAACTGATCACCACCTGGTGGTGGTGACACTTCTCAGCCTCCCTGGGAAAGTCTATGCCAGGGTACTGGAGAGGAGAATACGGCCGATAGTGGAACCTCGGATTCAGGAGGAACAATGCGGTTTTCTTCCAGGTCGTGGAACACTGGACCAGCTCTATACCCTTTACAGGGTGCTGGAGGGTTCATGGGAGTTTGCCCAACCAATCCACATGTGCTTTGTGGATTTGGAGAAGGCATTCGACTGTGTCCCTCGCAGTGGCCTGTGGAGGGTGCTCCGGGAGTATGGGGTCCGCGGTGCTTTGCTAAGGGCTGTTCAGTCCCTGTACGACCGAAGCAGGACCTTGGTTCGCATTGCCGGCAGTAAGTCAGACTTCTTCCCGGTGCATGTTGGACTCCGGCAGGGCTGCCCTTTGTCGCCGGTTCTGTTCATAATTTTTATGGACAGAATTTCTAGGCGCAGCCAGGGGCCGGAGGGTGTCAGGTTTGGGGACCACACGATTTCGTCTCTGCTCTTTGCGGATGATGTTGTCGTGTTGGCCCCTTCAGAACAGGACCTTCAGCATGCACTGGGACGGTTTGCAGCCGAGTGTGAAGCGGCTGGGATGAGAATCAGCACCTCCAAATCCGAGGCCATGGTCCTCAGTCGGAAAAGGGTGGCTTGCCCACTTCGGGTTGGTGGAGAGTCCCTGCCTCAAGTGGAGGAGTTTAAGTATCTTGGGGTTTTGTTCACGAGTGAGGGAAGGATGGAACGGGAGATTGACAGACGGATCGGTGCAGCTTCTGCAGTAATGCGGTCGATGTACCAGTCTGTCGTGGTGAAGAAGGAGCTGAGCCGCAAGGCGAAGCTCTCGATTTACCGGTCAATCTACGTTCCTACTCTCACCTATGGTCATGAGCTTTGGGTCATGACCGAAAGGACAAGATCCCGGATACAGGCGGCCAAAATGAGCTTTCTCCGTAGGGTGGCGGGGCGATCCCTTAGAGATAGGGTGAGGAGCTCGGTCACTCGGGAGGAGCTCAGTGTAGAGCCGCTGCTCCTCCACATCGAGAGGGGTCAGCTGAGGTGGCTCGGGCATCTGTTTCGGATGCCTTCTGGACACCTTCCTGGGAAGGTGTTCCGGGCGCATCCCACCGGGAGGAGACCCCGGGGAAGACCTAGGACACACTGGAGGGACTATGTCTCCCGGCTGGCCTGGGAACGCCTCGGTGTCCCCCCGGAAGAGCTGGAGGAAGTGTCTAGGGAGAGGGAAGTCTGGGCATCTCTGCTTAGACTGCTGCCCCCGCGACCCGGCCCCGGATAAGTGGAAGAAGATGGATGGATGGATGGTCTCAGAAAGTGAATAAATGGATTATACAGCGTAAATAAAATTTAGTATAAAAAAATGTTAAATAAAAAACACTATCAAACTAAAATATAGTATATTCATTATTACATTGACCAAAATAAATAAAAAATTGCAAGGAGCACCAGATTAAGGACTAAGTCCTTTGAGAGACTAAAAGCTGTTTTAACATGAACCCATTGAACCCAAACAGATAATTTACCAAGTAGTGTTGGGGCTGACGGTCTTTTATGTGTGGTGGTTTAGACTACGACATGCACTCAGCTATTTACCCATTTAAACGAATGTGTGCCTTATTTCCCCGGAGTTCATTTGAGTGCTGAGAAACAGATATGATCTTGTGGCAGCAGCATTGCAAAGAGACACTTCCACTCTAATGGCCCAAAGTGTTTCTCTCTTCTCTCTTCGGTCTCCCGCAGGGCAATGATTGTCTGACAGTTTTAAACTGACATTTCTTATCAAGCAACACATGGAGTTGGTGGGAAATGAGACTCCACCTCTGAGATATGAAAGGGGCTTTGTGCAGTTCATTAGAATGTCCCATCATGTTCAGCCCCACCTGTGAGACCAAGACAGCCTGAAACAGTTGAATGTTTTCCAGAGACTGTCATTCCAACAAGAGCAACAAACAGGCTTGAGTTCAAATGACACTACTGGATGTTTTAAGCACAGAAACGAGAATTTTAAGACCATTCACACTGTTATGGCAATGAGAAGGGGCATCTTTTTTTAACAAACATTCTCAAATTTCATGGGACTGATATTCGTGAACACAATAGGCAACTGGCACGGGTAAGCGATAGCAAATGATGGTTTATGTTACCAATACGTTGCCTGTATGGTAAGACAATCCACTTTATAGAGTGGACACAGCTGCAACATCTGTGAGTCATTTCAAAGCTTATTGACTGACCTTGAGAAACTCACCATGCATCAAACACACACACACACATACACACACACACACACACACTGTGTTTTCATGTTTTACTTGTATATCGTTGTCCTATTGTTAGTTTAACTGCTTCTATTGTTCTCATTTTTAAGTAGCTTTGAATAAAAGCATCTGCTAAATGAATAAATGTAAATGTAAGGACTTCCCATATACATTAGGGTTTTTATACTGTACAAACTGTATATTCTATCCCCTTACACTAACCCTATAAACCTATTCATCACAGAAACCTTTCTGCATTTTTACATGTTCAAAAAAAAAAAAAACACATTCTGTATGATTGTAAGCTGTTTTCCTCATGGGGGCCAAAAAATGTCCCCACAAGGACAAAGATTTTGGATATATATTACATTCCTGGTCCTGGGTCACTGTCCTGCAAAGTTTAGCTCCGACCCCAATTAAACACACTTACTAGGCATACTAGAAACTAGAAAGAGTTTTAAATGGTAGATAGTCATGACAAAAAACTTTTATAAAAACAAAATATTTGTTTAGATATCCCATGCTGTTTTCCAAGAGCTCTAAGTAATGTGAACACAATTATAATGCAAATGACCTCTACCTGTGACTAGTCATTAAAAATAACTACCACATTTTCAGTTTAAAAACCCCAGAGCTGAGGGATCATTATTCAGGCTGTGGATCTGAAGGACACCTGTGGAAATGAGGCATAAAGTAATAGTAGACTAACTACAAATGCATAAATTAAGTAAAGAGTACAAAACATCATCCATGAGCTGAGATGTCCCATTGGGCGCTGTTTGTTCAATTATCAGGAAGTGGAAGTTACATCAAGGTACACAGATAGTGCCTAGGAAAGGCTTTCACTCAAAACTCTCAGTGGGAACATAAAAGAGAAGCCAGTGATCACTTTGAAGGAGTTACAGAGAGGTGTTTTTGAGAATGGATAAAAGACACACCACTACAAACATATTGCAGCTGAACAACATGCAAAGCTGGGACATAGACATCCCAAAAGACCTAAAGCTGGCCTTACTGAAACAGAAAGCTTCCGCATTTATCAAAATGAGGATTGAATACAAAAACATTTATTTATTTATTTATTTATTTTTTGTTTGTTTGTTTGTTTGTTTGTTTGTTTGTTTGTTTGTTTGAACTACAATTCATATATGTAAATGAACTGAATGTACCTCAACTATGATGTGCATGTATTTATTTTCTGAATTTAAATTAAATTCGGTTAAAGGTGCAGTAAGCAATTTCTGAGAAACACTTGATATTTGAATTCGACCCAATAATACACACCCCTCCCTACATTGCTCCACTCCCAAAATTCAATGTTATAAAGTGGATTTCTCTTTACAATAGCTGAAACCAAGCAAATTAATAATTCACATTAAGCGAAGATGACGATCAAACAACAAGAAAGAACAAAAAAAGAGTACACTGAGTATACAAGCAAGAGTTGGTTGTTAGTCTCCAGCATCACAGCAGCTCCAGATGAACAACAACACTCAAAACTTACGTTACAACAACAGCATATCTTGGTCCTTTGAAACATTACTCATGTATGGAGCAGAAACAATACAATCCTGCGTCTATCTTCAGGCCTTCCTGCTTCGGCGCTGGAAAGCTTTTTTAATATTAACGCGGGTCCTAAAGCTCTTGCCTGATCATAACCCTTCTTTTTCCAGTGATGTACCTCTGATCCTTTCTCTTTTGTAATGTCTCAGCCATCTCTCATTCTACAGGTTTCTTTAAATCTCCCTCTTGCTTACGGTCTCTCCTACCCTGTTATGAGTGGGCACGTCCCCCACTTCTGATTGGATCACTCTCTCCTCCCTCATCAACAGTGGGCACGATCCTACTGTTGATTGGCTCACTCTCTCCTCCCCCATCATGAGTGGATTCGCCCCCTACTTCTGATTGGCTCACTCTCTCCTCCCCCATCATGAGTGGATTCGCCCCCTACTGTTGATTGGCTCACTCTCTCATCCCCCATCATAAGTGGGCACGCCTCCTACTGCTAATTGGCTCACTGTCTCCTCCCCCATCATGAGTGGACACGCCCCCTACTGCTGATTGGCTCACTCTCTCCTCCCCCATCATGAGTGGACACACCCCCTGCTGCTGATTGGCTACAAGTGTGTTTTGCTGCTCGGTCCGATCCACTTTCAACAGCGTTTCTCAGAAATCGCTTACAGCACATTTAAGTAAAAATGTCAACGTGAGAATGAATTAGGGTCAGTCTACAATCACAGTGAAAAGAATCTAAGACAACAATAGTTCAGGTTGTAAAATTTCATGTTGTGCGAAAATAAATATGAACATTATAAATAATTCATGACATTAGTAAAATAAAATACTTTTACCATGTAATATTTTTAAATCATGTGTAGCAAACCATGTTATACTTTTCACTTGATGGTTTTCACATGACATTATTTGAGACATTAAATGGAAACTTTTGAACATGAATAGAAATATTTCTAAGGACTTGGCACATGTTTTAAACTAGATTTTTTTAATGTCCCTATTCTTTATAGACACTTTTAAGTCACAGACCCTTTGGGGGAGGGGGAGCGGGGATACATTAAAGTGTTTGTAAAGCAATAAAATGAATTTGTCAAGGGCCTGACACCTTTGCAAGGATGTGTGCATGGATGTGAATAGTCGACAAAACATCACACACCTAATTCACTGTTAATTTCCTTTCATCCTCTTACAGATCAAATCAAATTCTGTTTACTTGCCGAATGTTCCCCATCAAGGGTCAAAGAACACAACAAACTCAGCAAATGTGAAATCCGGAGAGGCATTGACATGCACAGCATGGAGCCGGCAGTGACTGTGGACAGTCAATGGGTGTGTTGTGAAGCACATATTGATCGCGGCGACTCGCATAACGATTTATCTCGATTAGTGTGACGCCCTAGGAGCTGCACAGCATCAAGCATCAACAATGAGACACAACCCATTTTTAATTGATCAGGCTCATCATACTCGGGTTGAATATAACAGGCTAACAGGATTGAGCCAAGCTGAATCGCAGCATGTGCTCACATTCAATCATTACCACCAACACTTGGCTTGTGTACGACTGTACAAGAGATTTCTCAAGGGGCTGTGCTCTGGAACGACGCCAGGGTGCTATCAGTTTGATCTAATTAGAGAAGCTTTTAATCATAGAGCCACAGGAGCTCAATGTTTGCTGAGGTACCATTCAGCAAGCTTAAAGAGCTTCAGAGAAGCATTATGTTGCCATCAATAACCACAGAATAAGTAATAGTTGTACACTGTAAAAAAAAGTTTTCGAAGTTGTAAATAAAACAAAAATAAGCCTGTTGAAGTACAAGGAAATACTATTTCAGTCTTTCTACTTCAAAATGTAATGTTTTATTCATGTTATTCATGTTATTTGCCATTTCTTTGTAATAATTGTGAAATTTACTATTAATTTATAGGTGAAAATTGTTTCTACATCAATTTATTTTATTTTAAGTAAAGATGCACGATACTAAATTTCTCTGCCGATGCCGATTATTTAGAATGATATCTGCCGATATTTTAACTTTCTTAGGGAAAAAAATCTCTTCCAAATAATGCTGCAATCTATACAGGGAACCCTCTCATTTGGTGCATTACTATAATATTAGACGTTAAAATTAAAAACAGAGCTATTATATTCAACTGCTATTTATTTTCAGATATAATTATTACACTCAAATAAAAACTGAAATGTTTGTATGCAACTCAGCTAGACATAAGGAAGTTTTCATAAACACTTGTCTTCATGGCAAATTTATTCAAACATATCATTGACAGTAAGTAAGCTCCTACTGTTTATTTATAGCAAACTATTGAATTATGAACCTTGGATAAATTTTCTGAGGTGAATGCAATGTTGCATGACATATTGATCACGAGCTGTTTTATTGACGCCTTCCTGCGATTGAAACACTGATTAACGAATGCAAGAGACGTGATTCATTTCGGTGAGTTGTACTGCATTTTTCAACATACCTTCTGATGTTCATGTGTTAACTTGTGTTAAAATGGGCAGCATTTCAATGCTGAGACTGAGTACTTAAGACGTAAGTAACAAAGCACAAACCTCTTTGCGATTATTGGTTGGAAGTCGTGCAACAATACATTTTTGAGTAGGAGAAACCGCAGACCTGGCAACCCTACCTTAACCTATGGCATAGACATATACACTAGACGTCACCTTGGCTACAACAGTTCATTGGAACGAATGCGTCAATAGAGCCGCCATCTTGGAACAGGGGAGCCCCTTCTCTTTATGCATCAGCGTCAATGTATAGGCAAAGGTCTAACGGAATTAAAATCACCATAAATCGTCATGAATGCGATTTTCTAGTTTTTTGGTTCATTCCAACAGTCAGACATGTATTTATCATCGAGTCCAGAGAAATTTATATATATAAAAAAAATTTTTTTTAAACATTCTTCCTAATTCAGATTTCGTTCGTGAACATCCATACGCAGCACAAAAGTCCGGCATCATCCATGAATTTGAAGTACAGCGGAGATAGCAGCGTTACCTAGATACTTCCTATGACAAGACCCCTGTTCCAAGATGGCGGCGGTTTTGACGCATGTGATAGAACAATGAAACAATGGGTGATTCATAGGGTCAAATAGAGCCTGCTTTAACATTACTATTTTATTGAGGTTTTCTTCACACACAGTATGAGTTGCAGTCTAAACACGTTTTTCTGCCCCCCTTTGATTGGCAGGATCGGCACTGATCATTGGCTGTTTTTTTTTAAATATGCGGATGTCATAATAAATGTCAGTAGACAAGGGAGATTTTAAAATGAGCGGTTCGTTCAAAGTTCCGCAATATCTTAACTTCATGCTGTGGAAATACAAATCAAAAGACAGAACACAACGAACACCGCCTGAAAAGGGGAGGAGCTACATAAGGTCTATAAGAAGTATTTTAATTCTTTGGTAAAATCATCATATCTAACACTAACTCTAAGTACTAGTTATTTTGATGTCTCAACATTCAATGTACATTCCGTCATGTTAACTGAGGGGTACTTCAAATTCAATTTAGCAATCTTAGCATCTTAAAAGTTAAAAAGATAAAATGAACCCGTTTACATCAGTTTACTTACTATTGTTTATAACTTATGAAGATGTATTTTGTATACATTTTAATCCCTGCATGAATTCCAATGGAGAATGACAGTATAAAGCATAGCAAACTGACCAATCAGAAAGGATACTTAAATTATACATGCTTCTGTCCACAATATGGAAGGGAAAAGAAATCCACACAAATGACCAATTATTATAGCATGTATTATCAACTCTTGTCAAGGTAACTCTATTCATTAAGAAGTGCATACAAATGGCATAGGTAGGTTTGAGAAACTAGCAGAAAGCTGCTGGATTTTGAAAGTATCCAACAGAGAAACTCCCACCCTGGGCTCCTTCCAAAGCTACGCCCCCAAAACACATGAACGCGTGATAGCGACGACTTAGCTTTAGGACGTGTTTACAAGCGCCGAGCATAGAGGAGCGCAGTGCATGGAGTGACATCACCTTTTTTTTGCCTTGTTTGCCTGTGCTGACTGTATATGCAGGTACAGGTGGTACTGGGAATGTTAACTGCTCTTTCTCTGCCATAATTGTGAGACTTCCTAGCTTCCGGCCGGTACGTGCCTCTCCTCTTCCGAAATGAGCGAGTCAACCGGGTGTGCGCATGTCGATTTTTATACTCTCCTTTTCAGAGTACTTACATTTTAGATATGTATTGGTATATAAAGATAGTTTAAACAAATATAGGACCAAGTGTTTTAGAAACAAACTGCCTACCCTACCTTTAAGTCTCTAATAACATATATAAGCAATATATTATAATTGAATATTTAAAAGCTAATTCTATATATTTTTTCTTTGAGTAAAATAATTCTAAACTCGCTGTTTCTTCGACAAAAATGATCTCCGAAATATGAACTGCATCCGATGTGGGTCGGGCAACAGGGGGGGGGGGGGGGGGGGGGGGGGGGGGGGGTTCCTAAAATGTTTATCTTTACTAATAGCTGTTTCAGTGATGTAACATCAGTCCCACCAGGGGCCTTGAATCTGCCCCTCCCACACAAGGGCCACAATGGAGCCAAACCGTTCAGTGTAAGATGATGGAGAGAGAAGCCTTGATCAGCATGTATAATACATACTGCATGTAAACACCCACAGAGGGAGATCAAGGAACCGCTCTCACTGTCTTTTTTTTGGGATATGGGGATCCTTCCTCTAAGAGCTGTAACCGGTTGCTAAGCAACACACAGGATCTGGTACTGTATGTCAATGGCATTGTAGCTTTGATTTACAGTAGGTCTCCAACAATTATACCAGAGCATATCTTATTACCGAACAGAGAGATGTTGAAAGAGCAAGTATCACGGGTATCATGGACAAGGAGCAATGCAAACATTCATTTTTTATTTACACTGAATGTAAAATAAATAAATAAATAAAAACCTGTAAGATGTGACCTTGAAAAGCATGTGCTCCAACACCACCATACTAGTTCATGTCATTGATCCTGTGGTGATTTTATGATGCTTCTTACACGATTCACAACAGTGGCTGGCATAAAAAGCATTCAGTTTTATCTGAAACATATGAGCGTGAATCTGGCATGGTTTTATTACACTGGTTGTTGTACTTTACAGGACTGTTACAGTAGACCAGTTCAGAAATGAAATGTCCAGTGAGTGGTGCTAAAAGTTTAATATTCTATTGTGTTTGAAAATTATGTACATTAAATCCTACCCATTTATTGCTGGCGTTAACAAAAGAAAACTTAGATAAAACAGATTTGTTGAAACAACCATGCCATTTTAGCTTGCTTCTACAAGTCTTTTAGCTCTTTTATCACAAATTCTGTTTCACATTCTGATGAAATGTACACTGCCCTACAAAGCAAAAAGGCAGTAACTGCATTTTTGGTCAAAAATGAGTTATTATCATTTTCATGACATTCAAGGCATCCTTTGTTATGTGACAAAACATCTTATCTCAAATGTGTGTCGTTTTGGAGAAAAATGGTAGTCGTTTGTACAGTAACTGCAAAAAGCCCTAGTGAAACAAAGCAAGAGTACAGTAACATCCATTACTGTATTCTTGTTATGTTTTACCCCACAAAAAATCACCGTGTTACTGCGCAGTGTAGTTACTGTTGCCATGGTGAACACACGGTACGGTTTTAACATTTGCAATTTCACCCTTCTAACTTCACACAAATTTTGTTTGAGATGCAGTGTTTTCCCTAATTGTTCCCTACCAAACTAGATCCGCTCTTAAAGTCACTTTGTGAGCATTTAACCGCTTCATTTGAGAAAAACTATCGTCATGTCATAAACACAGAAACTCAAGGTCTTCACGGCAACCCGTCAAAATAAAAGTTCGGTTTAACTTGACAGAAATATATTACTGTTGTACAGTAGAATTTATAAATGTATCAATGTAATAAAACTTCTAACACTAAAACAAATAAATTAAGATTAAAACTTATTTTTAAAGGAATAATCACAATTTTTCTTCAATGTTTTAATTATAAAAGTAGGCTAAAGCTCATTGTGCAGCATGTTGTTTGACCAAAAATGTTTGTTTAATTTCATATGATTAAAATAAATTTAATTAATATATTAGAATTTCGTATAGTATAAAATATTGTATAAGTTTAATAATAGTTTATAATAAAAGTTTCATGATTTCAATGAATTAGACATGATTTTTGATGACTAAAAATGTACACCACGTATCCGTAACACGCCTGCTCCGCAACACTATTTCGCAACACAAAAATGTTTCCCAAATGGTTCCAATTATTTCAAATACAGTATAACACACCCAGAGCAAGTTTTGGCAAAATTGTTTTTGGAGAATCTGTAGTTACTGCCTTTTTCCTTGGTAGGGTGCCACATTTTTGGTAAGTAATACAATGGAAGAATACAGTAACTGCAAAATAGGGGTAAAATATCAAATTAAATATGAGGATTTATATGTACAAAGAATAAGCTAATATAAAGTAACAAAACAGCCACATGTCCAATAATCTATCTACAACTACTTAGGCTGGATGACAGGATAACTTTAAAGTCATTTTTCTCTGTTCTGCACTCTGCGTAGTTACTGCCTTTTTGCTTTGTAGGGCAGCACACTATGTGACTTTTGGCCCGCTAGTGGCTAAAAAACAAAACCGCATGCATTTTGTGGATGAACATTGTTTTGGTTGTGCTTCGGCTCTGTGTGACTGTGAGGATGAATATGGTTATTATTCTGCTCATAAAACATTTACTACTAGTCTTAAGAGATATAACCAGTTTAGATTAGGGCTGTCACTTTTTATTCGATATTCGAATATGCATTCGAACATGACGTGAAATATCCGTATTCGAACCATAAATAAACTATCCGGTTTTTAAAGTGCCATGTTTAGCACATTTTTTTATAGTCTATGATTAGACCGTTTGTTTTTTTATTTTATTGTTTGCCATCTCATCCAGGAGCGGGCGCTCTAAACGTATTGTAGCGTCGGCCCATGACCAAATCAAGCGAATAATTGCCATTGCCAATAGCCTCCCTGTTTTGAAAATGGAAGATAACGCACAGAACGGCCAGCCAGAGCGGACAATTACGACCTCAACTCATCTAAAAAGTAGTGTCTGGAAATATTTTGGGTTCTACACCGTAGATACCACTTCTCTCAACATTGACGCGCAAATAGGCTATGTGTGTGCGCGCTCCGAGCGCGTTCTCCACCGCGGGGAACATCGCCAATAAAAAGAGAGCCGCACTTGATCCAGATCAAGTAGATAAATTGGTGTTTCTAGCAAACAATATTACAAACTCAAAGGAAACAGTTTTAAGCATATTGTTGTCGTTTAAACGTACCCTCAAACTACAGACTAAAATTCCCCAATAAAACTAGACTAAATAGGATAGGTTGAATAAGTATGGTTAAACCTAAAAAAAACAGCTGACAAAATGAACGCTAGTCTGAAGAAAGACAGGACTGTTACAGTAGACCTGTGCCAACACACCACTTCTTTATATAGCCTGGGGCTGGATGAGTGTCCACTCAGTGTCTCTCAGCCCTCCTGCTTTCTCTCAGGCCAGCTGCTATAGGGAGGACTGAAGACGTTATCATGCCTGTCTGCTCCACACACACACACACACACACACACACACACACACACACACACACACACACACACACACACACACACACACACACACACACACACACACACACGAGCTGGGTCTATCCCAGGATCCCACACTTTGGAATCAGACTCCAACACATTTAGTTTCAGGTTACGTCACACCTGTGCTGTGCTTTATCAGATACACGGTTGTTTATCTGGATATTTCACACAAAAGTGATTGTTTTAAAATCTGCTAAATATTCATTATTATGTGATAAGAAGTTGGGGTATAAAAATATAGAGAAATTCCATTTAGGTGAAGGTATGGATACTGCATTAAATGTTATTCATTTTACACTACCAGTCAAAAGTTTGGAATAATTAAGATGTTTTAATGCTTTTGAAACATGATGACATGGTCCTTATTATCATTATAGCATGCTGATTTTGTGGTTATTATTAATGCTTAAAAGTTTTTGTGGAATCACATTGTGATAAAGTGCGGGGTTTTTTTTCCAGGATTCTTTGATGATTAGAAAGTTCAAAAGAACAGCATTTATTTGAAATAGAAATCTTTTGTAAAAATGATATATGTCTTTATTGTCACCTTTTAGCAATTGAATGCATCCTTGCTGAATAACAGCTTATTTATTTTAAATATTACTTGCCCAAAACCTTTAAACTGTACTGTATCACAAAAATATGAAGCAGCTCAACAGTTTAACATTAATAATAATACAAAATGTATATTGAGTCTCAAATCAGCATATTAGAATGATTTCTGAAGGATCATGTGACACTGAAGACTGGATTAATGATGCTGAAAAACAGCTTTGTCATTACAGGAATAAATTACATTTTGAAATATATTCAAATACAAAACAGTTATTTGGAATTGTTTTAACAATGAAACATTGTTGAGCATAAGAGAGTGATAGTGTAAAAAATACTTTTTACAAGTACATTTTTCTTTGCTTAAGAAATAGTCTGATGAAATCAAGAGACATACTGTAGGAGATTTGCACAAACTTTGCAGAGTAACATACATTTCTAAGATCGTCCTCAATTTCTCAAAGACTTTGTACAGAATATATACATCTTTATAGTTTATATATAGTGGCTGTTTGTGAGGGTCAGACAAACTTGATTTTTGTCCATTTTTATTTACAGGACAATAGAGGTGGGTGGGCGAGAGAGGGGAAATCGGGTCGGGACACGATGACCCAGTCCGGAGTCAAACCCATACCCTGTGAGCCAGTTCTCCTCAAGTGCACTCACTTCCGCACCACTGCTCAGACACTCAAGCCAATTTCGCCCATCGTAAAACGCATTGCTTCAGGACAGAAGCTTTGTTTTTGGCTGCTGATATTGTGCTGACTTATGAAACTTCTCTTCACAAGGACAAATGATAATAGTCAAAAGTTAAAGGTAGGGTAGGCAATTTCAGAGAGACTAGCAATAGCAAGCTAGTTTGGAAAGCATAAGATCCCACCCTCCCTTCAGAGCGTCTCCAAAGCCACGCCTCCTTCAAAACACATGAACACACACAGCCAGAGAAGAGCGTCACGAGACCGGAGACGACACTAAATTAATTAATGTATCAAAGCACATTGCAATATTAATTAAGGTAAACAACTTAAACCTGAACCTAAAGCTCTGACCTGTTCCACCTGACTGCTGTAGATTGATAATGTGTTGACATAGAAACACATAAATCAGAGTCAGCTCAGAGTAGAAGTTGCCATCTCTTAATTCCGGTAGTTATGCGTGAACGCAGCATAAGCTTGTTGTTTTGATTCAGGAGGAACTGTATAATGTGCTGCTGTTTGTTTGTGGCACTCATTGACTGTCTGTCTACAACTCTGCATAGCTTCAAGAAACTGATGTTGTGTGATGTCTGCGTGAACAGGGTGCATGGAGGAATGAAAATACATATGTTGACAGGCAGGTACGACATCCTATCATTGCATTCGGTCCGAATGCAATGATTGGACGAAATTGTTTTAGTCCTGAGACTTCCACAGCAGATATATACGTTTTAATATTTAGGCCACTTCTATTATTGATTGCTTGTCAGGATGTTAAGAAAGTTTCAACCAAAATAACAAAACATTTTTATAAAAAAACATTACTAGCTTGGTAGCTCATAGCGGGAGGGAAGATACTGATATGTGTGCAAGAAGCGAGAGAAAGAAATGACTTGTGCGACTTCTACACAATATAATCATCAACAAAATTCAATTCAATTAAAGTTACTCAAATTTATTTTGTGTTTTTAAGGTACAAAATATATGATATGTGTCTGAATAAAAACAGTAAAACGCAAATTCAGAACATTACACAAACCTGCAATAATGAAATGTTTAATAATACAAATATACAGCACTTTATGTATTTAATCTCACTTTGTTAACCAATGTCTTGAACACTCCTGATGTCAACATTTCGTCAATCATAGATTTTTTTTAACCAACACAAGTTTTACAAAATGAGACTGCTATTCGACCAAACTGCAAAGGAAAAAAAAAAAAAACAGAAAAAAAAACCCAGTTCCATCATCCCTAGAGTACTACGATAAATAACCATAATTTGAGTCACTCTCGTCCTCTGTGATCGCAGCTTCTATTCTGATCTTTGGCCCGAAACATGAGGGAAGCACATAAAAGTGTACATCAGCCTACGTATGGGTCGAAATAAATGTTGAAAACTATGCTATTGTGCTAATGATTATAGTAAAAGTATTAATAATGATGATAATCATACTAAATGGAACCTCAAACACAAAATGACACCAGAAGTGCATATTAAATCTTAGCATAGAGACATGCAGTTATTACTGCTGTATTTTGCTAGCACACAGCTTAAGGCTCCACTTTAAATTCTAAAATTATTTCCTTATAAGATCTAAGAAAGACTCAATGTCATAATACATATTGGATCTGTTTGTAGTTAGAGATTGAAGGTGTCATTTCAAATGGTTATATGTGCTACATGCAGATTTGGACAAAGTTCTGAAATTTGTAAGGCTCTCTTCCAATATGAGTTGAAATGGCTAATATTCCCCAAAAGCTGATCCATTGAATTTATACTAGGTAATGAATTGTAGTGTCTCAATAGCCAGAAAAAAAACTAAGCCAGCACTCCTGGGATTCCACCCATGCGAACAAGGTAATGAAGTTGTCACATTAAGATCGAAAGACATTGCAGCTTAATTTGAGCGAAACCTCAAGCCCTGAAGCAAAGCCTAATGCTACATGAATTATAGCTTTAGCTATGTTATAAATGTATAAATGTGGAAAAATATGTGTGTTTGTTCACCCCTAGAGCCAATAATGTTGCAATAACAGTTGCAATGTCAGTAATGTTGGCAGAAGGACTCTGTATCTGATTGAACACAGATAAATATCCTTGCAGAAGCAACCGGAGTCCAATAAGAGGCTGGCAGAGGACATTCCTAACTACTCTTTTGGAGACCATTGATACAGTACAAGCCTTATGGTGGCACTCATCTGATAACAACTCTTCATTCATTACCACTCAAAGGTTACGAACAATTCAGATTTTTGAAATGTTTTTAAAAGAAGACTATTATGTTAATCAAGGCTGCATTTATTTGATGATCAGAACTTTAAAATGATTTCTGAAGGATTGTGTGACACTGAAGACTGGAATAATGATGCTGAAAAATCTAATAAATGCAGCCTTGATGAGCATAAGAGGCTAAAACATATGTTATCTTATTATTGTATAACTTCAGCATCATCAAGCAGAAAAATCCTAGTAGCAACTTGTTCTTTGTTTTTATCAAAATCCCGGCATACACTTCAAGCTCCCTTTAAAATATACTGATATTCACATTTCTATTACCTTAACCCTACGCATAAAGGGGATCAAATTGACCCAACAGGGTGATTTTTAGAAATATTTCATCATTAAAAACATTTATTTATTTGATATTCCATGAATTCCTCAAACAACTTGTTTCCAACACCATTATTTTCATATTTTGTGGTAATATGGGAGTGATTTACATTTGTGTATCACTACCCAAAGATATGTAAGGGTTACGTTTAGTTCTGTTAACTTGTTTGTGTTTAAGTTGGGTTTTGTTCTGTTCCTGTTTGCCTGTTTTCCCAGTGATTGTTTGTTTCTATGGTTACCAATGAGCTTATTGTTTAGTCCCACCTGTCTCTTGTTTAGGTCCTCATTCTCCCTGAGTTGTTTCTTTGTCTTGCACTGTACCTCTATTACGTTTCTCCAGAGAACTCCTGTGTGGATTATCTTCATTGTTTTATGTTTAGTACTGCACAAAATCCCTCTCCTCTTCACTTGTTTACCCAACTTTCACAGCATAAAGGGGGTCAAAAAGACCCGCATTCATTTCCCATGAATTTTGCATTTTAAAATCATAAATTGTATCTTTTGTACTGCAAATAGACAAGGGAAGTGAACAAATCAACTTGTTTGACATATCAAAACATTTGTGTATGATCAGTTATTTTAATCATTTCATTAACAGGAACACTTAAAAGTCCAGTACGTGTCATTTTGACCCTCTTTATGCATTTGTAGGTTTTTTGTTTTGTGAATTCTAGGGTTAACTATGTTTTCCAAGTGTAACAGACTCTTTTTTTAAGTTGTGGGTTGGCTTTTCCAGTAACATAGGCTATTTTTTTCAACAACGAGCAGTGAAGTGTGATAAACAACTATTGCTATTTTTAACGTTACTTTGTATTGCACACACAGCAAACGGAAGCAATAAACAAACACACACGTTCTCTATCAAGTAGCACTGAAAAGTCTGAATCAGTTGTTTTATAAATTGTATTCAGTAAACGTTTCTCTGTTCAAATGTGCCAGATTATTGGGCTTAATTTATATATATATATATATATATTTATTATATATATATATATATATATATATTTATATTATTTTTTTTTTTTTTTTGTGAGATGAGGAAACTGGGGAGATCATTTCTGTAGAAAAAACATTATACTTGTCTTATCCGCAGTATGCTTTTCTGTTTAAAGACTCCATAGAATCAATAAAATCAATAATTAAGAGATTGATGAAAATGTCTAAAGAAAGAGTAAACAAGCTCTATTCTGCTCCCTGCTTGACATTTGACTGCTCACAGTCCTTTCCTGCTAACAGTCCTCTCTCCTATGGGCGCTTCCAGGCGGAATCTTGTCTTCCCGTGGGAACGTGACACGCAGCCTATCGAACACCGGCAGGGCACTTGGCAATAGAGCAGGAAATGGAGGGACTCTTAAGTGTGTGGCCAAAGGACAGACAAGCACAAGCCTGTTCTAACACAAAAAAAGAAGTGTGCTTATATTTAATGTGTACTTGTAGTGTTAAATTGTAAAAGTATGTTTTAACAAAAAACCTGTATTTTCAGATAATATAATATTAATGAAATAAAAAGCCACTTAAAGAGAGTCCACTTTCATGACTGTTTCTTTAACTTAAGTACACTTTAAAAAGTGCACATTGTTATAATGACAAATAAAAACTTTTTAAATCATTATGTTTTGATGTGTTGACTAACATACATGACTTTTGCACATGTAAAATTTTAACTGTGTTATTTGACATTAATATATTTTACATGTTCTAAATGGCAACTTCACCATTACAAATGTGTAATAACAAACATTTAAATTCATGACATGCATTAGTTAAGTAGGCATACACTTTCAATAGAAATTACATTATACATTTTAATTTACCATAAATGCTTGAAAATAGAAGAAATTAAGGCTATTAAATTACATATAACGATGTACTAGTTCTAGTTCAACTAATTGCATTTAATATAAATATAAACTATAAAAATGTAATTTAATTGCAATTAACATCCAATTTAAGGTCAGAACAAAATATACATTCAGTTCGCACTTGAGTGTATTTTTTTAATTATATTACTTTAATATACCTTTATATAAAACCCCCTGAGGGTTGCAGAACAGTGGCTTAATTAAAAAAAAAAAACACCATGAAACCATTATAAAGTATAACTAGTCCACCCAACTCTTGTACTACTGTACATTATGAGTCTTCTAAAGCCATATGATAGTTTTTACTGAACATCTTGCTTTATAGTCATCGTATGGAAAAGAGGAGCTTGGAAATTCTGCTGAATAATTTATCTTGTCTTCGGCAAGGGTTTTGTGCTTTGTAACTTTGTATATCATTTACAGGCACAACCAGATATATTACACACACAATTTCGCCAAAGTAGTTTCTATATCAATTGTCAATAGTAGCGATGTATGAAGCACAGAATTCACTTCCAAACCAAGCAGCTTAAAAGCTAAAAAAAAAAGTTCCTGATATGAATTCAGCATGGAGAAATTGTTTACTTCTTCAGATTTCAGACCGTGTGGATTCTTATTGAGATGCCTGCAAGGAGATGACTGTGTATTTTAAAATAAATTGTGTATTTTAATTTTGTATATCGTCGCTGTCAAGCAGAAACCTTGTACTGTATCTCCAAAAACGCTATCAGGAAATGGAAAGAATACTGTCGTCAAAGTTGATATTGTGGCTTTATATGTGGTCAGACACTTGCTTCGTCATTATATTTTTAACATTTGACCAAAATCAGATGCAAACGTGTCAATTACGAGACAAAACAAATGAAATATGTCAATTTAGGTCAAATTTGAGGTTTTCAAAAAAATAGTGTTGCGATCGTCTTGCGATCCCACTAGTCAAATAGCAATGAAACATCTAAAATAATCTTTATTTGTACATTTTTATTTGCAATTATGCCTTCAGTGATCATGTGACTGAAGACTGGAGTAATGGCTAATGAAAATACAGCTTTCCATAACAGAAATAAATAACAAGTATATTTAAATTGTAATACTAATTTACAATATTAATTGATTTTAATTATTTTTTTTTGTTCTTTTTGTATCAAATAAATGCAGGCTTGATAAATCTAAGAGCATTCTTTCAAAAACATTACAAATAGTAATTTTGCAAAACTTTGACCGGTACTGTATATTTTTCCTATAGATGTGGGTTTTGTCTTGGTGTGTGCCAAATTTGGTGTTATTGCAATAGATGTTGTGGCATGGTTGCTACTAGGTGATTTTGCTTTGGTACCTTCAGAAAACTTTATCTTGATTTTTCTCAAAAATAACTTTGCTGACGCTATCTAATTTTTTTTCCTTTTCCAACAAATCATAATTTTTGTAGGACTTTTAATAGAGAATGTTTAAATAACAAGAACTCATTTAGCTAAATTTGCTCATTCTGACTCATTTTGCCTAGCATTGATTCGTACAAATTCGTACTTCCGCTCAATTTCATTTCGCTTCTGTACTCAGTCTAGATAGCGGCCTATCTATCCGTTTTCCTCCGGCCTGAAAACAGCCGGGCCAATCAATGAACAGGGGGCGGGCTGAAAGCCGCGATGTAGTCGCTAAGCGCCGAGTTTTAGATTAGGTCAGGGAAATCGAAAACGACCGCGGATATAGAGACGCGGATGCAATTCGCTCTGTTGTGGAGAATATTCCCGGCATTAGCAAACTGAAGCCTGAACAAGAAGAGTATTAAACATTTTGAATGGAGGTGATGTTGTGGCCCTACTCTCTTTGGGAAAAGTTTAATTTATCAACTATTACTGATCGTCAACGAGATACTGGGGAGCCTTTCTCCTTGTCTCCTTTCTTTTCCAGGTCTTAAATACCTCAAAACTTCAAATAATGCACCGGCTTGTATTTGAGACAGTCCTTTATAATTTAGTGTTGAGATGTTGTTCATCGAGATGTTGTTCCTAGAGTCTCTAATCTCTAAAAATCTCCAAATGCTCCACGTGAAACTGCGGTCTTCCGACCTTTTACTATCGTGTCGATTGATTTTGATTAATATGCGCGAGGGAGAGAAAGCAAGACAGTGCTCGTGTTGTTTGAAGACGTGAGAGTGCGCGCGCATGGCCAGGTCTCTCTCTCTCTCTCTCTCTCTCTCTCTCTGCTCGATTGCGCCCTGTCAAGCGCAGCAGTCATTCTATTACATCACTCACAGATCAAAAAAGTCGTTTACAGCCATGTTCACTCCGGTATTTCGCTCGCATCATCAAGTGTTTACAGCAGGTTTACAGTGGAAGTTCGATCATAGATTAGATCATTGAGTTGTATGTGGTTCGATGCGGCTGTGTCGGCGCATTACATACGTCATAAATAAACTTATCTGATTGGCTTACGGGTAACCAATGATTTTAAACTTCAGACAAGCGCCCCCTAGTGAGAGAGAAAACACTTCTCTATTATGCTATTCCAGACTCTGTCTACGAAGCGTGATTTTTTTCCCCAAACCACTTCAGCGGAAATCCCGCCCTGCAGCCGATTTCATTGGTTTAGGTTACAGTGACGGGTAGGTTTAGGGATCAGGGTTGGGTGTAGGCAATCTGTACAGTGATTGACATGACCAATGAAAACTTTAGAATCAGCTGCAGGGCGGGATTTCCGCTGAAGTGGTTTGGGAAAAAAAAATCACGCGTCTACGAAGCAAAGTGAAGTAGCAGAGTCTGGTATTACCAGGCTACATTTTGCCAGCATGGGTCACACTCTACTTAGCCTACTCTTCATTTACCCTTGCATTGCAAACCAGCAGAGACGCTCCAAACTTTGTGTGGCATTTCATTCACAATAGAGGCGGGGTGGAGTTATGAGTTTTGACTGACAGTTTGAGGATTCAACGAAGTTTAGTCACAAGCATTATTATTTAACACTTTTCATTAGTTAAATATTTGCAAAACCCACAGACAGACATAACGAGGCGACCAATAGTAAGGATTTATGAAATACATAAAAATGACAGAATATGGAGATATGAGGGTTCTGCCTGACAGTGAATATATTTTGCATTCCAGTAAGTATTCCAGAATTGTATCAGGCATTTCAGAGAGATTTGTCTATTTGTCGAAATATGCAATGGATTCTGGAGGTTGAAGAATCTTTGTGTTTCTTTTCAGCTTGATCTGACACAATCGAAGCTACACTGACCCTTCTTGCTAATTATCTGCTGAGTCATTAAGAAGTGCTGGGGTAAGGGCAGATGTTACGATCTATGGCCCGATGTGTCATCAGGCTTTTGTAAGTCTAAATATAAATGCGAGAAGAGAACAGCCCGCATCATCTGCTTCATTATTGTGGAGATTCACAATATTACAGAGAATTCGAGTGGAGCGGAGCTGGTCGCCACCCACTCCTGTTAGCTGCCACCACCCACCTAACACACACACACACACACACACACACACACACACACCACACACACACACACACACACACACACACACACAACACACACACACACACACACACACACACACACACACACACACACACACACACACACACACACACACACACACACACACACACACACACACACACACACACACACACCACACACACACACAAGCATAGATTTAATTAATGCCATCACAATTTCGTCAAGAGAGAGTGTAGCTGAAGAGACTACACACACACAGAGAGAGAATCCATGATCTGCTGCGAATCCAAAAAACACCAGCACCATTCTGAGGAATGTGGTGAACGAAAAGGGAAACACATGCGCACAACACACACACACTCACATACGTGCATACACGCACCCTCGCATGCGCGGTCTCCATGGAAACAAGCGGAAGAGCGGCCCGTCCCACTCTCTTCTGTGGACCGACAGAGGATGATGAGAAAGAGAGAGGAAGAATGAAAAGAGATTCAAAATACAGAGAGAGAACAGCAGAGACAGAAATAAAGCAGAGAAGGCATCATTTTGTAAGAGAATATGAAATCAGGCTCAGTTTGTGTTACAGAGAGTATCAGCAACACACTGTTCAGAGTGTGTGTGTCTGGAATCCCCGAGTAGAACTCAAAGCCAAACGCTGCCTTGACACCCAACAGCTGAAACGGTGGGAAACACTGCACTGCACCACAGCACTAATGTATACAGGATCCAGGAAACCCCCTCTTGTGTGCACTGAATACTAATAACCGTGTTATGATTGGCTAGCACTGATGTAAAACCGTGTCACATACAGGACTTAGATGCTCGTATGAAGTTTCCTAGAAAGGTGAAAATTACAGTGAAAAAGTGTACAGTGAAAAAGAACCGCGGAGGTGAATCAGGTAATATCATTATATTTTAATATTTAATGTACTTTGTGATTACCTTATTCATATGTAATTGTATTTGTTAAGAACACCAATCTATGTCAAAGAATACCGTGGTATTACCTGAGCTTCCAGGCAACTCATTACAATATCCAAAGCAACTTAAATAGCTTTACTTTAGATTCATGCTCATAATTCAAAATACTTACATTTTTTCAAAAATGGTAAATAAATATATGTATAATATCTGTGCTGTCAAATTGTTTAATTAATACATTATTTAATTAATAACTTTGATTAACTGCATAACATAAAAGTTTGTAAATATACATAATACGTGTGTGTGTGTGTGTGTGTGTGTGTGTGTGTGTGTGTGTGTGTGTGTGTGTGTACATTATGTATATTTACATGTTACAAACTTTTATTAATTTTATTAAACTATTTGATTAATGATTAAATTGATTATGAACAAATTGATTAATGAATGAATTATTAATTAATTTATTAATTGCATCTAACATTATATATATATATATAAATTTGTCACGTTACACACTTATTTGGAAAAGTGCTCATTAATGATTAATTTGTCAAAAGTTATTCTGATACCAAGTCAATACTAAAATGATAAAGATAACAGTCTGTCTGTGATATCGTTAGTAGCAAATTCAATTGGTACTCACACAGCATCTGATTAACCGGTGGCTTTCACTGACGTGTGTTTGCGCACATGCTCTTTGGAGAGCTCTCATGACTCAAATCTGATTTGGATAAAAATATCAGAGCTGCGAATTAGACCTAAGGCCTGCATGAAGCTAGTTAAACAAAGTCTGAGTTTCAGAGTAGGTTTAGAGTTGACAAAACCCAACAAATCCAACCAGGTTTAGATCAGATTCAACAGGCTTGGAATAAATGTTCTCTGTCAACTCAGGGTTTGATCCAGAGTTTGTGATTAACTCTGAAGCGTGCGACAAACAGCCAATCACACGGGACATGGAGAGCGTCAGTTTGAGTCACTTCTCACGAGAGAGCAGCACAATTCTCTCATTTATTTCTTTCTTCTATGATACACTTACATCCCATCGTTTTTGTCCGTACTGTACAAGAAGTCAAAACGTTTTAGTGTTGTTTTGACCCCACTGTTCTTCAAAATATCTTATTTTGTGCTTCACAGAAGTGAGATACATACAGATTTTGAATGACATCTCTTCATTGTCATAGACATGTCCAAAAAACATGGTGCATGTAAAAAAAACTTGACTACCATATTCAAAAAAAAATAAATAAAAATGCATTGCATAACAATGGCACATGTTCAAAATTGCAACATCGTATCATATAGTAAATGTACAATGGCAACAAAAGAAACATGGCATTACTATGGTACATGTCAAAAAACATGGTAATATGTGGTATTTGGTTATTGGCAGTCTACGTGTTTGTAAAGTTTCACTGGGTACGTATTTTTTTGTGTATATATAGTGTGCATACCTGTTTATTGAGTTTTTCATTTGCCAGCATCATACACAAATATTACATGCAGGTGAGGACATTGTGTTTCCGGCTGGAGTCGTGATTGAGCGCGTGTTTGAGATTCAGAACACTATCAGTTAGCAAATCACAGGTCTTCGCACTATAATGCTTCTCGTACGAGTTACGCAATGACAGAGGTAGAGCGACAATATTTACACAGTCTTGCTCACTTGAACACATAATCTCATTCACACTAGCACACGCAGTCGAACACACTCTCGCACACACACAGACGCGAGTGTGTGAGAGGTGCTGATGGCTGTCAGATGCTCAGCCCCTGCAGTGTGGAGAGTTTCAAGTGAGCTGAAGACGCAGCAGACGTTTGGCTCAGTGTGTAACAGAGCGGCCAAGGGAGAAAGACAGAGAGAGATAGAGACAGAAAAAGAGAAGGATGAATCTTCATCAGTCAACCCGAGCGCCAGGGTTTCACACGACTTCTCGTGCCGGTGAGCCCTGGACCCGAGAACCACAGACAACCTCTAGTCCGCCTCCTACCACGCCACACGCAAACGCACGGGAACTCGATGTGCCCCGTGTAGCTGTTGGCATGTCCTCGTGTGAAGGATGCCCTGCCGTCAGGCAGCAGAGCATAAAATCACATCTATCCGCTTGGAGAAGGTTGCAATATTGCTAGGCAACATTCCCGCAACATTCCCACTCTCTATCTGGCCTCTCCAGTTCAGAAATAGAGGTACAGCCTGTGCCCGCCACACTTGAGCAGATGTTAATGTCTCCAATGAATTAGAAGATCACACGGTAACAGCGTTGCAACCAAACGGACACCTGTACCAGAAATACGCTCACTTAGATATAGACCTACAGTGGTTTACGAATCAAACTAAAAAATTGACATTCATTTATGGTTTAACTCTGACACATTCCCCAACACCAAATCAACAGGACAAGCTTCATTCATTTCTCAGAGCAACTGGTTCTTCAGTGATACAGACTTGTTCTGATTGGACTTACCTCTGTGCGGGAAGCATCACATATAAGTCTTCTTCAAACCATCCCAGAAAATCAAAGGATAGTTATGAGAGAAAGAGAGAGAGAGATTACCAGGGAAGAATAAAAAATAAAATCACACACACAGGCTGATAGTCCAAGCAGCCTGGGGGAAAAAAAACCCAGCTACTCTCTGTCTTTTCCCGTTTAACCGTTCCCCCCTCTCTCTGCTGTCTCTCTTTCCCGTCGCCTCCCCAAGAGCAGAGGAGTGGAGAGGAGAGGAGCCGATCTCCCCAGCGCTGGTGTTAAGCTGTGCGTTTAGAGCTCCTCTGCAGCGATCTCGGCATCTTCCACGGACTCCACTGGTACACAGCAAAACATGGAGCCAGATACCGGATTCAGGATCACTGATGGCCACTGGTCCCTGCTCACTCAGGAATACTAATCTGTATTCTTCTTACTTCATCTCTATCATTTGTCATCCTATTCTGCTCTCAGTGTAAATGTCAAAACCATGCCTCATATCCAGGCAGGGGGGGGGGCGGGGGTCGATCCTGTTGAAAAAAGGAATCCTCTTTCTCGTATGATGAGGATGATGATGGTGATGATGTCACTATTTAATTTTTTTCATTTCTGCATCATTGTCATCACAGATGGACGCAACCTGAGATGGCCGCATTAGGATGCTAGTAATTTCCCTTTGGGAAACACATTAGTGCACTTAGGAGAGATGCTAATCACTAGGTTAACAATTACAAAATGTTTTGTCTTGACAACCTTATTGTCGGATCTAATTTTAAAACAGAACAGATTTGATTGTAGTGTCTGGTGCTAATATGAGACCAGGCTAGCTAAGCATTGAAGTTTGGTACTCTCTTCAATTATACTGCCACATATGATCAAGTCTGGCCTCTAGCAAACATTAGCTTGTACTTTTGTTTCACGTAGGTGTTTTTCCCCGTCATTTGGTATGCAACACGTATGTAATGTTAAATATTGTATGATGTTTTATGAAAGGAGCTGTATGTAAGAAATGTATTTCAATTAATCATAAAATGGCCCTGATATGTCACTAGACATTAAGAAATCATGTTCATTTCAAATACTTATATTACTGACAACAGTAATTCGGCCAGGATATTGTCATTTAAAAAGTGAAGTTGCAGCCCTCAACTGATGTTGATGTTGTCATGTTGTGTTTTGGTCTGATGCTCCACCCTCCACCTATCTACCAATCACGAAGTCAGTAGTGTTGCGTCATCCGGGTTGCCAGCTCTGCTCTAGTTACCACAGCTGCAGCTACACACGTTCCTGCTGGATCCTACAGCCTATCTGGCAACCTCGAGTCAATGGGGAGGAGGAGGGGATGCACCGCTCTACAGTAATTTGAAAGTGATTGCAGTACCAGTTTTTGGCCACAATCTTACATACAGCTCCTTTAAAGGTGCAGTCTGTAAGAATTACAGCTAGTGGTCGAAATCGGTACTGCAGTCCAAATTTAAATTATCGGATATAGTTGTTTCCCCCGCCCCCTCCTCCTCAGACTCAACACTCATGCGGGTTGCCAGTTTAAGGACACATAACAGAAATAAGCGCAATTGACAATCAAAGCCGAGGAGACTTACACACTTGTAAATTGATGAGTTAATTTATCTTCTTTTTAATATGCTCTCATTCGTAGAGATTTTTTGATAGATACTAGGGATGGGACGGTATGAAAATTTCATATCACAATTAAAGTGACCAAAATTATCGTGATTATCAATATTATCATGGTTTTGTTAAAACGGAAAGAAAGTGTTCAAAAAGAACTGATACTTACACTGAAAACATTTCAACAAATTTTATACTTGAAAATCAACACAACAAATAAAACAAGCAGCTCTATGCACTTTTTAAAGCAAGATTATGTGGTAATTATGTGGTAAAAAGAAATCAGTGTAATAAGTGTACAATGAATATACATTATTATCTCTTAAATGTCAATCTTAATGTTCTTGTTTGATCTTGTTCGTTCGTCTTTGGCTCAATGCCACTTGCTTTTCTTCGCGGAAGCTTCACGTTTATTTCAAGTGAGTGAGATAAAATATTTCAACTCAAAATAACATGTTGTGCCCAATAATTTCCCAGACATAGTTTTGGTATTGAGGTAAAATTTAACTTGCCTTGCAAGTTGTCACACAAGTCGGCAGATTTGAAATGGATCTCCCTAAATGCTTACTGTACGCTGATGATACTGTGATTTTTCTCTCTGATTCAAATCCTAATGTCATAAATTTCAAATTACAAACTGACCTTCACCTGAAACATGATTGGCTGAAAAAGAACCACCTGACCATCAATGTAAAGAAAACTTAATGTATTTTCATTCACCCAGAAAAAGTATTTATTTTACTGATTTTATTACTTTTGCAAACCAAGATCTTGTCGTCACAAAGACCTACAACTACCTTGGTGTGCAACTTGATCCACACCTTACATATCGGGAACACATTTCTAAATTAACAAAAAAGTTGAATCAGAAACTCTATGTGTATAACAAGATTAGATCATATTTTTCCTTTTCGGTTTCTGAAACTTACCTACATGCCATTGTGTTCTCAACAATGTCCTACTGTCTTCCGATCTGGTCTCTTACCACTAAGGACATTACTGAACCAATAGCACAACTGTACTACCGAGCACTTAAGATCCACAGAAATCTTCCAAATTGGTCTCATGCTCTAACTTATCAGAACTACATAAACAGTCATGCTATTGTATTTTATTTTCAGATTCAAAAAAGCTCTTCACCAGCACTTACAGGTCTTCTTTCGACACACAATAAGAGACCACTATGTTTCACTAGGTCAGTCTCACAGGCACTCATTCCAGTTCCACCATTCAAAAATAACTATGGTCAGAAGTCGGTTTTCTATATTTACACTAAAATCTGGAATGACATTCCCCATCACATTCGAACATTATCGTCCTTCACATATTTCAAAAAGTCAAATAAACTGTTTCTTCTTAATAGTCATACGTGTACACACTGATTGTTCATGTACTGTTTTTAGTCTTGTTTTTCCGTATTTAATGTTTTACTTGTTTGTATCTGTCTAGTCAATAATAATGTCTTGTATAAATGTGTTGAAATTGTGTTTATTGTACTATGTTGCTGCAAAACAGGAACCTGCTGTAAACCGGAGTCAGGCCCGTTTACTGTAACTAAATTGTTGCTCTCAAATTTTCCTGTATAATAAATGAAATGAATTGAAATTGCAGCGGCTTTTTTGTGCATGTTCTGCAGACAGGGTGACCATCCTCGATTAAGTTTCCCTCAGGACTTTTGTAAAAGCCAAAATATGACCACACCTCAGATTTGGTCCTCTTAAAAGGCTGAAAAATCTCCCGAGCACGGTCAGTGCCTTCCGCCATTCCTTCTCTAATAAAAAAAAACCCAACATGGCTAGGCTGCGTCAAACTGTTGCTGGCTGGACAGGATTTAAAGTGAGTTCTTAAAATCACCATAATCAAACACGGTTTTAATGATAATTAAATTTTAAACAATAATACTAATCATCAGTACATTTTATCGTGGTTTATAGTGAAACCGGTAATCGTTCCATCCCTAATAGATACCGAGGCTTTTTAGGTTGGGTAGAATTTGCAATCTCTGACCCAATTTGTTTGCTGGCTGCAATTAGGGCTGAGCAATTTTATCGATTCTGCGATATTAATCGATATTTTTTTTCCCAAGAAAGTATCGATTTTTAAGCCGTGAGTATCGATACATAAGTCCCATTCAAATCCCCCGTGTTTACCCCCGTTTGCGTTGCAGGAAGAGCGATTTGGTCAGCCAGCCGCTAGTGTCGCTGTAGAGCAAGTTACCCGTACTAACTTTACACAAGACGCAGACGTCTACCTCTTCCTGTTTACGGAGTCAGAGCGAGGAGATTCAAGATAATAGCGGCGAATATAAATCCAGCACCTTTATGCTTAAAAGCAGATTTGCACTTTGGGTTTAAAAAAAAAGAAAGAAAGCGATGACTTAGACAAAAGCATTGCGGTTTGCAAGCCCACCAAAAATGTCACCACCCGGACAAGGTAATGCTAATGGAGGACCCCAAGAAGGCGCCGCGCGCGTGACCCAAAACAAACCATGCACCATGCTGGACATCGATGGCGGTTGTTCCCACAAGTTTCCATCTGCTTCACCAAGGTCGCAGAAAATCCATTGCCTACTTTATTTGTCAGGATTTGAGACCGTATTCGGTGGTGGAAAACGCCGGCTTTAGGCGCATGATGAACGCGATCTCACGGTTCGGTTCGATTACGATTTTCATGTCATCGATTCGGTTCAATTCGATTATCGCGATGCATTGCGATGCACCGCATCCTTAATTTTCTATTTTACTTCAAAAGTGATGTATGCGTCGCGCGAGCACGCATACATCACTTTTGAAGTAAATTAGAAAGTGTTCGCGTGAGTGTTCGCCTGTTCAGGAAGTCCCAGTGACAACAACAGAGACATTCCAGTTTAAGTTTCATGGGACTAAAGCCTGTTTATGCCATTAAGAAAATTAAATTCTTTCAAAATAATTTTGTTTTAAAGAAATGTTCATTAAAAGCAGCGCTCATTCATCAGTGTATGTTACCCTGGAGATGCGCGCATCAACCGTCACCGAGTCCGCTGTTGAAGACGATCATCCATAATCACGCGAAATAACAAGAATAAGTGTAATTTGACCATCGGGTGCGGAAGGGTTGTCATCTGTCCCGGTTTGTCCCGATTCCCGGGACACTGAACGTCCCGGTTTTCGAAAGGCTACGTGAATGTATGTTCAAACTGTGTAGCGCGTGCACGGAGAGAGCGAGACCTTGCGTGTGTGCCTCAAGAAGCGCATGTAACTTGCATGCTCATATGTAGGAATGTTTAATTACTCGCACTCGCGTCTCGTCTCCCTCTGCCAGCAGTGTTTGCTACCGCGACAAAGCACATGCGCGTTAAATGGCGTCAGAAAAGCGTCAGTACATTATAACCGGTTATGGTCTATTACTGAACCGAAACGAATCGTCCTCGTCTGCATCGCGGTGCATCGAAGAAACGATTAATTTTGACACCCCTATCCTATTCCAACCCGCGAACACCTCACCAAGGTTTGCATTCCCAGGCTGTACGCAAGGGCAAGGGCACACGTCAAAGCCTCTCTGGCCAGCGCGGAGAGAGTTGCCCTGACGTGCGATGGCTGGACCTCGCACACAACTGAAGCATATGTCACCATCACGGCCCACTTTATCAACGAGGAATGGGAGCTCATTACGTATGTTTTACAAACCAGGGACATGCCTGAGAGCCACACCGGACACAACCTGGCAGAACATCAGAGAAAGGCCCTCGCTGCGTGGGGAATCACAGAAAAGGATGCAGTAATCGTCACTGACAATCCGTCAAATATGACAATCACAGCTGAGAAGGCAGCATTCACACTTCATGTCAAATGCTATTCTCACACACTTAATCTGGCTGCACAACGTACCCTCAAAATCACAGCAGTCGCACGCATGCTGGGAAGAGTGAGACACATTGTGAATTTCTTCAGAAGGAGCACCACAGCCAACCACATGCTGAAAGAGAAACAGAGGCTTCTACGACTACCAGATCACAAGCTGATGATGGATGTAGTTACCAGGTTAGTGTGTGGTTACTTAGTAATAAAAAACAAAAACTATTGAAAAGTAACCACACACTAACCTGGTAACTACATCCGTCATCACTCATTGTCAACTACATTGTCATTTATGTAAAGCAGCATTCTGTGCATCTATGCTGTGAGTGTGAAGGGGGCTATAGGTCTATAAATAAAGTATATTTATTTTATTTAACTAACGGTGGAATAGTGCACATAACATGTTAGAAAGATTCCTGGAGCAATAACCGGCCATCTGCGCAGCCCTACTTTCGAGTGAAGTCAGGAAGTCCGAGAAGGATCTGTGCACACTGATGGAGTCAGACGTGACAACAGCTGAAGAAGTAGTCAGTGTGCTGAAGCCCATGAAGGAGGCTAGGCTATGTCCAAGGAGAAGACCCCCACACTGTCAGTCGTAGCACCCCTTCAGTACACACTGATCAACGGCCTGAAACCGATCGAAGGTGAATCTGCAGTCATAAAAGAGATGAAGGCTGCCATGGCTGGGGATCTTTAGAAGAGGTACATTGACAGAGGTACATTGACCTCAAGGCAACTCTCCATGCATGTTCAGCAATGGATCCAAGATTCAAAAGTCTTCCCTTCCTGACTGAAAATGAAATACAGGAAGTTTATGATGGACTGGTTGTAGAGGCTGCAAGACTGAGCATGCAGCCATCAGAGGTAAGGCAGTGATGGTACTGCTAGGTTTAACCTTTGGCCTTGTACCTATCTCCTACCTACCTTGTACCATCTCCTGGCGAGAGTAATATTATTGCACCATAAAAAATATTGAAAGCATTTTACTATTCCTGCCAAACTTCCATGGTTACAGTTAGAGTTACTACATTAAATCCATGGTGAATGTTGCTGATATGTGGACTTAAAGCCTATAACTAGTTCATTTATGGCACAATGTTTCTCCTGGTTTCCACGTCAGCGCTGTTTGATCCGTTAATAACGAGGAATTTGGATCCTTCTCATTAGATCCCGCAGCAATGTTATTACTTCTGTTACAAATTCAAATGCTTCCTTTACTGGATCTCTTAGTGCTGTGTAGTAACAGTGTCGCTTGATCAAAATTGGCTTGTGCTGCACTGACATTGGTAAAAAAACTGATAAATGGTCCGTAAAGCACAAAATAGCAAAGCGCAGTTTCATTCCGCTTTTCATATATATATAATATATATATAGGACAACCAGTCCTTTAGATTAAATTAGACAACAAAGTGGAATTGGATGAACAAAGCGCTTGGAACAATCCACTTCAAACACAAAGCAAATAAACTTTGATTCTTAGAAGCCAATGACAGCCAAATAATAGACATTTCATAGCAATAGACAGGCAATCCATTCAAATCAAAGGTGAGAGGTTTAGAAGATAAATTAAGGGCAATGGAATCCAACAATACCATCCATTTCAGGAGATGATGCATATTTTAAGCCCAAGTTGTAAAAAAGATACTCTACTGCAGTGAGATTCACAAAGGGCATCTGGACTACGGTGGGTATGAACGCTTACATGAGTCATTGACCATTTCACAAGGGTCTGATTGCCTACATGCTTGAACAGATGCAAGAGAGAAAAATAAATAAATTATTATATATATAATAAACAACAGGGTCCATTTTATCAAAAAGAAACTTGAAATCAGACTATTGGAGCAGTTCCTGACTGACAGTGGCACTTCTCTAAAGACCTTTAACTTTTCTGATGGCGAAATCTACAATTTATTCTAACTGTAATGTAATTTTCTTAACTTATTTCAATGTATTTAATTTGAAAAATAGGTAACGATGTAGGATAATCCACCATCTGGCTGAAAAACATGGCTAAAAATAAAAATTCCAAACATTATCCAGAAAAAGCAATACTGATTCAGCCAATAGCGCTAGATTAGGGCAGGTGTATTTGTTTGCTGACCAATGGCAGACATGGGAGTGTTTAGAAAAACCTGTTTGAAAACAGAAGCTCTCTTGTATGTGTATGTATATATATATATATATATATATATATATATATATATATATATATATATATATATATATATATATATATATATATATAGATATATAATGGAGTAGTATTCAAAATTCTTCCACAGTATTTTCAAAACAATAAGTGGAAAATACCCGAATGACATATTGCTTACTATCCAATGAAGTCACGCGAGAAGGGTTGTCGTTTTCGTAAATGGCAAGGAAACAGCAACTTGGTGGATGTCGTTGGTCACATGATATTCCAAAATGGTGGATTTTGTGTGAATGGATTGTATTATAACACATACTACAGGCTTTTCAGAAGTTCTTCATCAAAAAAAAGAAAGAAAGTGATGCAGAAACTATACAAAATTAGCGTAGGCAATGTTTTTGGTAATTAATGTTTGGAAAGTTGTTCGGAAACACCAACAAAACCTATAAAATGACATTGAGTTGACTATGTCACACATTTTTGAAAGGTATTTTTTGTTTCACTGGATAGACTTTCATACAAGACAGCATTGGCCTTTTGAATGCCTTTAGCAGCCAAACCATACACAACAGAATTGACTGCCTGTCAACTATCTGTTTCTTGACTTACACTCATAGCATAAATTGCTTCACATGAAGAAAGTCTGCAGTTCAGTTAAATATAACCTTAGATCAAGGCTCTGCTGTTTGCTTTGAAGGAACAAAAGCCGTAAGTGTGAACCGAGAGAGTACTGTTGCTGAGTACTGTTATAACACTTAAGGTTCAAACTCATTAGCATCATTAGTATCAGGGTGTGTTTACACTCCCACTGTGACAAATATATAATTAACACTCCTTATTAAGATCACAAAACAGTACATTATGAATATTAAAATGTCCTTATGCGTCACACTTTCTTTGTTTTACAATGTAAAATGAATAAACTGTTTTGACTGGTAGGGTGTGTGTGAGTGTGCGAGACATTTCATGACAGCCTCCCCTTCAATGTGATTCGCTTCATTTATTCAGAGGGCAGATCTATCGGGCTTCTCATTATTTTCTTGCTGCATCCCATTTGAATAAGCTGAATCTTAATCACAGCAGAGGGCAAAAAGAGGGCCTTTTGGGTAACTACTTGCTGTTACCATACACAGCTCAAGGACAAAGTATGCTATTATTATTATTAGACTGATCGTTTTGCTTTAGTGGAATTCCAATTGACTAATTAAAAATATTATTATGCTTATCTTTGAAACACTTGATTCTGATTGGTCAATTGCAATATACTGCTTTCAAATATATTACAGCTGCATGATAAAATCGAAATAAAACCGGAATCACAAAATGGCTTCATGTGATTATCAGATTACAATGGCTATGATTTAATTAAATAAATGCGCTGTCAGGCAAAAACCTCATATCTCTATATCTATGGACTTACATTTGTTTCAAAAGAAATGAACGTAATTTTATAAAACTGAACGTATTTAACAGACTCTACAAATATGCTTCATTCTTTGTTAAAGGGTTAGTTCACCCAAAAATGAAAATTCTGTCAGTAATTACTCACCCTCATGTCATTCCAACCCCGTAAGACCTTCGTTCTGTTATGAAGCTGAAGGATGAACCCAATGGCAGACAGCAATAGATTCTCACAGGGTAGAGGCCTGCATTTCAGCCCGAGCCCGACGGGCCCCGACTTATTTACGCTCCTAGGGCCGGGCTTCGGGCCAATTTTCACGTCATAGTTCACACGCGGGCCGGGCCGGGCCGGGTTTTAGGCTTATCTTTTTTTATAGCATATTTTAGACATTAATTAAAATAAATATGAGAAGATGACGATTGAAACGCAAACATAGAAAGACGTTTTATAACCTATCACACTGACATATGACTGACATGACAGTCTGCTCACGCTCACGCACACACACACACACACACGCACGCGCACAGGTTTCCCGGTGGCGCGATCTGAGATTCGCGCGACCGGCTCGTTCTGTGTTTAGAGTCCCGGTAGCACGCGTGACTTCAGCGCAGCTGGAAAAAGTACGACTGGATTAAAACCTTCCACTGTGGATGCTGTGCTTTTTCTTCACGATGCTCTGAGACTGTTCTTAGCCATGTTAGGAGGCTGTTTTTTGTTTGATTGGACTTCATTTTCATGAGTCTGTTGGAAACAAGGATGTAAGGTGGAAATAAGAATGGCCATGTTCTGTAGTGAAGACTTGATTTTTGAGGTAAGATAACCTGCATGGTTGTTTTTAATGTAATTTATGTTGATTTTTTTAGATTGCGTTCTCTGTATTGTAGCCTATTGTATAAACTCATTTAGTTTGCGAGCGCTGTTGCTCTGAGCAGCACAGCAGTTTGCCTCAGCTTTTCAAAAATGACAAAAAACGTTTAAACAAACGTTTAAACTAACGTTAACTGTCTGTGTGATATGCTTAAGTTGTTTTATATCTATGGATTTTATTGTAAGTTAGCCAAGTAAAGTGTTGATTTGAGAGGCTATAAATCAATGGATCAAACATGTTTAACTCGCTGTCGGCTACTTGGTCGTCATAAAAATAAAAAACTTTTTTTTTTCTTAATTAACTTTATAAAGAAATGAAAATAAACTTACCGGTAAATACTTTGCCTTTGAAAACGAAACATATCTGGTTTACGGACTGCAACATAGGGCAGGCTGTGTATTATCCAAGGTATTTTTTTTTTTTTTTTTAACGGGCTCGGGTCGGACTCGGGCTGATCATTCTGATGAGCTGTCGGACACGGGCCGGGCTAGGGCCTGAGCGTCTCGGGCCAGGGCCGGGCTAGGGCCTAGATTTGAGGCCCGTGCAGGGCTCTATCACAGGGTTTATTTAAAGGACAAAAACAGAAAACAAAACCCACGATGGGGCAAAACAAGGCAGGACAAGACTAGACTAATATTCAGACTAACTACTAAGACAGGAACAAACAAACACTTCTTTGAACTGACTTCCAACAGGTAACTTACGGCTGATTGACACAGAGTAGGTCACAACGTCAAACAGAGTTAAACAGTGTTAAACAATGAACCGGCACAGGACAGCAAATACACAGGGATTATAAAGGGAACACTAATGACGAGGACAGGTGAAACTGACTAGACAATAATCACAAGACTAGGATAACAAGGGGGCGGGGTAACATAACGAGACACCACAAGCACATGGCCAAACAATTGGCCATGCGCTTGTACACAAAACATGATTCTGTCATGATCCTGCCTCACGACTAGGAAAATCAAGAATACTAAGGCAGAATCATGACAGAACCCCCACCTTAAGGAGCGGCTACCAGACGCTCCTCAAGGGGACATTAAACACGGGACATGACAGACTGTGACAAAGACAAGATCCAACAAAACATGGAAAACACTAATAATGGCAAACACGAAAAAACAATAACGGGGTTGGGGTGAAACATCAAATACAACATACAAGGCAAGGGGGGTGGAGGAAACACAGAGTTCATGGGGGGAGGTCCAGGGGGGGATGGGAGGACTGGGGGTCTTGGGTCCACGGGATGAGGGCTGAGGACGAGGACTCTGGGCAAGTTTTGACGGACACACACGAGGAGAGGATTTGGGCGAAACAGTCCGGGGCTTAGTGGAGACAGGGACAAACGGGGAAATAATCCGGGGGCTGGTGGCGACAGGGACAAACGGGGAAACTGTCCGGGGGCTGGTGGCGACAGGGACAAACGGGGAAACAGTCCGGGGGCTGGTGGCGACAGGGACAAACGGGGAAACAGTCGGGGATGCTGCAGCAACAGACACCGGGGACACAGAGGACATGGAGGATGAGATGACGGGACTTCTGACAGGGGACAAGGCTGGTGACAGGACAGGACTGTGTGCGGCGCCCACAGGGACAGGCGCGGGTGCAGCGCTCTCTACGGCAGGCGCGGGTGAAGCACTCACAGTGACATGCGTGGGTGCTGCGCTCACAGTGACAGGCGTGGGTGCTGAGGACAAGACAGGATAGACAGGGGGTTCAAGGATCTTGACTAGACGGGACAGGTATTCTGATAGGGTCTTGGCCGCTATGATGACAGGCATCTCCTGACGCGCCGAAACAGCTTGCAGGACATCTTTAGCGGCTAGATCGGCCGCAACTCTCTCTGCAGATCCTGGGACGGCGCTTGCTGGAGCGGGCTCATGGACGGCGCTTGCTGGAGCGGGCTCATGGACAGCGCTTGCTGGAGCGGGCTCATGGACGCGCTTGCTGGAGCGGGCTCATGGACAGCGCTTGCTGGAGCGGGCTCATGGACAGCGCTTGCAGATGCGGGCTCATGGACAGCGCTTGCAGATGCGGGCTCTGGGACAGACTGAGATGAAGGACAAGAAGCACCCCTCCTCCTCTTCTTCTTCCTAGGTCGAGGTGCAGACGCCGTTGGCGGACTGGTGAGTGGTTGGGGAACCTCCACGGGGACAGTTACTGGTGCAGGAAGGGCAGTCTCAGACAGTGTAGACTCCGTAGCGGAGGACTCCGAAGCGGACCCCCACGAGACACGTCTTCCTCGTTTGCCGCAGAGACTCGTGGGCGGAGATGATGTCTCAGGAACTGAAGCGGCGTGGGCCTGGTCCCCAAGTGTCACAACACCTATCATAAGACCCTCCGGGATCACGGGCAGCTTGGCGGATGGTAAGCTCGTGGGTATCTGTGACTCTCTCCGCGATAAACGATCCACCATTTCCGTGAACGGACGGGTCACCAGCTCCTCCCGTTCAGCCAGGGGTGGAGGAGAGTTTAGACCTGCGACTAGGTAGCGGTTTAGGAGGGACTCCGGTAAGAAAAACCTCCTTTCATTCGCGACCCGGGCATACTCCCTTACTGATCGCTGTCCCTGAGCGGGAATCGGGAGTCTGCCCCTCTTTGCATCAGCGATGGATTGGTACCACCAATCCTTTGGGTCCGGCTGGCACATGACGGGCGAGGACATACTGTCCGCTGGGTTCTGTATTGGCCGGTTCATTCTGTTATGAAGCTGAAGGATGAACCCAATGGCAGACAGCAATAGATTCTCACAGGGTTTATTTAAAGGACAAAAACAGAAAACAAAACCCACGATGGGGCAAAACAAGGCAGGACAAGACTAGACTAATATTCAGACTAACTACTAAGACAGGAACAAACAAACACTTCTTTGAACTGACTTCCAACAGGTAACTTACGGCTGATTGACACAGAGTAGGTCACAACGTCAAACAGAGTTAAACAGTGTTAAACAATGAACCGGCACAGGACAGCAAATACACAGGGATTATAAAGGGAACACTAATGACGAGGACAGGTGAAACTGACTAGACAATAATCACAAGACTAGGATAACAAGGGGGCGGGGTAACATAACGAGACACCACAAGCACATGGCCAAACAATTGGCCATGCGCTTGTACACAAAACATGATTCTGTCATGATCCTGCCTCACGACTAGGAAAATCAAGAATACTAAGGCAGAATCATGACACGTTCATCTTCGGAACATAAATTAAGATATTTGTGATTAAATCTGAGAGCTGGATCACTCCTCCATAGGCTTCTAAGGGATTGAAACTTGACAGCGCCGAAAAGTTATTAAAGAAATCGTTAAACTAGTCTAAGTGACTACAGTGGCTAGATCTTAAGTTTATCAAGCGACGAGAATTTTTTTTGCGCGCAAAAAAAAAACAAAAATAACGACTTTAGAATATTTAGAATATTACGTTTTTAGGATAAGTGTGAACAGAGATTGTTTTGACGTTGTTGTCTGAACGCGAATACCACAAAGGATATATTTTTTTTTTTAGTACATCATTGTCATGTAAATGTCCCTTTAGTCTAGAATCAGACTCTTCATATACAGATCTGCGGATCCCACCCAGCCTCCATCTCCCCACTCCTCTCCAGACCTCAGCCAGTCTTTCTACCCAGTCTCCACTATCTCCCGTCAGCCCCTCTGTTACTCATTAGCCTCCTGACAGTGGCATGGATCCACCTCGGGCCTTCCAGCTACTCCTGGGTACGTGGATCTCCTGGATTCGCCTCCAGCCGCTGATCCAGTCACTCCACCTCAACCCATCACCCTGACTCGTCTGCCTTCGCTCCTCCCTCACTCGGCTCTACAAGGGACCATCGGCTTATGGCTCCACCGGCTCCCTTGGACTACAGGCTCTGCCTTGGTCAGACGTCACCCTGCCTGTGCTTCGTCTGGCTCCATCCTAACTCCGGCTCTGCCTCAGCCCTCAGTCGCTCTGGTTTCCCCTCAGCCTTTTGGTACAGCGGTTCCACCTAGGGGGGGGGTCATCGTTGCAGCTTCGTCTGGGCCTCCGAGACCTATGGTGTCGTTACGGAACATCGGCTCTTCATCTGCACCTAGGGCTCCACCACCATCGGCTCTGTCACCATTGATCATCACCATGACCGCATCAAGGGAATGATGCGGCACGACGCCGCCGTGGGTGTTCATCCTGGCTTCCCTTGCTCCAGTCTTCTCCCTGGCTCCTACCACCATCTACACCACCGTGGTTTCCTCAGTTATCACATTCCACCTGAATTGACCAATACATAGATTCCCTAATCCTAACCCTGTGGTTCCAGTTCAACAGTCTAAAGTAAAAAAAATGTTCTGTTCATATAATTACGGATTATACAGGGTTAAGATTATACAGATTAAATATTGGTTGAAGCCTGTGATTGGTTAATCTGTCTGATTACTTCTACCCCTGTTGAGTCTGTCAAATAGAAGATGCTCCACATGAAAATTAAGCATTACAAAAAAAGAACCATGAATTTACATTAGCCGAAATGTACGATTTACCACCCATGGTTTAGTTCTCATATCTGACGATGTTGCCCTGAGACTTTTTTGCTGTTTACAGAACCCATAAATTTCACAGAGACAGGTGTGATTTCTCAGGATACAGTGTTTTCAGTGATGTTCCTGTTTTGACAGGTAATAAGGACATATTACGCAAAGGCTGTTTGCACTCTGATGCCTTTTAATTAAATAGAAAGTGAAGGAAAAAAAACAATGGTAAGAAGAGTTGGGGGAGGTCGAAAATTTTCAGGAGCCGAATTCAAACTCAGGTCGTCCACACAAAAATAAATGCACATGCTGTAACCTCCAGGCCCTTTCTCTGACAGACATGTTGCCAATTTTTGCTGATTTGTCTGGTGCAAATAGCTGTGCTCTATACCTAATAACAATTTATTGAATATTGTCTAAATTCTCCATGGGTTGCTTTAACCAAAAATGGCACCAAATCTGCATGAATAACTTCAAACTGTCAAACTTCAAACAAATTATTTATTTGCATCACCACTCAAAAAAAAATATTTTTTTTCTCTTGGCTTCAAAATAATGTGATTTTAATTTGCTATATTGCCCAGTCCTCGTATGTACAGTATGGATAGAAGCCAAATATCAGTGTGAAGCACCATATGACCATTAGTTAGCCATTAATAGCACCTGACCGACCTCTGGAAGAAAGCCGAGAGATGGCATAAGGAGGGGTACTAAGTTTATTTTTATCCCAAAAAAGGAAACACATGATGCACATATTGTCAAATCTATAATTCTTGCATGAATATAAACCTGATAGAATAACTATCACAAGTGTAGTGCATCTTATTTGATATTTTACTACCTTTTTTTTCCTAGTCTCAGCTTTCACTGATCGATATATTGCAGGAAAATGGCAAGTGTTGGCGGAAATCTCCAGAATATCACAATCTGATATTGTAGCTGTTAGGTTATAAAGACATCAAATCTGTGAAAGATATTGCGATTTTAGTTTCAGGTAAACTAGATAACCACTTATCGCGGTATCATCTTTTAGACGGTCAGTCACAGTCTCTAAACCTTAACGAAACCCAGTATTTCAAAGAAGTCAATGCCCTGTATTTTAGTTCGTTAATGTTTAATTTTTCTTTAATATTTTGTATTTTTAGTGGAATTTATGAAAAAGAAATTATATTTTTTGAGAATTTTAGGTTTATTGTTATGAAAAATGGACACCAATATTTTTTATATGAAATATAAATTTCCAAAACATGTTTTACTCTAAAACTGCGAGAATATAAAAAGACATATACATCTAAACAAGTCGTGTTCCAAATGTAAGGTTGATATCTCAAAAAAATTAGCTTTCAATAAGATTTTGTTTGGGGCAGTACCAAAAGTTTCCACTTGGTGAAATTAATTTCCAATGGCAAAAAAATCCCATAAAATTCCAAACAAAATTACATACAATTTTTCAGTCAACAATGATCGAAGAGAACCATAAGGTTAAGCTGCAGAAAAAGCTGTAATTTGGACCAGACTTTGTATACCATTAATCAAACGTAGGCTATGCAAGATTTCAACTAATACATCTTCAACCGAACTATAACTTCACACAATTCCAGTTTCAGAGATCTCAGCATGTTTGTCCTCCAAAGCCCATTCACCCATGTCTCACGGGTCTCCCCGGAGGATGATAAACGCAGCAGGGGTTCAGGAATCACCCTCAGAAACCCCTCAAACCAGCAAGTCTCCCCATCACCATGGGAACAGCTGAGAGATCCACTACAGGTGACTCTTCGTCCCTGAACCCATTTAGTCCAGCCAATTGAATCTCTTGAAACGCCTGACAGGAGCCTTTTAGGCCTGACATTCACACCGAACACCTAATTTTGTTTGCTCGAGGGGAAGCCCAATGTTTCATCTCTGTGTCTCTCAATCTCTATGTGGATATATAGTACACTATATACAAATTATACTTTGGACCAACTTCATTTTCTACTTTTCTACTTTGTACTTATCTTTATTTTCAATTCAAATTTTCATCATTGTGTATCTGCTTTGCAACAATTCGTATTATATTATAAAGCACTAAAAGTGACTTTACTCTAATACTCTAATTTGTTACAGAAATGGAGTATAGTTTTTTCACATTATATTTATGGTTTGGTGAAAACCTATTTTGATTTAATATTAATCAAAAATATTAATAATATAAAGACCATACACCATGACCATACTTTATATATTTTCGTTAGATGTAAGCCACAATGTTACTGGATTTTCAATTAGACCACATAAAACGCACATTAAATAAATTACATGGTCATTTCACTATTTTTCAGTGTAGGGTCTGAAAATGAATTTAAAAGTCCAACTATAAGAATCTTTTCGATATAATAGCGATATCAAGATTAAATTCTTTGTGAACCTGGGCCATAGTCAGTTTGACAGTAACAGAATCTCATAATCCAAAATGAATAATGGGATTTACACCTACAGCATTAATGAACACAACATATTAGTAAACCAACATAAAAAAGTGTCTCTGACAATGTTCTGTCTAAATATACTTTCTAAATATACTTTATTGTCCCTAAAGGGAAATTTATTTTGGTATCTAATAAAAAGTGTTCAAGAATAAGTTTTATAAACAAAAAAATTAAGTATCCAAGATTTATTTGCTATGATTATGAATGTTGACTGGGCAGTATAGTGTATAGTAGGCTATAGCATAGAGTTTATTTTCAAAGTGGCATCGCCAACTACTGGCCAGGTGGCATAATACAGCATTTTTAGCATTTTTATAGCCTGAGAAAACCCAGACAACTTCCGGCAAATTTAGATTTGCTCTGCAAGTAAGTCTGGCAAAGAGCTCATTCAAGCCCATTTCAAATCCATTGGAATCGAGGCACCAATCAGAAACGTCGGGGCGGGCTTTACACAATGACGACAGCGCAGCGACGATGAAGCAGATTTTGTATGTTACAAAGATGGATGCCGCAGTGGAAAATCACTCGTTCGAATGGTTCGAATTAGCGATTGCGTCTGTTTTAAGCGAACAACACTCGGAGAAAAAACAACTTTCTCCGTCGCTCTGCATAAGTCATCTCCTTCATCGCTCTGATTGGTTTTAGGTCTATCCAATTGCGCCCAGAGGCATTTGAGCGACGTCCGTTGGTGACGTCCCTTTGGAAATGATTTGTCTATGAAGCTTTGCCAGACCATAACTCAGTTACTACTGAGAATGGTCTGGTTTTAACCAGGCTAGCATTTTTAGCAACCAACCACAGCAAAAACCTAAGGAACTGAAGCAAATCACCAGCACTACTTCCTTTCATACACTGTTGTGTGTTAAAGACAGTTATACTGTATTTCTCCCTCTGGTGGCGAGATGAAGCCTATTTCAGAACAGTGTGAACACATGACATTTACACCAAGCAATTCACAGCCAAAAATCAAATATACTACTAACATTAAAAAACAACAACCTGGAAGCACAGTTTCATGGATACTGCCAATTTTTCTACATAAGCACTTTTTTTTTAATCCAACCACCTGAGATACAGGAATAAGCAACTAATTCTGGACCATTTTACAGAATTCCCAGCTAACAAGCAGTATTAATTTTGACAGCAAATTTTGATTTAGTTATAGTCATAAGATGCATTCCAAATGATGCACTAAGCAATAATCCTCTACTGTATGTACTTATGCACTATATACTCATCCGTGTAGTGTATGAACTTTACAAGGTTATGTTGTCATTTAACATCAGAGTCTGATAGCCCCTAAAACTAAAAACGAAACAGATTTAGGCTGTGTCCGAAATCTCCCACTACTCACTACTATATAGTGGACTATATAGTGAGTTCGCCATTTTGTAGTGCTGTCCGAATGTATAGTGATGATTATTATACCCTATATAGTCCACTCAATGTATCCCAGAATGCATTTTGAAAAGTAGTGTACAACCGATGGTCACTAACCCAAGCCCTACATACCATCATGCATTGCGCTGATCGTAAAAATGATGGATGGACGTCAAGGGAGCAGCGCGACAATACGAATTTGCGACAGTAATGCCGTAATCAACGGCGCCGAGAGACGATGGAGTAGTGTCCGAAAGTGGTGTTTCTATTATGCTGGTGAGCTCACTATATAGTGCTCTACTCCCTACCCCATACATAGGGGTTAGGGAGTAGTGGTTTGAGTGGAGATTTCGGACACAGCCTTAGTTAAATTATAATGCATCAATTAAAGGGGAACTGCAGTTTTTTTTTTAGCTTAACTGAACAGCTTTGGAGTTATTGGAATGGTAATATGACTTTTTTCAGGTTGAATGGTGGTCGTCTCGGCAGGCCACCGGCTTCAGCGTCAGGAAGTATCGCGTGATATCAGCTCTCGCGATGTAACAAATTGCTTTAAGGCACTGCACACATAAGCCGTTTCTCAATACCAAATACGCAAACTTCGGACTTGCGTCCATGGTAGTTCGGACTCGCCAAGTTCGACTCAGGAGAATGAACTCCCCAAGAATGAGAGGACGCGAGTCCGGTTATTCTGCAAATGGAACAGCGCATTAGTGATCGCGTCACTCAGATCGCTCTGGCTACTCCGGTTATCTCTTTATGTATATTTTAGGCAACAATAAAACGAAATATGTTATAAAACACCATACACGCCCCCATCAGGGATCCGGCTAGGCATGGGCATCAGTTTGGTTTAAAATCTGCAGGTGACAGAGACGCATTCGGAAGTGCATTTTCAGAAGTGCTGGGTACAAACTTGTCAAACTGTGCAGCCTCTCTGCTCAACCTGTAAATAAATGCATCGATCCACAAGTTTTGTTTGAGTTCTTTAATGGTCTAGTGGTAGATCTTTTGCCAAGCGTGTCAGAGGTTACAGGTTCTAAGTTTTTTTTCTATCATCAAAACTGAAAATGTTCATCAGTGGTTACAGTCTATATCAAGCAGGGACACGTTTGTGTGCATTTTATTTTGTGATTTCACCGGAATGAATAGAGACTCTCCGCAACGGCGATAGATTGAAGAGCGCGTCTGAGTGAAGACTGCGCGTGCGCCGCTACAAGAGACACTATTTATCCATGACACTGATAGCAGCGGACACGAGCGCTCAGATTGAGATCAAAAACACATGTTAGCGCTATATCTCTTATTTAAAGGCACACTATGAAATATTTGTACCTTAAAGGATTAGTTCACTTTTTAAAAAAACTTTTGCTGATAATTTACTCACCCCCATGTCATCCAAGATGTCCATGTCTTTCTTTCTTCAGTCGAAAATAAATGAAGGTTTTTGATAAAAAAATTCTAGGATTTTTCTCCATATAATGTGCATAACACTGGGTGCCAAACGGTTCAAGGTCCAAATGACAGTTTCAGTGCAGCTTCAAATGGCTTTAAACAACACCAGGCGATGCATAAGGGTCTTATCTTGCGAAACGATCGCTCATTTCTAAAATAAATAAAAAACTTTAAGTTTTATGCCTTGTTCTGTCCGTGATGCGCGGTCGTGACTCTCCTGTTTGAACTCGTTCATCAAAATGAACGAGTCTTTTTTCCGAGTCATTTCGTTCATTTTGTTTGTTGAATGAACGAAATGACTCGAAAAAAGATTTGTTCATTTTAATGAACGAGTTCGAACAGAGAGTCACGACCGCGCATCAGGGTGCGTTTTTTTTTGCCATTGTTTTTTTATTTTGTTTTCGTCAGTGAAAAAAAAAGTCATTGATGAAAATTATTGCTAACAGGAAACTTTCTCAGAACTTTTGCTAACATTCTGGCAAGGTTTTCTTTGTGAACAAATGTTCTTCCAGTAACATTAATAGAATGTTCGTTCAAAGTTACCTGGTCTTAATAATATTCTCAAAACGCTAGCACAAAAACATTATTTATTCATGGAAAATTAAAAAGAAAAGTAACATTCCCATTATGTCTGAAAAATGATAAAATAAAATGTTCCCTTAACGTTCGCATAACCAAGAAAAACTTTTAAAACACTTCTGTAACTTGGTGGGAACGTTAGTAAAACGTTTTTAGGACATAGGCTATTGTTGTTAGCTGCATTGTGCCTGCTCTCCATTCCCCATCAAAATGGATTGTGTCCCAGCTGAACTTTTGTCCTGTGCTATAGTTCCCCCTCCTCCCGCTGATCTGTCCGTCCATGATTAAAGTATCTCGAGTACAAAAGTGCTGCACAAACTGAACAACTGCTGTTGAGATGAATAGGACAAATCACAACTAAAAATATCTGAAAACGGTGCCATCTAGTGGGCCAATCCCAAACTGTCACAATCTTGACTGACAATAGACGAGTCTGGGAAATGGTAGAAAACTGAATGAAATCAAACCAATAAGATGAGTTAGCAAAATGATGACATAGCTCTATCCTTTTCTGTATTGCCCTGAACTCAACATTACAACATGGAGTCAGTAAGGAAGATTTGAAATGTGCTTCGAGACTTCATGAAAATGCAGAGCCAGGATGAATGATTTGGGGGGGGGGGGATTAATTCTGAGACATTTTCTCCACTCTTCTTCATGAAACAAATGAACCGTAAGAAATATGCTTTCACAAATTGTTGACATAAGGATTGCGCCTGGATCTAGTTTATGAATACCGATGGATTGTGTAGAATACTGCTGAATACATAATCAGCGTCAGATATTGGCTCACACAAACAGATCTGTGCATGTTCAGGATAACCTCCAATGACATAAGCCTCCCTCGTCTCCATAGAAACAGCAGCAGTCTCAAAACATTCACTGGTACACTGAAGTAAACTACAGCCATGCAGGACATTGTGGGTTGATGCACTTTAGGCTGGGCAGCTTGCCATCAATCATATGTAGGCTTAAGATTTTTTTTTAAATTGCATGAGGTGTTCATCAGTAACCTTGGGATTCTTTGAACCCTGACAGAGACGGGTGGGTTAACACTGGGCGTCCCAAACAACTGACAGAAGCATCAGACACAGTCAGGACCAAATCATGCATGGGTTCATGATAATGGTAAAGACATTCACCGCCAAACAGTGGCGTAACTATCGGTAAGCAGGGTATGCGGTTGCTTACGGGCCCGGACCAATCAGGGGCCCGCGTGACTGGAAGATATTGATTGACAGCCGGGCCCCCCTATCGTATTACTACTTTTATTTTGATCGCATTTTACTTTATCACGATTTTATTTTAAATAAATAATGACAACAACATATTTTACTAATCATGTGTGAAACGAACAATCATGGATTTTCGTGTAATTTGTTTTGAGCTGGGATTAGGAAATCCCCGGGTTGGCTGTTTCTGTGCGCCACTTCATGCCGGATAGCTACTGATTTATCAAAACGATTCCATTTACAGCTTGTCACATAAATGTGTTTTTGCAAAACAGATATAAATCCGATCTTCGATTCCCGCGCTATATGCAGATTTAATAGAATTCACACCGAAAGCAGCATTTTATTGATCATCAGCTAAAATTTCAAAATCAAAAAACGCAATTAGAGAGATTGGCAACAGCACTGGTAAGATCATTCCGTTTTAATGAAGATTATTGTGTGTTAAGCGTCTGCGACTTACTTTCACTTTGATTTGCGATAGTTTGCACGTTGGCTTGATGATTTTGCTCATCTGCGGTGATGCGTGTTGCAGTTGCGCGCGCCGTCATATCTGACTATAACATGGTATAGCCTATAACACGCTCTCACACGTTTATTTTTTTAGCATTTTTAGAGGAGTTAAATTTACACATGTGGTTTCAACAACCAGAAGCATTTATACTTGTCCAGTTTCGTCTGGAATGCGGCCCAGACCTCCTCCTGAAGTGGTTTGAGCGATCGGATTCAAATCCATCTCGAATGCATTTCGACGGGCATGCATTTACACCTGGTCTTTTCACGATCGGATAGCTATACAATCACAGAAAAAGCATGAAGTGGCCAGGTGTAAACAGTTCCTTGCGTATTGCATGCAAAAGCCTGCTCGTGGACATTGCGTCATCACACGTAGTAGGGGGGCCCGCCTTGATAATCCTGCATACGGGCCCGGTGTTGGCTCGTTACGCCACTGCCGCCAAACACAAGACAAGCGTCACAGTTTAACTTTACAATGAATCAAGTAAATGGCATGGAGAGAACACTAGGAAAAGAAAATGGCTTCTTTGATGGTTTGGGCTCGTCTCATTTCAAAATAATCCACCCCACCCTGAACAAACTTCAAGGAACAGTTCACCCAAAAATGAGAATTCTTTGTTTTCACCCTCATTTCTATAATTTTCTGAGAATGTCACTTGTTTTCCTCTGCTGAGTTTGGTCCGTTTGACTTTCTTTCTTTGGTGTTACACAAAAGAAATTCTCAAAAAGTATTTTCAGCATCATTACTCCAGTTTTCAGTGTCACATGATCATTCAGAAATCATTCTAATATGCTGATTTGCTGCTCTTATTATCAATGTTGAAAATACACTCACCAGCCACGTTATTAGGTACACCTGTTCAATTGTTCGTTAATGCAAATATCTAATCAGCCAATCACATGGCAGCAACTCAATGCATTTAGACATGATCAAGACGATCTGCTGAAGTTCAAATTGAGGCATCAAAATGGGAAGAAATGAGATTTAAGTGACTTTGAATGTCTCATGGTTGCTGGTGCCAGACGGGCTGGTCTGAGTATTTCAGAAACTGCTGATCTGCAGAGATTCTCGTGCACAACCATCTCTCGGGTTTACAGAGAATGGTCAGAAAAAGAGTAAATATCCAGTGAGCAGCAGTTCTGGTGGTGAAAATGTCTTGATGATGTCAGAGGTCAGAGGTGAACGGCCAGACTGGTTTGAGCTGATGGAAAGGCAACAGTAACTCAAATAACCTCTCGGTCTGCAGAAGAGCATCTCTGAACACACAACACTTGAAGCAGAGCTACAGCAGCAGAACACACACCGGTGACACTCATGTCAGATAAGAACAAGAAACTGAGGCTACAATTCACATGGACTCGTCAAAACTGGACAATAGAAGATTGTAAAAACGATGCCTGGTCTGATGAGTCTCGATTTCTGCTGTGACATTCAGATGGTCGGGTCAGAATTTAGCGAAAACAACATGAAATCATGGATCCATCCTGCCTTGTATCAACAGTTCAGGCTGCTGGTGGTGTAATGGTGTGGAGGAGATTTTCTTGACACACTTTGAGCCTCTTAGAGCCAGTTGATCATTGTTTAAACACCACAGTCTACCTGAGTATTGTTGCTGACCATGTCTATCACGTTTATCAATCCTTCGATGGCTATTTCCAACAGGATGATATGCATTTCACAAAGCTCAAATCATCTCAAACTGGTTTCTTGTCAATGTCATCGAGTTCACTAAACTCAAATGGCCTCCAAGTCACCAGATCTCAGTCCAATAAAGCTCCTTTGGGATGTGCAGGAACGGGAGATTCACATCATGGATGTGCAGCCAATAAATCTGCAGCAACAGTGTGACGCTCTCATGTCAATATGGATCAAAAACTCTGAGGATTGTTTCCAGTTCCTTGTTGGATGTATGCCATGAAGAATTAAGAGAGTTCTGAAGGAAAAAGGGGGTTCAAACCAGTACTAGCAAGGTCTACCTAATAAAGTGGCGGATGAGTGTAGTGCTGCTTAAAGTCCTGTTCACACCAATGATGATAGCTATAACTATAAAGTTTTAAAGTAACACCAGGTAGCTTTTGCCTTCGGGGTCCCCCTGCAGTTGGGAAACAGTATTGTCCTCTACTGGCGCTTTTCCACTGCATGGTACGGTACGGTTCGGTTCGGTACGGCTCACTTGTGGTGCTTTTCCACTGCATGGTACGGTACGGTACGGCTCGCTTCGGCTCGCTTTAAATGGTACCTGATCTGTTGAGGTTCCAAGCGTACCGCACCGGTACTAAAATGTGACGTGAAACACTGCAGATCACTGATTGGTCAGACAGACAGAATCGTCACTATCAGCGTCATTGGATTTGCGACACGAGACACTAAACCCGCTATACAAGTCATATAACCAGTAGACAACAGCCAACGTGGTAGTGTGGTGATTACAAAAGTAGATAAGTAATTGTAAATAAATAAGTAGATAAATAGTAGTAAATAAATATATTATATGTAAGATGTGACGACAAGAGAATGTATTTCTAATACATGTTTTTTTTGTGATTATTTCTTTGATGATTAATGTTCCCTGCTCAATCGTTCGACTATTTGATTGCTTTTGCCTTTTTGGAGTGTTTTCGCCTGCTTAAGGGGGAGGGGGCTCGCGCGCTGCTCAAACAATACAGACCACTGATAAGTGAAGCAGCAGCAGCTCCGTGTCCTGTATTCATTTATACCTATTTCTCCCTCATCAGGTATGAAATATATAAAAGCAATGAGAGTATGTTTTTTTGACATGTAAGAGTTCAAGAAATGTTAATTACATTGTTTAAAGTGTTTAAGTTTACTGTTATTACGGACATGTAAAAGTTTGCTGCAAGTGACGTCTGTGTGCTGCGTCACGCGTGCTAGTTATACATTTCATGCTAGTGATGGAGACCATGCGGTCTCAGAGAGAAGGCGCAATATTAGAGTAAGTACACAAATAATATGTGTCTTGGTGAAATAATGCAATGAGTAAGTTGTAAAAGCCAAATGACTTTGAAAATGAGTGTTTGTACTAAAAATGTATCAGGAAGAATAATTCTGGCAAACATGAACACATTTTTAGGATTTATTCACGTGTAAAAATGTTATATATGTCATCAGTGAATATTCCAGAGTACAGGTCTATGCTTAATCTGTGGACACAGTAGTAAAAGAGAAATACTGGTACTTTATATGTAATTCTGTTATATATTAGCCTACTCTTGAAGTAATGCACTGTCATTGATTGACATAAGATATATTGAACTGTTTTACATTGTATAAAAAAACAATACAGACCACTGATAAGTGAAGCAGCAGCAGCTCCGTGTCCTGTATTCATTTATACCTATTTCTCCCCTCATCAGAGACGGTGAGGGTACTACATTTTGGAGGCCCCGCTGGGATTGAAATGCAGTGAAGGTCGGCGTCCATAGATGATGGTCTACCTCCAGTGTCATTCGCCCTGACTTGCGGCTGAGGAGAACAGAGTGGGAACGGCTCGCGTCCACGTTGAGTTCGGAAGAAGAGTGCGTGCTATCTGAGGTTGATCGTCGATACCCGGAACATTGCCATTTTCCAACCAGCTAAGACTGCTTTTCTGCATCACACTGCACACACCCACAGCCCAAGTGAACCATGGATCTGTTAGAGGACTTAAGACTTGAAGTGATAGGAGTATTGTATTCACTATCAAGAGAAAACCTTGTGAAATTGTGTGATTTTTTGAATATTGAAGGGAGTGAACATGTTATCGACAAAAGCCGCTCATGTGTCATTTCTGCACTAGTGAACCATCTTGAAAGGGAGGGGTTAGATGAACTGGAAGATAATGGCATGTCAGAACTTTTGTGTGTAAGAGACAAAATTTGTGAACTTCAACGGGGGAGTGAAAATACCTCAGAACAGACAGCACATGTGAATCAGAGAGTGATTGTAGACTCAGTAGTGCAGGTCACAGAGCAAGAAAAGCTACAAAAAGAAATTGATACGTTGCAGTTAGCTTTGCAAAAACTAATTGAACAAAAACATAACATCGTTACAAGCACACAGCAGAATGTTAGTGCCCCACACCACACAAACATGCAGCTAAGCTATGACACACAGCAAAGTTTAGACACACAAACTACCAACCTAAAGTGTCACTCAGCGTCAACACGACCAGTTATGTCAACATGGAGCAGGGAGTTCAAAATATCTGGCCAGATAGGTGAACCTGGGCAAAAAGACAAACTCTCCTTCTCAAGTCTAGCTCACCAAATTGAACATGGACGGAGCAGAGGTTACTCTGAGCTTGAAATTGTTGATGCTGTAATCCGAGCAATTGCACCAGGCATGCAGCTTCGTAGCTACTTAGAGGGAAAGACAAACCTTACACTGCCCACATTAAGACGGATTCTCAGGGCTCATTTCCAAGAAAAGGGTGCCACTGAGCTGTATAAACAACTTACCTCAGAGGTACAGAGCAGCAGAGAGAACCCCGCAAAGCTTTCTTGTCCGCTGTCTGGATTTACGACAAAAGATTCTGTTTGCTTCACAGGAGGCCGAATCCAGTTTGAAGTATGACCCACAGCTAGTCCAAAGCATGTTTCTCCACACTATCCTGACGGGCCTACAGAATGACAGCATTAGAGGTGATTTGCGACCCTATTTGACACAAACTGATGTAAGTGACGAACTACTCTTTGATAAAGTCAATCTGGCATGCACCCACGAAGCTGAGCGCCAAAGTAAAAAGAAACTCGTCCAACCATGCACCACTAAAGTACACACAGTTCAATCCAGTGATACCACTCTGGAGAAAAAGGGAAAAACACCACCTCAGCCCAATCCAGAGAAGACTGAACTTCAGATCTTAAGTGAGCTGAGGGAAATGCGTTCAGGCATGGCACTGTTGAAAGACCTCAGTGCGGAGGTATCTCAAATTAAAGAGTCAATCAAGCAACCTCAGGTCATGTCCACTCAGTGCCCCCCGCTAACTAGCGCATCCCCGCCACAGACTCAATACCCTGCACAGACCCAATATCCACCTCAATATTACTGGCAGCCTTACGACCAGAGGAGAGAGACAGTTCCACGACCACAGTGGCTCCCAGCACAACGCTATCACCCTCCTGCGCTTCGAGTAAGGAAATGCTTTGCATGTCAACAAAGTGGGTTGGATGTCTACTGTAGTCACTGTTACAAGTGTGTGGTGGTAGCGACCATTTCTCAGCTGGCTGTCGAGCACGGATGCCCACGACACACAGAGATGGTTCTTTAAACGAGGACAGGTCACGACCGCGGGACAGGCCGTGACCAGTGCGATGGAAGAGTCCCGTCAAAGCTGTTCATTTGGTGGCACCATTCACCCTGACCTCATGTTGAGACACTGTGAGACTGGTAAGCAAACATTGTACCGCTCTGGGGCATGTCAATCTAATCACGGGACAGAAAATGGGAAACAACGTAATCAGTCCTCCAATGTCATTATAAATTCTGCTTTGCCAAAAGGGAAATCGAAAGAAAAAAGGTCGATGGGTACTGCTTTTGTGGGGAAGCAGTGTCTGGTACAGTGTTACATTCAAGGCCAGCTTGTTGATGTATTATGGGATACAGGATCTCAAGTGTGTATAGTGGACGAACTGTGGAAAAACAAACACTTACCAAATATCAGACTGAGAAATGTTGCAGAGGTAATTGATGCGCCTGAAGGACTCTGCCTTGTGGCGGCAAACGGGCAGGACATACCTTATGCAGGGTGGATGGAAGTGACTTTTGGGTTGGCATCAAATGAAGTAAAAGCAAAAGAACTGATCATACCTGTGTTGGTAATGAAGGGCAGAGAGCTTCGTCATCCTATCATTGGATACAACGTGATTGAGCAAATAGTGAACAACAAGGAAGTAACTCAGCCAATCACCAATGAATCGGTGGAGAGAGAAAAAGTTCAAGCTTTCATTGAGCAAGTTCATGCAGAAACGTCATGTGAATATTTAGTCAAAACAAAAAAAGAAAATGTTCATGTGCCCAAACACACATCAGTACAAATTGAATGCAGAGTGCAGTCACACCGACCAAAAGTAAATACATTGCTAATTTTTGAGCCTGACGTTAACCCACAGTGGGCGGAGGGGTTGGAGTTCTGTGAGACGATTGTAACCCTGCGACAACATGCATCTCCCCACATAATTGTCAGTGTACAGAACCCTACGGATCATGACCTACTGTTAGCAGGCAAAATGGTCATAGGCACAGTGCAACCTGTACAGGCAGTGTATCCAACTGCCACTTGTGAGGGACCTGACTTAACTTCTTTGAGGGTCAGTCAAATAACAGATGAAACCGTCCATACCTCTGACATCGCATGGGAACCACCGCTGGACTTAAGCCATCTCAGTGAGTCTAGAAGACACATTGTAAGACAGATGCTGAGAGAGGAAGCAGCTTCCTTTTCGAAATCCGATGATGACATTGGCTGCATAGATGGGCTGCAGTTGACTATCTCGCTAACAGACTCAATCCCAGTCGCACGCACTTACCAGTCAGTACCTCGTCCCCTGTACAAAGAAATGAAGGATTACCTACACGATCTCATTGCCCAAGGATGGGTTAAACAGTCAAACTCGCCGTATTCCTCGCCAGTGGTCTGCGTCCGAAAAAAGGATGGTAGTTTGCGGTTGTGTATTGACTACAGAGAATTAAATCGGAAAACAAACCCCGACAGACAGCCCATTCCACGTGTCCAGGATATCATGGACAGTCTTGGAGGAAACAGCTGGTTCTCACTACTTGACCAAGGAAAAGCATACCATCAGGGTTTCATGGCCAAAGAGAGTAGACCCATGACAGCTTTCGTGACGCCATGGGGGTTGTATGAATGGATTCGTATCCCTTTTGGTCTGATGAACGCTCCCGCGGCTTTCCAACGCTGCATGGAAGAGTGCCTGAAGGATCTCCGAGACGATTGCTGTGTCCCCTACCTTGATGACACGCTAGTGTTCAGCAAATCTTTTGAAGACCATGTCAATGATGTGAAAAGAGTCCTGCAGCATTTAAGGCGATATGGGATCAAACTCAAGCCTAGTAAATGTGAGATGTTCAAGCGGGAAGTTCGTTACCTGGGGAGGATTGTGTCCGCGGAAGGAAGTAAAATTGACCCTGCTGACACCGAGGCTGTGAGAGCCCTGAGAGAGAAAAGACCCAGCACGGTGGGACAGCTGAGAGCCGTACTTGGCCTGTTAAGTTACTATAGGCAATACATCAAAGATTTCTCCAAGATTGCTGGGCCGCTCTATGACTTGCTGAAAGGAGAAGTGGAGAAAAAGGGCGAAGGATACAATGGAACCACCACCAAGTGTACAAAAAATAAAAAGAAAGGAGTGCCTTCTCAGAAACCCATTCTATGGACAGAAAACCATCAGCAGAGATTGGAGACACTAATAGACTGCTTGGCGGAACCTCCGGTCCTTGGATTTCCTGATTTCTCGCAGCCGTTTATACTCCATACAGATGCCTCCAACCAGGGACTTGGTGCGGTTCTGTACCAAAGGCAACAGGGGAAACTTAGAGTTATTGCTTATGGATCCCGTACACTGACAGCCTCTGAAAGAAATTATCATCTTCACTCAGGGAAATTGGAGTTTCTAGCCTTGAAGTGGTCCATCACAGAGAAGTTCCGTGATTATCTGTACTACGCACCTACCTTCACAGGATACAGCGACAACAATCCGCTTACCTATGTACTGACTAGTGCCAAGCTCAATGCGACTGGATCCAGGTGGGTTGCGGAGCTCGCGGATTTCCATTTCACCATAAAATACCGCCCTGGTAAAGAAAACATTGATGCAGACAGCTTATCCAGGATGCCGCTGGAAGTTGGAACCATGATGGAGCAATGTACAGAGGAACTCTCATCCGATTGCGTCGAAGCAACCATACAGGCTGTAGAAGTGCAAGATCCTGCCATGTCGTGGACAGCCATGAGTTCGCTTTATGATCCGACGGAGTGTGCTGAGTCAGGGCAGTCTTTTTCCACCGATGAGATACGACAAGCGCAGAGAAGTGATACCCACATTGGACCTGTAGTACAATGTAAGAGGGCTGGCGAAAAACCCTCCAGACACTTATTAAGGACATTCAGTGCACAGAGTAGAAGCTTGCTGCGTCAATGGGACAAACTATGCATTGGAGAGGATGGAATACTCCGCCGGAAGACAGCTACCCGATCTCAGCTTGTGCTGCCTGAAATATATAAACAACGTGTTCTGCAGGAGTTACATTGTAAAATGGGGCATCAAGGAGTGGAGAGGACGACGTCATTGATTGTAGAAAGATTCTTCTGGCCCAAAATGCAGGGTGAAATTGAACATTTCGTGACCAAGAGTTGTAACTGTCTGAAACAAAAGAAACCAAGTAGAGAAACCAGAGCACCACTAATGAATATTGTCACCACTCACCCATTTGAACTCGTTTCCATTGACTTTTTGCACCTGGACAGGAGTAAAGGAGGGTATGAATATATCCTGGTGATAATTGATCACTTCACGAGGTTTGCGCAAGTGTACGCCACCACATCAAAATCTGCAAAAACTGTCGCTGATCGAATATTCAATGACTATGCACTGAAATTTGGATTTCCCCAAAAGATTCATCATGACCAGGGAGCAGAATTCGAGAATCAGTTGCTTTACCAGTTAAAAAAGTATTGTGGAATTGCAGGATCGCGAACAACCCCATACCACCCGCAAGGAAACGGACAGGTTGAACGTTTCAACCGGACGTTGCTCCAGATGTTAAAAACTTTGACAGAAACAGAGAAGTCCAACTGGAAGGAGTCATTGAACAAACTTACTTTTGCCTACAACAGTACGCGATGTGAGGTTACTGGATTTTCACCATTCTATCTCTTGTTTGGGAGATCACCGAGACTACCCGTTGACTTGCTCTTTGGATTAACGGCAGCGGAAGGGACTAACAACCATAAGGAATATGTAAAGAGATGGAGGCAAGGAATGCAGGAAGCTTTTGAGATTGCCAAAGAAAACAGCAAGAAGACAGCAGAAAGGAACAAAAGGAACTATGAGGGCAAAGTGAGGAACTCAGTGTTGCACCCAGGAGATCGTGTTCTGGTGCGAAATCTCACACCCAGAGGAGGTACAGGAAAGCTTCGCAATCACTGGGAAGATGATATACACACAGTTATTCGTCGAATGGGAGAAGAAAGTCCTGTTTATGAAGTCAAGCCGGAACGAGGGAAGGGAAGATCGAGGGTTCTACATCGAAATCTCTTGTTACCGTGTGATTACCTGCCGATGGAAATGGAGCTCAGAACACAGCCAAAAACAAAGAAAAGAGTGGACAAACCTACCTCTGTAGAAAGGGATGAATCTAGCTCGGAGGAAGACGATGAAGGATGTAGTCAGTGGTACTTACCTGCGGTCCAGTCTCAGCAACCTGTGGAAGGAAACAATGAGTTGGAAAGAAGAAACTTACCAGTTATCTGGCCCCGTGAACCTGAAAAGGAAAGGGAAGAAATTGGTCAAGAGGTAGCGAAAGATCATGAAACAGAAGTTCGAATGGAAAATGAGGAGATATCTCAACAGAAAGTTGATGTGATGGAGGAGGAACAACCTGGAAGAAAATCTGACGATACAGCAGATGGACATCTAGCCCTGTGGGAAAGTAACCGTGAAGAAGAACAGGAGTGTAGATTGCCTAAGAGAGAGAGGAGACCACCAAAGACATTCACCTATGATTACCTGGGTACCCCTGCATGCTATAATGTAGAGCAGATGAACACAATAGCGTTTCAACCCACGCCATATGAAATGCACAGCATGACTCCATGGACTTACCCAGCATCACAGTATCAGCCAGTATACTTTTACCCATATAAAGACTTATATGCACACTGAAAAGTATGGATTAGAAAAAAAAAGCAGTATTAGGGGGACAAGAGACTATGCAGTTCCCTAATAATCCCTTTATTGATGAACTGAACATACAGTTAACTTGCAGTGCATACATAAATTAGAACATTTGCATATTAGACAGCACCACTTAAAGAAGAAAGTGAAAACAAAGTAATGTCGGGACGACATGTATTTTCGAGGGGGAGAGTGTGGTGATTACAAAAGTAGATAAGTAATTGTAAATAAATAAGTAGATAAATAGTAGTAAATAAATATATTATATGTAAGATGTGACGACAAGAGAATGTATTTCTAATACATGTTTTTTTTGTGATTATTTCTTTGATGATTAATGTTCCCTGCTCAATCGTTCGACTATTTGATTGCTTTTGCCTTTTTGGAGTGTTTTCGCCTGCTTAAGGGGGAGGGGGCTCGCGCGCTGCTCAAACAATACAGACCACTGATAAGTGAAGCAGCAGCAGCTCCGTGTCCTGTATTCATTTATACCTTTTTCCCCTCATCAGGTATGAAATATATAAAAGCAATGAGAGTATGTTTTTTTGACATGTAAGAGTTCAAGAAATGTTAATTACATTGTTTAAAGTGTTTAAGTTTACTGTTATTACGGACATGTAAAAGTTTGCTGCAAGTGACGTCTGTGTGCTGCGTCACGCGTGCTAGTTATACATTTCATGCTAGTGATGGAGACCATGCGGTCTCAGAGAGAAGGCGCAATATTAGAGTAAGTACACAAATAATATGTGTCTTGGTGAAATAATGCAATGAGTAAGTTGTAAAAGCCAAATGACTTTGAAAATGAGTGTTTGTACTAAAAATGTATCAGGAAGAATAATTCTGGCAAACATGAACACATTTTTTAGGATTTATTCACGTGTAAAAATGTTATATATGTCATCAGTGAATATTCCAGAGTACAGGTCTATGCTTAATCTGTGGACACAGTAGTAAAAGAGAAATACTGGTACTTTATATGTAATTCTGTTATATATTAGCCTACTCTTGAAGTAATGCACTGTCATTGATTGACATAAGATATATTGAACTGTTTTACATTGTATAAAAAAACAATACAGACCACTGATAAGTGAAGCAGCAGCAGCTCCGTGTCCTGTATTCATTTATACCTATTTCTCCCCTCATCAGAGACGGTGAGGGTACTACAGTAGCACCTGTGTTTTACTTTCTTGAAAAAAAAAAGAGATCAAAACTCTAAAATAAATGGCTGAATCGTGGTCGAGGTGCAGACGTTCCTCTCGTTGGTTGCCGAGGAGCGGGGGCAAAACGGAATGAAAAGGTGTTCCAAGTAGCTCAGCTCTTAGCCGCACACGGCTATCACAGGACCTACAAACAGTGTAACGATCAGTCCCACCCACTTTGAAGCGGTACTAACTGCAGTGGAAAAGCAACCGCGCTAAAGCGAACCGAACCGTGCCGTACCGAGCCGAGTCGTACCACGCAGTGGAAAAGCAAAGCGAGCCGAACCGTTCCGCGCCGAGTCGAACCGTACCGAACCGAACCGTGCCATACCATGCAGTGGAAAAGCGCCATACTACTATCGTAAACTGTCATCCTACATGCATGTGCATTTGTTGACAACCATGATAGCCCTGAACACTGTAGGAGGAGGTCACATGCAGGTGTTCTGCCTGCGTCGCGTGTGAAATGTCTTCATCCCAGGTACAGTGGATTATTCAGCATGTCATAGGAATATAATTTCATGGGTTTTATTTATTTTTTTCTAACGACAAATGATCGCGATGCTCACGTTTACAAGCCAGCGTCATTATAGTAGCCTAGTCTATTGGTTACCGATTTACTGAATCTATATGATACTTCAATGCAATGTTTGAGTGGTAGATAATAACCATATATCGTCAATATTATAATATCAAGCTATATTACCGTATATACCCGAATATAAGACGACCCTGAATATAAGACGACCCCCATTTTCCAGACTTATTTTTTGGGGAAAAAGAGACACACGCACACGCAAACGCACACACACACTTATTTTTTGGGGGAAAAGAGACACACGCAAACACGCATGCACGCACACCACACACACACACACACAGAGGCGCGCGCGCGCTCTGGAGGGAGGCTGTCGCGCGCTCTTAAGAAGCATGTGAAGAGCGCGGCGCACTACAGTAGTGATGTTTCCTCGCGCGGACCCGCTTCACCTGTTTGTCTGAGGTACTTTTGAAATATAATCTTATACAAATATGCTAAACGTTTAAACTGGCCATTCTAAGTGGGTTTTGTAACTTTTCTCAATTGTTTTTTTACTTTAATACACAAATAAAGTAGCTCACCGAAATGCTTGGCAAGAAATTTCTCCCTTTCCCCCCGTGATTTTGTCTATATCGCGAATATAAGACGACCCCCCATTTTTCAGCCTATTTTTAGGACAAAAACCTCGTCTTATATTCGGGTATATACGGTATTATATCAATAATGCGCGCACGTGCGTATTAATGCGTAGGCTACTCTAGCACACAGGCAAGGTCTCTCGTGCTCTCCTTCTCTCTGTCGTGGGCGCGTGTAATTAATGCGCACTCTAGCACACACACTCAAGGTCTCTCGCTCTCTCTCTCCCTCTCTGTCGTGCGCGTATTCAACGAAACCTATAATATATAAATATATTAAAGATTAAATATGGGACAAAACATGATTTTTTCATAATAAGTCGGGACACTAAAATTAGAGTTGAAATACGGGACTGTCCCGGGAAAAAAGGGACGTCTGGTCAGGTCACCCTAGCTAGTATGCAAGCAATATACTTACTAGTACAAAAAGCAAAAGTTAGAAACAAAATTAGAATTGTCTATTTTGGGGTGAACTATATCCCTTTAAATCCACAAATAACTGCACCTCTCTCTCTCTCTCTCTCTCTCTCTCTCTCTCTCTCTCTCTCTCTCTCTCTCTCTCTCTCTCTCTCTCTCTCTCTCTCTCTCTCTCTCTCTCTCTCTTTTTTTGCTTGGAGTTAAAGGGATAGTTCACCTAAAAATTAATTTACTCACCCTCAAGTTGTTTCAAACCTGTATGACTTACTTATTTTACTTCTGTTGAACACAAAAGAAAATGTTTTGAAGAATGTTGGTAACCAGACTGTTGATGTTAACCATTGATTTCTACAGTATTTTTTTCCCTACTTTGGAAATCAATGGCTACCGTCAACTTTTTGATTACCAACATTCTTCAAAATATCTTCTTTTGTGTTCAACAGGAGAAATAAACTCATGCAGGTTTGAAACAACTTGAGGGCGAGTAAGTGATGACAACATTTTCATTTTTGGGTGAACTATCCCTGATGAGGGGGGAAATGCCCTAAATATCACATCCTGTCTCTTACCTGGACTCTTGTCAAGGAAAAGGCAGCAATGTGTCTGCAGTATCCATGGTAACACCTGTGGCAGATGGAGAAATGAAGATGGAAATAGTACAATGGAGTAAATTTCACACACAGAGAACGAGACAGTCAGTGAGTGGAGGGAAGAGGATGAACAGATGAGATAAACCATTTCACTGTGACAGGGGCCATGATAACTCAAGTTAATGGACTCTTCGACCTCCTGATGCTGCATGAGCAAAAAAAAAAAACAAAACAAAAAGAAGAAAAAAAAATCACAAACATAGGTACTCCTCCACAATCCACAGCCTATAGATATTTAACTCTCAATATTGACTTGCAAAACCCTTTGCATATAAACAGATACTGGATAATGTTACATTGAGATAGATATGATGTCATCACTGTTTTAGGCAAAAGCAGGTGTCTAAAAAAATAATTATGACTATTTATGACATCAGCAGAAACGTTTTTTTTTTTTTTTTTATGACACGTGAATAATTTCCATCATCTAAGTTATAACTGTCTTGAATTCGACTAGAACATCAGATTATTAGAATAGGCTACTGCTATAAAAGCACTATTTTATTTCCATATCTGCAATACCTTTTTCAGAGCTGACATTCTCCAGGGGTTCGTAGCATCGCTTGAATGCGGATGTTTATAAGATCAGGATCAGGTGTGTGTATCAGCAGCAGTCCATGGCTTTCATAAACACACACGTGTTCAGCTGCAGTCCGTTCGCATCAGCACAATCCCTGCAGACCCTCCGCATCATCCGCCCGCTCCAGCCCATACACTGCGTTATCAGAACTCATTTATACATCTGATTAACACACTGAGCTTAGAAAGAAAGAAGGTGGTCATGGTCGAGAGGCATTCAAATAAAGCGTCATTGCCATAAATAACTTGACAACTTTGGAGACGTTTCGTCCACTAGAGGGAGCGATAGATAGATAGATAGATAGATAGATAGATAGATAGATAGATAGATAGATAGATAGATAGATAGATAGATAGATAGATAGATAGATAGATAGATAGATAGATAGATAGATAGATAGATAGATAGATAGATAGATAGCAAAGCAGTGCATAATTAGGCTACATAATAAAAATTGTAGGCCTAGTTAAAGTGATATATTAGATTACGTGTTAATCTACAATTGTTGACCTAACGTATTGTTCTTGTGCCATAATTGTCACAGTGTCTAGTTGGTGTTCCCTTGGGGGTCCACTAGAGATCTCTTCCCCATACCGTCAGCACCTCATCATGAACTGCATTTCCCATAATCCTTTGTCTGAACTCGTCACTCACTGATCATTGCACACAGCTGTTCCCACTCACATTGTTTGTACCTGTCTATTTATACCCTGCCAGTTTCTGTGATTGTCGTGGAGTCCTTTCTTAATGTCTGTTTACACTTCTGAGTTCGTTCTGGTTTGTTCCTCGTTTTGGACTGTCTCATGGATTTTGACCTTTGCCTGGCTGTTTATGCACTCTAAAAAACGTTGGGTTATTTGTTTAACCCAACCGATGGTTTACACATATTGGGTCAATATATTGGGTTATTTTTCCAAAATATTGGGTCATTTATAAAATCGTTGGGTTATTTTTAGAAATAACCCGACGGTTGGGTCAGATAATCTTTGGTTTCCGCAGCGACGGTTCAAATTTTAACGGACGTGACAGAAGTTAGTCAACACAGAAGCTGCTGCTGCCTGCTGCATCCTGATTATGAAAGGTAGTGCTAAGTCATGTAATTTTTATAACATCAAGTATTGTGTACTGAGACATTGAATATAATTATTATAAAACTAAATTTTATATTTTTAAAAAACGAAAAAGTTCCCTTAGTCCGTTTTCCGGTAGTGAGATCGATTGGAAATTAATCCTAGCTATCCCCGTTAGCTCGCTAGCAGTAATAAAGTTATTAATTATAATATTATACTAGCGAAATCGTTTACTGATGTACTACCAGTACCTAATGTTACTACAATAAATTAGCTAAGTAGCTAACGTTCGGCCTAGTCTGAAATCACTATCTAGCATTACGCCTGTTTTGCGGTAACTTTATTCGTTATAGCAAATGTATTAAAGGCACTTTAGTGATGGTCTGTCCCAGCTGAAGCAGTGCTCTAGACTACTATGTGTACAGGTGAGACTGCAATTGTCACTAAATGCGTGACGAAAGAGCTCTACTTATTTGAACCGTAGTGCACGGACCATTTATCAGCTCGGCCCAGCGGCACGAGCTCAGACATCGGCCACACGACACCACAGCAGCGGTGTGAGATGCAGTGAGAACCGTTTGAGTTCGCTGAAATCTCCGAGATGAAAGAAAGATGAAAAAGTGCAGATATTCCCAACAACATTCATTGAAGCGTAAAACATGAAACACAATGAATGCGTAAAACACAATTGCACATTGTGCAACAAATAAACGATTAGTTCATGATTAAGAAAGTTTCTTTTCCAAAACACAGTTTACCTTGATTTACTGTAACACTTTAACTATGGTATTTTGGCAGAAATGTGGTAATGAATGTTGTTGTATGAATAGTCATGTATGTGCATGCAGCTGTAGCTGAAGCATCCAATTATAGTATTTTTTTTTTCTTATGAAGTTTTTGCCTTTTATTTAAATGTGTTGCACTAAATGTGTTATATTTTTGTTTTAGACAAATGGGTTAATTTGTGAAGCAGACTACAACAGGCGATCTTCTGCCTTTTAATTGAAACCTTTCAAGGTGAGTAAGCTATTGAAATAAGTGATATAAAAGGGTTTTTACAAACTTATTTTTAAGGACTAGCTTACTTTTCTGAAAATATTTCTAATTTTCTGCTTCATTCTAACACAGGAAGGAGTAAATGAAAGTTTTACACTGCTGGATGACAATGGTTCTCAACTCTGGAACTGGACAGCACGCCTTCCTTATCTGGCACGAGTCTTGGAGTCCCTCTACTAACAAGCTGGTAAGTTGAATAATGATTTGAGAGACCAAATGTGCAGTGCTGGGGCTACTACAGATCCAGTTAATTGCTTATGTTTGTTTGTTTTTTTAGCTGTCTTCCCTCATTTTAATACAGTATGTTTTCATTTCAGTAGAGTCTAAGCTGTCTGATGACTGACAATAATGTGGCAAAAAGAAAGCAAGAAGTCCTCACAGCCAAGTCCTGGAGTTCATGAATTCACACACCAACTCAACAAACTGCAATGCGTGGAATTGATCCTCTCGAACAAAAACTATCGAAGAAATCATTAGAGAACATCCCAGACTTCACAGTTTTCTTGGAATGGTGAGTTTAATAATGTTCAGAATAGAGAGTATGCGCGTGACGTCACCTTCAAGTGGCAGAATGACTGCCGTGGAAAAAACACATACAAAATGGGAAAGAGCTTTAAGATTTATTTGTACAACTAGATTTGACAAGAAATCTGCGGTATATTTTTACTGACTGCCGAAAGCTACTGTCCAGTAGTAGTGGGAAGTTCAGGAAATTTTACTGACTCGGATCTTTGAATCTCTTTTTTTCAAGTCATTTCATTAATTAGACTCGAGAGGTGAACTAATCATGTATCTTTCCGGTACTGACAGCATAGCCTCCAAGACTGACGGGAAGAATGAAAGATTTGGACCCGAACACAAACACTCAAGAGATCTACTAATCAATTCTGTTTCCAGAACAGAACTTATAGGATGTTGTGCATGCGCAGTCAACTCAAAATGAAAGAATCGTTTTATGAACCGACGCGAGTGCTTTGTGCAAAAAAATCATTATTGTTGTGTTCACGCTCTTGTCGTCTACTCTCGCATTTAACACAACACGCATGCTCGAGGTGCTCTCGTGTTTGAGTTTAATATTTTGCAAATAAAGTGGTAAATTTTTAAGTTTAAGTTTAAGGGATAGAATATACTCATCATGCTTCATAAAATTGAGGTTGAACTCGCATGGATTAGGCCTACTTTAATGACGTCTTTGCTACCTTTCTGGGGCATAGTTGCATAGCTGTCAATGAAGGGACAAAAATCTCCCAGAGTCTTTATTTATGTTCCGAAGATTAACGCAAGTCTCACATGTTTGGAATGATATGAGGGCGAGTAATTAATGACAGAGTTTACATTTTTGGGTAAACTATCCCTTTAACAGCAGGTGTAATGAGTAATTAGAGTGACCATAATTTAATTCAATACAGCACTGCTGTGATGTAACTTTTTCATAATTTAAACTGTTGATGTTGTCACAGTGCATGCCCAACTGAACTTTATTTATTCTTTTAAGGTTGGAAGTGGAACTGACATGGTGCCGATCTGAACAGTGAGACATGCCTGGATCCACGTGACGATGCTTGGGGACAAAGAGAACTTGCAAGTTTTTATCATATTCAGTGTGAAAGCAGTTGAACAGAAGACATTATTTCAAGCAATGGATCTGTTTCAAAAATGTTTAACATCTATGACATAAACTATTTCAAGACCTCTGCATCCATTTGGGAGTTTTTGTAGCATGCAAACTTTAATATATCCGGAGGAGTTCCTTTAACAGATTGCTGCCTCATCAAGAACTTTGATCATCAACATCATCATCATCAGGTCCAGTAGTCAGCATATGTATTTTTAGTTGTATTACTTAAAGTATGTTTACAACAATACATCAATGCATTCAGTGCGCTGTTGAAGACCTTTTAATAAAGTTGTGATTAGGATTTAATGTTATTCATTTGTGTATTTTGTCCATATTTGTATAGGTTTTGAATTTAGTGAATTTTGAATTTTTGTGTGCTGTGTGTATATATTTTATGTATTTGTACCCTATGTACATGTTTTGAATGTGGACTGTTTGTACATTTGCATAGGTTTTGAATTTATTATGTGTGTTGTATGTACACTTGTGTATTTTGAATATATGTACACTATGTATATTATACATTAAATGCTAGACTCCCCAATATATAGTTTGTAATTTAAAAATATATTTGTTGAAACATATGTATTGTTTTATACAAATAAACAATCTGTATTTGAAAACAGTGCATTTTATTTATTAAAATAAGGTAATAAATAAAAATAAATATTAAACTCAACTGTTGGGTTATTTTAACCCAACTGGTATTTAACCCAATACATTGGGTTAAAATAACCCACAGTTGGGAAGGTGCTATACCACCCCATAGTTGGGTTATTCGTTGGGTTATTTTTAACCCAACATTTTTAAGTGAGATGATTACGGATTAGTCTACCCCATTAAAACTGCACTTGGATCTACCTGTTTATTATTTATTTGACAATAATGATATGAAAATACAAATAGAAAGAAAATATTACATTCTTTATCAACAACAAGTGTTTGAAACATTAGGACTATTAAATCATGGTTTCCCAGTTTGTGAAGGAACTGCAGGGTTCGTGATTTGATGAAAGGCTGATGATTTAATAATAAAAAACGTACAATAAAAAATAAAAATAGAAAAAATAGCTAATAATAATATACATTTTCGGTGTTCCTGCATGTCATGTTACCCCGACATTAATGTGAATATGTAATCAGAAAAAAATTTACTAATTTGATTATGACCATTTTTTAAGTAGGCCTACTTAAATTGTGGAATCTGATTAGGTAATTCAGATTACATGCAATCAGTTACCCAGAACTGATAGATAGATAACTAGATAAAGGTTATCGATAGGTTCAATATTAAATTTTTTTTTTTTATGAAACTTTCTATTTTTATTTAATTATTTATTAATGTATTATCAATTTTACCATAAAGTGACTTAAAAACAGGTTATATTGGGTAAAAAACACTGATTGTTTTTTACTATTGCCCTAACAACAAAAACTTCAAAAAAAAAAAAAAATTCCATTGCTTTTTGCTTGGTGATGATAAAGGGAATTGTTGCTCTTATTTAACGTTATGTTTGTATGTTTAGGAGAATTAAGACAACAATTCTAACAGTATTCACATGAACAAAATCTGTCATTTCATAAGAAATATCTTTCCATTTAGTAAAAAAAAAGACTTAAGGATAAATACTGTTTATATGACAATGATAAGTTTTGGAAACAGCAATGATCATAAGTGTCACAGGTTATCATGTATAAATGTGATCCATATGTCAATAATATGGGCAAATGAGTGAATTATTAATGCAAACCATATAAAACTTTTCAAACAAACAAGACCTTCAAAAGGCCTCAACAAATTAGAGTTGCTTGATAAATATGCACATTCAATATTGGCAATATGAATATAAAACAAATAAATGTGTGAGAAAATAAGACAAATGCTTTGAATACAGACAGAAAATGGGAATGTATTAGTTCACTACTAATTGTTTACATTTTTTATTCAAATATTTTCCAGTGGTCTGAGAAATTTCCCCTCGGTTTAAATGACCCTTGAAAGAAGCGTCAAACCTGACTAAAAATGTTTTAAACCCTAATGTGTTTGCACTATACAATTTTCATAGTTGAAACAGTTTAGAACTTTCTGAACTGGGAGTTTGGGCTTGTTCTATGAGGTCGGGATGCCGCTGCCGATGGGAGGAGTGGAGAGGGGCGGCAGGAGAAGACTCTTGAGTTTCAGTGACATGGCTGCGATCTCTGGGTCCTGAGTTTCATACATCTTTACCAGCCGCGCGAATTTGAGAACACCTGAAAGGCAAAACGCAGAGGTTGAAATGGCAGCTTGTTATTAGCGTTTGCGTGTTTTGCGTCCTCAATCTCACCTTCTCCCTCATTGTTGAAGCCGTATGCTTTGATGACCTCCTGCTGGATCTGAGTGGCTACGGGAAGCACCAGCTGCAGCATCTTGCCCATGTCATTGCAGGCGCTTTCTCTGGCTTCCTCCATGCGGGCTGCGTTCTCAGGCATGGAGAAAGCCTGGATCACCTCACTGAGAACAACTGCAATGGATGAATGGGACAACAGTTTGGCTGAGAACAAAATTAAAATGGACAATTCTTGTATTCTTGCAGAATTTATTTTTAAATACGTTTTTTATACATGTGCCCTTAAATAACTAAACTAACTTCCCCTCCCTCTTGAAGGACATCTCTTCTCTGATGATGCGTTTACTGGCTGTGAGGGCGGGACAACCTGTCAATCACATGACATCACAGCTATAGCAAACCACAGCCATCCAATCTATTCCCGATGGACAACATCAAGTCTCACCTGACCTTTTTTTGCTTGTTTGTTTGAGAAGCCGTTTCTCTCAGATATACAGTATGTCAGAAGAAAAGTACAGAGCCCTGCACATGACATGCAGACAAAAATACATATATCATAGGCACAAATTATGTTAAATCAGTTTGTTCCCATAAATTAATTTAAATCAAATTCGCTCCTAAGAATTAAGTTAAATCAAACAAATTTGATCCCACAAAGTTAAGTGAAATATGTTCCCACGAATAAAGTTAAATCAAATTCATTCCCACGAGTTAAGAATTCGCTCCCATGTATTAAGTTAAATCAAATTCGCTCAGACGAATTAAGAATTTGCTCCTACGAATTAAGTTAAATCAAACAAATTCGATCCCACGAATTAAGTTAAATCAAATTTGATCCCAAGAATTAAGTTACGTGAAATATGTTCTCACGAATAGTTAAATCAAATTCATTCCCACAAATTAAGAATTCGCTCCCATGAATTAAGAATTTGCTCCCACAAATAATTCCGGTATTTAGCACTTTGAGTCTATTTTCTAGTTTGTTTTGGATGAACTAGAGTGGTGGACACAGAAATTTTGACGATGGGTCCTGTCTCGACTTTTTGACTCTTTTAGAATCGCCGCTTCAGAGTGGCTGTCTATGAGCATACTCAAACATGTCCTTAAAACAACCCTTAACGTTCGTTTTCAAAACTGTGCAACTCACCGAGTGGTTAGTGGTGTAGTGGTGTCCTTATAATGGCCGACTCCCTTATCAGTGCCCTACTGAACTAGGGAGCTGATTGAGACACCCGGAAACAGTCATCAGTGTCCCAATGTCTAGTGAGCCAGGCTCCTTAGCAGTGCCAAGTTAGTGCACACGATAAACTGATTTACGACCTTGAGATGCTGATGAAAGTTGCATTGAGTAAATCTAGACTAAGACTTTAAGTAAACTAAAACATGGATAAAAAAAAAACAGGATAGGTTAACTAAATATGTTAATAACAAAAAAACTAAAATAAAACTAAGTCTAAGACTAAGTCTAAATTAAAAATACAAGTCATGCCATGTCATTAATGAAAACTATGACAAAAAATGTTCGGGGACAAATTTTCTTTCCATGACTAAGACGAGAAGACACTGATATCAAAATGGACAATTATACAGTATGCTCATAGAATTTATTATAATTTTTTTTTATGTCCCCCGATCGGAATCCTAGCTTCAAAACAGAAATGGCCATTCACTGCCATTATAAAGCTTGGAAGAGCCAGGACATTTTTTTAATATGACTCTTGATTGTGTTCATCTGAAAGAAGAATGTCATATACACCTAGGATGGCTTGAGGGCGAGTAAATCATGGGCTAATTTTAATTTTTGGGCATGTAACATCTCTCTCACCTCTTGCCTGCTCCACGGTGAGCGAGGGTTGCTGTGCTGGGGCAGAGGCCATGCCGGCTCACTCCACGGGGCAGATTCACCACGATGACTGCAATGGCAAATTTAAACAATTATACAATCGCTATGACATTATTTAAGCATACTCTAATAATCAATGAAGAACACTACATGAGCTTGACTGTTTATCTTTCTCCAACAGAACACATTTTCAACATCAACGTGAGAACACTTGCAGCTGTGTACCATTACGGTATCACTACGTACTGTATTTATAAAATATAATAATAATAATAATAATATGGCTGTCCATCTGTAGTTTTCATTGTAGACCACATCAGCTCTTGGTAATAAATATGGGCAAAAATGAAATACCCAACAAATACTTAAATACACGGAATAAATAGCGGAACATACTGCTTTCAATCAGCCTCAATTTATATAGATTATTAGACTAGTGTAATTTGTAGCCTATGTGTTATGAAGAATGAGACCTATGCTGGGTTTAGCTGTTGTTGTCTATCACTGGCACGTTAGTTCCGCTTATTGTCTCTGAGCTCCAAAGTTAAATATGTCATTATTGTTTTCTCTAATTATATTTTTTACATTTCTATGTACTTACATCGTTGATGCCAGTAGTACCTGTATCTCACAGCCTCTCCAGTGACGCGGAGTCGCGGACGCGCGCACACTTCCGGTCGGTACAGCCGTTAATGTGTCCGTTGGAAACAACAACAACTGAACCATAGAAATAAGATAGAAGAATGGCAATGAAACTATCAACAATGTTATAAAATGGGCGAGGCTTTGAGGCTTGAATTAGTTTCGGATTTGGTGAAGCACGATTGGTCTAAATAATACTTCTCTAATTAATCTATACTCTAATAATACTCACACTGTGTATTTTATTTTCAGTCAAATGCTCATGAAGTGTTCACTGTAAATGCCATTATTATTATTAGCCCCTCCTTTCCTGAAAGAGTGTCACTTGATACCTGTTACTTTTCTCAGCGCTAGTTAGACTGGACCAGTAACAGAGGTCTGCGTTTACAGACCTATGTGCCCATTTAAATGACATACAGCTACGCGCTTGCGATTTAATTTATGTCATATATTTCATTTGAAATAATAAACTTAAAACATTATATGTTTTATGTGATATTGTTTTTCATTGAGACAAAAAACGTCCTGAAATTTGAATGCGGTTAAATGAAGGATTCGCTTTTTGGGCCACTTATGCGCCCCTACAGGAAACACATTTTAGTGTCATAGTCAACAAACAGTCATCTGACACAGCAGCGTTTGTCGACCGGTGCAAAAGCAGTACGGATTATACGGAAGTCTGGTAATATACTGAGTGACACGTAGTTTTATTTAATGACCACATACATTTAGACTCTACTTTCAGGTATGAAATATGGAACGCAAGCTGGCTGAATTCAGAGCCCGAAAGAAAGCCAGACTGAAGCTGAGAAACCTGCTGTTCGTGAGATCCAGAGCGAAATGAAAGCAATAATAAGCGATGATTTTCCGGCAGTGTCTCCTCCTGACACAACAGAGTTCCTGAAGCCCACACCTGCCCTCAGAGTCCACACAAACAGGTCTGATCGCAACTTAGCACTGTATGCACACACAGTAACACAATGATAAATACAACTAGCGCTATGGAAGCTTGTTTCCGCCACGGTAATAAATAAATAAAAAGGGTAATGACGACTTTTTTACCTCACAATTCGGACTTTTTACCTCACAATTCGGACTTTTTTCCTCGCAATTTTGAGTTTAAATCTCCCAGTTTTGAATTCTGACTTTATAACTCTCAATTGCGAGTTGATATTACAGTTCAGAATTGAGAAAAAGAAAATCGCAAATACTTTGCAGTTTTATACGGGAGTTTATTGCCCATTTCCCTTACTTTTGTAAATCTCTCACAATTCTGAGAAAAACAAGTTAGAATTGCGGGTCTAAACTGGAAGTTGCGAGAATTAAAGTCTGAATAGCTTTAAAAAGAATTGTGAGACAAAAGTCAAAACGACAACTAAGTTACCCTTTTAAGGTAGCCTAATGTTTTTCATAAACCCTTTTTGGTGCACTGGTTGAAACCCTCTTCACACCCTAATAGCAATCACCTAATATAAGTTGTCTAAATATATTATTTTTATTATTATTTTTTACATATATATCTTCTGTGGAAGTCAGGACAAAAAAAAGTTATCCATCATGCATTTGTCTGAAGCATGATAGGATATCCTACCTGTCTGTCAACCTGTATTTCCAAACCTCCATGCACCTGCTTGCGCAGACATTATCAGACAAACTGCAGCCACCTTTTAAAGTTTCTCCTGAACCAAAACAAGCTTATCTGCATTCACTCCGTGTCATAACCGTAATTACGAGATGGCAACCTGTGGCGTTATACCGTGACTGTTCGCGTCCTCGGTTTAATGTGTTTCTATGTCAACACTATCATATACTATTTGCAGACTCTGCTGTCACATAATGTGTTTTAAGGAAATGTGGATTTGGATAGCTTTGAAAGGGAGGGTGGATCATATGCTCTCAAGCTGACTTCTATTGCTAGCTCTCTCTGAAATTGCCTATTCCGAGAGGAACAAGTTTCCATATAAAACTGAAAACTGACCTTGTAATTTTTGTCCAACTAAATATCATTTTTTCCTGTTATTTTAGGATCAAGGTGATCTTCTGAATACTACATCCGGTTGTTGGCTTCAGCGTCTGGTTCTTACCCATCTGACCCTGTTTAAAGTGCTGCTGTGGCTTGTGCTGTTGGGGCTTTTTCAGAACTTGAGTTCGGCCTGCCATTTTTTCTCATATCGTTATTCTACTGGCTCTATGAGGGCCTTCGAAGCCCAAAACCCAGACAACCTGGAGAAATGAGCGCATACTCTGTGTTTAACCCTGATTGTCAACCCATTCTGGGGACTTTAACAGCCGAACAGCTGGAAGGAGAGATGGGATTCATGGTAATCAATTCTTGATGGCCAATACATGAACATGTTTCAAAGTCATGAAAACTTTGCAGCCAACTGTCTGGACAGCAAGGAAGATTGTCTAAATGTGGACTTGGGAAACGTATTTGCATTATATTAATGTATCTCATCAATTCTTTAATGGTTTACTCGTATTTGCCTAAATAAAATGCATTATTTCATTAATATAGATACATATAGACCTCCTTCTTACAGTTTAATCCAATCATACATCTAGCAAATGAGAACAGGTCACACATTTTTAAGTTAACTTCAGCTATAGGTTTTTGTTGTCCAAACTAATTTAATATTGAGTGAATGTATGATGATAGAACTTTTTGATGAATGCATATAGAACTACTCTAGAATAAAATATCTCAGATTCAGATCTATTTAGTGCTCTTTGACTTAATTAGGTTCAGTATTTTATCAGAAAACTCAATTAAGCCTACTGCTACTACAACTACACTAAAATAACAATGAGGCCTAAAGTACACGTTTAGGAGCATGTTATGTTTTACTTAAATGTATCTTATGGAAAATAAAGTAGGCTACATACAAAGTTTGATTTATTTTTTTGCCATATGTTACTATATTATTAAGTGATACTGTGTGTGTGTGGTGTAGTGTGTAGTGTGTGTGTGTGTGGTGTGTGTGTTGTGTGTGTGTGTGTGTGGTGATTGTGTGTTTGTGTGTGTGTGTGTGTGATGTGTACATACATCACATACATACCATACACACAGTATCAATACAGTGCCTACACTATCAGTATATTGGATCTGTGCATTAGTCTTAAAGTGACAGACCTAATATTTCTGCTGCTGTGTCTGTGTTAATATCAAACAACAAAGGAAAAATCCTCACTGCTCTTGACAGAATAACTTTTGGTAAATTTATATTAGTTTGCTATTAGTTTTAGCTGAGGTATAGAAATTGGAACAGAGAATTTTCACTTGTAGTTAATATGTATGGCCGGTAAATGTTCTTGATTCACCGGCCATTGGCAGGTGTACCAAAAAGTTAGTTATGGTATTTTTATATTTATATATATATATATATATATATATATATTATTATCTATATATATATATATATTAATATATATATGTTAATATCTTTATAATGCTATGACTTTCCCTCACCAACATCATAATTTATACAACAAATTATTGATTTTAGTAAGGTTTTTAGGTGTGTGTGAAATAAAGTCAGCATGGAAGGAAGTTGTGATATATTTTCTTCCTTATTGTGATCTATTCATGTCAAGCATGGATCAGCTTCTTCTAGAAGAAAAAATATTGGGCAGAATTTGATTTTGTCCATCGGGATAATTTATAAGATTACAAGAGCACATGAATTTAAAAAAAAAATCATAATGTGCCCTGATAACATATACATACTGCAGTATTCCATAAAAACAGATTTATCCTATTTTGATTTAATGAAGACTTTAAATGGTCACCCTAAAAAAAGATAATTCTGTCAAACCCTAAAACGGACTTAATGTGACTTTATATAATGATAGAAATTTGGGTGAACTATTGTGAAAGCAACACAACGGGCACTAGACACTACAAGACGAGAACGATTTACATCATGACGCCTTCCTGTTCTCATCAGTGCTGTGTCCGATGCTTTTACTGTCTATGGTCGATGCTGTGATCCTTCCTGAACTCTGGACACGGACTGCGATTAAAGTAAGATCGCAGTTAAAGAATAAGTTATCTAAATACACAATTGTTGCTAAATAACAGTCAGCACCACAGCTTTGTACGCGAGTAGCATATCGCCAAAGAATGCATGCTGAATAAATGTTGAGAACAAATTAGACGATTAGCTATGATTTAAGTGTTAAGAAGTAGACTTATATGTTTAATAAATGTCTTGAGTGTGGTAAAAAGTATGAGTGTGAGTTTCAGGCACGAGTGTTTTCATTTTGGACAATAGTGCCTAGTGTCTTCCATGCAGATTGTTTCGGAACTTTAGCAGAGATCTTCACCCAGTGCAGCAAAAAATAAATAAATAAAACATTCTACTCATTTTTCATAATTATTCATTAACCATCTACACAGTTCGAGAATATTGTTGTCAAGGTGTATGTGCTTTATCATAGTGTTATGTGATGAAATAAGTGCCTCTGCTCTGATTCGGATTGCCTCAAACTTCATTTTCCTCAAAATGTGTTTTTACTTGCCTATCCCTCAGTTTGAATCACACAATAAATATAACTTAGTCATGATGTGCATTATACATAAACAAATCTAGCATTAACTATGATGAAAAAAATTAACTGAACTTAGTTCAACTCCATCTGTTGCATTGTATGATTAGCTAGAATACCATTCCTCTCATAATGATCAGATAATCATGACATTGCAAGACTTCTATTGTCTTCTGACTTTTCCCCTGGTTGTTTGTAGGAGGTGTGTCTTTTTGAACTGTAGCATGAAAGCAAGGTGTGCTTTCTGTTTCAGCTATTGTCATGGCGAGCAGTCCTGCAGTGCTGATGCGGTTGGTGGCTTCAGCCTATGCCGTGGCGGAAAAGGCTGGAAGTATTGTCCGTAAAGTGCTTAAAAGTGGAGAGCTCGGTATCGTTGAAAAGGTACGACAAGTAGTGGCATGTGACCAAGAACTGTTACTCCAAATACATTTCCTATTTGAGATGACAAGTTGATGAATTTATTTGAAGATATTTTTAAGAATGTTGGTAACCAGACAGTTGACTTAAATGGTAGCCATTAACTTCCATAGTATAAATTGTCTGATTACCAACATTCTTCAAAATATCTTATTTTGTGTCCAAAGAAGAAAGAAACTCATACAGGTTTGGAACAAAATAAGGGCGAGTAAATGATGACATAATTTTCATTTTTGGTTAAACTTATCCCTTTAACCCAAAATCAGACACTAAAATCTGATTTGTTTAACAAGGGTACTGATCCAGGAACAGGGCTGCCCATGACCAGAGATTTTGCTGTTCGACTAGTATTCGTTATTTTAATCATTAAGTTAAACTTGCATGTTATGATAAGCCATACTCGAGGTTGATGAATGATAGGCAAACATTTCAAACATTCAAGAGTTTGTTTTTTCTGTGACCCTCTGACCAATTAAAATTTGTCAACTAAGCCTCTTCTCATCGACTAAAGGCTCCGATATACTCACGTTAAAGTTCTTTATCATTAGAACCAAGTTCTTGGTAAAAACAAAGTTCGAAATACATGAGTAGCGACATAACGTTAGCGAACATACCGAAGCCACCACACATCTGAGAGCAACGGTTAGATGAATTATGTAAATATGTGCTGCTCTCTTCCCTCTCAATAACAAAATAAACACACAACAGAATGGAGAAAACAGCAAGCATTTTAATAAAGTATAAAAAAAACATCTGATCATGGCAATGTGGATATGTTTGCCGAGCTCTGCAATTCGCCACTCTAGTAAAGTCATGTCACGTTTATTTATATAGCACTTCAGCTTTGAAGTGGAAACCGCATACACCTACCTAGTACGTAATCGCCACGCACCAATGGTTGGAAAGTTTTTCTGGAAAGTTCGCTTTGGCAAGCTGTTTCGAACTTACAAAACAAACTCCAAATGGCCTGGCGAATTTGTCACATCAGTTCGTTCTTCGATTTCCCTTGAAGTATATTGAGGCCTTAACGTTTGGTGGACTATTAGGACGGGGCAGCCCTAGAGCCTTGAGACTTGAGAAGAAAACGGTTGATGAACTAACTCTGGATTGTGAAATTGAAATTATTTGCTTCTTTTGACATGCTTATGAAGTATTTTTGTGATTGCTTTTGGCATAGACAGGAGCTGATGATCTACAGACACTGGCGGACAGGCTTGCTCAGAAGAGTATATGTGCATCCCTGTCGAAAAGCTTCCCTAAAGTCACTATCATCGGGGAGGAGGTGTGTAGGTCTCGCTCAGACGCTCAGCCTGTTTTGGCTCCAAACAGCTGTCTAAACTGCTTTTATTTGTGTAGGAATTACCAGATGAGTCTGTTGAGGAAGACCTGATAGAGAACGGGCACAGCAGCCTAATCCTACAAAAATCCTGTCCTGATCAGTATGCCAGCCTGAAGGAGGAAGAGGTAAAGAGGAAACAGAATGTGGCCATAATGCATAAAACATATAAAAATTTGTATGTAACGGGGGCAAGCCAGTAAGAGCTGTGCGTGTAAACCTCACTCCCCTGCTCAAGAGTCGCACTAGTGATCGACGCTAGCGGCTGCGGTCTTTAGCGTCTTAGTTAGCGCACCCGCCTCCCATGCCGGAGACTCTGATTCGAATGTCACTCGGAAAGGGTCGAGTAGGACCGGTTACATTTGGTGCTTTTTTCATTTCGAATCCCTCTCAGGTGTGTGTTTCCCGTACAATGCGTAACTCACTGCTTAACTACCATAGTATAATGTATCGTTGAAGAAATCAACTAGCTAGTCACAACAGTTTCCCGAAACCATACTGTCGTTCAACCACGTTGGTTAATGATGTCCCACAGGCGATGGAGTAATAACTTCTTTTAATGAATCTGTTGGAGATTGAATTAATGCTAGATGTTTTTCTATAAATTATGGATATGGATGAGGACTATTTCAATTTTTTCTCAGTTATTTTGCTTTATTCCAGATTCAATCATAGGCTTGTTCTTGCGTCTAGAGCACATTTGCACATGCGCACTCAAAAACTATGCTTTAAATCTCTTGACAAACTAAAAGACGTAAATGACATTTGTATGTATTCTAAATAAAAGACATAGATTGTACTGAATGTCATCTTGCTTATTTCGCTCAAGATACGGATTTATTGTGTCCACATATCATGCAAACAACAAGAAACTATGATTCTAACCACAGGTCGAGAGCTGTCTTTCTAACCACACAACTTTGCGATGCTGTTTGCGAATGTTCATTGGAACTGTTTTGGAAAACACAGACTCGTTGAACTACCCGTATGCTGATACCGACGGAACTTGTGACCATAGTTTGCTAACAATGCTTTTGGGAAACGCACCCCTGAGTGGCTCAAGTAGGACCTGTTACATATAGAATACACCATTTTAAATTAACTTATTCTGAAAGAGTTTTGAAAGAGTAGGAACAGAAAAGTAACTCAATATGCTATTTGACTAAGGTTTCATCTTTATTTTTCAGCTGGTTGTGTGGGTGGACCCTCTTGATGGCACTAAAGAATATACAGAAGGTGAGCAGATAAACCGCTTTCAGCATTACTCAACTCCCACTTCCATTTGAGTTTTGGTCTTTTTCAGCTGTGACTGTAACCAACATTGTGCAATAAAGCACCTGGTATTTACATCTGTTTGGGGTGAAGTGATCTACATTTTGTCATTGATTATACAAACCACATTTGCAGGTAGAATTTGTAGAAAGAAAGTGTCATAAAAAAATAAAAAAATTCTCCATCAATTCATTGTCTATGAAGTGGAGCAGAACAACGTCCCATCAGTCCTCACATCATTGTTCCCGATTAAAAACATATAAACAGCCAAATTATCCTCCAATGATGTAACTGGTTGAGCATGGATGGACATGTCCATCTGCAAAACGGAGTGGAATATGGACAAGCAAAGTGTACTTCTCTGACAACAGTGAAGAATGGCTTACTCGCTTGCCAACCAGCCAAGTATTTATTTGATGTTAATATCAGATGTAAATGCCCTCGGCTGATCGAATCACTCAAGGTGGATGTCGATACCAGGTGTAAATAGGGAGTCACGTTCAACATTGCTCTGTAACTTTTTCCAGATGAAATCCAGTAATTTTAAATAGAAATCTGCATGCTTGGGAGTTTTGTGTGAGGGTGAAAAGGTTCACTACAAAGATTTTGCTCTCGTTCAAGTTGGTCACACAAATTTACCGACCAACAGGAAGGTGCTTGGTTTGAAAGTGACTTCTGTGTGAGTGGTACTTCATACAGTGCTAGACTGTTGAAAATGGACCTTTTTTGCCCGCAAATTTTTACCGAAATATTGCCAATACGACCCCCTTTTTTCCGTGTCACACCAGTTGTCCAGGGGTGCAAAACTCAGACACAACTGACGCTCGAAGGTCACAATGTAGTACGTCCGCATTACATTCATACTACACACACTTATGCTATATAGAACATACTTTTTTAGGGGACATGAAGTAGTTACTTATTTTGAATAAGTACTTACTCAAGAGAGTATGCAATCTCGGACACAGCCTAGGTATGAACCAATCTCTGCAGGGTTGTGGCTCTCCAGGAATTTTACTCCCCTTAAGTTAGTCCCATCCACATCCGAATCTTTTTTTTTTTTTCAAAATCCAGATCTACAGTATATACCTGTACTAAACACCAGTTACCACTTGATTGGCTTTGATTTTTGTCCCTTCCCACAGAATTTCACTTTCAGTGAGGACAGAAAATGACTAGACGTTCATGTCGCGCCTAGTGTTGCAAGCATGCCCAATGCAAACACTATTCCTCCGTTCTCTTCTCTTTCTGATTTTTCTGAACTCTACCTCCACTTGACCTCCATATGTCCAACACACCTGATGCTGTCACATAGTGATCTCTTTTTCCCTCTTTCTCTCTCTGTCTTTGTTCTCCTGTCTCTGTTGTAGCTGCAAGGGTTTTGTACAACCCAGTTTACATACAGAAGCCAGTGCAGCTCCAAAGAGCCCCTAACCGTACGGTGATTTAATGTTTTTTTCTTTTTAAAGCATGAGATGTCACTGTGAAATTAGACAAGAGTAGAAGGCTGCAGTCAATCAAGAACAGCTGTTAAGTCAGGCATTTATAATTTCTCGTAGTTGAAAGTGAAAAAGTGAAAGTGAAAGTGAAGTGAAAGTGAAAGTGAAAGTGAAAGTGACACGTGATGGCCAGGTATGGTAACCCATACTTGGAATTTGACCTCTGCATTTAACCCATCCAAGTAAGTGCACACACATTAGGAGCAGAGTAGTGAGTAGGTTAAGTGACCTGATTAAGTGCAACTGAAAAATGTTTTTTACATTAAGTTATCCAGTGAACCTGTTAAATCTTTTCCATGCATCCAATTTTAATTGGAAGTTACCAACACTTTATTGGAAAAGTACCTTATCAGGCACACAAAGAAAAGACAAATATGGGTTAGGGACATGGACTCGAACCTGCATTACTGGCATCAGCACTAAAGACACTCGATATACTCACAGCAATGTTCTTTTTTTTTGTTCTTCGCTTATGGGTAAAAAGACATTTGAAATATCTGAGCAGCAGTATATTGTTAGCAAACATCCCGATGCTGCCCACACTGCTTAAAGGGATACTTCAGGATTTAGCATTAAGCTTTGTATCAGTATATAACCAGTAGTATTTTCGAATTACTGTGCTTCCCCCCCTCATATCCCCCTGATATGAGAGAAAAATACATTTTTAGTCTGGAAAAAATCCTCCGATGACGCAAAAATCGTAATTTTGCGTCATCGGAGGATTTTTGTGCCAGAGGCTAAAGACTACAGCCAGTGTTCCGCATGTTTTCACCACGCCCATATGGGGCGGGATCTCACTCACAGAATGTAGAGATAGTGTCAAGCATCTTTCTGTAGAAGCTAAGCTAACAGGCTCTTGCCTCTTGGTCTGTGTAGAAAGTTTGTATAGTAGGGTAATAACGATGGCGGAAGATAGTTTTGAAGTTGAAATGGCAGAAGGGGATTTCGAAGATCTGTTGCGAGAATCTAATGCTCGCGGCTACCTGTACGAGCCGCAATACAGCGATAAACAGTTGCGGGAGATGGATGAACAAGAGGTGGCCGGAGCGAGACCTGTACGAGCCGCAATACAGCGATGAACAGTTGCGGGAGATGGAGGAACAAGAGGCGGCCGGAGCGAGACCTGTACGAGCCGCAATACAGCGATGAACAGTTGCGGGAGATGGGATGAACAAGAGGCGGCCGGAGCGAGACCTGTACGAGCCGCAATACAGCGATAAACAGTTGCGGGAGATGGAGGAACAAGAGGCGGCCGGAGCGAGACCTGTACGAGCCGCAATACAGCGATGAACAGTTGCGAGAGATGGAGGAACAAGAGGCGGCCAGAGCGAGACCTGTACGAGCCGCAATACAGCGATTAGCAGTTGCGGGAGACGGTGGAACAAGAGGCGGCCGGAGCGAGACCTGTACGGGCCGCAATACAGCGATGAACAGTTGCGGGAGACGGCGGAACAAGAGGCGGCCAGAGCGAGACCTGTACGGGCCGCAATACAGCGATGAGCAGTTGCGGGAGACGGAGGAACGAGAGTCGGCCGGAGCATGACCTGAGCCCGGCCAGACTCCAGCTGGGGCGGACCGGTGTCAGTGCTCTTGTTGTGCGCCTATGGAAACAGATAGAGTCCTATTGCCGTCTCGAATCTCAGCGATGCCATTTTCTTCTGGAGGAGATCGCTGAATCTGCAGAGCTTGAGTGTAAAAGTGTTAATATTAATTTTTTTTTTTTATTAAAAGTTATAACTCACTTTGGTTGTGGTTCTTTTTATAAACCTTTAGTGTTACTAGAGTATGGATTAGCCTAGAGAATGTATTAGCTTAGAGCAATAGTGATTTCAATTGGAAGAAAACAGTTCACATGCAGAGCTACTAAGCTACTCTGTTGACATGGTCCTGCCTTGCATCATATTTTTAATGTGAAAGTGTAAGTTGTGTTATATACATTAGGCTACTACATCCCGGTACAACGCAATTTAGCACCATTCGATGGAAATTTATCAAATAACTCACGATGTATCAAAGCAAGCATATTTGTATCCATTTTTCGGATTCTGCCACCTGTAACCGGTAGGCGTGGTTTGGGAGTGGCCTAGTAAGGGCAGCAAAGCAAGTGCATTCTGGTAGTTGTTGTCTTTCAGCCACATGAGTAAAAAAATACATTTTCTGCCTTTTCTTAGTCTAGAATGCTTCAATTTCAAAAATAATTTCACATTTCTACTACTTAAATGACCAATATTAAATACACATTCATCTTCCCAGAGGTGAAGTATCCTTTAAGGATAGAACTTGAATTTCTACCATAAAGTAGGCTCTCCAATGTGTTTATGTTTTTACTTACGGATGCCATGACCTCACTGAACCCAAAAGAAGAAATTAACTGAGTACACTTCCTTATCAAAGTAGGCAGAGCCTCAAAGCCACACACACTGTTCTGTAATCGCTGTAATGTTTACCAGCCAGATGCGAACATTCCTGGAACATCTTGGCCTGCTTTTGTTCAAATTGACATATCAACAGTTCGTTCTTCGAATTTGCTATAGTATATCAGGGCGTTGATGCTCAAAATTGCTGCACCACAACTCTTACTCATACCGTTATAAAAAGGACATCATATACAAGAGCATAGAGGGGTTGAAAAAAATTTTGTGTTGGGCTTGACTAATAAGTACTTTGCGTAATGTTTGTTTGCCGTTTCGTTGCAGGGCTTTTGGATCATGTGACAGTGCTAATAGGGATTGCTTATAGAGGGACAGCCATTGCTGGAGTCATCAGTCAGCCTTTCTACAACTACCAGGTCCAACCGGTTGATTGGGTCACACATGCTACACTACATTTGGTAAAGGCTGGGATTGGTTAACCTGTTGTCCTCTCTGTTCACTCAGATTGGGGGTGGTGCTCCTTTGGGCAGAACTTTATGGGGAGTTCTGGGTTTGGGTGCATTTGGGTTTCAACTCCAGGAAGTCCCAGATGGTAAAAGAATCATCACGACCACGCGATCCCATAGCAATAAACTTGTGACCGACACGGTACAAGCCATGGAGCCTCATGATGTCATCAGAGTGGGAGGAGCTGGGAATAAGGTTGGACACTAGCCTTGATTCGGCTGAGTCAATATTGGCATTGAAATTGAACTAATCACGTCTTCGTTCTGGGCCTGTTAGATCATCCAGCTAGTGGAGGGAAAGGCCTCCGCTTATGTGTTTGCCAGTCCAGGATGTAAAAAGTGGGACACGTGCGCGCCTGAGGCAATTCTGCATGCAGTTGGAGGTGATAGTCATTGTTTGCATGTTTTGCTTGATATTTAAGATAAATATAAAGTATATTTAAGCGTTTACGTTTTCATTTACAGGCAAACTGACAGACATCCATGGTAATGCATTAAGATATGATGCCAATGTGAAGCACATGAATTCTGCAGGAGTTCTGGCGAGTCTACGGGATCATCAGTACTATACAAGCAGAGTGCCACAGGCTGTCCTACAGGCTCTCCCCTCTGAATAAAACATTACACGACATTAAGTCATACAGTCAACTTTTGTGCCTCAAAGCTGTGATGTCCTTGCCATAAATGTAACTGTTTAAGATTAATACGATTTAATGAGTACATTCACGTTTTCAACCACGTTTATAAGGGGACCAAATACATTTATTTTAAAACATTTTATTATTTGTAGTAATATAATTAGGTAATTTAAAACAAAATTGCTGTCAACATATACATGTAGTATTGCATATAAATGATTATGGCCATAACATTTACATTATATATTTTTTTTAATTTGGGTGTAATTCTGTGTTTTGCCATTTATCTGACAGTCTAATTTGTTTTAGAGTATATGAAAATGTAAATTTGTTTGACAGAATTGATTATTGTCTTACAGCATTGTTGGTAGATGCATTTAGTTAAATCATAACTATTAAAAGTTGTATCAGGAAAGTCTGAACTGCTATGCTGAAATGTGGTGTTTTTCTTGTATCTTTGACAGTTTTGCAATAACCAGCTATAACCTAAACATAATAACAGGCACACAACAAAAGTGCACTAATAAAAATAGCATTGTTGCTTTAAGACAAACATGACAATGAAATGTGTGCTAACACTAAGTATTAGGTACAACCTTAACCCAAGGTTGTGTTGATGTGAATACTCAACAGTATTCTACATCTATATACATTTAGGAATGATTATGTATATTTATGTTTATCCATCTAATTATCCAGGAAAACCGAGTGAGAATATGTAGTTTTGTCAGTTATATTGAATGTAATATGTATGCCCAGTGCCCGTTTTTCATCTTTTGTCTATTATATTGCAGTATAAATTGAATCTGCTACTCGGGTGGATCTTTTTGCTAAAAGTCTTGCTACATGCATTTAAAACCCAATGTGATTAAAAACAAGACCACAAGTTGAATGAGAAATCATCTTTATTTTAATAAAATAAAAAAAAATAAAAAGTGGTAATCATATTTGTATTAATGCATAGTATGTATAGGCTTACCTGAGGTTTATGCTGTCCAAAACGTTTCCTATATTTGATGAGCAGATCCAGTGGCCAGAGCAGTTCCAAGACATTGAGACTTAAAGGCATAGTTCACTGGAAAAAAAATAATTTACTGACCTCTCATGTCGTTCCAAAACCATATGTAGAACATATGTAAATGTTAATTAATTAATTCATTACATTTATATAGCGCTTTTCTCGGTACTCAAAGCGCTTTACATGGAAGGGGGGAATCTCCTCAACCACCACCAATGTGCAGCATCCACCTGGATGATGTGATGGCAGCCAATTGCGCCAGAACGCCCACCACACACCAGCTTACTGGTGGAGAGGAGACAGTGATGAAGCCAATTGGTATATTTGGGGATTATTAGGAGGCCATGATGGACAGAGACCACTGGGCAAATTTGGCCAGGATGCCGGGGTTACACCCCTACTCTTTCGAAAGACATCCTAAGCTTTTTTGTGACCACAGAGAGTCAGAGCCTCGGTTTAACGTCTCATCCGAAGGACGGTGCTCTTTGACAGTATAGTGTCCCCATACTATACTGGGGTCGTTAGGACCCACACAGACCACAGGGTGAGCGCCCCCTGCTGGCCTCTCTAACACCTCTTCCAGCAGCAACCTGGTTTTCTCAGAAGGTCTCCCATCCAGGTACTAACCAGGCTCAGAGGTTGAGAAACACTGATGTAAGCGAATGAAAATACAGCCGGTACCAAAAGAAAAGAAATCAGAACTGTTTCAAGAAGCTACAAAATTGGACTTGGGCACTACATTACAAGTCCTCAGAAGTCACACATCTTTGTGCAAGTAACATCCCATTTTAAGTCACGGTTTACTTCGAATATGGATACCCTAAAGGGACGGTGATGGTAAAAAAGAAGAGAGAATAGAGATTATCTCGCAAAACCTTTGTGCTCCTGTGAAATTGTGTGTTCACTAGTCAAAAAAGTTTGTGGTGGAAATGTGAGGTTTGAGAAATAACAGTGATTTTACAAACTTGGAGGAAGACAATTGTTTTGAGAGCAAACGCAAAATTGCTCAGGGGAACACAATACTTCTGAGAGAGAGCTAAAAACCATTGAAATATGCTTTTTCCTCCCATCTTTTTCCATCATGTCCGGAGAATCTAACCATTAGACCATTAAACCATTAGAATCTAAAAATAATTAGTGACGTCATAGACGTTGCATCTAAAAGTGCCATGTTTAAATTGGATAGATGCAGACAGTGGAGAACAAGATTGTCATAAAATAAAATAATTATCACTGTTCCTTGTATCATAAGATTTGAAATGTACAACACAAGTCATTTTATGGCTGGCTAGTCATTTTATAATTCCACATTGTCTTTTATTATATGAATAGGGGCCAGCACATTACTCCAAATTTCTCTTTAAGTGTTTCACATTAGGAAGGAAGTCACACAGGCTTGGAACGACATGAGAATAAGTAAACGATGTAAAAACATGTATATTTTCATGTTTGTGATTAATCCCTTTAAGTCGTGCAATGGCAGGATACTGCACAACCTCCTTAAAAAACCAGGATACTGTCATAATCACCCTTCAAATAAGAAAAGAAACAGATACAAATCATTATTGTCTTTATGTATTCAATACTTTTTTGTGTGTATTGTTTATGTATTGTTTTCTTTTCCAGAGTCTCTCATAGTAATTGGGGAAGAGGAATGAAATGGTGTTCATTCAATTGGCCTTGATGCTTTATCTATGTACAATTAACTGCAAAATAAATTGTGAAACATAATATGACGCCAAACAGAAAACATATGATCTACAGCCTTAGTAGGGCAAATTAAGTTACCTATGTGTGTATGAAATGGGTCACAAGTGTGGGATGTGCACTATTAGTTCCACTTTCCTGCAGTTTTGCTTCAATCGTGATCAAACTCACTTGAACAGGCTATTAAAGATCTTCAGAATCTAGAGTTACAGGCAGGTGAGTGTGATCAAGGCTGGAGCTAAACGCATATTCAAGTGAGAAAGATTCTGGAATGAAAAAAAAAAAAGTAAGATGGTTTGCTTTTGGTTGATGTCATGTAAGTGACAGGTTACCCCACCCTCACACCAGTAAACACATCATCAGAGAAGAGATGTTGCTGCAAATGGGAGGGAAAGTTATTTGAATTATAGATGAGTGCACATGAATAAAATATATATAATCTTCATAAAATAATACGCTTTCTGAAGACTTTATGTGCCAGTTCATCTAAAAAAAACTGAAATATGTTACCAGTAATATTAATTGTGCTCAAAAAATGCAAGTTGCTTATCACAAACAAGCCTGAAAATACAGCTAGGTATACATTTTAAACTTGGAGATTTTTTTTTCTCTCTCCATGAATACAGAATAAAATGAAAATGCACAACAAATTTAAACAAGAAACCATTGAAAAAGGTGAAGATTTGAAATCTTGTACAAATCCTTTTTTACCGAATTTGTCTTTTACACATTTTGTAACTAACAAAGGTAAGACCAATGTAAGAACGCAGCAACAGTAATTAATTTGTGTCAGTGTAGAGTAACAGTAATTTATCAGAATGCAAATAAAATAAGAAAAATACACAACTAATTTATTTTAATAGAACAAAAAGTAACTAGTATCTTTTGGTGCTCTTTTTTAAACAAAATAAGGAAAGGATTACTGTTTTGTGTAATGCATTTTTAATATGCAGCCTTAGCTGATACAAAAAAATGTATATACTTTTCCAAACAAACAGAAAATTAATATATATGAACAACTTGCATACAGTATTGGGGAAACTACTATGACATTGTAGCATGAAGTTAATTGAAATCACTTAAACTGCAGTCACATTACTGTTTTGTATTATAATATTAGACTATCAGGCACAGAAACAATATTAGTTAGGGTCACAGCATCAAAGTCAATATTTATAAACACATTTACATTTAATAAAATAGGACCTGATTTATAGAATTGTGCTTAACAGCAGCATTTGGCTATTTATTTTACCACCTTTTGGAAAGTTTGTAATAAAAGCTATACACAGCTGAGCTACTGAACATGTAAAAGTTAATAGCAATAATAACAATAGAAAATGTAATTAAGTTAATAGCTACTTTATAGTTAGTTATTCCCCAACACTGCTGGTATATAAGACATTTACATGGAGCAAAACATTAGCACACAAAAAAAAAAAAACATAACAGCCTTACATGGCTTGATGGCTGGATGTCCAGGACAAATGAAAAGCTGCAGTCCAATTGTCCTCTGTAATCCTTCCATCTGTGAAGACATTTTACGCAGTTGGTTGTGCAAACGGGAATGTGGGAGACTGTATTTAAACTGAGGTCTGTAATACCAGGATAGTCATCCATCCAGTCATTTCCATTTATCTCAAAATGCAGATCGGAGCCAAGCAAGTATGTGATGAAAAATAAATATTTGGTCGTAGTCAGTTTTTCACTTCTATCACTGAGATGTAAATTGTCATTTGACAAATCACTCTGGAGCTGCAGGAGAATTACATCATGACAATGCTGACTTGCTGAAGACATTCACTAGAACCTATCCTGAGATGGAACGTGAAAAGGCAATAGAAAGGTACCGGAAAAACAGTTCGGAAGTTGTGCAAGTGAGATAAGTAAATGCCTTCTCACATTCAGTCTAGAACTACAATACTCATGATTTACCTCAACATTGGGACAGGAGAGAACTGTCAGTCAATAAATGGGAAATCAAAGTAACTTGTATTACTTATTAAAAAAAATTACGCAGATATTTTGTTGTAAATTTAAAATGCGTTACTTTACAAGTTATTTGGGGGAAAAAGTAATCTGATTACACAACTTGCGTTACTTGTAATGCGTAACCCCCAACACTATTTACTATAGTCACCATATTGGGCATTCCAATTTCCCCATTCATCATCTGTGTCCCATTACTGAGACTGCATCCTCAGAAGGCTACACCTTTGAAGTCTGCGAAGGTCGAATCGAGCATTGTTAAATGAGATGGTCTAGCCCAGTGGTTCCCAACCCTGGTCCTGGAGTACCCCCAACAGTACACATTTGGGATGTCTTTCTAAATTAATTTATTTGTATGGTTAGATAATCGAGTCAGTTGAAACCCAAAGTTAAGTGTTATTCGGCATTTTCTCCAAAAAAGAATTCCATTCGCTGTATCCTTCGTGATCCAGGAAACGAAGTTTAAATTTTGAGGAGCCTTCGAAATGGGAGTCTCCGTTGTCCCGCTGTGACGCATTCGGTCGTGGAATGCAGCCTTAGAAGGATATAGCCCCAGAATTGGGACACATCTATTGTAATACACATGGCCTGTCCAACACGCTCGCATGGCAATTCGTAACAATTTTACCATATTAGGGGGTTTTGCACAGGGTAGATCTAGGAACTTAATTATAGGAATTAATCACCAGGGTGGTTCCCCGAGAACTAAATGTTCCTCTATAATTTCCTGGTTGCATTCGCACCGCAAGTAGGAACTCTGACGTGACGTGAGCCACGCGTGTTGTTTTGATGGCGCTGAGAACGCCAGAGCCTGAACACACAACGCTCGCATTCTCTGTGTTCATTAGTTTACAATAAATTTAACAGTCCTGTCTAATACATTATTATACTGTTATACAAAAAGTAGACAGTATATGACAAAGTATTTAGCGTTTGCCATGTGGTTGATGCTCAATGTTGCTAGCTGAGCAGAAATACATAATTGACAAACAAAGTTGTGTTGGATTTTCTCTTCAGCTAACACCGTGTCCTAACTACACGCGACGCGATAAAATTCCAGCGACAGCAAATGTGTCTGTCCACACTAGACGCGACGCGACTGAGACGCCACACTTCAATCAAAAATCACAGCCATTCAGAACAGCGTGTGTATTCAATGCTTCAGCTATACTTCTCCAGACGGAATCCTTTTTCCTGATGTCTTTGTGGAATTTGTGGGATTTATCGTAGAGAATTGAATGCCTTTGAACTTCGACAATCAGTTCCTCGTCGTCCATGTTTGATGATTAAATATTCATGACACGCAGAACTTCCATCCAATGAGATCTCTGTGTGGGCGGATCTGTCAGCCGCAACGAAATAGGAACCGTTTCTAAATTAGAAACTTCGCGTGTCGCCGTCGCGTCTGGTTAGGACAAAAACTCTGATTAACATGGAAAAGATACCTTTTATCGCGTGTCGCGGCGTCGCGTGTAGTTAGGACACGGTGTAAAGGTTAAGAGGCCCTATCTATCACTGTTTTCCATGTTCATGGAGTAAATATATAGGCTATAATCTGTGTTTACAAAGCTGTTTTTTTTTAATGAAGGGTGCTGTTGTTTTGCGTGGGTTCGGCCAATCAACGTACACTAACGTCACTGGTAATTCCTATAGTGCTGGTTTAGACCCTACTCTGAAGGAGCTAAATTAGTTCCTCCAAAAGGAGTTCCTAGTTCTAAAATATTTCCTAGTTCCTGAGGTGCGAACACGCCAAAAACCAGTTACATCCGCCAATAGTTCTAGGAACGATGAAAAGGTTCCTCCAGTGCGAAAGCCCCTATTAGTGCCAAATTCATATAATCTTATTTGTATATTTTCAAACAATCTGCTTCCACTCCATTCGTGGTTAGGTTTAGTGGTGGACTTTCATGCCTTTTTCCTAAAAATTGAGATTGGGTTGGCCTGTCTCTGTTATACATTGCCTATGATGTGGCTGTCTCTCTAACCTACAGTGTTATCAGCCCCAACGACTCAATTCTCTGCTGAGTTAACCTTTTAAAATGTAGGTTGGCAGTGAGATTCTTTGAAAAGTAATTGCCCTGCTTGGATCAGATCCACATTTTGTCTTTGCAAAGTCACATATAACTGATTATTCGGATTATTATCCATGGTGACGGTAACCAAGAATTCTCCAACAAAATTCAGTCGGTTACAAATGTTCATAGGTAATTGTCAGAGACAGTTGTTTAATCTCCTCTTTCATTCTCAACTTTTAAGTGTAACTGAATATGGCATTACTGTGCAATAATCAACTCTTTTGTACTTTAGATATCAAGGATTAACTGGCTTAAAGGTGGGGTATGTGATTCTCTTTTTTGTCCATTTTTTCAAAATAACTTGAAATCCTATTCCTAACCCAATTACAGCCACTGAGTTAGAAGCACTGAAATGAAAATTAAGCAATTTAATCATCTGTGGAACGGGCAGGACTCACAAAACTCCAGCCAATAATTTCCAAGACCACCTAGAATCATTGGACAGTAAGTTCATCAATCAAACGGTCGTACCATATCCCCCTCCCCCCAATGTGTGTGACCCCGACATGACATCTTGACTTTTGCGTAAACATGCACGCCACCTTCAAGTCAAGTGGCGTGTTATCTATACGCATTTTGAGCTGTCCGCGTGTATGTGTGTATGTCTACGCCATAGGCTATATGCACGCATAAGTTCCGCATTTGACGCAAGGATGCTCTTCCGTTTCCGGTTGGGGAGATTAAAGCGGAGGAAAACCGAGGAAAACGGGATTATGGCAGAGTCTTCAAAATGTACTGTCCTCTCATCTTTGAAACGAAACTTTTATATGTTTAGATGTAATTTTATATATAGTTATGTTTATTTAATATAATTTTAAAAAGAAGCATAAACACAACGAGGGGTGTCTGTTTTGTCTGTTTTTGTGAGTAACGTTTCTTTAGTATAACCATGGAGTATAAAATTCAATATAAATTCTTGGTATTGCATTGGACTCTACGATCGGCGGAAGTGATCGAGCATCCTTAACCCTTCACCGGAAATACCGCCGTGCATAGAGCCCATTAAATGTCCGAGTGATTCCGCGTGTATGTACACGCCGTTAAATGTCCGAGCGAAATGAAGAAAAACCTTCATCTACATCTGGCGAGCGATATTTTTAGTCCTAGGATGGTAGGGGAACACTTATTAATGGTATTAACCCCAGTGACGGGTAGGTTTAGGGACGGGGTTGGGGTAGGTCATATATTTATATATACAGTAATGTAACGTTAAGTCAACGGCGTTCATAAACACGCTGAAAAGTGATTATGCGTCTTGATAGCACGCCAAAAATGGAAATACGAATTGGCGTGTTATACATACGCTATTTCATGAGATCAGTCTGGTGACCCAGTCAGGGCCAGCGTTGGAGGAAAGAAGGCAGGACCATTTGATTTGTGTATTTTCAAAATCTGCCAGTCTTTTTGCAAATCCCATACCCCACCTTTAATTTACACTACCACCTTGCCCGAACTTGTTTTGTATAGGTTTAGGTAATTTTACTTAGACTATACACATTTATTTCAATTGGACGTTTAGTTTGCACTAGCTATATACGTGATTGCACTGTAAGGATTGCTCTAATTTTGCTGTACTTGTTATAGTGACAATAAAGAATCTTGAAATATGCATGATACCTCCAGCAAACCTTGAGTTGCTTCAAACTGTTTAGTAGGAAGACCTCTTAAACCTGTGAATAACTTGCATTTCATTTTGAAAGACAGTATGACCCCTACATTCAATGTTTCACTGAAGATATACAAGTAGAACAATGTCCACTCAAAACAGCTCAGGTCCTTGGAATGTAAAAATATGCATAGGATTATCATACCAGTCATTAAGAAACGCTTTCAGAACCACAAGTAGGTTGAAATGTATGCAAAATTGTAAACGTTCTATAAAGGTTTGACAAATATTCAGATCCAGTATTTGGTGTGATGATTTTTTTTTACCAACTTTGTATGAGAATATGGGAAAATCATAAGGGAACAGTCCCTCATCATTATGTTGTTGCCTGAAACATTACAGGTCCCCAACATTTATATCTCTGGAAAATCTATAACTCTGTAACTCTCAAAATCTAGGAAAATCTAGGAACGTTAGTGAAACATTAATGAATAATGACTCATCACAGCAATGCACTGTTCTTGAATACAAGCAGCATCCAGCCCTGCATTGAATTCAAACCAACAAACTCTTACAATTCACATTGTGCTGATTCATTTGTGCCATTTAACATAAATCATAGAAATATGTCTCTTTCAGTTATGCTTGTTAACATGTCTGATCCAGACATTATATCAACACTATGTTTTAAGTATTTCTGGCATTGGTTATTTAATTTGTCTAGTATTCACTATTTTACTATTAACTCAAGTCAACAAGTGATGTTTTCTATTGAAACTGTTTAATGATCTGTGTATATGCATGTATAAATTTGTTCTGATGCATTTGTCTTTTTTTACATTATTATTCTCATTACTGATGACCTATATTATAACATTTAAAAAAAAATCATGTCATGCTATCAATAACAAGTACGATGACTTATTTTAGTAGCAGTATGCAGAGTTGATAGTTTTCACTTTTCCATAAAACGAACAGATAAAAGACTTTGTTGCAACAAAATGGTCCTACAAAAATCCTGAATGATATTCCAGGTCTTAAAAACAAATGACCTTTGTTACACAGAATTCAAATCAGGTTTCACTTACAATCTTGTACAGAAACTGTACATGAGATTTGAGTAAACAACTTGAGTTAATAACAAATAAAAATATATATTAGTATGTGTAATTGTTATCTTCCACTGACTGCCAGAAAATAGTGGTACATGAAATATCAAATTGATCAAATAGATACACCTAATAAATACTGAAGAAACACTGACGCAAAGCATATTAGATGCACATATGGTATATTCATCATTGATTGAGAAACATGTTCACACTTACCTTTAATGCCATCTCATTCATATTTGCATCTGAATATTTCTGTTGATTCTTGTAAAATGTTTTAGGAGCATTTAATGAATATCACTGTAGGGTGGATCACTTGACAATACAAGTGTAATAATACCCAGTGTCCATTCATTAAAGAACCCAATATTACTGCATTATGTAAATGCATTACATATACACTCACCGGCCACTTTTGGGCTACACCTATTCAACTGCTTAGTAACGCAGATATCTAATCAGCCAATCACATGGCAGCAACGCAATGCATTTAGACATGTAGACATAATCAATACGATCTGCTGAAGTTCAAATTGAGGCATCAGAATAGGGAAGAAAGGAGATTTAAAGGAACACTCCACTGTTTTTTTAAATAGGGCTTATTCACATTCTTTCCTACATTTAGATAGGTGTGCAAATGCATTTTTGTATCAGTGCATGCATTGTTTTAGTTTTACAGGGTCGGTGCTAGCTTAGCTTAGCACAATGAATGGAATCCTTTGTTGCCAGCTAGCATGTCCTGAGTAAAAGTGATTTTTTTTTTTGTAAAAACACGTAATTACTTCTTGTGGCTTGTGTATTCACAACGAGTACAAATAGCGCTGCAGATTAACACTAGGCGATTTCCTAGGCAGATATTGACTTGGGACTATATTAGGGGGAAGCACAGGCGAAGCACTGCTTAGGCAAAGCACTGCTACTTGGGATTTCATGTGTTGCGTGATATCTCTGCGCCCAAGTAGCAGTGCTTCGCCTTTGCTTCCCCCTAATATAGTCCCAAGTCAATATCTGCCTAGGAAATTGCCTAGTGTTAATCTGCATCGCTATTTGTACTCGTTGTAAATACGCAGACCACAAGAAGTAATTACGTGGGGGTTTCTTTATTTTTTTTATCACTTTTACTCAGGACATGCTAGCTGGCAACAAAGGATTCTATTCATTGTGCTAAGCTAAGCTAGTGCTGACCCTGTCAAACTAAAACAATGCATGCACTGAGACAAAAATGCATTTGCACACCTATCTAAATGTAGGAAAGAATGTGAATAAGCCCTATTTCAAAAAACGGTGGAGTGTTCCTTTAAGGGACTTTGAATGTCTCATGGTTGTTGGTGCCAGACGGGCTGGTCTGAGTATTTCAGAAACTGCTGATCTGCAGAGATTCTCGTGCACAACCATCTCTCGGGTTTACAGAGAATGGTCAGAAAAAGATGCCTGGTCTGATCAGTCTTGATTTCTGCTGTGACATTCAGATTGTCGGGTCAGAATTTCGCAAAAACATCATGACATCATGGATCCATCCTGCGAGTTGATACCTCCAGTTGATCATTGTTTAAACACCACAGTCTACCTGAATATTGTTGCTGACCATGTCCATCTCTTTATGACCACAGTAAACCCATCATCTACTTCCAGTAGGATAATATGCATTTCACAAAGCACAAATCATCTCAAACTGGTTTCTTGTCTATGTCATCGAGTTCACTAAACTCAAATGGCCTCCACAGTCACCAGATCTCAGTCCAATAAAGCTCCTTTGGGATGTGCAGGAACGGGAGATTCACATCATGGATGTGCAGCCAATAAATCTGCAGCAGCAGTGTGATGCTCTCATGTCAATATGGATTAAAAACTCTGAGGATTGTTTCCAGCAGCTTGCTGAATTTATGACACGAAGAATTAAGGCAGTTCTGAAGGCAAAAAAAGGTTCAACCCAGTACTAGCAAGGTCTACCTAATAAAGTGGCTGATGAGTGTATATTCAGCCAATGCAACTGACATCATAACACATACTCTCATAAACAGCCAATGTCGCTGCAGATATGGACTTGGTAATTAATAAAGCTAATTCCTGGTTCTTAGCATAGCCAGGGAAGATTGTCTATTAACAATTAAGCATGGAGGTTATGTTTGAACTGCATTATTGCAATATTTAGATAGAAAAGGCTTTTAGGGTGGATCATGTATACAAGTTCAAATATATACACAAAGCTTTAAGTCTAGACATACTCTGTATTTCAAGTATTTTGTGCAAAATTCCTGCCCATGTTTCCTGGCAACTTATGTGGCAAACCAAATAGCAAGGAGCAGGCCAAAAAACAACCAATGGAACAGACCTGTCAATCAATATCTGTTGCCACATGAGAAGCCAGTAAACTACTTTGTAAGTAAAATGTATTGGTCATGTTTCTTGCATCAATCTGAACAGTTTCTTTTGAATCTTTAATTACAGCTTCCACCAAAGTTTCACAATTCAGCTTAACAGACAGTTTTTTAACAGCAACTTAGTGAAAAATGACTGTATAAGGGTTCTTTATGAGACTGTTTTGTAAGCTTTATTGGGTGTGTACATGTGTTTGAACTACAGGAATATTTCAGAGCCAAATACATTAGATCTAAGGAATAAAACTAACAAAAAGTAAGGATAATCACCAACAGTCAAATGTACCACTGCTACAAAACATCACACAATGTTTAACCTATTAAAATAAGATTGTGGATAAAACAAAAAGGCATTTACATTACACCAAATATTATACCAAGGCCATTAAGTATACTAACAGGATGGACCAACGGCTGAAGAGTCAATGCTCTTTCTTTATCAGGCAGTACACATTGGAAATGAAGAATTTCATGGTGACCTGCAACAGGAAAAAAGACAAGTTAAAAAGACATGAAGAAAGAATTTTCTAAAACTTGTTTGTATGATGACAGTGGGTCGCATTCACTACTAAGAACACAACTATGGAACACATCAACCTAAAATAAAATAAAACGTCAAAAGCGTTTTTTTGTTGGATTTCATGCTCAGAATGATCTTAGACTTAAAGGGATAGTTCACCCAAAAATGAAAATTCTTTCGCCAATTACTCACCCTCATGTCGTTCCAAACCCGCAAGACTTTTGCTCATGTTCGATACACAAATGAAGATCTTTTTGAGGAATTTGAGGAATTTCTGTCCCTCCCTAAACAGTTACCACTTTTATGCTCAAACAGTTCATTAAGATTTCACATTTTTTGAAGAGACAATCGCTTTATGATGAATAGATTGAATTTAACATTTTATGCACATAAACATTCATCAATGCACACATCAGTTACGATAAGCGGAAGCTCAAGCATGTTCACTAAACAAGAACCAGTGCGAGAACCAATGAGATTAAGTCTCGTTACACAGCAAGTTTGAGCTTCTACAAGAAAGTCATGTTTGCAGATCAATGTTTATATGTGAATAAAAGCCTAAATTAAATCTGTTCATCATATAAAGCGACAAAGTCTCTTTGGAAAATTTGGTGTAAACCGCTCAATTCATATGGATTAATTTTACAATCTCTTCATTAACTAGGTTGCATATGTAGTTGCATAGCTGTCATTGGATGGACAAAAATCTCTCAGATTTTATGAAAAATATCTTTATTTGTGTTCCTAAGATGAAAAAAAGTCTTGCTGGTTAGGAACGAATGAGGGCGAGCAAATGACAGCATTTACATTTTTGGGTGAACTATCCCTTTAAGCAGAATTTGATGTAAAAAAAAAAAAAATGAGTAACCTGATGGATAACATGTTGTAAAGTTTAGGAAAATGGGAACATTTAACAAAACAGGAAACAAAATTTGTGTCTCTAGCTTTCTATCCACAGAGCAATTTCTATCAGTCATAGCTACTCAAAAGAGCTGAATTACTAGCAACTCACCTTAAATGCTGTACAATTGTCATTACAAAATCTCCTTAAAAATACTTGGTGCGGTTGAGAGCTCTCTGAGCAAGCTGGCCGCTCTCATCCGTGATTTTCTCCCAGTCTGTCTGACCGACTACAAAACCAATCGCACGTTTTCTGTCGGCATCCTTCTTCTCTTCGAGATCAGCCCAGCGCACCTGGAAGATCAGCATGTTTAATGAGTTCAAAATGTTTAAATCATGACCCTCCCCAAGAAAACCGATGAAGAAAATTCAAATCAGATGGTCACCAACTGGTGAGTCTTTGTTCAGTAAAATAAAAATACAGACCAACAATTTAATCATTTTCAAAACAGGACTCTCAATCTGCAATTCTCAAGAACATTCAAAATGAAAAACTGAACAATAGGTGACCACAAACAGTGAGTGAAAGCAAATACAGAACATAATGTGTGCACCACATTACCCTCTTTTTGCCAGGTTCAGACATGCGACTGGCATAGTCATCGGGCAGCTGAAGGAAGTCTTCAATGCCGGACACATCAGTGTCTCGTTTTCTCTTGCCGCCTCCTGCCAGACCATCCAACTTGTCTGGAAGAACAAAGTAGCATCTAAAGTCATCATCAATTCTACATCTGATGGACACTTATTTGTGTCAAAGCTACTAAAGCCTGGTAAATTACATAGTAATATGAAAAAAGCTTTATGTCTTTGCAAAGTCATAGATTATAACAGAATATATATCCTATGCACAGTTCATTAGAATTAAGAAGTTACAAGGGCTTTTCAAACAGGGCTGGGTTGGTATTTTTTTAAACCATCTAGCGCTCATGAAAAATGTTTTCAGAACTGTAGATTGTTCTGAAAATGGTTGTAATTTCTTCTTGGTTAAGTTCGCTTTCACAAGGCAACATTTCTAAATGGACCAAAAGTCATGTACAAGTAAACGGCCCTCTCATTGGTCAGTGCACCCGTTTGTGCACAGGGGGATTCTGCTCATCCATCAGGATGGTATAGACAACAGCTCCACAGGCTTATTGTGGCATTCTTTGTAGCTGTCGCTATATTACCTTATGTTTTGGACATTAGTTCTGAAATATGTTAATCAGAATACATCTCAAATAGGTATTTTACTTTGTCTTTGCTCCACAATTCATTTTGAGAGGCATTAGTAAAACAAACAATGCTGCTTTCCAGGCAACATGTGTAATGGTCCTTTAGGTTGGATTGCTTTCTCACCACAAACGTCCCTAAACATACATACATATACTTTCATGCAGTGTGTTTAAATGTCTGAGAGCAAAATTAATGTTTCAGGAGGCTTAAAGCAGCCAGAGCAGATCCTCGACGATATTCGAACAGATGGACAACCGGTTAATAAAACAGTTCAGTTGCAGTGTTTGTCCATTGGACTAGGTGCACGTGGCCGCCATTTTGGATTTCTGATCAGCGAGTGTACGTCTAGACACTTCCGGTTTCGCTTTATGCCCGGTGCAGGGAGCCGGAGAAAGCCGAAAATGATCTCTTATAGTTGTTTATAGAATCAATTATATCATTTAAAATACTACTAAGATATATATTACTATCACACGAGCAAATGGCAATTAAATGCACGGATGCAAATTCAGATTAATGAATGAAATGTTCACGAACAGAAGATTGTATGGTCTCATGCTGCATACACAATGAGAATTATGCCTTCTATGTTACAACTACGATTTTATTTGATTATATCAGCAGACCTGATTTTGATTTATTGATTTTGATTTTATTGAATATTGATTGTAGGCTATATGTCTTTTTGCAGTGATGCTTTTTAATTGCTAATGGCTTTATAAAAATGTTAAGGACGGCGCTGTAAACGTCGTTAATGATAAAACTCATTTTAACACTACAGGTATATTCAATCTAAATAATTAAGTGAAAATAATAATCCAATCGCTAAAAAGCACATTTCCAAATAAGCACATAAATTCCATTAGAAAGACTAAGATTAAATGCGTTCTTACGGATTCAGTGCATCTGAATTTATATTTTTTGTCTGATCTGGCAGCTTCGAGTAGGGCTTTTCAATCATTATGTGTCTGTACATCTCCTTTTTTATGGTCACCTGTAACTGGTTTTTACCATGTATATTTTTTCTCCCATTGCTTATACGAACAAGACGCTTTTTCTTCTCGGGAGCTCCGGATAGATCCATTTTTCTGTTGCAGTTTATTTTTTCTCAGTTGTCCCGCTCTGACTAGAACCAATAATAACGGCTGCGTATGTTCAGTTTTTTATTATTAACATTTTATATTGTAGAATTGTAATTTAAAAGGACGATGAAATAAAATTATGCAGACAAAATTAAAATGCGGGACATTATGACTTGCGGGACGCGGGACAAAGCTTCAAATTTCGGGACTGGTCACCCTCAACGGGGAATGCATGAAAGCTGACTTCTTTGTTTTAACCTGATGAAACGGTTCATAACGACACAACAGTGAAGTGCGCGGATCTGTCACCCCCTCTGAAAGGCAAGTCGCTTCCCTTGAATTTTAAAAACACTCATTGTGCATCAAAAGCATCTGTCATCAGAGGGTGACAAAAACACCCGGTCTGTTGTCGGCATTGCTTTATTTGGTAACATTATTGCTAATTGTTTGTATTTTAGTAATTTAAATGCATATAATTTTCTGTGTATTTCACCTGCGTTTATATGCTTTCTATTACTGCATTTATTTGCGCAAGTGAGATGAGTAAAGAGCAATCATATATTTCATAAATCATTATCTGTCTTTTTTTATAAGCAGCACCTATTTATTCCACTGTAAAATATACACAATTAGCTATATTAAATTGTTTGTTAACTAACGTTACAGTTAAAAATGTAAATTATTTACAATTATTACGATTTTTTTCCGCCGTCGTTTTTATCTATAAAGATAATTGATGCAAAGAAAGCATGTATGTAACATATGTGTTGACAATATTGATCGAGCAACTGATGTAGCCTAAGTCTAGGCCCTAAGTGTTATATGTGCATAATTGAGAAAAAATAGTAGGCCTATTTATGGAGATTTAAACAAGACAGGGCAAACGTGTGAATGTTCAGGCGGTATTGTATGCAATCAAATAAAATCGCAGTTGTAACTCTATATTTAGAGAAGGCATAGGCTAATTCTCATTGTACGTTATGCAGCATGAGACCAAGACAATCTTCTGTTCGTGAACAGTTGTATTTCATTCATTAATCTGACTTTGCATCCGTGCATTTAATTGCCATTTGCTCGTGTGATAGTAATATATATCTTAGTATTTTAATTGATTCTATAAACAACTATAAGAGATTATTTTCGGCTTTCTCCGGCTCCCTGCACCGGGCGTAAAGCGAAACCGGAAGTGTCTAGACGTACTCTCGCTGATCAGAAATCCAAAATGGCGGCCACGTGCACCTAGTCTATTGTTGTTACTGACCTAATAATGTAAATGCGAATAGAATGATTTGAATTTGTAAATCCAGGCATAATTTACAATCATACAATATTGCACATGTACAATGTTGCAAATCTACAGTGTGAAATCTTGAAACCTTAATTATCCCAGGGGAAAAGTTTGAAATTACCCATAAGACACCAAATATTTAAATCAATTATATATATTAAAAAAATAACAACATACAGTACAGACAAGAACTGCTTTGATTATCGAACTACAAATAAATAAATACCCACCAAGCTTTGCTTCTGAAGTGTCCATCTCCCATTTGCTTTTCGGAAGGTATCCCTATATTACAGAGAGACACTCCAACTGTTAATCCTCAGGGGATGAGAGACAGAGGGGACAGACAGTGTGACAGAGGGTGGACAGGGATAGAATAGGGGCTGGGGAGCAATGATGATGCTTTGGATGATGAGAGAATAAGCTTGAAAAAGAGATCATTAATAAGTCACAAAGGCATCAATGAGCTCTCAGCAATTGATAAACAGTCCTTATTCAGAATGAGGAAATGTCTACTGAATACAGAAGAGCATGCATAAATAAATACTACTGAGGTTTTTATATATTCCTACATCGTTGACTGCTTTACACATTCATTTCATTGTAAATCACAAAGCCAAGACACATTTTTGCAGCAGAGATCGGTCATTATGGGATAAGACAAAAAGCCAACAGCACAACACACAGGAATTACTCAAGACGGACAAAGGAGTCCACTTTTAAATGTAAAAGGATTATTCAGAAGCATTTCTCAATCCTGCCCAAGAGAAACCTCCACAACACTGGATTTCTGGATTGAGAAACACTGGCCTAAAGGAAGCTTTTCTTTCATCTGCCGAATATATAAATAGAAAAGTAGGAAGTTGTGTCATTTTTTTAATTAAGAATTTCCATTCAATTATAGGGATATACAGTTGAAGTACCAATCTGTAAAACGGACTTCACCCAATTAAAATCTGAAGTTAAAATGTAAATACCCATATCATAATTTAAATTAAATATCTACGTGTTAACCCTTTCCCCACCAGCATTTTTCCTTTTTTTTAAGTTGCCAGCCACCACCAGCATTTTTGGTCATTTTCAGGGTGGGAAATTAACTTTTTTGCCCACCAGCCACAGTGGCTGGTGGATACCCAATTTTACCAGCCACTTATATTTTTTACCAGCCACTTTTCCCGGAATTCAAATTTATAAATTATTATTATCCACCTTATTCTGCTCTAAACAATGCGCGCCGCCATGACGACGACTCCGGTTGCCTACTTCCGGTTTGCACTGTATTAGCAGTGAGAGAATGAGTTCAGGCTCTATCTATGTGCTGCTGTTGGTTGATTTTAGTTTTACAATTCAAATAAGATAAAAAAAAAACTTTAGAAACTGGGTGCTTTGAGCATAAGATTAAAAGGAGAGAATGCCTATGTCCGGTTCGGATCAGCTACATTCAGTGCCAGAGAGTAGACGTTTTTGGTTAGCTGCGCTAAAACTGAAGCATCCAACGAAAAAGGTGTAATACGTTACCAGTATGGATGGGCATTTCAAGCTAAAATAATATTCGAAGATCGCTGGGTATTATTCAATTATTATTCGAAAATAGCACCCCTCCATCACATCACGCACACATAGCCTACATATTTTTAAATAAATAAATATATATATATATATAAAAAAAAAAAACTAAACATACTTTTTATATTTAAGTTTCACAATATAATGTTTTTTATTTATTTGTTTATTTATTTCATCTATGTTGATTATATGAAAAGGGAACCGCATGAGATGAGTCAGATATGATCATAATGCCCAATATATCGGAAAACATTTGGAATGGCTCAGACATGATTTTGACCACTTATTAAGTTTTGTTTTGTAGAAAGCCTTTCTGTAAAGTGAAATTCGTTTAGTAAAAATTGTATCTTCATTTGTATCAATGTTTTATCCACAAATTGCCTAGAATAATAAATATGACTGACAAATATAGCGCGTCTTATTAATAAACGAAACTCAGCGTATAAGTTAGGCTACTTGCCTCACATACATGAGAAGTATATAGAAAGCTTGAAATGTGTACTTTTAAACAAAATAATTAAAAACTAAAAAACTAAACTAAACTAAAACAAAAAAATTAAAATAATTAATTGCTCTCTGCTTATGTAGGTTAATTCGTATGAAGTGTGCATTTCTCTCTAGGCGCGTTCACTACATGGCGAGTCAGCATCATCAAATTTATCTTTGCAGTCGATACTTACAGAAAACACTAGTTATTAATAAACAATTCAAATGTTTAATGCATAATCATTACTTTTGCCGTTTTTTTTTTATTCTGGCAAGCTTATGCGTGCGTTGTGATGCAGAATAGGCAATATTACGAAAACGCTCATTATGGTTTAGTATTCTCTCCCATATAGTATACATAACTTCCAACCCAATTTCAGTCGTGCACGGGCAGGGGCAGCCCTACTTATTTATTTCACATATTTTCTAATCAGCACATCACTGCGGCGTTCTGAGCAAGCGGCGCAATCTTCATAAAGCTTAGAACCGGAAAAGGACAACCGGATTCCGGTTCAAACCCGCTATGAATCATGGGTAAATTCGCTAACCAGGAAAAAGGTGGATACACAGTACAGTGCATGGACTGTTCGACGGGAAGGTAGGCTTACCATTCCCTAGTTTTCCCTTCGTCATTAATGCGCCACTTGTTCGAAAAGTACCTTCTCTTTTTATTCACTTCACCCTCAACAGTTTGTACATTCATAGCTACTGCTGACTCCACTGCGGGCCTCTTAACACCGGGTATATGTCGGCTCATTTTTTTAATTTTCCTTTCGTCTGTACCTCAGCTCAGCTATATGTGTCACGGTCCGCTGAAAACCAATAAAATTAGTTACTCAACAAAAGTGAATTATTGTTACTTAGCAACAGCATTCTTTGACAAAGCTGTCCAATCCGTTACAAGGAATGTTTTAAGTAGTAACCAATAAAAATATGTTTTACAATCTACCCGCCACTGTGGCTGGTATACAAGGCAAAGTCACCCGCCACTTTGAAAAAGTACCAGCCATTGGCTGGTGGCTGGTGCTAATTTCCCACCCTGGTCATTTTCACAAAAGTTTCATGGCCCCCAAAATATTTTCTTGTATGAATATATGAACATGCATTTATCAAAAGAAAGAACAGACCCTCTGCTTTTATTCTAACTTCATGCACTCTTTTTTAATCAACATGTTGAATGTGGTTAACTTAAAAAATGAACATTTTGAGCAAAAAAGCTGAGAAAAATCACGCTTTTGTCAAAGACTACATATGGATCAGATTCAGATTGATGATCAAAAGCCAGACGGAGTAGATTGAGTCAATCAACACCTCTAATGCTTCACAGTCCTATAACTCGTCCCGGGTCAACATTTCATTCGGTAACATTATGCAGTTTTGATTTATATGCAGTTTAATGTTGGTGATTGCGTTATTTTACATATGCATGATTACATATGATATAGCTTGTTTTTGCATCTCCCTCGCACATGTTTTGATCAAGACGTTCAGTACTCTTTCAGGAGGTGTGTAATAGCGCCCCCTAACATAAAACATTGAAATCACAGATTGCTGGAAAAGTCAATGGTAGGGAAAGAGTTAATGCTGGCTTTTTACATAAATATCAAGAATGAAAAACAAATATTTGGTATAAGGCAGTGGTTTTCAATTTTTTTTGGCCACGCCCCACTTTGAATCGTTTTTCTTCAGACTGATTTTTTTTTAAAAAAGTTTAGTGGAATTGGCGTTCAGTGCCGCTTTTAAAAGGCAGAGCGCCTCCCCACACACTTTGAGTCATCCACACAGACCATCTACACCAAGGATAGGCAACGTAGGTCCTGGAGTGCCACTGTCCTTAAGCTCCAACCCTAAAATAGAAAACTCACCTGCCTGTAACTCTTTAGTAATCCTGAAGACATTGGTTTGCTTGTTCAGGTGTGTTTGATTAGTGTTGGAGCAAAACTCTCTAGGACAGCAGCACTCTAGGACCAACGTTGCCAATCCCTGATCTACACTGTAATAGCACTAAAGATAAACACCTTTATTAATTTTTTGGACAATACGTTAATTTTCTAGATAAGAGATTCTAATGATTTATAATGAACACACATTTTGCCTCAAAGCATTATTTTTTCTATGTTGTGTAGAATTTAATAAAATCACAAAATTACATAGCCACAACAAGTACAGATCGCATACTTGCTTCAGTTCAAAAGCACTTTGCTACCGAGAACTAAGTCTATAGGCAATTAAACTAGCTGATTATAAAATCTTAATCTTAGATAGATTTAGAACTGTTTGGTAATATTTCTCAAAGATACACAAACATATACATAAATCCAAAACAATAATTGCAACTTACAACTAATCATGACAAAGCTTGAAGCTGTAAATATGCCCTCTTTGGTAAGAGTGTGAACACTCAAAACACCCTGGAACATTGATGCATCAAGTGATGGCTCATAATCCCTGTGCAGGTCATAATTGTGTCATAGCTATAGTTTATAATAGGAATGTGCGAACCTACTCGACTTGACTGCTCTAGTCGACATTGGAAATGCTAGACGTTTACATTCATGTTTTCTGCACATTTATGTTTGCTTTATATTTTTACAAAGACTGCATTAAAAATTCTGCTATTTTTTAAAGTGTCAAAGATCTGAACATCCCCAGTTGTTCATTAGAAATATATGAATATTTAGAATACATAATCATGGTTAGTGGTTGAAAGTCATGTGTACTGAAAAAGGTCCTGAAATATATAGCATTTTCTTTAAGCTTTACATGACTGCTACTGACACCGGCAAAGAGGGATGAATTGATTAAATGTTGAGACCAAAACAAAAAAAGGATACATCGATTTTTCTTCTTTTACTTTTCTTTACGCTTTACTTTGTTTCAAGGCAAAATACATGTATTAAGTTGAAATCTTGGAGTATGAAAAAGGTAAATGGCCTTTGCATCTGCAATGATTTGTGCTATGCTTTTTCTTCATTCTACTCTTTACCTCATTTTCTGAAATTTCAGCTTTACACTGCTTAAAAAGCAAGTTTACAAAGACTGTCAACTTAAGTTTAACAATACTTCACACAGCAAAAGGGGCTACAAAGCTGGATGTACACAAATTACAGACAAAAAAAACTATTTATATATTTTATCTTGCAAGTAACCATAAGCATATGGACAAACTTTATCGAAAACAACACTTGAGTTTGCTTTTCAAAATAAATGAATACTTAAACTAAAATACACCAGTCTGTTTAAAACAGTGCTGTGCAATGCCAGGTTCAGACTACACAATATTTGCATCTGTTACGATAGTCACTATGTCAGATTATGTGATTTTGACTCCTAAATTAGTGTCGTGGACAAAAAACATTTCAGACTACACGTTGCTTTCAGACTAATCAACGCTTGCTGCCATCTTTAACAACATCTGTGATGTCAATGAGAAGGCAGAACTAGCTACTGGCTTCCGGAAACAAGAACTTCAAAACAAAAGCTACAGAAGCGGCCTGTCAGCTTCATGCCAATTCCAGAACTCACCGGATTGCTGAGGCGCCTCTGCTATCGTTCGCCAGCATTAATCTTTTTTCACTCTGTCGTGGTAGTCCCTCGAGCAGGAGTATTGTTGCCATAGTTCCATGAACCTTTCCTCCATTGCATAAATGCACCTAGCAGCACCAAAACCATCGTCTCGCTCGCTCTTCTCGCCATGTTTGAAAGCTGTGTATGAAAGAGCTTCTGTGCTGCTACTGGTCAATTATTGTATTGTACAAGTATTGTAACCCATTCTTGGAATGTGTCCTCAGAATTTACCTCAGAGTTAGTGCTCACAGGAGTAGTGGACACACCAGAGCAGCCATTTTTGCTGTGGCACCCAGGGAGCGATTGGTGCCTTGCTCAAGGTCATCTCAGTCGTTTGCTGCCGGTACTGAGAATCGAACCACAACCTTCGGGTTCCCAGTCTGACTCTTTAACCATTAGGCCACGATAAAAACTACCCCTAAACCGCCACACTTTTTTCAGTGGAGGACCGAAAAAAAATTAAACATGCTAGTCTTTCTGTCATGAAGCATCACAGACGTGGCGTCAATTGTTGTCCAAAGTGACACACTTAACGAGATAAATCGATCGATTCTTGCGTCCTGACGGCCGACGCCTATTGTTTTTTTATGAATGATATCGTGTAGTCTGAACCCAGCATAAAACAGACTGAAATAGTCATTTTTCTCAAATGTAGAAAATCTTAATTGCCCTCATTTGGTAAGCCATCATTCAGGTCAACGGTTCTTTAAGCCTTCATTTTTAACATCTCTTTAGCGTGCATGCTAATTCCTCATGTAAGTGCTTCCTTGCTTTCTTACAATGTTCCTACAATATCCAAAATTACAAAATATTTACTGTAATTCCAGCTTGTTAGAACAAATCTGGCTTAAGCTTTTATCAACATAATAAAGATCAACTTTTACGGCAAGCTTGTGATTTAGGTTTAGGTCTTCAAAAAAGAGTTTCCTTCTAAAAGTAACTTGACAGAATTAATGGCTCTATTGTGAGACCTGTTTTAAAATAAGCCACAAAGACAATAGTGCAGAGTAATGTAGAGCTTCCTACAAGACGAAACTGAGATGCATTCAGCCTTGCACTGAATTTCAAGTCCCACAACAAAAGGTCTGTATTAGAAGTTCAACTACAACATCAAGCAGGACATACAATACAGGTGCATTTCTGTGTGAAGAGCATACTAATTGTGAGGCCGTTTAATAGTTGGCTAGACAAAAGATTTTTTTTTTTTTTTTAAAAAGGAAATTCTTGCATCCATTTAAAAGCCATAGCACAAAAATTCTCTATATGGGCCATCAAAAGTCTGAAGTTTTACTAGCTGACTTGTATTTTGATGCTTAAATCTTACTCTCAAGACGATAGAAGAGCAATGTATTTGAAACACGTTGTTTCAGCTAACATTGCGCAGTTTTAAAAGCTTAGCTTACATTTTACTCAAGAGATCAGTTCTGCCAGTGACATTTAAAAAAACTATACATTTCCAATTACAAGTCTCAATGGACAGTTTCGTAAGTAAAATATTATTTTAAATTAGCTAAAATGTTGTGGATCTTTAAATAAGTGATCATTAAGTAAATGTGAAGATTTGGGAGGATAAACAGAGAAAGACAATTATAAATACCATTATAAATTACAATACTTGTACGACATCAAAGTTTGTTTATATTTTAAAACACTTTCAAGTTAGGTCAACTAACTGCCTTTAGTGAGACATGATATTTGCTGTAGCAAATATATTTGCTAGAGAAAGCATTTAATAATCCATATTTAGAATATGGATTGCAATTATAAAAAAAAAAACAGGAGATCCCATGTCTCAGGAATATTCTTTTTTTATTTGTTTAATCTTTGTCAACTTGGATTGGGAAAGAGTTTCCTGAAACATTGATCAATAATAAGAGTACTTACCTTGATTAGGTGAGAAACTGGGTCAAGTAACTAAAGTCACAGTTAAAAATTATTGGATAAAAGAAGCATGCATGCAACGGGAGGTCCTACCAGATCCGTCTCGTCGTCATCCTCCTTTTTCACTTCAGCCTTTGGTTCTTCTTCGGATGGGTTGAAGTCTTCCATCTCCACCTATCACAAAAACAGTTTATGTTACTATGAGAAGAAAATAATGAGGAAAACTCATTTATAATTACTTTAAAGAACATAACAGCACAAGTCATGAACAAACTTACATCTTCAATTGCCGCATCCTGCAGTAGAGACCTGATATCTAGTCGTATCATGTGGGGTGGTGCAGACTCCCAGCCACTGGCCAGCTGTGCACAAAATGCATATTAGTTAGGCCCCATGTAGTTCTGGTGGTATTACTCAAACCGTAAATTAAGTTAAAGAAAATACCTTCGTAATATCCTTTAGTATTCGCCCATGTATGTTTCTCTTTGTACATGTTTGTTGATCAGTGGTGATTTCAGCCAAGTACACCTGAGAGTAAAAAGTGAGATTTAATGACGTAGATCTACAAAGTAGATACTGCTGCTCTACATAGATGGCTAGCATTTCAATTCATTCCTAGCAAGGAACTACTTAAATTTACATTAAATAAAGATGAAGCTCACCTCAAAACCTTTTGTCTTAGCAGCACTCCAGAACTGGTCAAAGTACTTCACTTTATCATTAATGGCATCCAGGATAATGAAGGGAAAAAATCCATCATCTAATGTTTTCTTAAATGTCTTCAACATGCTGTTTCGATATGTATCTTCCATCTCCGGTTCATATTCATATTCGAGCACCTAAAGAGGATGGCCAGGACGATTTACATGATCAGTTAGAGAAAATAAGTAGAGGTTTTTCATTTAAAATAAATGAACACAAAGAACTAGTTCAAACCTTGTTCTTGACACGCTTCCCAGTATCAGGGTCCTTCTCGACTTTTTCCACTTCAGTCATAAAATAATCATCCAGACCAAGAACTCTGGGTGGTGCACCACCACATTCAACCTCTTTGTCCTACATCAGTAAAACCATAATTACTTCATGGATGAATTGAAATGACAAAGTCATGTACCAAAAATGAAATTACATTAGCAAGTGTTATTTCGTTTTTTTCCTTTGGCTATGTGAAGTCTCTTTGACCCAAAACATCTCATCTCAAGCACTTCTAGCTATGCGAGCTTGATAAAATCATAATGAAATGTAAATATGCACTGCAGTCTCATTGTCAGCAGGGGCAGTAGAGAGAACATTAGCATAAATTGTTTCCTACTGCGGCTAGTTTTCTGTATATTCATGAGCTAGCTTAATAACAGCCTCCAGTTTAATATAATCATTTGAAGGCAACTCAACATTCACCCTGAGGGTCTTCAAATTCCATAACAGACCAGAGTAGACCAAGCATACTTTCAGATTTTTGGGGGAAAATAATAATAATAATAAACATTAAAATATCTTATGTATTACCCTAATAAGTTTTGCCACATGACTTTTGCCACTTCCAGGTAATCCACGCATGATGACTACAATCTGAAAAGAAAAAAAATATACTGTGGGTAATGTATGATATTCAAAAGCAGAGCATAATTATTATAATAACAACAAAATAATTATGGCATACCCTGTCAGGTCGAGTTGATCGACCTGGGGGTTTGAGGATGTCCTCAGCATTCTTTATCTCTGGTTTCTTCTCCACACGAGGAGGGGCAACAGGTGCAGGAGGGGGCTGTGATGTGGGGGGTGGGGGGCGCTCGTCTAGATAGCTCCTTCGTTCACCTGGGTAAGAAATATAGGTATCTTACACAGGTCCCAACTTTTCAGGCTAAGAGATTACTCAGTTATTCATGATATATGACCAGGGCTTAAAAACTAAAAAAAGGGTAAAAAAAAAAAAAGAAAAATCAGTCGGTTCACTCAGAGCAGAATCAATATGTTAACATTTCTGGTCATGTGTTCCTTCTGTAATGGCGCTTTTCCACTGCATGGTACGGCTCAGTACAGTACGGCTCGGCGCGGCACGGCTCGCTTCGCTTTTCCACTGCGTGGTACGACTCGGCACGACACGACTCGGCTCGCTTTAGCTCAGTTTGCTTTTCGGCTGCAGTTAGTACCGCTTCAAAGTGGGTGGGATTAGGCTGATCGTTATAATTTATCCGCTCCTCGGCAACCAACGAGATGAACGTCTGCACTTTGTCCACTGAATACGATTCAGCCATTTCTTTTTTGGAATTTTTTTTTCTTTCTTTTTTCTGCAAGCAAGTAGTTTTAAAACAGATGCTACAGTGGTGGCTGTTACGGACTATTTAAATCTAGCGGATTTGATGTCTCGCGCGCAAATACAATGACGCTGGTAGTGACGATTCTGTCTGACAAATCAGTGATCTGCAGTGTTTTCACGTACCGGTACGGTACGCTTGGAACCTCAACAGATGTGGTACCATTTAAAGCGAGCCGAACTGTACCGTGCAGTGGAAAAGCGCCACAAGTGAGCCGTGCCGAGCCGAGCCGTACCGTACCATGCAGTGGAAAAGCGCCATAACATTATCTTTCTGAAAAGAGTTTAATTAGAAAAAAATATTGGTTAATAACGGGGTTTTTTTGCCTATACTTTATACTAGAGCTTGAATTGAACTTTATACTAAGAGCTTGTGACTAAAGCTCATAACTCCAGTGGATCCTCAAACTGTCGGCAAAACCTCATCCAGTAGCCTGAATCTTTCATGAAGTGCTACACGCATTTTGGAGACTGTTTGCAGTGCCAAATTAAAATCTTAAAGGGTACCTATCATGGAATTTTGAAAATTACCTTTCATGTAGTGTGTAACATAGATCTAAGTGAACAAAAACATCCTGCAAAGTTTTAAATATGAAAGTTCACCGTATACAAAGTTATTGTCTCTCAAAAGTAAGAGTCGACTCTGAGTGGCTGATATGAATCGATAGACAAACGATGCTTTCTCTCTAGCTTTCGTATGTCACTTGTACAAGTTATTTGAATTCGACACGCCCACTCAGTGCGCTCGCCGAGCAGACAGAGAAACCTGACAACAACCTTTCTTATACTGTCTATGACAACAACATGTCGACGAGACTCTGTTCTGAAGTGCGAATCAAAAGCAAACTTTTTTTTTCACTGCCCAGGGACAAGCATGTGACGACTCAGTGGCTAGAGTTTATATTTACAACTATACCACACAAGTATAGCCACCTTGAGCTGTGTTCGCGTTATTTTAATGACGATCGCTTCACAAACACAAATGCTTTCAAGTGTGGATTCGCGAATCGCGATCAGCTTCTTCCTCCGAATCACAACCTGTAAGTACTATTAATAATTGTTGCTTTTATGTATGTGTATGTGTGTGCGTGCGTGCGTGCGTGCGTGTGTGTGTGTGCGTGCGTGTGTGTGAGAGAGTGAGAGTTACGCTCAGCAGCTTCTAGGTCTCCAATGTCATTTTTTTGTTTTTTGAAATATGTGAAATTATGTGAAGCGTATTGTAGTACTGCAGTGCTTTATCAATATGTTTAAGCTTTGGGCTAACGCAAAATATAACTGACTGCGTCATCTGACCAATCACCGCAGATTAGCGTCACGCAAAGGAGGGGTTTGGACAAATGAGTCGTCAAACGAATCATTAGGGAGTCGGTGAGCAAATCAGGTAAAAATAAATGCATATTATAAGACAACAAAAGTGTTTTTTGTCATTGCATGCATGTAAAACTGTTGTTGGGGACTCCCAGAACATTATTAGGAACATTTTAAATGCCATAATAGGTACCCTTTAACAGAACGATAAAATAAGGTTATTAACCAGTTAATGGTAATTTCAATTAAGAGTTTCTGTTCAGAGCATTTAAACTTGATTTTGTTTTTATGTTCCGTTTTTTTTTTTTTTTTCATCCCTTGAACCGGTTTAGAGGCCTGATAGTGACTTCACTTTTGACAGATTTGCGTATCAGGACCATTTCAAAGGGGTACTTCACTGCTGGTAAAATGGGCTTTCAATAAATCTTGCAGTAGAAAGGCAAAATATGTTTTGAAATCAATACTACCTTACTACAGAAAACCGTTTTCTCGTTTGCTAAATAGGTAGGGAAACTTCAACAGCCATAATGCACTGGGCATGTTGCCACCCAAGGTCACTCCCACCAGTCTGCTATGGATACGCTTACCAGAGTCAAATACTGCCTTGCTTTAGTTTTTTTTTTATAAACCACTTACTTCCATAGCTTGAGGATCCATGGTCATAATGCTCAAGACTCCTTTCATAGGAAGACCTTTCATAGCTTGATCGGCTATAAACCTCTCGGTCCCTGCTCGAGCGGCTTGGGTGATCTCTTTCTCTGTCTCGGTGTCCTGGACGAGGCCCAAGTGGAGGTCTAAAACCGGAAATACGAAAAAAATCTAAATTTAATACTGCACTTTTTTTTCTAGTCTGTGACAAACTAGTGCTCTTCACAGATATTTGTGTTGTAGATAATGAAGTGTTTTAATATTCATGAACCAATAAGGGTATAAAATACATTAAAAAAAAAACAAAATATCAAATGCTACTGTGAGAAATGGATGCAGCAGCAAGGTCTTGAAGTACCTACCGTTCATCTCGTAGGTAACGGTCCCTTTCATATCTCTCTCTCTCATAATCCAGTGCTGGCTTCTCCCTATATGGATCTCTCTCCCAATCCCTGTCGTAATCTCTGGGACCACCATATGGGTCACTTCTTCTGTCATAGTATGGGTCTCTAGGGCCAAGCAGTTCTAACAAAGAAGAGAAGTTCATCACACAAAGAAAACACAAATGAAAATAAACAAACCCAATGTTCTTATACAAACAAATCCAATATTAACAGAACAGAGCCAACCTTTCTCATACAGTCGCTCAGATGGCGGTGGGGCAGGCCTCAACACAATCCTTTCTCCATAAGACATCCTTTCCACTGTTGAACCTACATCTGTTAAATGACAAAACAATAGTTTGACTAAATACATTTAAAATTATGTAAGTTGAGAGGCAGAATATATACTGACCACGACCATGCCCATAGTCCACTGTTTTAGCAATGAATGTGGCTGTAGGGACAGGTGCTGAAGAATGAAGAAAGTCTGTAGATTGATTTGAAGGGGCCAAACCAGCTTCCAAGGTCTGTCCCGTTTCTGACAATAAATTGGTAGCCTTTAAGAAAAACAAAATGCTCATTCAATCAGTGGCTTTTCAATAAAATGCTATTGCAATACTGGACATTTGTTTCTGAATCAAGGAGCATAATTTGAAACCCAAAATTGGCATACCTGCTGCAGAGCACTTTTAATCTCAGGTGTAATTTCCAATCCAAGAAGTCCGGGAGGAAGTTCTGGAGGCAACCCAGTTGAATCTGGGTTGGGAGCATCTCCCAAAGCCCTCTTGCTTTCCTGGAGCTCTCTATGAGGTTAAATAAAATCAGTAAGATTTCAACTTATGAAATCTCAGCCAGTTGCCCTGTATGACTTGAATGTTATTTAAATAATGATACACGGTTGGGAGATAAATGTTACCTTATCATTTTCAACTCCTGAGCAGCTTTTAGAATGATCTCATGCTGCCTTTGAGAAAGAGCAAGTACAGTTTTATTTGCAGTAGGTGAAGACTGCTCAAGTGGGGTATCCGGGGCATGTGGTGCAGGCAGGGCAGCTAGAGGCTCTGGGTTATGTTCATATTGGGGCTCCGTTTCACCAACTGGATGAGAGTAACCTCTCTCTGGTGGGGGTGGAGGTGGTGGCCTTTCCCAATCAGGATGAGAGTGAAATGAAGAATCCCTATCTCGTTCTTGATAAGGCGGATCATCAGGGTAACATGGTCTTCTCCGTTCATCTCTATATCGATCCTCTTCCTCAAATGGGAAGGATTTTTCTCTTCCCTCCAACCAAGGATCCTCTCTAATGACCTCTGGGCGATGATGCGGTGGATAGTCTCGGTCAGGCTGCTCCCTGCCCCATTCCTCACGTGAACTGTAATACTCATCGTCTTGCTCATAATCTGGATGATAATCATGAATAGGCCTTCTGAGTGCATCATCTTCTTCACCATATGGGTATTCCTCATCATAATTTCCTTCTTCATGGGGTGGTGGGACACGCCACCTCTCCATTTGCATTGGGGGCCTCATAGGTGGTCTTCTCATCTCTCTGCCCATTTCATGGGGAGGTAAAGGAGGACGCCTCAGCCCTCGACCACGTGGATGAGGCCATGCAGGTTCTCTGTCAATTTCTTCATCATATTCAATAGCTCCAGCTGGTTCCCTTGCCAAGATTTCATGAGGTGGTAGTGGCCGTCTCATGTCTCGCTCCATCATGTCATGGCGGGGTGGTGGTCCCCATGGGCCTACACCGCGTCTGAATCGTGGTACCATTCCCCCACGTGGTCCCATGTGAGGAGGTCCATGTGGGTTGTGTTGCAAACTTCCAGGAGGAGGGGGGCGTCTTGGACCATGGAGCATAAATCGTGGATTGAAAGGAGGCCTTCTGGGGCCCCCTGGAGGAAAAGGAGGTCTAGCGAGCATGGGAGGTCTTCTCTCTGCCCAGTATGGATCTTCTTCCTCCCAATAATCTTGTGGTTCTTCTTCCCAGTGTTCGCCTGGAGGAGTGCTCTCTGGGTACTCTTCTGGGAAGTGTTCCTCCTCTGGATGCCACATCTCAAGGGGTGCATCCTGGTCCTCTATTTCTCCAGGACCATCTAAAGAGGGATCTCTCCAAACCAAATCCTGGTCCTCTTCATGCCTTGTGTCATCAGTTTCCTGATGGTCATAGGGATCCTCCTCCATAATTTCTCTCTGGCAGTTGGGATCAACCCTTTGCCCCCCGTACTGCCCTCGACCACGTGCACGGCCCCTGCCCCGAAGAGGCACTGGCCCTTGGCCCCTTCCTCTCCCTCGTGTGGCCTGTGGTGGACCAGTCTGAGTAATCATGTGTGGCCCCCTAGTAGCCTCCTTAATTGTATCAGGTTTAAACTTGTCGTTTTGAGGAGGCTTTGCATGTTGTGGTGGCCCATTTACAACATGACCGGTTTTAGGAGGTTGTGAGCTAGAGTTCTGAGATTTCTTGTTGGTGTTGTCTGGACTTTCCGTAGGTAAGGATGGTTTAGAAGCATCTTTTTTCAGCTTATCCTGCTTTGCAGTATCAGCAATGGTATTCTCAGATTTCGTATCCTGAGTTTGAGGAATAGGTCCACTCTGAATAAAAAATCCATCCACTGAGTCCAGTAAGTCATCTGTCAGTGAAGGACCAGTAGAAGCACCATCTTTTTTGCTACTTTGATCCAAGCGCTCTGTGTTTTTTTCTGGGCCCGTTTGAGATGGAGGAACAGGTGGTGCATCAGGTTTTGCTGATTGTTGCTTTGTTTGAATTCCAGGGACAGGACTGGATTGCTGTCCATGCCCTGGTTGTTGAGTGGGTATATGGGGTCTTTCAAAACGTGAAGGTGCATTCTGCCTAGGGGGGTTATCAAGTCTTGCTGGAGCCCCTGGGAGTAGAGGATTACCTCTGGGAGGTCGACTAAATCGCTGGCCACTGTCAAATCTGGGTGGCCCACTGTCAAACCTGGGTGGCCCACTAAACCGCTGCTGGGGTGGCTGCTCAAACCGTGGTCCTCTGGGACCTTCAAACCTGAAAAGAAATTAAATAAAATCATAAATCAGTAGCTCCAGCAAAAACTATTACCCAATTAATCCTTATTCTAAATACTATACCTTGGGCCATCAAATCTTCCATGAGGCCCAGGATTTCGAATCCCCGGCCCAGGTGGTCGAACCCCCGGCCCAGGTGGTCGAACCCCGGGCCCAGGTGGTCGAACCCCCGGCCCAGGTGGTCCAGCAGTTTTACATGTTTCAGAGACAGAATCAGGACCAGACGATCGGAAAGGTTCTGCAGGTGATGGCCCCTGTGGAATACCAGGTCCAGAAGAAGGTGGTGGGCCCTGTGGTCTTGACATGCCATCCATGTTAACTGGTGGAGGCATAGATGGAGGCCCTGGGCCGGCTAAATGCATGTTTCCATCTGGACCGGGGAGTCTATGCTGCCCATATGGTCCCATCATGCTCCCATATGAAGGACCTGTACCATACTGAGGCTGCATGGCTCTTAGAGTAGTGACTCTCTCTTGCAGATGAGCTGAAGTTGAATTCATTTGCTCCTGCCATTGCCTCCACTGGGCTTCATAATCTTGCAGCTGGTCTTTGTGTGGGTATGTCTGAAACTGTTCTAACCACAAATTAAAGTGCCTGTCCCATTCTTGGTACAATGGAGAAAATCGCTGTTGCTGCATTTCATAGTGTTGCAACTGCATTTCCAAGGGCAATGTCTGGTGGATATAATTGAACAATCGTAAATAATATTGAAACCTTATTTTACACTTTTTTCTGAGCCAAACTTTCAAATTAAGAACCACTGAGAAATTTAATAAGACAGGAGATTGTACCTGGAGATGCGCAGGCTGTTGAATAACCTGTTGGTACTGTTGCAGGATCTGCTGTAGTTGAGCATGCTCTTGCATCAGTGCCTGGTACTGAAGGCTGGCCCTTTGATGCTGCACATGCTGCCAATGGGCAGCTGCCGCCTGCAGCTGCTGAAGACGTGCTGCTTCAGCAGGGTCTCCTGTATCATTGATGCCACTGGGCTATAATGAATATCCATAATCAGTTAAATATGATATAAATTATTAGGGGTGTGACGATACGATACACGATATTGAGTTCACGAGCACGAGATCATTACACCCCTATACATGTTATGCAAGTTATCAATTGATGCTGTATCACATTTTTTTAAATATAAAACAGGTTAAAAATATATATACACACCAAAAACTAAATATATAAAAAAAAACAACTGGGTGAAAATAGAGGGCAGAAGAAATTACCTTCGATTCCTCAGGTGGTGGGGGAGGAGGGGGTTCCTCTTTGGGAGGTGGTGGTGGAGGCGTGCTCTTTGGGGGTTCAACTGGAGGCGGAGGAACTGAAGCATGGCCTCCATTAGCTGAACTTTGATTCTGCTTCGCCTTCTCATTTTTCAGCTTTTGCAAATTTTGACGGTGCTGCTGATACCAATAATCCTGCTGCTCCTGTACACAATAAACAGAAATATAACATTTTCACATTGTTTGTTTTCAAACACTGTACACTGTACAAACTAAATACTTTTAATAACAAATTTCACTCAAATGTAAAAATGTATATTTTTATGTCCATGTCTATTGAAACAAATGACAAAAAAACAACAACAAAAGCTATATTCCAAGACTTCTGAAGCCATACAATTGCAATTAAGTAGTTAGATCTCTTGTTATACTCCATTGCACATATTCCAATATGTGTGCCATGTTTGCTTACGACATACAAGAAAACTGATGATGAAAACAACATTTGATTTTTTTGAAGCTGAAAGCAGAGGCAAGGAAGCATACTCTTTAAATGAAATTTAGATACATGTAGTAAAATTTACCATAATAAATAGAAAAAGTCATTTGTACGGCACTATCATCCCACCCACTTTGGCTTCAAGCAGGAAAAGGGAATTCTTTCATGAACAAAATAGAATGAAAAGAATGAAAGGAAAGAGAGCATTCAAAAAAGCTGATATAAAACACAAGGAGCTGCTTGGAAAACACTATTTGCTAGGTCATTCATTTGTAATGAGAGAAGGCCAGAAAGTATGCAAAATCCTTTGATATGTTTTAGTGTACTTGAATATCATGGCTGTTAAAATATAGATAAATTAAATCTTTGAATGTAAACATATATGATTTTTCTGACTGAATGTTGATGCATTGTCCTGCACTGTTTTTTTTACCTGTGCCTTGTCTTATACGGATATTCACCCAAAAATGAAAATATCATAATTTACTAGGTTAATCCTCATGTTGTTGTATCTCATCTGTTCAAAATAAGGTATTTTGAAGAATGTTGGTAAGCAAAACTGTTGATGGTAGCCATTTACTTCCATAGTAAACTACTATGGAAATCAATGTCTATCATCAACTGTCTGGTAATCAACATTCTTCAAAATATCAGAAGAATGAAGAAAGAAAGAAACTGATACAGGTTTGGAACAACATGGAGGTGAGTAAATGATGACAGAATGTTCCTTTTGTTGGTGAACTTTAAGAATTTCAATGTGTATTCTGTACCAATGAAAAAAAAAAAACACTTGACAGAATATTTACTTAAATTAGGGAATTGCTGATTTAAATGAGGAAGTTTACACTATACAACAGAGGGAAGCTTTTGCAAAACGATAAATATATTCAACAATATCAATGTTTTGGATAATTGTACTACAACTTTCTTTGTAGATGGGCAGTAGACACAAAACATGTTCATAGGCTTTTGATGTGTATTTCAGGTGCTATGAAAAGGTTTTTAACATTTTAATAAAAATTTGTCATTACTCGTTAATTCAATGGCCCTTTGATTAAAGTAGTACAAAAATACACATTGTAGTCATATAAGGTGTATGATTAATAACTATAAAAGACAATTAAAATATTGTTTGGAAATAGTTTAAAACATGATCACACAAAAGGACATGGCATGCAACACTTTTAAGAAGTTTATAATTACCCAAATACATGATTTATAATTATGCTAATTATAATGTAGGCTACTCTACCCAAGAAAGAAATCGAATGTTCTGTATACATTTCTTTGTTGTTACAGTAACACAACATTAATAAGAATTGAAAGAAGATGAAGAAATGCAAGAGAAGCTTGCCTGCTGAGACATCGACGAAAAGTCTGGCTTTTCAACCGCCACCGATGAACTGGTTTCGCTAACCTGTGGTACTGGAGCTGTAGGTAAGGAAGGGGATGGGGGCTCGGGCGCTGGAGGCTTCACCTCAGACGGAGGAGGCTGAGGCGGGCCGGCAGGACCTCTCAGGGTTGAGGGATCCTGAAAAGTGTTGGGTGGCGCACCGCCGGCCTGCCAGTACGGAGCAGGCCCGCTGCTGGTGTTGGTGTTGCCGGAGTGATGCAGCACAGACTGAAGCTGCTTCTGATGGAGCTGCTGCAGTTGTTGCATTTGTTGTAAATGCTGTTCATGTAAACTAGAGAAATTAGATGATGCTTGCACCGGCGGAGCTCCATATCCTCCAAATCCTCCTCCTCCTCCAGCTGCTGATTGTGCTGGTGGTGGTGGTGGTGGTGCAGCTGCTGGTGGGGGCTGAGCACCTCTAAACTGATGAGGCCGCGGGCCGAAGTGTGGAGGAGGCTGGGGTCCACCTCCGTATCCTCCCCAAGACGGATGCATGCTTGAACCGAGACACTGCGGGCCAGGCGAGGCCTAGCCGCCTGATCGCATAAAGCCGGTTCCTTCGAAACTATCGCAACTACAATTTGCAAATATGAACGCAGTTATAAACACAGACTGTAACTATCTCACGAAAATAGAAAAAATAATGTATATTTAGAGATGTGCAAGAAATAAAACGCTTAATACATAATTATTGTTTGAATGCTATTTCCTCGCCGAGCTTGTGCGTGCGTGTGCCCGACTGCGCCTGCGTCCAAGCGTCAGTGTGTGGTGTGTGACGCCCACTTGCGTAACACGTCATCGCATTTCCTTTACTCTTCTTCGTGAACGTGCGCTATGGCGCAGTACCACCACCTGTCGCACTGGTTCAGCGACAAGCGCCATTGCTTCAGATGAAATTGATTCTATTTTAAAAAACGTATTGTCCACAAAGCTCTCTTAACTTAACTTAATGAGACATAGTTGCTTAGATTAAGTTGCTCATAATTTTTTTTAACCTTTCCGTCATTACACTCCAACTTAGTAGGTGGCGGAAATGAACCATAAGCTGGTTTGCCAACTGCCATAAAACAAAAAGAAGATTCTTGAAAATTAATTTTTTTGTTTGTTAATAAAAACAATAAGTTCACCCCATCTTAGTAGAAGAATGGGTGTGGTCCAATAATGCTTGTCAATTGCCTTCCCAGCACAAAAAGGCCTAGGCTACTATTGAAGTAAGCCTACTTTTTTTAAATAAGAAATTACTACTGGGTACGTTTTGCCTGCTCTTTTATGAGTACTGTGAATTCGGACAGACGAGACTTGTTTTGTCACATACTGTTTTTCGCCTACTATAAGGAAGTATTTGATTTTCCAATGTTTTTACAACTTCACAAAGTTGTATTTAGGTACTGCTGCTGTAGCCTAACATTTTAAAAAAGCACCCACATGTAAAAATTATGCATAAACAGAATCATTGAAACCTTTTATAAACATTGTGAAAATAATAAGCTGATGTAGGCCATTTTTTTTTATTTGTCAAAAAAAAGATGGAGGAAGATGTCTCAAGAACAATGTGCATTTTAACTTGTACTGTATTTAGATAGGCTATACATTTTGTGGATGTATTTTTTATTGTATTTAGGATGATAATGCATCAGCCAATGTCTTAGGAAATAAATAGAAACATTCAATAATTTAGTTATTATAGCACAAAATGTAAAATTATTCAAAGGGTGGTCCATACCGGATGAAAGAATGTATAAATGACTTTTGATATAATATATCTATTAAAAGTTTGGAAACATTTTTTTAATGTTTTTGAAATAGGTCTCCTATGTCTCCAAGTCTCCTATGCTCACCAATGCTGCATTCATTTAAATAAAAAATACAGTAAAAACAGTAATATTGTGAAATATTATTACAATATAAAATAATTGCTCTAAAATAAAAGTTCTGTCATGTAAACAAAACAATGCGCTGAAACTTATTGCATTATAGGCTAAACTGCTTTACAAAACAGTTTATAATGCAGAGGTTACGTTAGTAAATTCATTTAAGGAAAAAGGTATCGTTCACGAACTGGTATCGAAGTCAATGTATCATATCAAAAATGTATACATTTTTTAACAATGCCTAACCCTATTTATAAAATCAGTAAAGTAACGGCGAAGACCAAGCCCAGGAGGAGGCCATTCCCCTAGTGGAGTGGGCCCTCACTCCAATGGGGCATTCAGAGCCCACTGAAGCATCAGCCAGGGCTATATCATCAACTGTCCAGCGGGATCATCTCTGCTTTGCAACTTGCAGCCCTTTAAAGTGGCCTCTAAAGCACACAAATAGCTGCTCTGATTGCCGAAACTGGCCCGCATTGGAGCCAAGTCGATAACTGCCCCCAGGAAAGCCACTCGTCTGCTGGGAGACAGGACACTCTTGGCTGAATTGATTCTGAGCCCAGGATGCTCCAGATGACTAAGGACCAGTGACCTTTGAGCACAGAGCTTGTGCTCCGACCGAGCCAACACTAGCCAGTCATCGATGTAGTTCCAGACACGGATTCCCTCCTGCCTCAGAGTGGAGAGAGCCGCATCCATGCACTTGGTAAAAGTGTGCGGGGCCAGAGACAGCCCGAATGGGTGGACTGTATATTGGTAAGAATGGAATGAACAGTCGGTAATGAGGGGCTATTTGGATATGAGAGTATAAGCAACTTTTAGATCCACCGACAAGAACCAATCCTCAGAGACCAGACCTGCGCTAGGATCTGCTTCAAAGTCAACAACCTGAATGGCTGTCTCATTAATGCGCGATTCAGGAGCCTAAGGTCGAGGATAGGCCTGAGCCCACCAATCTTTCTATGAAGTGAGGAAATATCTACTGCAGAAGCTGACTCGCTGTTCACTGGAAGGACCACCTCTATGGCGCCCTTCGCTGGTAGACACTGTACTTTGGAGCGGAGAATGTGAGCTCCGTTGTCCTGAAACAAAGTTTGAACCACACCCCTGAAGCGGGGAGGCCTGCGAGCGAATTGAAGCGAGTAGCCTCGTAATATATAGTCTGAAGAACCCAGCTTGACACGCCCGGGATGGCTTCCCATGCCTGAAGCAGGACGGCAAGGGGTCTAAGTTTTTTGGGCGTCAGTTCGATGTGCGAGGACAGGGAGCTGATGACCTTGTTGTTGTGATGAGGAAAAGTGTCACAGCGGTAGTTTGCTTTGCCACGTACAATGTGGGTGGGACGGGCCCAGTGTTGGCAGTGTGAACAGTGCCTCCAACGTCAGGAGCTGAATTGTGGGTTGGAAGGCAGACTCAAGATTTTTTTGAAGGTGGTCCGGCCTCGGCGGGACCTAACCCTCTCCTCTTCTCTCCTGGTGGACCAGGATGGCTTCTGCGGCTCAGGGACCAGCATTATCTTGGGAAAGGGTAGCACTTGTTAGGCTGAGCTCGTTGTCGGAGCTCAGGCTCTGGCTTGGACTGAGGCTGAGCGGGCGACATGGTAAGCTTTGGAGGGGCCTTCTGGCGACTTGAAATAAGCCACCAAGCGTTTGGGCAGGAAGTGGTGCATGGCTTGTGATGACTTTTGCGCTGCCGTGAATCAATCTGCAAAGCCATCTACAGCGGATCTGAACAGGCCGGTGGGAGTCACTGGGGAGTCGAGGAAGGTCGGCTGAGGTGGTGCTGCAGAGCTTAGATGGATAAACCGCCATGGCTTTCCATCTCAGAGCGGTTGGTGGACAGAGGTGCGTAGCAACGTCCTCTTCAAGAAGAGGGAGCTTCTCATAGCCAGGCAGAACAGTGGATGTGAGCCGAGTAGGCGGTGCGCCACGAGTTCATCATGCACTTCTGGGAAGAATGGTGCAGGTCTCTGACACACAGGGGGGCTTGCAGGTGGCGCCCTGGCAGGAATCACACATTCAGGCGGCTGTGGTCGGGCTCTTCTGGGGCAGACCACTGTCGGAGCCGGAGTCTTCCACGGAGCAAAGCCACCATTGACATGGAGTCATTAGTGGCCTCTTCCTCAGCGTGAAATAAGCCCAGGTAAGCAACCCACTGTGCTCGTCTGAGTCGTGGTGCGACATAATGTATTAAACGCCACTAAAATTTGCTCATTTAGGCATGAAATTTGCTCTTCTTCTTTCAATTGTTGCCAGATAAAAGCAGGGGAGAAGCGCTGAGCGGGAGCGTCTTTCCTCTGCTGGGACTCTTCTACGCCAAGTACCAGGCTTCTTCTATCTTCTTTCGTGGCTTGGGTTGTAGTGCTGTTCATCGCCATAGTAACTTACACAGGGAGATCTCAAACCGAAATTGGACCAATCAGGATCCAGTTGCAAACATCGCCTCTAAGTTAATACTGTGTCTTAAAGGGATAGTTCACCCAAAAATGAAAATGAGCATATGATTTACACACCCTCAACCCTATCCCTTTAAGAACTAGTAGTTAACCGTCTAGGTAATTAGGGCTAATCACTTGGATTCAAATAAGATCAATCAACCAGATCAAAATGATGACCAGTCTTGAAGAAAATGTTAGACTAACTTGCAAGACTATTCTAAGCAGTTAACTCTCCCCCAGTTTGCTCCAAAAGCCTAAAAGTCACTATGATAAAAGATTTTTAAATACAAAATTGTTTGGCTTTTAGCGATGATAATTTGTTTAATAATAATTACCCTTAATCCATTAAACATGAGCAATTTTACTGTAACAATTATTATTAAGCATTTAGTGTAAATTAATATAAATACATACTGATAGTATGTTGATGTACTTCATATTCTTCATCTCTTAATCTTCGGCAGAAGAGAAAATTGAATCACGCTGATTCTCTCGCGTTAAGGGAATCGCAGTTTCTCAATGTTTCAAGGCATGTGATTGGCTGTCCGCTACTGATGTCACATTTTCATGTGCATGCACAAACTCAGGATCCAAGCCTGAGTTGACAGAGAAAGTTGATAATCAGCGTTATACCAACAACCCAACTATTGGTTGGATTTGGTTTTGTCAAATTGAAATTTATCCTTGGATCCTTATCCTAGTGTGTTCAACCAACATCATGTTGTGCACCCCAGGTCTTAAAACACTAACTGAACTCATTTCCCCAAAGAATAAAATCTAAAATCTTATCTGCAATATTTTATGAGCTTGATTCCAGACTGATGCCATTATCGTCCGGATATTTGCATTATGTATGCAATATGTAGCTCAAAACACTCTGCCAATAAGGTCATGAGTTTGATTCTCATGCAGGGATAAAATAATAAATGCGATAAATTTATTTGGATGAAAGTGTCTGCCAAATACATAAATGTAGGTTTGATGCAACAGAAACCCGTGTTTAATTCCATTTGTTTGCAGTTGCTTACCATACTATTCAACTGTTGTCATTTGACGAAACACAGCCAAGATGTATGGACTGAGGCTCCAGTTCTAAAATGTAATAGCTGGTTGTGTTGCCAAGCGACAGGTTGAATGCAGGTTTTGCTAATGGATGCATTAGTGTTTGTTATATTCATATGAATCGGATGGGCTACAGGTCTATAAGCATGGATGAAGAAAACCCTAATTTTCTTCATCCTTCTTTTCCTTTATCCGTCTTTATCCTACTCCCTGGTTTTCTTCTTCTTCTAATTACTTGTGTCCGCTCACTACATCTGGTCTGTCATGCTTTTGAGAGTTAATTATGATCTCTTTCACATATAATATGTCCTTCAATCCCACACACTGTTTCATTATATCCACCGTTGCAGACCAAACACCACAGTTGATGTGTTCATTACAACAAATGTAATGCAGAAGGGTATATATGGACAACGGTTTATACTTTAAACCATGATATTGTTCTCATTTTTGTTTTTTTGTTATTTGTGCATTGCTCACACTCAACATTTACACAAACGCCTTGTCTTATTGGAAATGCATCTCAGCCTGATCACAAGGAAAGCTTGTGAGAATCTCTGAAAGGCTATCGAGCAATGTCATCTGAGCTGTGATCATTTGGACCTTGAGAGAGTTTGGGTGATATTCACTCCTACACAACTCTCCAGTCAATCTGGCTGAGCACACGCTGTTCCCTAAACACTCATAAACATATACACGCACATACATAAATACGCTCAAGAGCTCACAGATGCAGGCAAAGGTCTCTGTGTTTAGTCTTTGAACTCTCTGTGCTTTTGCTCATCAACCCAGCATGGGTATTATACGGAACATATAAACCCAAGCTACATTAAAGTCTAACATGTTTGTCAAATTTAGAGTCTTCATTGTTTAATAAAACACTGGATATGCATGAGTCATAATGTCCTTTAAACCTTCATGGGCCTTTAAATATGAAATATTGACCATATTTCCAAATCATGATTTCAAGCCAAAATGGAGAGATACAGTATATAGCCTGTACATGACTCTATATATTTTAATATAGGCCTATTATGAATGGATTTGAAAGTGCAAACATAAAAAAAAATCATAAAACTGTGAGAGACATTCAACTGCTGTTCGAATCATGCGGTTAACAACAATACGGACAACAAGAACGGGTATTGTTCAAAATTCATCTATGACTTTGATGAAAGGTTTTGATCCACCATGTTGACTTGTAGTTCACTGAAGGATAATTAATTTGACATGCGACTCTCACAGTGCATTGTGGGAATTCTAGTCGTTGACAGTACATCGGTTGAACACCACTGATCTATATGAGAGCATACAGATCAGTGTTGTACACTTGTTAATATGGTGTGGGATTGAAAGAGTGCACTCGATAACGTCCATGGTTTCGGACACCACTAAATGGCCGTCCCTTCAAATAGTGCCCTATTTAAGGGTAGCTATAGGGGACAAGGTGTGTTTGACTTGAAGTGCGCTCATATTGAAGTCAAGTGCAGACATATTATTGACCGATCTGCGTATGACATCAAATTACCGCGAGATTTCATTCAAACCTTCTCTAATTGCTCTCGCGGTACTGATGTCACACACCGATCGGTCTGTGCAGCGCTGCTTCAAGTCAAACACACCTTTTCTTAACAGATGTCAGAAAGAACTGAGAAAACATTAAGAAATGTAACAGCATTAAACAGACAAATTCAGGGAAGATTACAGCATTTTCTCATATTTTTAAAAAGTCTAAAATATCAGGGTGTGAAAGCATGCTAGCCTATTTTAATTTGATAGGCTATAATTATTATTTATTAAATTATTAGAATGGACTTATTCTTTATTATTTGTATTAACCCTGATGACATTTAATCTATAAATCCTACAATAAAATGTAAAAATAAATAAATAAATTATGTTTTATCTATTTTGAAATACACAGGCTGAATCAAATCTGGAATAATGTGACTAATATATATAATGTTAATTGTATCAGTCATCAATCAGGCTATATCTTAATGCAGGCACCATAATTAGACTGTGGATCCGGCATGGAATCTTGTCCCCTTGGAGCAGCGATGAAAAATTAACTTTCACAGTTCACATTGCTCGAAGAATGATATGCAGGCAGGAGAATGACAGATGTGTGCTTCTGGGTGCGTGGAAATATGACGTGACACACGGTAAGGCAATTTCACATCCCGTGAAACGGTTGCGCTCTGACGCAATTGCCCTTTTTAGGAGACATTCGTCAAATAATTATAATAGGCTACTAGGCCAGCAGCGAATGCCTGTTGCTCCACTGATTGAATTAAAAGAAAAGTGCTTGGGCGGAACTGGAATTTGTACGCCTGGACTAATAATGCTCAACTCATGGTAAATATGGATAGCGTTGACGTTTCTTTTTAATGTATCCGTCAGCAAATGAGGGAAAATACCATTTAATTTGGAGATATCTGGAATGGAGCTATCTGATCTCGCAATTGAACGAAACTGCATCTCTGGAGACGAAATCTCCAATTCCATTAGGTGAGTAGAATTTATGTGATACGTCAATCAATTCGCGTGTTTTTTAACCACATTTGCACGTACAAACGCGATATTTTCTAATTTAATTACAGCACGTTTCTTTCCCCCTCTCCCCTTTTCAGACATATCGAAATGCAGGTCCCCAAAAGCCCTTTCATCGCCACTGTCAATGCAGTCACATCAAGGCAAGAGCTGCGGTGGATAATCGAGCCAGTGATGGACCAGACCACAGAACCAACAACAACCGACAAAAGAAATGTACGTACAAAAGCTTAAATAAAGAAATATTAAGGCATTTTCACTGAATATTTTTTCAGGGTTAGTTTTATTTTAGAAGTGATTTCTGTAGCCCATATAGATCAAAATAAACAAAAAAAAGATAAACAAAACAGTTGACTGTAGCCATTGAGTTGACTTGGAAAAAGTGTCCCAATTAACCTGAATTCACCCCTATTTATGTTTTGCAACTTCAAAACATTGTACTAAGATATAGCGCTTGTGACTTCCCAGTTTGACAATTAGCTCCTCTATAATATAACTATCAGATCAGTAAAGCAATGAAGAGACGGAAATAAATTATTCCAGTTTTTAAAATAGTTTTTTTTTAACAATCGCTGACACACTTCTCAATGTGCATACAGGCCAATTTGCACGTTTACTTACTTTTTTCAAAAAGTTCAAAAATTAACATAATATAAAACTGAATGACACTAATTTGCTGCTTTTCTACTGTACTTTTCTACTGTATTTATACTTCAATACTATATTGAAATATATTCTAAGTGTAAAAAAAATAAATACTATCAAAACTGTTAGTAGCCTAGCTGAAGACCTACACAGGTGTTAGTCTTTCAATTTCATTACCATCTACACAAAAGGGACAACTAAGGAATTTTTTGTAATGTAATGTAAACATGGATCATATACTGCAGTGACTTCTAAACAGCAGAGAGTGTCACACTGTTACAAAAGAAAACATTGTTATTATGTGTTGTTAGTATTTTTGCTAGTGTTATCGAAGAATAACTTGATTTGAGACAATAAAATTTAACTGCTGTGCCAAGTTGAAAGTTGGTTAGAACTGTGTGAAAAGTTTTGAAAAGTGACCCATATTGAGAAATATGTCCTAGCGATTGAAAAAACAACAACTAATTATGTATATTTTATTCCATTATTAGCTCAGTCCAGACGAAGAAGAGAAGAGAAGACGGAGAAGAGAGCGTAACAAGCTGGCTGCTGCCAAATGCCGCAACCGTAGAAGAGAACTTATTGACCTTCTGCAGGAGGTGAATAATAGGGCTGTACTGCCAATTTTTTAATTAAGTGTTCAGGATGGTGAACGTATCTTGTTTTCTAGTTTTAACTTGACACTTTTGTAATTGTTCAAAGAATCTGTCACGAATGACATATGATGAATAAATCATCCAGTTATTAAAGGGATAGTTCGCCTAATAATAAATTCTTTCATCAATTACTCACTCCAATTTCATTTGAAACCCACAATATTTTTGCTCGGAGTGGGGGAGATCAGCAGGAAAAAAAAAAAAGAAAAAAACCAGCCGTACACGGAATTGTTCTTCTTCAGACCGTTGACTTGTCACCGCTGGAACAAGCCCAACATAGAAGTTGATGGCTGTAGAAAAGCACCTCTTCAGCGGACTGAAACTCAAGCTGCTATTGTGAACTCGCCACTCCACTGCTGTACTTGTCATATATTTGCGCTTTTATATATTGCTCATCCAAAGAATCACTGTAATATTATTATTATTATATTATTATAACACTGTATTATTATAATCTCTTACTGTTATATATGAAATAATGACATTACAAAGTGAAACTAATGCAGGTGTTTTTCGTTGCACGTTTTTATTTTATTTAAAAAACCTTTCCGTTTTTATTTATTACATTTTGGGGGTAGGATGGTAAAAAAAAATTAGGGGGGGGGGGGGGGTTGCGACGAAAAAAGTTTGAGAACCAATAACCAATCAAACTCCTCATTAACCAAACTACCTAAACTAAAAGAAAAGAAAACAAAAGTATAGCAAAATAAGCTAACTGTCTAGATAACTTACCAGAACCCGAGGCAGAGATAGCGACAGTGGAGACCTCCACAAAAGCCGTGAGGACAATGACCCACAGCGAAGTTACAGACTTAGAACTCCAAGGTGACACCGTCGGCTTGGGTAGCTGAGGCAAAAACAGGGTGGAGCCAAATTGTTGGAGGGCTGAGGCACAGCCAGAAGGAAGAGAGAGCTTGGTGGAGCCCAAATGACATCGGACCACTACGAAGCTGAGGAAGAGTAGAGCCAGGGTGGAGCCAATGAGCTGATAGGCCGAGGTGGAGTCATGGCCGTGGAGGGGAAGCCTGGGGAACAGTATCGCAGAGATTGGCTGGTAGAGAGGAGACCCGAGGTGGAGCTGGAGAGTTGGTGGGAGTTTGTGGCGGGGCTTATCCAAGAAGCTGCACGGCCCTAGCTGAGTAGGTAAGTCCTGGGGACTGGACAGAGCAAGTGGTGATGGATACAACGGGGTGGTTAGGTGACAGAGTGGGAGAGGATCGTCTTAACAGGTTACCAGGTGTGCTTGGTCCGTCGAGAAGTTGATAAGCCAGCGCTCCTCGATTGCACTTGAGAAGACTTCAGGATGTACCTGGTTATGGGCTCTAGCCTCAGGTGGAGGTTTTATCCGACTCTAGCTCCCAGACTGATGCATTGGGAGGCCTTGGTTATGTAGTGGGAGGTGCCTCTCACACATGGTCAGTGACAGGCGCTAACCCTGGCTCATGACAGGTGCTAATTCTGGCTTAATATCTGTGGTGGGCTCGGGAATCAAATTCAGATCCACAACGTAAGATCTCCCATGCTGTCTAGGACACTCCAGCTGGGACGATGAGATCTGTCTGAAGCAGGGAGAAAGATTGCTGTCGATGGAACATGTGCCAGCAAGTTGGAGATGGTGTTGTTATCCTCAAAGACTCCTACGGTGAGGGAGGATCCGCACAGCCACGAGGTGTAGTCTACGAACTCAGCTAAGGGACAGCGATGCTCCCTCAACAGCAGCATCTGGCCAGGTATATTGTCCATCCCACTCCAGAAGAGATGTTTGAGTGTTTCTTGTCCCAGCATGCCTCGTTCTAGAGCTCTAGGAAGCCCTCTTTTCCTCCAGCGTCCAGCCGTTTTGTGGGAAACCTTCTCCATTTTTGGTTTGGTCGGATATTCTGTCACAAACACTGTGGTAGTGAACAAACGCATGATGCAGGATAACTCACCAAAAGATACTATAATGAAAACAGAGAGTATAATCAGTAATATACACAGAGTATCCACTAACTACATTTACCAACAATGAGGACCGACAAAGCACTGAACAGAACAGGGAGTAAATACACAAGTAAATGAAGGTGGACGAAATCAGGTGGACGAAATCAGTAATTAAGGAAAATAACTTGGGCACAATAAAGACTAAATAAAAGGAGCCGTTTACACGACACTGTTATCAACTAAAACCTGAAAACCTTTTATGCAGTTTGGCCATTTATTTTCATGACAATGGCGTTTTTGGGGTCCTGCAAATGCAAACTTTCGAGAACGGGTATCAAAGTTCAAAAGTTTTCGAAAACAGTTCCGTTATTGTCTCCATGTAAACTACAAAAACACGAATTTGTGAAAAAAGTTACATCATGCTGTTGCATATTATGTGTTCATTCTATAGGCGAGTTTTTTTCTTTACGAAGTGACATCGCCAACCTTTAGCATGGCATGATAGTGTAGCGTTTTTCGTCGTTTTCGCTGATCCGTGTGAACGGGGATCGTTTTAACCACTTTGTAGTCTGCGAAATATGCAAAGGAAAAACTTTTTTGGTACATCATTGTCGTGTAAACGTACCCTGAAAGGGTTTACAGGAAACCAAGACACATGTACTGAAAACAATATAGAACCCTAACCGTTCTTAAGATTAACACAAGTCTTATAGGTTTGGAATGACATAAGAGTCAGTAATTGATGACAGAATTTCCTTTCCTTTTTGGGTATACGCTTTAACAACACATAAACTAATGTTTTCATAGTTTCAATTCATAGTTTTCAGTCACATGACTGGCGCAAAGACCTGGGGGGCAAAACATCCATAGAACTGTGGCACAGGCCTGTTTAGTTTGACAATCCAGGAATATATTGATCACTTCTCAAAATAAGAAAAATAAAAATATGTGAAAAATTCCAAGTTTTGGATGCTTGCGATCCTTATACAGCACCTGCTGCAGTATTTCAATCATTCGGCATTCAAAAACACTAAACGTGAAAATATGTGATATTAAAAGATCATCTGTAGGGTTTATACTGAATTTGATAAGCAATACAGACAAGCAGCTGAACCCAGAATATGAATGCAACACATTCTTTCTAATTGTTTTCCATGGAAAAACCCTTAACGAGAATCTGCATGTTGCATTTATATTCTGGGCTCATAATCAAACCTGCACAAACATAATATGCATAAGTGTATATTGAATTTGGACTCACTATATTAGTACTTAGTACAAACTTGACTGGTAAAAATTACCGGTGGGTAATGGCAGAAAGCCTCGTTCCTGAGTGTTTGACATAATGTGAAAATTATGAATTGAGAAAATGGAAACAATTCCATTGGACAATCCAGAAGTGTTTTTCAGGGAATCTGGCACTGTTATGTAATTACCAGAAGCACATGCTAACAAGAACCAGCTGTGAATTTGTTTCCAGGAGACTGAGCGCCTGCACATGGAGCAAGTCATGCTGCAGAGGCAGGTGAGCTTCCTGCAACAGGAGAAGGAACAGCTGAAAATTCTGCTGGCGTCCCATGCATCCATCTGCACACTGGCACAGGACAAGCCTCATTCCTTGGACACCTCTGTGTCAAGAGAGCTTCTACCATCCAGAATTTCCATCGCGATAAAACAGGAACCTTTGGATGATGTTAGCGGGTCAGAGACTTTGGTGCTCCAACATGCAGACATGCAGTGAAACTGACAGAGAAAAGCCATGACTTACTCTAAATTCAGTGAAGAAGATGATGCACTGGCGCTTTTTTAATTCAATATCTTTGTAAATACCTCATTACCCTAATCTTACGCAAGAGACATTCAACATTCAACTTTGTGGTAAGAAACCCATTCCAGATGGGGAAGAAATCACTTCTGGTGCTCTGTCATAAAAAAATGTTTTCCTTATTTGTTGAGTGACGTGATACTTAGTTTATTATAACATTTGTCTTTGAAATAGTGATACTTTGTAACAATGGCTGTTAATGTTTGGTATTTTTAAATGTGGTAAGTCTGACTCTAAATGCACTGTTTATCTGATTTGTCAAATACATAACAAGGGCTTGACACAAAGATCATCCTTATGTTGAACATATTGAACATTGTTGCCAATCGTGCTGCCTGAGGTACCAAGGTAACGTTATCCAGTTGGCTTTAACGTTAATGATTTGTAATGGTTAGAAGACACCAGTTAGAATGGTTTGAAAATTATAAACCAAATCAATGATGTTTAACACATCACAGCGTATCATTTTCTAGCAAAGTGTGAATTTATAACTGTCAATATATATATTTTAAATAAAAAAACATGTTTAAATTTGTGAACTATAATAATTATATTAAATATCAGAAATGTCATTTCATTTTTGTGTGTGCTATACTGCAAAGTTCTCAGAAAATCTCTTTTTTGAACAGAAAGCATTATACTTTTCAGATTATAACTTCATAAGTATACACTGATAAAAACAACTTGTAGGATTTACTTGATAAAATCATTGTAACAATTTGCACTCACTTTTTCTAGGTAAATTTTACTGCTGTGATATCAAGTAAATCTTACTTGCCAGTATCAAGTAAAATGTACTTAACTCTAAATGTAACATTTGTGAAGACATTAAGTAAATGTTACTTAATTATATCTAACTTAGCAGGTTGTATTTATTAAAAGTAATTAAGTAAATTTAAACTTGATGCTTTTAAAATATCAAGTAAATTTTATAAATCTGTAATATTTACTGTTATGAAGTAATTAAGTAGATTTTATAATGTCTGTACATTTCACATTTTTAATTACTTAGTTTAATGAATTTATATTACTCAATATTATTATGTAAATGTTGCTTTTTTTAAGTGTTACCAAATAAATGTAATACTTTTCTCTGCATCAAATACTTTTATTACAAATCACAATTAAATACAGTACAGTTGAACAGTTTATTATGTCAAGATTCACAATAAACCATTAAATCAGTAATCTTCACATCAACTGATTAGTAGTTAAGGTACATTTAGTAACCTCTCTGATAATTTACAATAACTATGACATAAATAAAATGACAAAATAAAATGCACAATACAAATGACACAACTTGCCCTGACTGTTCAGTTTGTGTATGATATGGACAAATGTGTGCGAAGAGCACCCCAACCTTTAAATGAACAAGGACAATCTGAGTACAAGCAGGGCAGTGATCAGCCTTGACCAGTGTGTACATGTTTCAATCTATAATGTTTTAAGAGGTCTAAACCGTTTGATGACCTGAAACTGCAAATTGTCAAGACCATCTCATAACATAAGAGGCCTACTGTTTCTCCCTAATACAGCTGTGTTGAAATGCGTCAATCTCTCTTCTTCCCTCAGTAGGCTAGTTGCACTTGGCCGCCATGTTGGATTTCCACATCAGCGAGTGTGCGGTTAGACATTTCCGGTTTCGCCCGGTGCAGGGAGCCGGAGAAAGCCGAAAATGATCTCTTATAGTTATAGAATCAATTATATCCCTTAAAATACTACTAAGATATATATTACTATCACACGAGCAAATGGCAATTAAATGCATGGATGCAAAGTCAGATTAAGGAATGAAATACAACTGTTCACGAACAGAAGATTGTCTTGGACTCATGCTGCATACGCAATGACAATTATGCCTTCTGTAAATACAGAAATACAACTACGATTAGAGTTGTTTGCATACAATATCGCATGAACAATCTTCTGTTCGTGAACAGTTGTATGTCATTCCTTAGTCTGACTTTGCATCCTTGCATTTAATTGCCATTTGCTCGTGTGATAGTAACATATATCTTAGTAGTATTTTAAGGGATATAATTGATTCTATAACTGTAAGAGATCATTTTCGGCTTTCTCCGGCTCCCTGCACCGGGCGAAACTGGAAATGTCTAACCGCACACTCGCTGATGTGGAAATCCAACGTGGCGGCCAAGTGCAACTAGCCTGTTGTCCACTGTAATTGGTTCCTCCTGAGAACACCTGTACCCTGTAAAAGAACAGACACAATTTGTGATGTTAAAATAATACTTTAAAAGTTAATGGCAAATGTATTTACAATTTTTACAATTCATATTACATTACACAATAAAGAACAGGGAAAAATAATAGCAGCAATATATTATAGTAGGCTATTGTTACAAATATTTCTACTTGCTGTATGAAACTAATGTTACCACGTCAGACCAGTCACTGATATCACAATGCACTGATGTTCTGTTCTGTTACCTGTTGAGAGAAACAAATGGTTGCATTGAGTTTTCATTTACATTGTGTTTTAATGCCTTTTAATACAGCATTGAGTTTGTTGTGAAGAGTTTGAACCTGACAATTGGCATGGCAACGAGGCGAGGGGCTTGCCGTTAGCCCAACATCACTATAGCCTTAAAGGCTGTGGTCTAAAGTTAGGTTTTAAAAACATTACATTTTATTTTCATTAAAAATGTGACCGGACATTCATACCGTTAGCTCGCTAAATAAAATGGCTGACATCATACAGGCACTTGCTACACATCAATGTTTAAATGGTATCCAAGTTCAGCTGCTGATACTACATTTTACCAAACTGTCCTTCTTTGGTGCAGACTAGCTTTGATAAATTACTTGCTGCGAAATTTTCAGTGGATATAAAAACGACTAACGTTAGACGCATTTAAATAAGGCTAACATTAACGTTAGGTTACCTAGGACACGCACAGCAGCACGTTAACGTTACGATTTCCTTACAGAACGCGTAGCGCTAACATGACAGTTTGAGCTTAATCACGGCCAGCTAACATTAAATTACTCTGAAGTTAACCAAACTGGGTGACTTTTTCTCCAAAAACATTTCTAACTATATTTAATCCCCTCTATTTTTGACTAACCACCAGTCTCATAGAAGTGGATAATGGCGGCGCTTAGCTAACGTTAACGTTATTGTGATTAAAACTCATGTTCAGTTAATTTTGAACCGTAACGGCAATGGAATAATCAAACCATCAAAAATGAACACAGTTGTTATCATAAAATATAGAATAGAAAAGTCAAAACTTACCGAAAATAAGTCAGCCATGTAAAAGCGACATCCCAAACCAACCGTCTCTGCCACAACTGAACAAGTGGGATCTTGTAGTAAAAAAAAAGAAAAAACGCGCGCGGATTCAAACGCACTTTGCTTTTCAGATTAAACTTTACTTAGTATTTTTAGGTGAATGTGGTGTGACTATAAAGCATTAAATACTATTTGTAAATATATAATAAAATGTACTCTTTCTTCTCAGTTAAGTTATTACATGAATAAATGGTGTAAATTTTACTAAAAAAAATATAGTTCCAACTTAATCTTGATTTTACAATGTATAAATTACATGAATTTATGTAATAGATTTTACCACCCCACAAAGTCATTTTTTTCAGTGTACATAAACATATTCTATTCTGTATATTCTGTCTGTAAAGAATTACAATTTTTCGATGTTATGAACCCACTGACTATCATTGTATAGACAAAAATTTTAACAAAACAAAACAGTAAAACATTTTTTAAAATATCTCCTTTTGTGATTCACAGAAGAAAGAAATGCACATAGGGTGAGTAAATGAAAGACACAATTTTCATTTTTTGGGTCACTATCCCTTTAAGATTTTTGCTTAAACTTTCAGTACATGCAAAAAAGACAGAACATGCCCCTGGAGGCTTTTGGGCTTTTGCAAAGGAGTGGCAATACTCGGCACGCATGAAAAGCCCCCTTCCCCATCCCATTCCATTACAAAAGGAGGAGGATTTCCACTACGCTGTGGGCATGAGTTCCTGTTTGGGATTTGGGAATTTGACTTTTTAATTCACCAGGCTTTTGCGTTTTCTATTTAAAGGTCACAGGATTTTTGTGAAAAATCCCCCAAACTTTAATAGTTTTCTTCAGGTGTGAAGAAGGAAAAAGTGCTGTTAGGTGTCCGGTGTTCACACGGAGATTAAACCTTGACTCACATTTCCTTCAAAGAAAATACTTAGTATTTTGCTCAATCAGTAAGATGGATATATAGGACATATGTTACAAACAGTAAGAAGGAAGGAGAGAAGTTCAGTATTTAAATGTTTGTAAACTTTTTTCCGACAACCATTCAAAATCACCGACAAACCCCGATGAAAGAAATTTACTGCCAAAAGAAATGCAATTTCATAGGAATAAACAATATTTAATGTAGATTAAAATAGTAAATATTTTAAATTGTAATATTTGACAAAAATGTTTTTTTTTATGAGTTTTTTTTTAATCAAATAAATGCAGGCTTGATGGCATAAGAGACTTTCAAAGAATTAAAAAACAATGTTCTCTTTATGTGGAATATTGCTCTTTAGATTATTCAAATGTTCTTTATTAGTTCTTTTAAGAAATGTTACTTGTAATGGTTCTTTTGGAACCTACATTGGTCTTCTGTATGGCATCACTTTGAAAACACATTTGGTGAGCCTTAATTTTTAAAAGTGTTTGTACTCTGCCAGTATGACACCTGTGGAACTTGTGGAGGAACTGACCTCATTCTTCGATAAATACTAAAAGTACATACCATAAAATATGACTAAGAGTTGAGCCCTATACTGAGTTCTCTGTCATCAATTATATCCCTTAAAATACTACTAAGATATATATTACTATCACACGAGCAAATGGCAATTAAATGCATGGATGCAAAGTCAGATTAAGGAATGAAATACAACTGTTCACGAACAGAAGATTGTCTTGGACTCATGCTGCATACGCAATGACAATTATGCCTTCTGTAAATACAGAAATACAACTACGATTAGAGTTGTTTGCATACAATATCGCATGAACAATCTTCTGTTCGTGAACAGTTGTATGTCATTCCTTAGTCTGACTTTGCATCCTTGCATTTAATTGCCATTTGCTCGTGTGATAGTAACATATATCTTAGTAGTATTTTAAGGGATATAATTGATTCTATAACTGTAAGAGATCATTTTCGGCTTTCTCCGGCTCCCTGCACCGGGCGAAACTGGAAATGTCTAACCGCACACTCGCTGATGTGGAAATCCAACGTGGCGGCCAAGTGCAACTAGCCTGTTGTCCACTGTAATTGGTTCCTCCTGGAGAACACCTGTACCCTGTAAAAGAACAGACACAATTTGTGATGTTAAAATAATACTTTAAAAGTTAATGGCAAATGTATTTACAATTTTTACAATTCATATTACATTACACAATAAAGAACAGGGAAAAATAATAGCAGCAATATATTATAGTAGGCTATTGTTACAAATATTTCTACTTGCCTGTATGAAACTAATGTTACCACGTCAGACCAGTCACTGATATCACAATGCACTGATGTTCTGTTCTGTTACCTGTTGAGAGAAACAAATGGTTGCATTGAGTTTTCATTTACATTGTGTTTTAATGCCTTTTAATACAGCATTGAGTTTGTTGTGAAGAGTTTGAACCTGACAATTGGCATGGCAACGAGGCGAGGGGCTTGCCGTTAGCCCAACATCACTATAGCCTTAAAGGCTGTGGTCTAAAGTTAGGTTTTAAAAACATTACATTTTATTTTCATTAAAAATGTGACCGGACATTCATACCGTTAGCTCGCTAAAATAAAATGGCTGACATCATACAGGCACTTGCTACACATCAATGTTTAAATGGTATCCAAGTTCAGCTGCTGATACTACATTTTACCAAACTGTCCTTCTTTGGTGCAGACTAGCTTTGATAAATTACTTGCTGCGAAATTTTCAGTGGATATAAAAACGACTAACGTTAGACGCATTTAAATAAGGCTAACATTAACGTTAGGTTACCTAGGACACGCACAGCAGCACGTTAACGTTACGATTTCCTTACAGAACGCGTAGCGCTAACATGACAGTTTGAGCTTAATCACGGCCAGCTAACATTAAATTACTCTGAAGTTAACCAAACTGGGTGACTTTTTCTCCAAAAACATTTCTAACTATATTTAATCCCCTCTATTTTTGACTAACCACCAGTCTCATAGAAGTGGATAATGGCGGCGCTTAGCTAACGTTAACGTTATTGTGATTAAAACTCATGTTCAGTTAATTTTGAACCGTAACGGCAATGGAATAATCAAACCATCAAAATGAACACAGTTGTTATCATAAAATATAGAATAGAAAAGTCAAAACTTACCGAAAATAAGTCAGCCATGTAAAAGCGACATCCCAAACCAACCGTCTCTGCCACAACTGAACAAGTGGGATCTTGTAGTAAAAAAAAAGAAAAAACGCGCGCGGATTCAAACGCACTTTGCTTTTCAGATTAAACTTTACTTAGTATTTTTAGGTGAATGTGGTGTGACTATAAAGCATTAAATACTATTTGTAAATATATAATAAAATGTACTCTTTCTTCTCAGTTAAGTTATTACATGAATAAATGGTGTAAATTTTACTAAAAAAAATATAGTTCCAACTTAATCTTGATTTTACAATGTATAAATTACATGAATTTATGTAATAGATTTTACCACCCCACAAAGTCATTTTTTTCAGTGTACATAAACATATTCTATTCTGTATATTCTGTCTGTAAAGAATTACAATTTACGACTGTTATGAACCCACTGACTATCATTGTATAGACAAAAATATAACAAAACAAAACAGTAAAACATTTTTCAAAATATCTCCTTTTGTGATTCACAGAAGAAAGAAATGCACATAGGGTGAGTAAATGATGACACAATTTTCATTTTTGGCTCACTATCCCTTTAAGCATTTAGCTTAAACTTTCAGTACATGCAACAAGACAGAACATGCCCCATGGAGGCTTTTGACTTCTGCAAAGGAGTGGCAATACTCCGGCACGCATGAAGAGCCCCCTTCCCCATCCCATTCCATTACAAAAGGAGGAGGATTTCCACTACGCTGTGGGCATGAGTTCCTGTTTGGGATTTGGGAATTTGACTTTCAATTCACACAGGCTTTTGCGTTTTCTATTTAAAGGTCACAGGATATTGTGAAAAATCCCCCCAAACTTTAATAGTTTTCTTCAGGTGTGAAGAAGGAAGAGTGCTGTTAGGTGTCCGGTGTTCACACGGAGATTAAACCTTGACTCACATTTCCTTCAAAGAACAATACTTAGTATTTTGCTCAATCAGTAAGATGGATATATAGGACATATGTTACAATCAGTAAGAAGGAAGGAGAGAAGTTCAGTATGAAATGTCTTGTAAACTTTTTTCCGACAAACCATTTCCAAAAATCACCGACAAACCACCGATGAAAGAAATTTACTGACCAAAAGAAATGCAATTTCATAGGAATAAACAATATTTTAATGTAGATTAAAATAGTAAACTATTTTAAATTGTAATATTTGACAAAATTACTGTTTTTTTATGAGTTTTTTTTTTAATCAAATAAATGCAGGCTTGATGAGCATAAGAGACTTTCAAAAGAATTAAAAATAGAAATGTTTCCAAACATTTGACCGGTACTGAACATTTTCGTAAGTGGAACTTTGTCCATTGTCCATGGGATGACACAAAAATAAAAAGTTTATTGGCATCAATTTTTCGGTTTCATGAGGAGCCTTAAACATCATTGGAACCTTTCCATTGGACAAAACAATGTTCTTTATTGTGGAAAATTGCTCTTTAGATTATTCAAATGTTCTTGGAAAATTGTTCTTTTAAGAAATGTTACTTGAATGGTTCTTTTGGAAACCTACAATGGTTCTTCTGTATGGCATCACTTTGAAAACACCATTTGTTGAGCCTTTATTTTTTAAAAGTGTACTCTGCAGTATGACACCTGTGTGAACTTGTGGAGAACTGACCTCATACATCGATTAAATACCTAAAAGTACATACCAAAAATGACTAAGAGTTGAGCCTATACTGAGTTCTCTTTGTCATCAAATGTTTTCATCTTCATACTAGCGTCAATGAATAAGTCTACTTTAAACTAAAATTATATCTTAGAATCTATTAAAGAGCAAAAACCAAAGAAAAGCTGAGGAAAAATCGTAGCCTCTAGCAAATCCGGACAGGCAGACACTCCTCGCGTTCACACTTGCAGGCGTGGTTCCGAATTCCACTTCCTCCTCACCCGCATCATTACGTTTAAGTAACACATCACCAGAAACTTGGGAGACTTCAACAGTGTTTGCTTGGATGTAACCGAGCAGGGGAAAAGTAGGCTACTCCAATATTATGGCAGACAAAGGACCTATTTTGACCTCAGTCATAATTTTCTACTTGTCCATCGGAGCCGCGATATTTCAAATTCTCGAAGAGCCGAATTTGAAATCAGCTTTAGAAGATTATAAAAATAAAACTGCCAGTTTATTAAAGAAATATCCATGTTTAAAGAAGGATGCTCTGGATGAGATCATTGAGGTAAGCTGATTTTTGATTCCACAAGTTTAGGCAAACGGTTTAGTGGTTAGGTAAACATTTCAGAAACTCTGGAAAATTTTCAAGTGTTTTCAAAGTGAATAGCGTCGATAGGCTATTGCCGACGCAAAACATTTACCGTTGCTATGGTGTTTCTCAAGCACAAAGCGACTAAGAAAGTCTCGTCTGAATTTAATGTGAGTTTCTAGCATTTTCAACCCTTTTTACCTGGTTTTGTTACGAATGTACGCATGGGCTACAAAACCTTAATCCATACGAAACAAACCGAAACTTTGTCGTAAACGTGTCAAATCTCTGGAGGTGACGGGATTCGTGATCCTAAAAAAAAGACTGAAGCGCTATTGTTTCATGTTTGTGGACTTTTCGCCCCATGGGCAATAAAAGTGGCGTAGTCATTCTTAGGAATGTGCCTTTGCCAGTCATAGCGAGTGTACAAAGTACCACGAGAAAGCGCGCGCCCACGTGCTTTGTGGAGCGAATATGAAAACAAAGCAAGCTTGTGCGTTTATGATTGTTTCGCTTTGAAACAGTTTGTTAGTTACTATTCAAAACGACCTTCAAAACTTCTAGGTTTAATCTTAGTGCTATTGACCTGAATTAAGTATTAAACAAATGACATAGGCGTAAATGTAACACAACTTTTCTTTTACTTTTCCAAGGTTTATTATGCACTTTTGTGTAGTATCAATCAACATCTAAATTACATGTTTGAAACAGGATAATTGCCTACTCATTTTATTTGGTAACCGCAGAGGTTTAATTTTTCACCAGAGAACCCTGATATACTGAAAAGATAAATTAATTCAGTCATACTATAAGAACATTTAATGAAGAACATTAGTATACATGCTATACAGTATTGAGTAAATGGCATTCCTTTGTAGATGCTTGTTTCACAACTTTGAGTACTGTATTTGATTTACATTATTGATACGGGCAGTAACAGTGTCACATCTACACTGATCACAACTTTTAAAACAGTAAGGATAAATATTATGTAAGGGTTTTTTTGGTTTGAGTTTTCAGTTTGTTTTGGGATTGTATATGTTCTCGAATATGACACGTATTTTTTTTTAAGAGCCTACTGAAATAACATTTTAAGTACGTAACATTTGTCATTTGGAATCTCTAAGGCTCTAAATGTTTGATTTTTTTTTTTTTTTAAAGCCAAAATTTTTGTTTCCTGGGCGTGATGTAACATGATGTGGCAAAATAAAACCTGTTTCTCAGGTTTTCATACTACAATACTGTGATGTTAAATGTTCCATGAGGGTTTTTGCAGTGACCATTTTTTGTTTCCCCAAAGAATCTTTCAGCAAAAAGTTCTTAACATTTTAAAGAACCTTATTCCTATATACAAAACAAGTTGTTGCAATCGAACCATAATGCAAATAAAGAACCTTTATTTTTAAGAATGTAATATACGGTTATTCAAATAAGTGAGCTTGAAGATAGAAGTTGTTTTTACTGTAGGCTATTTAAAGGGATAAGAAAAGTACATGAGTTGTTTAGTGACATATAAAGTCAGAATGAGATCAAGACTGTTGGGCGTCCTACTCTTTAAGTAATTTTGGGTAGGGTGTGTTTGTTTGCTTAGCCGCTAATTTAGGCATTTAAATAAAAGCCATGTTTACTGTCTGCAGAGATAGGCTGACTCTTATTAGTGTATATGAAGACAAGGCTTTATTTTGCTGATATCTCCACAAACGCTAACCACTCTTCCTCTTTTCCTGTTGTTTTTTTGACTGTCTGACGTATGGAAGCCCGTTTCCGTCTCTGAGTAAAAAATAAAACTGTTAACTGTAAGATGAGGTGTAAGATAAGAAATGAAGTTGCAATTGTGGCATACATTTTACATTTTTAAGTCACAGTAACCTTTTTACTCTGAGCTGGAAACAGGTTTCTATTGCTACTAATGTGATTTGCAACAAATGAAATAACCCCCTAAAGCTGTGTTTGATTATAGTTTGTAAAGGTGAAGAATTTTTCTTTCATCCCCATTGTTTACATACAAACATTGTCTATTTCTCTTCTAGTTTCGGACTTGGTTCGCAGTATACTCATTTGTATTGCAGTTAATATTTTGTTTTATGTTTATACATCAGGTTGTGGCCGAGGCAGCTGGAAGAGGTGTGACTGTAACAACAGAGAAACAATTCAACAACTGGAGTTGGGAGAATGCAGTTATTTTTGCTGCCACAGTCATCACTACCATAGGTAGGTATTCCTATAGAGACAAGTTTTGACTGACTTTACTGACTTATTGCATGCTTAAGTTAGAACTAGAGATAGCTCGATCTTTTTATCAGAGCATTTCATTACTTTTTTTCAAATCAAAGTCTTCAAATCAAAAAGTTGATTGCTGACGAACATGACCCAGGGCAACAACTCACTGTGTGATGAAGCCTATAGAATGCAGTTAGATGCCCCTACAATTCAAGAGATCAGGGCAAAAATGCCCCTGTATGAGTTTTTGTCAATTCATGATACAGTAATATCACCCAAGTAACGAGCGCAATATCACATGAGTGTTGCTTTTGTCTCGAATAGCACGAGTGCAAATGTGATATTGATGTTGTACAACAGTTCAATAAATAATAAGTTAATATTGTGTTATCTTTTAAATGCAATATTGTTTGCTTTGCACAATTTTGCCTACAAAAATATTACCTATAAAGCCAGAGCAGAACTCTTCTGCATCTCCGAGAAACACACAGTGGCTGGTGCAAATCCATAGCCGGAGACTTGTGCCTCCGTTGGTAAACAAAAAAGAGCCAATCACCATAGAGTATTTAGCTTTCAGCGATTACGAGTGTTGAGAAAAGTAACATGGATTGCCTCCCTTGGTTTATCAACCAATCATCGACAAGATGTAAATTATGTGATATTAGTTTGAACTGGTGTAACTATAGAGAGTAGAGATATAGAATGTTTGATCGCATAAAAAAAAATACTAAACTACCATTCAAACAACAGTTACAAAATAAAAATGAAAAGATGCCTAATGCCTTAAAGGAGTAGTTCACTTTAAAAAAAACTTTTGCTGATAATTTACTCACCCCCATGTCATCCAAGATGTCCACGTCTTTCTTTCTTCAGTCGAAAAGAAATTAAGGTTTTTGATGAAAACATTCCAGGATTTTCTCCATATAATGGACTTCATTGGGAGCCAAACGGTTCAAGGTCCAAAAGACAGTTTCAGTGCAGCTTTAAAAGGCTTTAAACGACACCAGACGATGAATAAGGGTCTTATCTAGGACCCTTCGAGTCATGACTCGAAAAAAGATTTGTTAATTTTGATGAACGAGTTCGAACAGGACAGTCACGAACGCTCATCACAGAACAGAGCAAGGCGAGCATTTGTGCTTAAAAAACTTAAACTTTGTTATTTATTTTTTAAATGAGCGATGGTTTCGCTAGATAAGACCCTTATTCATCGTTTGAAGCTGCACTGAAACTGTCTTTTGGACCTTGAACCGTTTGGCTCCCAATGAAGTCCATTATATGGAGAAAATCCTGGAATGTTTTCATCAAAAACCTTAATTTCTTTTCGACTGAAGAAAGAAAGACGTGGACATCTTGGATGACATGGGGGTGAGTAAATTATCAGCAAAAGTTTTTTTTAAAAGTGAACTACTCCTTTAATGGATATAGGCTATACAGCAATCAGCTTCACTAAACGACCATACGTGCTCTTTAACAGACATTTAAAAGGATGAATTTTTGCTTCAAGTGATATCCTAGGACTAAGTGTGTGAACTTATATTTACATTGTCTTGATGTATACATAAGCTGTGAAATACAAGCGTGCAAAATAACCATACGTCAGTTGTCAAAAATGAAAACATTTTAACAAATGGACTAACGTTAGATGCCTTGTCAAATAAATGTAGTTTCATCTTATGTGGTGGAGAATGTGCCGTTAGCTAGAAGGATCAAGTGAGCTAACATTATCTGTGAGCAACTAAATTAACGTAGTTAGCCCCTGACGTGTTGTTGATGAAATAGACGAAAGTAAAATTATTGGTAACACTTTACTTGAAGGGGTGTGCATAAGACTGACATGACACCTTTAAAACCATGACATGACACATGTCATGCATATGAAGTAGGGTTTATGCATGTTTATGACAACTGTCATTAAGTGTCTTTCGCTCAATAATGACATTTTGAATGCAAATATGAAAGGGTGTACTCACACCAGCCAGTTTGAGCCGTGCCCGAGTGCGTTTGAGCACCAATGCGCGGTTCGTTTGACTAGTGTGAGTGCCCCGAACTGTGCCCGAGCGCGGCTCGATTAGCCGGCCCTGGCCCGCTTGGAAGAGGTGGGCCAGAGCGCGGTTCAGTTGGACTCGGGCGCGGTTCGCATGCAGTGTGAGCGCTAACCGTGCTGGAGCACGATGGACTCCATTGTGTTCAGAGAGCGCCGCTCTTCTTGTTTATCCCAAAACCGTCGCACCATAATGACGTAAGCGTGCTGCGGCACGAATGCTGAAACCCTATGTGAGTGCAGGCCAGAGGGGGAGTGGGGAGGGGGGACAATCGTACTCGGGCCCGGTTCATGGCAACCGTGCCTAGTGTGAGTACAACCTAAGATGTCTTTATGACATCTTGACATAAACCAATACATCATAACCTGTCAGTGTCTTTGTCATGACAACTTGACATTAAATTAAGTTAAACTGTCATGTGGTTGTTTTGACATTGGCTGTCATGAGGCCATTATAACTGTCATGAATATTTTTCGTGACCTCAACTACAGTGGTACAAATGTATTTTAATTTGTCATTAAAAAGTTATAATGGCTTCATGACAGCTAATGTCAAAACCATCCACCTGAAAGTTTAATGTAATGTTAACCAATAAGGCTAAGTGGTTTCTTAAGTTTGATAATTAATCTGCTATGTCATGTTTATGACATATTTATGACAGGTTGTGTTGTCTTAGTAATGTCAAGTTGTCATGACAAAGACACTGACAGGTTATGATGTATCGGTTTATGTCAAGGTGTCATAACAAACAATGTCATATTTGCATTAAAAATTTCATAATTGAGCGAATGACACTTAATGACAGCTGTCATAAACATGCATAAAACTTCCTTCATAATTATAACACATGTCATGATTATGAAGGTGTCATGTTAGTCTTATGCACATCTACAGTATTATTTTGTAGATTTATATGACAACACAGGCAAGAAATATATGTATGCTCGTTACTTGGAGTTTGCTATTTGTTGCTGTACTAGGATCTTGCATGCTGGATCTAGATAAAACAGTGTAAATTATCGTTAGTAAAATCACTACTTACCGCTTGCGGGAATATAGTTGGAGTTACCCCCTTCTTCAGTATGAGACGCTGAGAGAAGCTTGATATTGTCCCAGGTTAGAAAATAAGTCCGTGGTGAAATGGGCAGAGCAAACTAACAACTTCGAATTAAACTGTTTCGGTATCCGATTATAGATAAACATCAACATTGACATTTCTTTTCTGTGGAAAGGGTATGAAAAGTCCTCACATCCCCTGCACAGCCTAGAACAACATTTATTTCGATGATCTGTCATTTTCCCTATGATCCTCGCTTGTTTCGATGATTCGGCTAGACAGTTCCACCTGGCATTGAACATGGGCTGGCATATGCAAATTTTTGGAGGCGTACATGTTAATGATCCAGACTGTTGCGTCACAGTCGGTGTTATGTGGAGATTCGCCTATTTTTCAGGGGTGTTTTTCAAAAACGAGATTTAAATAAGAAGGAGAAAATAATTGTGTTTGAGACTCACTGTATGTCATGTCCATGTACTGAACTCTTGTTATTTAACTATGCCAAGATAAATTCAATTTCAAATTCTAGGGCACCTTTAAAGAACGATTTGTTGAGTAAAAAAGAGTAAGTCTTTAGTTTTCGGTGTCAAAGCATTATTAGTAGTATTTGATTGAGTCGAGTGTCACTTGGATTTGTAAGTACAATAACGGTTCCCAGATATCCTAATGACAGAAAACGTACTCGGTTACTAACGTAACCTCGGTTCTCTCTAGAGAGGGAACGAGTACTGCGTAATATCTTACGCTATGGGGAAAACTCTTTTCCACGAGATATTGAAGCCAAAAATTATCCTTAATTTTTTATTAATGTAAAACGCTTTGCGGCAGCAAGCAGACATAGGCGAGACAGCTCGCGCGCCTATTGGCTGCCCTGCGGCAACAGCAGCAGCCTATCGAGAGTGGCTCTGCGTGACGTCACGACGAATGGGGGCCTTTCGCGCCCATATAGTCACGTCCCGCCAGAAAGGGCGTGGTCTCGCCCTATAACCAGGCTCGATAGCTGCTCTTACGTTGGTTTTCATCGCCGAAGCGAACCAGAGCGTATTCCAAGCACGGCAAGATACGCAGTACTCGTTCCCTCTCTAGAGAGAACCGAGGTTACGTTAGTAACCGAGTACGTTCTCTTACGAGAGTATCTCTCGTACTGCGTAATATCTTACGCTATGGGGAACACAATGCAACACGCCGTGCTGGTAGGGATCCAACACCAAAGTCCCAGGGGCCGAAGCCCGGGGCGCATATAGTGCATAATCACCATACACTCACAGAGAGTGAGGGAAGAGAGGCTAGAAGCATCATTCCCTGTAAATAGCATCCGAAAGGAGCTAATCATGTGACAAATAGACCATACCATCAGGGTGAACATTCAGCCTGAACTGGGTGGCCACAAGTGTGTCAACATTTTAATGAGCTGCTGTACCGGTCAGTGAGCAATACGCAGGTCAAACTCAGTATCCGAGCCGCACAGCGGGCAGATAGCACTGAATTTTATACCGCCAAAAGCTTAGCTTGTAAGGCGGGAACCTCCAAGTTATAGTATTTTATAAATGTAGACGGCGAGGCCCAGCCCGCGGCCATACAAATATCTTGCAGGGTAACCCCGCTAGACCATGCCCACGAGGAGGCCATGCCTCTTGTGGAGTGCGCTCTAACACCCAAAGGGCACTGTAGGCCCTTAGAAGTGTAAGCCAGCGCTATGGCACCGACTATCCATCTGGATAGGCTCTGTTTCGAAGCGGCAAGTCCCTTAGCACGGCCGCCAAACGAAACGAAAAGCTGCTCAGTCTGTCTGAAACCAGACGAGCGGGACACATAAGCCCTTAGTGCCCTGACAGGGCAAAGGAGACTCGCGTCCTTCTCCTCATTGAGAACCGGAAGGGCAGACAGGGAAATCACCTGGGCCCTGAACGGTGTGTTGAGGGATTTCGGCACATAGCCGTGCTTCGGTTTGAGTATGACCTTTGAGTCATTAGGTCCAAACTCCATGCATGACGCGCTTACTGAGAGCGCTTGCAAGTCCCCTACGCGCTTCACTGAAGCGAGAGCCATAAGAAACGCTGTCTTGAAAGACAAGTGTTTCATGTCTGACGACTGGATTGGCTCGAATGGGGCACCTTTCATGGCCTCCAAGACCGTGGAAAGGTCCCATGTCGGGACTGAAGGGGGCCTGGGAGGGTTTAGCCTCCGAGCTCCTCTAAGGAAACGCACGACTAAGTCGCTCTTTCCTAGTGACTGGCCAGACACCGGTTTTGCAAACGTTGCTATGGCCGCCACGTATACTTTGAGCGTGGAAGGGGACCTGCCCTTATCCAGTAGCTCCTGAAGGAAGGAAAGCACTTCCGTAACCCCGCAGTCTACAGGTGAAAAGCCCTGCGCTTGACACCAAGCAGAGAACACAGACACTTCGAGGAGTAGAGCCGTCTGGTAGACGGGGCTCTAGCCTGCGCGATCGTGTTTAACACTCCCTCTGGGAGGTCAGCGGGTACCCGTTGATGGCCCATGCGTGCAGGGACCACAAATCCGGGCGAGGATGCCAAATCGAGCCTTCCGCCTGAGAGAGGAGGTCTCTCCTCAACGGTAAAGGCCATGGGGCAGCGCTGGTCAGCTGCATCAGGACAGGGAACCACGACTGGTTTGTCCAGAGCGGAGCTATGAGTAGCACTGGGCATCCCTCCCTCCTGATTCGCTCCAACACCTGAGGCAGGAGTGAGACAGGGGGAAAAGCATATAGGGGGCGGCGGGGCCAAACATGGGCCAGCGCGTCCCGGCTTTTCGAGAAGAATCTCGGGCAGTGAGCGTTTTCTTGGGACGCGAACAGGTCCACCTGCGCTTTGCCAAACGTTTCCCACAGCAGCTGGATCGTCTGCGTGTGCAGAGACCATTCTCCTGCTGGGACGTTATTTCTGGACAGCCTGCCTGGCCCCACATTTAGGTGACCAGGTACATGCGCCGCTCTCAGCGAGAGCAGGTTGTGCTGAGCCCAGACCAGGAGGCGTTCCGTCAGCCTGTAAAGGTTTCGGGACCTGACACCGCCCTAGGGATTTATGTACGCCACCACTGACATGTTGTCCGACCGGACCAATACGTGGTGGCCTATTATCTGGGGACAGAAGCGCCTTAGCGCTTTGTCGACTGCTATTAATTCCAAGCAGTTTATGTGAAGGAGCTTCTCCCGCGCTGACCATAGGCCAGCTAGCGGTCTGCCCTCGAGCAGCGCTCCCCACCCCGAAGTGGAGGTGTCCGTAGACACCACCTTCACACTCGAGGGGATCCCCAGACTCACACCTGACTGATACCAGTCGGTTGCTTTCCATGGTTTCAGAGCCGAAATGCACTGAAGGTCGACCCTGAGGCGAAATAGACCTGCGGTCCACGCCCTGGGGGGAACTCGTGCTTTTAGCCATAGCTGCAGTGGGCGCATGCGGAGCAGGCCCAACTGGAGTACGGAGGCTGCTGTGGCCATCAGACCCAGCATTTTCTGAAACCTTCTGAGCGGGACTATAGAGCCGTGGCGGAAGGATCTCGCGACGTGCTGAATATTCAATCCGCGCTCCGGTGACAGGCGTGCTGTCATGGATAGCGAGTCTAACACTGTTCCCAGAAAGGAAATTCTCCGACTGGGGAGCAGTGAGCTTTTCGCCCAATTGACTGTAAGGCCCAGCTCCTCGAGGTGCTCGAGTAATGCGGCCCTGTGTTCTATGAGCTCCGTTCGTGAACGAGCTAGAATCAGCCAATCGTCCAAGTAGTTCAAAACTCGCATGCCCCGAAGTCTCAGGGGGGCGAGGGCCGCGTCCATGCACTACATGAACGTACGGGGTGCTATGGACAGGCCGAACAGCAGGACTGTGTATTGATATGCCTGGCCCTCGAAGGCGAATCTCAAGAATCGCCTGTGATGGGACGCTATTTGTATTTGAAAATAGGCGTCTTTCAGATCTATTGACATGAACCAGTCTCCTTGGCGCACTTGCGCGAGGATTTCCTGGTCGTAAGCATTCTGAACTGGCGCTTCACGAGCGTTCTGTTCAGCAGTCGCAGATCTAGAATGGGTCTGAGCCCACCATCTTTTTTCGGTACCAGAAAATATCTGCTGTATAAGCCCCCTTCGCCCTGAGATAGAGGTTCTATAGCCCCTTTTCTCAGTAGTTTCGCTATCTCGGCTCGAAGTAGATGAAACACTTCGCTTTACACCGTAGTTTCGACTCGCGCCGTATAACGGCGGGGGCGTCGAGCGAACTGTAGCGAACAGCCTCTCGTTATAGTGTTCAACACCCATTCTGATACCCCGGGAAGCCTTGACCACGCATCTGCGTGAATAGCTAGGGGTAGAATGAAATCTGGGCTCTGGCCGCGGCAGGACGGCGGCTCGAGAGCCCCTGTGTACTGGGAACACAACACCGTGTTTACAGCGTTCGAGGCGGGGGGCGCGCTGATCACAGCGGGCAGCCTGGCCGCGCTCAGCTTCTCTATGGCGGGACGCGCAGAGAAAGCGAGCGCGGCGAATCCTGTGGGATTCGGCGCGTGTGAGGGAATGTGGGCACATTTACTAAATGCGGGCACATTTACTACACTGAGAATACTGTCAGCTCGCGCCGACTAAATCACTGCTGTGTTTACAGCGTGCGAGGCGCGCGCTGATCACAGCTGGCAGCCTGGCCGCGCTCAGCTTCTCTGTGACGGGTTGTGCAGAGAAAACGAGCGGGGGCGAATCCCGTGAGATTCGGAGTGTCTGTGAGAAATGCGGGCGCGAGACAGCGGGCACATTTTCTGCACGGAGAACACTCGGCTCGCGCCGACTGAATCAACGCTGTGTTCACAGCGTGCGAGGTGCGCGCTAATCACAGCGGGCAGCCTGGCCGCGCTCAGCTTCTCTGTGACGGGTTGTGCATAGAAAGCGAGCGGGGGTGAATCCCGTGGGATTCGGCGTGTCAGTGAGGAAATGCGGGACAGCGGGCACATTTACTGCACTGAGAACACTGTCGGCTCGCGCCGACTAAATGTGTGTTAGTTTCGTTTTTACAGAAACCAAGGGACACGCATAGTGTAGTGTAAGCGGGCATGTATGGGCGCGTTCACTACATTTTCTGCACAACCAACATGAGTTGGTTTAATTTGTGCTAGCCCTGCACCGTGGCGGGCTGTGTCTGGGTGTGGGAATGGGCACTGGGACGTGGGCATTCTTACAACACTCATAACACCATCGGCCGTGGCCGGAACACCAGAAAATGCACTCTTTATTGGATTTATCTGGGTAGCCATAGAAACGGCTTTTGTGCGCAGGAAAGCGGGCTGAGACACCGGCTGCTTCACTGCGAAATACACTGGGACAGTCACAACGCATGGAACTGAACGAGCGAGAAGTTTTGGTGGAAATCCGGCCGCAGCGGGATCTGAACACCGTCACTTTCCTAGAGAGACTAGGAAGGCCTTGAGACCTCGGGCTTTACCTCAATCCTCGGCCGGGGCCCGCGCTGAGGGGGGCGGCGTCCAGCAGAGCGAGAGCGCGGTGTTTGATCTCGGGCCTGGCGGCGCTGCTAGTTAGCCGAAACGACGGCCTTTGTGCGCAGGCAAGCGGGCTGTGGAACCAGCTTGCTCACTGCGAAATACACTGGAACAGTCACATTGCTTGGAACTGAACGAGCGAGAAGTTTTGGTGTAAATCCGGCCGCAGCGGGAACTGAACACCGTCGCTTTCCTAGAGAGACTAGGAAGGCCTTGAGACCTCGGGCTTTATCTCAATCCTCGGCCGGGGCCCGCGCTGAGGGGGGCGGCGTCCAGCAGAGCGAGAACGTCGAGGAACACGGAGCGCTCGGCTTCCGTCATCTCGGATAGCGTTAACCACAAATGTCTCTCACCATTCAGGGGGGAAAGGCGCGGGTCTCGACTGTGACGGAGCTTCGTCTTTCCCGAGAAAGCGTCCGTCCAGCCTATTGCGCGTTAGTTGCGCGAGCGCCTTTCAGTCGAGGCCGATGTAATCCACGGCTTGAGAGAGCGGACGCATCGGCTCAGTTTCAATGCCGTCTCCGGTAAGTTCGTCGAGCTCAAGTGCGGACGCGGCGGCAGACGGCGGCCGCTGTCCGTCTGGGAGCGACTCGAGCGAAGCCGGCGAAGCTGGCGGGCGAACCGGCGAGCTTTGGCGGGCTGGAAATAGCTCGGGCGCGCGCTGGGCGCGGGCTTCTTGCGGCGCGGCATCACGGCGGGCTGGGATGCGGGCTCGGAGAACGAAGCTAGGCGAGTCCGCAGAGTCACCATAGGCAAGCGTTCACAATGATGGCATCCGCCGTCAGCGAGCGCGATGTCCGCGTGATCCTCACCCAGGCAGGACACGCAGATGACATGTCGGTCCTCGTCGCTGAGTGGGGCTCGGCAAGAACCGCAGGAAGGCATCTTTAAAAAGACGCCGCTCTTTTAGAGGGGTGGGAAAAAAGCAGATATGCAAACACACACACACACTCTATGCAGAGGAAAGGATATAACGCCGGAAAGCACAGCAGGTACGGCGGCTGAAGGCGGCGAGGCCAGCGACTCCAGGCTCAATGGCACGTCCCGCTGAAGGCTACAGGTCGACGGCGCGGCTTCTCACTCTGGATCCAGCGATGCGTGAGGCTTCGCTGAAGAGATGAAAATCAACGTAAGAGCAGCTATCGAGCCTGGTTATAGGGCGAGACCACGCCCTTTCTGGCGGGACGTGACTATATGGGCGCGAAAGGCCCCCATTCGTCGTGACGTCACGCAGAGCCACTCTCGATAGGCTGCTGCTGTTGCCGCAGGGCAGCCAATAGGCGCGCGAGCTGTCTCGCCTATGTCTGCTTGCTGCCGCAAAGCGTTTTACATTAATAAAAAATTAAGGATAATTTTTGGCTTCAATATCTCGTGGAAAAGAGTTTTCCCCATAGCGTAAGATATTACGCAGTACGAGAGATACTCTCGTAAGAGAACAAATATTTAACATGGACTTGTCTACTCAATGATTTCAGGTTACGGTAATGTTGCTCCGAAGACAACCGGAGGCCGTTTGTTCTGTATCCTGTATGGACTCTGTGGCATTCCTCTTTGCCTCACCTGGATAAGTGAGCTGGGTACTTCTTTGCTGGCAGGGCAAAGCGCCTAAGTCAGGTGCTACTCCACAGAGGCCTCACTGTGGTAAGAATATCAAGATCAGCGCCTTTCACTTGTCTAAAGAGAAAAACAATGGTTTTACCATATCCCTGTTCATGTTCTCTCCTTCACTACAGAAAAAAGTACAGTTCATCTGCACTATTGTATTCCTTTTATGGGGTTTCCTGGTTCACTTGATCATCCCAGCCTTTGTATTCATGACTATTGAGGACTGGACTTACTTGGAAGGCCTGTATTTCTCCTTTACCACCATGACGACTGTTGGTTTCGGTGACTATGTAGCAGGTATGTAGATTTGTGCATTTTTGCTACATGTAAGGTTCTGTAATACATTTATATCATGCACACTTGCACAGATTGAACACAAGCTGCAGGACACTTTTAGCAGCATGTTAGCCAGTGTTCAAAGCGCCAAATGCGAGTAAAAGTCAGTTGAAACGGTGTTACACACCAGTTGCCCTGTCATTTTTATTTAATGAATTGACAATGCATGGTGGTGATAATGTGAATATGATTTAGTGCAATCATCAAATCACAAAAGTTGTGATTTAATTATATAAATATATAGTCTGAGGGGGTGCATGTTTCATGAGAACTGTAACAGCACTGTGTTTTCAGTTTCGATTCACAGTAAATGCTACTCTGCAAGTGCTGTGTGTTTGAATCGCTTATATGTTTGGGAGTGCAACATTCGCCATGAGAATCGTTTCTAAATCTCTTGTTGTATCAACAAAAAGAAGCGATATGGTCTCCCTGCAGTTTTCTGTCAAAATAAAAGCTCAATGGTTTAACGTTTGAAAACAGAGAAATTAAGGCATATAGGTGTATGTTTTGAATAAAGGAAATTAATTTTTGTTTCTGTATAGGTGTGAACCCAGAAAACAACTACCCGAATCTCTACAGATTCTTTGTGCAGCTATGGATCTGCCTGGGTCTTGCCTGGTTGTCACTGTTCTTCAGCTGGAATGTGCATATGGTGGTCGAGGCTCATAAAGTGCTGAAAAAAAGGAGGCTGAGACGCCACAAGCTGCCCATTGATGACGTACCCGAAAAAAAAGGAAAGAAAGCCCAGAAGCTGCCGCGTCTAGCTGGCGCCATAGACATCTTTGATTTTATGTCTGAGAAAGTTGAAGACTACACCGATGTCATCCGAGCTATCGGAGCAGCCGAGAGAGGGAAAAAGAAGCAGGAGGAGGAGCTGGCACGGTCCAAAAGCTGCAGTGACCTACTGCAGGGCCTGATCATCCCACTCGATCACTCACCTCGACTGAAACGGCGGTTCAGCGTCAGTGCGAACATGCGCATGGACATTTCTGAAGAGTCAACGGATTGCCACAACAACAACCAAGAGGAACAGGCACTACTGAAAGAGCACCACAGAGACCAAAAAGACCCTAAGATTGATAGAAAGGGAATTAAGAGAGCTGAGAAGCCTGGACTCTGTTCATGGGAAACCAGAAAATCTGACCCATCAATCTTTCAAAGCCCTACCGTTACTATCAGTAATAGGGGTTCAAGATTCTCAGTGTCCAAAGTATCAGAAGACCATTTAGTAGGGAAGAGAAAAAGCATTGGTTGAAGAAGAGACTGCTCTACATTGTCTTCAAAAACATTACAGCTCTGCTTTGAATCTATAGTGAGGGAACAAGATTATCCACGTCTAAAGTATTGAAGACTATTTGTTAAAGAGAAATAGCATTGGTTGAAGAAAAGGCTTATCTACAAGGTCTAAAAGACTGATCTACAAGGTGGTAGATCGAAAGATTGATCTACAGTGTCTTCAAAAGCAATTCAGTTCTGCTTTAAATCAGTAGTAGGGGATCAAGATTCTCAGTGTCTAATGTACCAAGGACTATTAAAGAGAAAAAGCATTGGTTGAAGAAGAGACTGATCTACAAGGTCTAAAAGACTGAAGGAAAGACTGATCTATAATGTCTTCAAAATCAGTAGTAGGGGATCAAGATTCTCAGTGTCTAAAGTTTCGGTAGACTATTGGGGAAAAGAAAAGACATTGGTTGAGGAAGACTGATCTACTAGGTCTAAAAGACTAAAGAAGAGACTGATCTACAAGGTTGCAGATAGACTGGTCTACAATGTCTTCAAAACAATTCAGCTCGGCTTTAAATCATGAATTTTTAGATGTGAAGATCATTATGATTGAGCTGATTCTTGAAGAGCTAAAACGAGTAACTTCAAGACCCTAAAATGTTGCTCTGATATGCAGACAGGTGCATCCTCTTGTGAAATCAAGCTGCAAAATTATTCATTGCTTTTCAAAGTATTGAAAAACATTAAGGTAACACACATGGTCTTGCAGACAGTCTGTGACCAAGATAAGGATATGAGGGTTGGCAGAGGAAATGAAAACCGATTTCCTTCCATGCCCTGGACCTTCACAGACATTAGACAGTTTGGGTGTGGTACTGTGGTTTTAACCATGGGTTTTTCATTCTTTCTCTGGATTTATGTTACCAAAATGACTGCCAGGACAAATCTCTGGCTATGTTTGAAATTGAATACTAGCACAATGCTAATTCTCCAGTATATACTGAATAATGCGCTCTTTTTTTTAAGTTAACACACTTAAGCTCGTAAGCCATTGCTGCACCACTAGCGACACCAAAGGAATTGGAAAAATAATGACTTTTCAAGCAGGTTTTACAAACACTTCTTGTAGCTTGGTCAGACAACCAGATTGCCCTGACCTGAGCTCACGCCATTGGTTGAGCCAATATTGCTGTGTCGGGATGCTCAAACAAACAGAGCAATGTTTTGATACCATTGCAGTGTTTTACAATGTTGTCAGAATCAGTTAAATATTAAGCTGAGATTGTCAATATCCATATTTAGTATAGATAGATGGGTAACACTTTAGAATAAGGTTCAGTAGTTAACATAAGTTAACTACCTTAGTTAACATGAACTAAGAATGAACAATTCTTCTTCAGCATTTATTCATCTTAGTTAATATTAATTTCAACATTTACTAATACGTTATCAAAATCAAAGGTTGCATTTGTTAACATTAGTTAATGCACTGTGAACTATCATGAACAAACAATGAAGAGCTGTATTTTTATTAACTAACAACAAAGATTAATAAATACTGTAACAAATGTATTGCTCATTGTTAGTAAATACATTAATGTTAACTAATGAACCTTATTGTAAAGTGTTACTGATAGATGGAATATAATGGGAACTTCCCATTAAATATAGTTTGTGAGTATAATGCTGCTGTTTTCACAACCTCATTGTATGTATAAATCTGTGTTTTATCCAGTTATCATTTATGAGAAGGTTTAATCCCAATTTTATTTAAACAATCAGTACATTCTGAGTCCGATCAAAGAACTATTTAAGAAAGAGCTTTTAGAATTGTTTGTTTGATTGTGCTTCCAGTTTATTTCCAGTCAAACTGGAAATGAAAGGTCAAGTTGATCTCAAGTTTCATTGTACTGAACATTTTGGCAAATGTTGTAGGCAATTTGGCATACTCCAAATTGTATGCCATGTAGTTAATGTATTTTGAATTCTAAAGCATACCTTCTGTCTTGAATGCTGTGGCTGTTCAACTGTTTGAATGCGTTTAAACACGGGCCGACTGAGAAAGCACCTACTCAGGCTTCCAGAAAATTGCCGCCTCATAAAAGATTTCATGTAACTTGATCTTACCACCTGACTGACTATGGATTTTTATCAAGAATTTTGCCTTCCATTCTTTTTGATTATCCTGTGTATTTTCACTTTTGACAATAAAAAAAAAATATTTTTTCACAGTATGCCTCTTTTTGCTGTTGTCAAACCTCATCTGGCTTGTTGTCAGAAGTGATGAAATGAGTTAAACATGACTGAGCATGAAGAACACCTAAGTTCTTTTTAGTTAAGTCCTTCCCATTTGCATTTACAACATTTCTAAAAAACATTTATCTTCTTAGTAAGAATTTATAAAAGTGCATTTGAATTCCATTATCAGTTAACTGTAAAGTTAAAACATTGCAAAGATGTTTTTAAATTCAGATTTTATTAAATGTTTACATTGTTCATAGATTAAAAATGAACCTGAATCAGCGTTAAAATACATAATGCAGCATTTACTTCCACAATATGAAAACGAATGACAAAAATAATGAGTTAAATTACTCAGATTTGCATCAGTAACATTTAGGCATCAGTTAAATAGTCTTCTGCAGCATAACATGTTGTATGTTTTCATGTTAAATATTTTGCAACACTGCTGGTTTGAAACAGTCCTTATTTCCCTTCATAAAACAGAATTATGTATGTGAACTTGCACTTTGGTCCTATATTTATTATGAATTTATTCTCTTGATGCTTCAGCTGTTACCATGCGGTGCATATTTGCATTTGCATATTTGCAAGTCAAGTAAAAAGGCAAAACCTCAAGTAGTTTAAATGCTTATGCAACTGCCAACAGTACAGTTATAGTTATGCTATGATGTGAATAAACAATTGGTACAGATGGCAGTGCCAATGGCAGTGGGTCAGATCAGTGTTCTGTATAGTATTCATAAGGCGTATTTTTGTTCAGTCGGTCACTTTTCTCAACACTGAAAAAAAAAACAGCAGCTCCATTACTGCTATCCTGAGGAATACAGTCTCAATCACTGGTCAACAGCACCTCCAACATGGAGGATTCCTGTACAGTTCAAATTAAGGTGCAGTCGCATTTACGTTTAGGAGAAATTCCATGGACAAAATAGTCTTTCCAGTAGTAATCAACGCAATTGGGAATTTAGCTTGAAGAGCCCATGACAAATTCCCCACGTGGGTTTTGCATTGGATTCTTGATTTTGCATCAGATGCAAAATTTACTGCGTTAACCGATATAAAGCTGCTTGTTTTAGAAGTGACTACTAAGCAGTGCTTCATGCGTTGACAATGAATGATAGACCTACTTTTCCTGGACAATTTCGCTGACATTTCATTAACGTGACTGCTACGTCACCCACTTCTTTTGGAATAGTTCGCTCAAAAATCAAACTTTCTGTAATAATTTACTCGCATCCATGCCATTCTAAACCCTATATGACTTAATTAAAGCTGATTTAATAAGGCGTGTCAAACTCCTTTTTTTTGTGTGAAATGAACGAAAATGAACGAGTCTTTTTTCGAGTCATTTCATTCATTTTGTTTGTTGAATGAACGAAATGACTCAAAAAAAAGATTCGTTCATTTTGATGAATGAGTTCGAACAGGAGAGTCACGACCGCGCATCACAGAACAGAGCAAGGCATAAAACGTACTTTTTTATTTATTTATTTTAGAAATGACCGATCGTTTTGCAAGATAAGACCCTTATGCATCGTCTGTTGTCGTTTAAAGCCATTTGAAGCCCCTTGAAACTGTCATTTGGACCTTGCACCGTTTGGATACCAGTAAAGAACATTATATGGAGAAAAATCCTAGAATGTTTTCATCAAAAACCTTAATTTCTTTTCGACTGAAGAAAGACAGACATGGACATCTTGGATGACATGGGGGTGAGTAAATTATCAGCAAAAGTTTTTTAAAAAGTGAACTAATCCTTTAACTCAGTCCTGGAGGGCCACTGTCCTGCAGAGTTTACCTCCAACTTGCCTCAACACAACTGCCTGGACGTTTCTAGAATGCCTACTAAGACCTTGATAAGCTGGTTCAGGTGTGTTTAATTGCAGTTGGAGCTAAACTTTACAGGACAGTGGCCCTCCAGGAGCATGATTGGACACCCCTGTACTGTACAGATGACCAAAAACCACATTTCACTGCTTTCCCTTATGGATTAAGGAGCGTGTGCCACTGGCAGACCTGCTGTCCCTCTGACTCTTTCATCTGTGTCCAGTGCTCCTCTTGTTCCTCTGTGGTGCTGTTGAGGCCCAGAGCGACCCAACCCACCCGCTCTCTCCTCTTCATGCTGCTCCGCCGACTGTACACCGACACCTGCAGGGTGACCTCAGATAACTGGAATAGTGCCACCTGGAAGACAAATGTCTCTTTGTAGCTTGGGTTGGGCTGGCCATGGCAGACTGAGGTCTTACATTTGGACATCTCTTTTCCTTTGGAGTCCACCATTGTAAGCTTCACATAAGTGTCTGATAGAATGGGAAGGGAAAATGTGAGTTAGCATCACCTGGTGGTGATGTTGAGTTCATGCAAACACATGGGCTATGTTCAGAAACAGATACTAGCATACTATTTACTGAATACTGTTCAGTATACTGCATACTATTTTAAAGTGAAAGTTGGCATTATAACATGATAAATATTACAGTAGTATGCTATATTATCACAATGTTTATCACTCATTAATTGCATGCTATGCACAATATACATACTGCAGAAATAGAAAAAGTATGATAATAGTATGCTACTCCTAACATGGAGATATTGGGTGAATCATAATTTGCGTACACTCTAAACGATATGCCAGATTAGAGCAAATGCCAAATTTTACCACATTGGCAAAATTAGTTCCCGTCTCCAGTCAATCACTCCAGCTCGGACTACCTGATCCACTCGCTCAACTGTAGTAAACACTACACAATGGCAAGTGGAAATAATTGGTTTAATCCAGCCATATATGTTTGAACCAGAAAATGATTCCAAAGAAGAAAAGGAAGAGTGAATTATACAAATTAATCTACTAGTCAATGTATCAGAATGCTAATGCATTTTATGTTCCGCTCTCTACAATGACGGATACATTACGGTAATTGATATGATTAGCCTTGGCTTGATTACGCAATTAAACAGCTAATAAGGTGATGCTAATGTTCACCATCTCAGAGTCATACAGCTACTTTCTAAAAACCAGCATCCTTAGAAAACTTAGACCAACTTAGAAAAGGATTGGCTACATTTTTGTGACCGTAGGAAACAGGCGTGTCAAACTGCTTTTTTGAGTAAACTTTTTTGTGTTTGGTACACTGCAGTTTACTGATGAATTTCCACATGGTTTTGTTTTAAAGCACATTAAAAACACCACATAGACATACAGGGGTTAGACAATGAAATTGAAACAACTGGCCAATATAGTGTTGAAGTGTTGAAGTTCAAAAGACGACAAACTGCTGGTGCGGGTCTCACTGGCTCATCTGTGACCAGGACAGCAGGTCTTTTTCGTGTATCGAGCGCCACATTATGCAGGGTAATGCCAGCATACATCCATGAAGGAAGAACCACATCCAACAACAGTAACTGTGGGCGCAAGAGGAAGCTATCTGAAAGGGATTTCTAGGTACTAACCTAGATTGTATCCAAAAACATAAAACCACAGCTGCCCAAATCACTGCAGAATTAAATGAGCACCTCAACTCTTCTGTTTCCACCAAAACTGTTCGTCGGGAGCTCCACAGGGTCAATATTCATGGTTGGGCTGCAATAGCCAAGCCTTTGGTCACTCGTGCCAATGCCAAAAGTTGTGTTTGGTGCCAACAGTGCAAATCTTGGGCTGTGGACAATGTGAAACATGTATTGTTCTCTGATTGACACCTTCACTGTCTTTTCCACATCCAGGAGAGTGTGGAGACGGTGTGGAGAAGTCCCAAAGAGGCTTAACACCCGGACTGTTGCTGCCCTGAGTGAAGCACAGAGTGGATCAGTGATGGTGGCTGCAATATCATGGCATTCCCTACTGTCACTGCCAAGGACTACTGAACCATTCTGGAGGACCACGTGCACCTAATGGTTCAAACATTGTACCCTGAAGGGGCTGCCGTGTATCAGCATGATAATGCACCAATACACACAGCAAGACTGGTGACAAGAGTGGTTTGATGAACATGAAAGAGAAGTTGAACAACTCCCATGGCCTGCACAGTCACCACATCTAAATATTTTTGAGCCACTTTGGGGTATTTTGGAGGAGCGTGTTGGAAAACGTTTTCCTCAACCAGCATCACTACTGACCTGGCCACTGTTCTGGAAGAGGAATGGCTCAAAATCCTTCTGGCCACTGTGTAGGACATGTATCTGTCATTTCCAAGACAAATTGATACTGTTTGGGTTCAAAAGGAGGCCCTATATCATACTAATAAATCCCTGTGGTTTAAAACCAGGTGTTTCAGTTTCATTGTCCAACCCCTGTATAAACAACATTCAAAACTTTACGTTCACCAATAATGGTAAATAAAGGTAATGAAGTTAGCAAGATGATTACTTTGACATCACCGTTGCATTACAGTTAGTACCAGTAGAATTTATAAATAAATTATGATTCACCAATGGGTGGATTATTAATATCCCTCATGCCTTTATCAAGTGATTTCACTGAAATAGGTGTCCTGAGAAATTACACTTTAGTTGTTTCTATAAATCTCACAAATGTCTTTCTCTTTTGAGTGAAGTAGAATCTGAGTGTGAGCTGCAGGTGCTGGCTAATTAGATAGCCAGCGGAAAGCTAACCGTTAACATTCTGATTCTCCATGGCAATTGCTTGGGATCTTGCAGAAGTATTCAAGTAGAAATTTGCCATCTTTACTCATGGGCACTCAGTTCTACAGCCTGACTGTTTTGAGCCAATCTACTAAGCCATAAATGCCATGTGACTAATTATTCTAGAGCTAGAGCCACAGGAAGGCATAGGCTGCATCAAAACTCGCATATTTCTTTTCTATATAGTAGGTGAAAAACAGTATATGACAAAAGAATTATGTCCGAATTCACAGTACTCATAAAAAAGTAGGCAACAAGTATCTGACTCAAATTGTAAAAGGATGGTTGGGAGGGAGTATGGAAATAAATGTTGTGAAAAAGTGATGTAATTTCTATTAAGAGGTGTATACAATTTTGTCAAGATCTTGTATTGACAATGCAAGAGTCCAGCACTCTGTAAAGTCTCCTCTAGCACATCCCAAAGACTTTCAATGAAGTTAAGGTCTGGACTTAGGGCACGTTTAAACGACAACGATATGCTTAAAACGGAGAAGTCCATTGAGTTTTCCGCGTGCAGACATTGTCAAAACGATCCCTATTCACACGGATCCGCGGAAACGACTAAAAATGCTGTATTCTGGTGCCAGGCCATTAGATGGCGATGAAACACTATCTGAACACGTAATACGCATGTGCATGACATCATCGTATTCAGAGATTCGCACTCAAACTAGCACTTTGAAGTTTGCGTTTTCAGGCACCCAAAACGCTGTTGTCGTGTAAGCGACTAGCCAAAGTCCAAAAAAGATTTTACGTTTTTAGTTGAAAAAGGTGTCGTGTAAACAACCCTTAGAGGTGCCAATTCATGTGTGAAAATGATTATTCATGCTCCTTCCAACCATTCTTTCACAATTTGAGCCTGATGATTCTTGACATTGTCATCCTGGAATATACTGGCAGTATATATTCTACAAGATCTACAGGACACAGCTCGCAAATACAGTACAATGAAACTTTACTGAAAGTCAAATGTTGAGGCAGTTGAGCAGAGAGTCTGTTAAATGGGTAGTTTTGACATTTTGACATGGCAATAAACTTACCTCTCATGATATACAGTTGCCCACTAATGAAGTGTTTTACACAACAAAACAGGCCAACTACAGGACAGGACACAGAAAAAGGAATATGGTAGAAAATACAGTGACAGATAAAAACACAGCAGTTCAATTTACAAGCAGAACAGAAAAAGGAAAAAACATTAAGACTGCACATGCATGAAAAAGGTTTATGCCGGTGTGTTTCTTACTTGGCAGTTTATCGGTGGCAGAGTTTTTAAAATGGTTGCCCTTAATAACCTCGGCGGACAGTCTCCCTGTGGTGGAGTTGTAGAGGAGACCCAGCAGAAGCTCCGGAGTGGAGGATTCACCAGTTGAGCGGTGCGACAGAGCTCCCGCACTCCGAGAGACGCTCACCACTGATCCACAGCCCTGAAGAACAGTGACATTATAGGATTACCATCACAAAATGGATTGTTATGAATCTGAAACCTAATTGGCAACGGAAAATGTGTCCTGCATGCACACAAACACTGCTTACAGGAACTGAGGTGCCAGGCTCCAGAGTGACAGGAAGAGCGAGCTTGCCCTGCATATTGAGTTTGGTTAAGTAGAACACCTTCTCCCCTAAGACCTTCTCCTTTTTCATACGCCGCACACTGTAGAGGCGAAACCGGACTGCATAGTCCCCCAAGGTCTCTTGCTCCACACATGAGAACCGAAATGTTTCTGTAAAGACGGGACAGGGTCCTTTCTGCACTCCTGTTTTGGCTCTCTGCTTTTTGGTGGGCAGTAAAACCAGGTGGACCTGCCAGGAAATGTTTCCAGTGCTTTTAAGTTGTTGGGATATCTGTGGCAGCGGTCACTGTCACCGCAAGCCGTTGTTCACCAGGGTCGTATTCGAAGGCAACATCCAGTGTGCCATATTTCCCAAGTGCCTCTGGTTCATATGTTTCTGGAAGGGGTGGGATTAAGCAATCCTGTCAGAGAAAGGGAAAGAGGGGGCAGGTTTGATGGGGGAAATGGATGTGCATGTAAAAAAATTAACAGCTCAAAATTCTTGAGGGTGACTGTTTGGTGACACGGCAAGTTTCTGTATATAATTTTGTTAATGATCTTTTTTCCACTTTCCTGCTTACTCTTAAAAATAATTTGCCCATTTATTCGCTTTTTTGTAAACAATATGTTTATAAATCATTGTGACTGCATATCAATAATCCACACTGTAATGTGCTACTGAAACCGTAATGATTGGGCACAAATTATCAGAAATCTTGTTAAGAATGAAGGTTATCATGGTGGCAAATGCTACATATATCCATGAAAAGTAAAAAGCTAACTTAACATTCCATTTTACTCTTACAATATTAAATTGATTACAGACCGTTTCTAAACACTGAATAGACTTAACTGATATGTGGATGGTCATGTTTTGATTTGTATTCATTTGACATCAGAAAGTTGTGGAAGTTTGAAACATGCTGTTTTAGCAGCATAGGCCTTGTTTACGCCTGTTGTTTTAATCTCTCTCTTTTGTCACTTTCAATCTCTTCTGTCCTGATTTCTTTAAGGGGAGGGTCTATGGGTGGATACAGGTATGGGTTTTTTCAGATCTTTCGATCTAATGGACAAAATAAGCTAGTGCAATTTACAGATGAATGCAACTCGAGACGACGAAAAAACACACAGAGAGCAGCAGTTTCTGATATACACAAGATTACGACAAACGCTGTGAGTGTGTGTTAGAAATCAGGAATGGTGATAGAACATTGGGCTTGGTACATTTTTCGTCTTCCAACCAATCCTGGGTCTTCAGCCGAAAAAATTTAAGTTCAATCTGGCTACCGTGCTTCCCATAATGTTTACACATTAGCTCAGTAGGCAGAGAATAGACGGTCTTTTGTGGCTGTTTGAACAATTTCGACCCCATGAGCGTTTACACTACGGAAGCAATCCGGCCAAAAGCGTTTTCGACTACCTCTGGAAGTGGTCGAAAGTGGACAAGCTCAACACGTTTTAGACCCCGTTTACACCTGTATTTAGCATCATCAACTTGTTATACGATCGACCAAAACGCATCCTAATGTACCACCAGCTGTAAACAGGCCTTAGTTTCAATAAATGCTTTTTTTTGATTGGAAGTAAGTTTTGAGTCCTGAGAGTTACAGTATAGAGTACTATGAAACTTTATCTCCAAAAATCTATCAAGCTGTCTGATCTTTGGAGTAGCCTGGCTTTACGTACAAGATGTCTATATCTGCATTCAGGCTTTCAGTGTCTCCAATCAACAGCAAACTCAAAGGCAAACTTACCAGATGTGGCCAGAATGAACCAAACCTGCCACAGCCTGAGAATCCATGAACTGTCGTCCTTGCTCCTCATAATTAAAACCATCAGTGATATGATCATTCATGTGACAATGAAGTTATATTTTAATAAACAGATGAAAATTTTACTGTTACAATGGTTTCTAAAAAAAGAGGACACTAGTGAATTGGAATCCAAACAAACAGAAATGTAAAAAAAAAAAAAAGAAACAGAAATGGATGACAGGGGCCTGTTGCATAAACATAGCCATTATGTTAAGACTGTGTCTTAAGTACTAGGACGCAACTTGCAGTTAGTTAGGGGTAATCAGTCTTACTTTACAATTTCAAATTAGAACAATCTACATTTTTATGTACCTGACTTGATGGTTATAACAGTCTTGATGACTACCTTGTAAGAATAGTCTTAGCAGTTTATGCAACAGGCCCGAGGTGTCTTGTTTATCAGTTTGGCATTGCATAAGCATTATCGTGGATGAACACAGTATTACTCAAAAAAAGAAAAATGGATTAAAAAAAACTAATCATGTCAAAAAACAAGGGATTGGTGAAAAAAGTAAAAAAAAACAAAAAAAAAACATGCAAATATTTGTCACAACATACACTGAAGTGAACAGCTCTCTTGGAGACATAACAACACTGTGTGAGGATTTTGATAGTTTCATTGGTGAATAAGAGTATCAAAGGGTGCCGCCAGGATTCTCATAGAAGAACACATCGGAAACGACGGGATGAGGCGCTCACCTCCGGGCCCAAAACGGCTGTGCTGTCACTGGGTGCGTCCTCCTCATAGCCCTTATTCAGGTAACTCTCTGTGTCCTCAGGGTCTCCACTGCCCTCACTTCCACTGCCCTCTGCCGAATCACTGCGGCCCCTTGAGCCACACTTGAGATCGTCTTTGTCCAGGTATGGTGGAGGCTGGAGTTCATTCAGGGAACTTGAACCTTTTTTCCTTTTAACTGGTTAGTGAGACAGAAATGCAAAAAATATTACATCCTGATTGCAGCATAATTAAGATTATTTCATCATTCAGTGTACAATATTTACCCTGCTCAGCTGAGGCTTCACTGCTGCAATCCTCATTTTCAGCATCCCTGTTTTTCCACCCACTTCTATGCTGGTGAGAGGACGAGTCTTTGTGTTTTTTTGGTGTTTCGTCCTCACTCTCAGATGATCCTTTATCTGGACAACCCCCGTCTAAGAAAGAACAGAGAACTTGATCTACAGTCAAAATACCCTAATGTAAACTTTTTGCAGATCAGAGGTATGCAAAAGGCGAGAGTCATTGTTAATTTCTCACCATCTTGTAATTTAAATAACCCATGTTACAAACAAAACTATTGGCACCAAGCACAAAAGTAATGATTGTTTCCAAACAGGTTTCCCTCTACTCCACACCCCAAGTACACTTCCATTGTTTGAGGAACAGTTAGTCCTGCCACAAAGCTGACACCACTTTTTAAGCTAGAAGTTGACAACCAATAATTGGCTCATTTGAAGTCATTGTCAAATTGGGATAAGAAAGTATTTTACAGTAAACCCATTACACTCTTACCTATAAAAAGGAAAACATCAGTAAAGAGAGGACCATCACTAAAATTCACAAGGCCTGGGACATCATTCTCATGGTTGCGTCTCAATCAGCTCCTTAGTTCAGAAGTCAGTGCACTGATCAGGGAATCAGCCATTATAAGGGCTATCTCAATCGCAAAATCCTTCCAGTGTACTGGAACGTTCTCTCCCAAAAAATTCCCATAATGTACTGCAAAAATCAAGGAGCACTGATGCTCACTATGCTCTCTTACCGGAAATTAGGTCACATTGCTGAAGAGCGAAGCATAAAAATGTTTTACAACGTTAATGTTGTCTGTAATCATGTCGCTGGAAATTGAGTAATAACTGTCCCAATGTGTGGTGAACCAGGGTCCTTATCAGTGCCCGGATTCATGTACACAATATACTGATTCACAACCTCAGGAGCTGATTGAGACGCACCATGAGTTCAGTTCAAAGCCTGCATCAACACATATTTGTAGTTATCAAGTATCCATTAAGATCTTAATTTGCTGGTTCAGGTGTATTTGATTAATGCCCAGTACACATTGTACAGTTTTGGAAGATGACCAATCGTGGCGATTTCTGTGGATTTGGCTCCTACATAGTACAGTGAGAGAGGTCCAAAGCCGGCCGTTGTCACGGTCTTGTGACAGCCTGCAATAATTTTCTGACAGTGTCAGACATTTAACATGATTTAGCACCTTAACTACTGACTAGCCAATAAAAATGCAACATGAAATGGCGTATTAATCAAAGCGACATGACGCTAAAACTTAAAACTACTTACGTCAAGCTCCATTTGCAAAATTGGCATGCCAAGTTGGCCTCTTTTCCTTAGCCATGACCATGTCCCTATTCTCATCTTTAGCTTCCTTCTCTTTTGTCAGCGCACATAAAAACCACAATTGCCAAAGTGCGATTCATCTTGCTCTTTTTGTTTACCACTAGCGCATGCTGATCAAGTTTTATTTTTCTATACTAACTTGCGTTGTAGCCTATGGGCCCTATTTTAATGGTCTGAATCCACTTTTGCTAGTTTAACGATGGGAAAAATGGTCGGCGCGCCCGGTGCATGATCTAAAAGGAATGTCCCTATTCTCTTAATGAGTAATGGGTGTGTTTTGGGCATAACATGCAATAAACCAATTAGAGCCTCATCTCCCATTCCCTTTAAAAGCCAGCTGCTATTTCCATGGTGGAATTTGCAAGCGGAAAGATTGAACGCTTCTATAGCGAGGACACGCATCTGCTCATGCGCAAGGTTAAAACGCGCAAGCAGATCATCTACGGGACATTCCACCATATTTTTATGTACACAATAATAATATTTTACATGGTAATATTTAATATTTGCCATGTTTGTGTGCTGCTGCGTGAGTAATAAGCTTTGTGTGCCCTGAGTGTAAAAATAAGCAGAGTGTACACATGTTGTGCACCCGCCTATAGGCGCATATTACTGATGTGCCCTTTAAATAACAAAAAAAAATACTGCGTCATTGACTTTAGACCAGGTTTCAGTTGGTCAATGGCGCAGTTTATTTCAGTTGTCTCAAAATAGCAACGTGCCTGAACAAACCTCATTTTCAGACTAGCACCCATGGGCGCACAAATGGGCGCAAAAACATTTGCTATTTAAACAACGTAGCGCAGGACGTGAAAATGATTACTATATTGAGCTAAAACTACCAAAAAACACTTGCGTGACGCCTGGTGCCGCATTGAGCCGGATGTATGATATGGCCCATCTATTCAATATGTGTCATCATCGTAGTCTAGATACATGTCATAAACAAGTTTATTAGATCCATGTCGTACAGTGTGATTTGTAATGCTCTTGCAGGATTGCGGAAATCTCACAGTCTGTAGCAAGCATAAGATTGGAGGTCAAATTTTCAGGAAGGTAGATATCCAGGTACACCCATGGACTAGGCCAGTGGTTTTCAATCCAGGTCCTGGAGACCCAAAGCTCTGCACATTTTGTCTCCCTAATCAAACACACCTGAACCAACTCATTAGATGATAAATAGAAACTCCACGACCCGAAATGAATGGCTGCGTCCGAAATCGCATATTTCTTGAGCAGGTGCTTATTTTGAATACATGTAATCCGGACATACTACATTCTACCTTCCTGAGGCTATATCTTTAACACCAAGCATATCTGCTGACTCTGTTGATTATCTCCTTGAATCTTTTTACTCAAAAATTAAAAGTGTAATTGATGATATTGCTCCTGTGAAAGTCAGGAAGAATAGTGGTAGACAAAAAGCACCTTGGAGAAACTCAACAGCAGTGCAAAACATGAAAAGACAATGCAGAAGAGCAGAGCGCATGTGGCGGAAGACAAAACTCGTAGTCCATTATAACATCTACAAAGACAGCATCCATGCTTTTAATATGGAACTAGGCAAAGCTAGACAGACTTACTTCTCGAATATTATAAACAGCAACTTAACACACGCACTCTTTTTGCTACTGTAGAGAGACTGACAAACCCCCCAAGCCAGATTCCCAGTGAAATGCTCTCAGACAGCAAGTGCAGTGAGTTTGCTTCTTTCTTCTCTGAGAAAATCAATAATATCAGAAAGGTGATCAGCTCATCCTTGAGTTGCACTGGGGTCAAACAGATCAGACCACTACCTGAGAAAGTAGTTACTATGTCTGTTTTTGAAGAAATTGATGGCAAAATTTTGGAAGAAACCGTACAGCACCTTAAAACATCAACCTGTGCCCTTGACACACTTCCCACATATTTTTTCAAAAGTGTGTTAAACAGCTTAGAAGCAAATCTCCTAGAAGTGGTAAATGCCTCACTTCTCTCTCGGAGTTTTCCAAACTCCCTGAAAACTGCAGTTGTCAAGCCCCTCCTGAAAAAGAGCAATCTGGATAAGACCATCTTAGGCAATTATAGACCGATCTCAAATCTTCCTTTCATAGGCAAGATCATTGAAAAAGTTGTCTTCAATCAGCTGAACAAATTCTTAAGCTTGAATGGATACTTTGACGCATCACAGCACAGAGACAGCGCTCATAAAGATAATAAATGATATTCACTTGAATACTGATACAGGCAAATTATCAGTGCTGGTACTACTCGACCTCAGTGCTGCATTTGACACTGTCGATCACAACATACTTCTTGACAGGCTGGAAAACTGGGTGGGGCTTTCTGGGATAGTCCTAAAATGGTTCAGGTCATACTTAGAAGGGAGAGGTTATTATGTGAGTATAGGAGACCATAAGTCTGAGTGGACATCCATGACATGCGGAATCCCCCAAGGCTCAATTCTTGCGCCACTCCTATTCAACCTGTACATGCTCCCAATGAGCCAAATAATGAGAAAGAACCGAATCTCTTACCACAGCTATGCAGATGACACACAGCTCTACTTAGGCCTTTCGCCTAACGATTACAGCCCCATTGACTCCCTGTGCCAATGCATTGATGAAGTAAACGGTTGGATGTGCCAAAACTTTCTTCAGTTAAACAAAGACAAAACTGAAGTCATTGCGTTTGCAAACAAAGATGAAGTTCTCAAGGTGAATTCATACCTTGTCGCTAGGGGTCTAGCAACTAAAAATCAAGTCAGGAATCTTGGTGTGTGTCTAGAGTCAGACCTTAGTTTCAGTAGTCATGTCAAAGCAATTACTAAATCAGCAAACTATCATCTGAAAAATATTGCAAGAATTAGATGCTTTGTTTCCAGTCAAGACTTAGAGAAACTTGTGCATGCTTTCATCACCAGCAGGGTGGATTATTGTAATGGACTCCTCACTGGCCTTTCCGAAAAGACCATAAGACAGTTGCAGCTCATACAGAACGCTGCTGCCAGGATTCTGAGCAGAACCAGAAAATATGAACATATCACACCAGTTCTCAGGTCTTAACACTGGCTCCCAGTTACATTTAGGATTGATTTTAAAGTATTATTACTAGTATATAAATCATTCAATGGGCTAGGACCTCAATATATTACAGATATGCTCACTGAATATAAACCCAACAGATCACTCAGATCATTAGGATCACATCAGTTAGAAATACCAAGGGTTCACTCTAAGCAAGGAGAGTCTGCTTTTAGCTACTATACCAGCCGCAGCTGGAACCAGCTTCCAGAAGAGATCAGATGTGCTCCTACAGTAGTCACATTCAAATCCAGACTCAAAACACTTCTGTTTAGCTATGCATTTACTGAATGAGCACTGTGCCAATGTTCGTCCGACTGTTTTTACTGTACTGTACTTTATTTTATATTCTAAACAGTTTTAATTATTCTTATTTGTTTTGATTATTTTATTTTCTCCTATGTAAAGCACTTTGAATTACCATTGTGTATAAAAAGTGCTATATAAATAAACTTGCCTTGCCTTGCCTTACATTATCCATGCTGTCATTTTCATGTGACCTTCCAGCATCTGTTCCGTCACTTCACTGCCATTGACAAATCCTTTCCCGTGGCTCATGGGATAGTAATCTGTCCATCGTATGCGCACTTCAGAATCTCACCGTAAGTAGTAGGTCATCCGGGTACTTTTTTCCTACTCTTTTTTTATTTTGTTATTTTAGTACTGTGAATTCGGACATACAGTACTTCTTTTGTCACATACTGTTTTTCGCCTAGTAGTAGGGATGTATGCGATTTCGGATGCAGCCAGTTTGTCAGAAAAGGGTGGCATCCAAAATGTGTACTGTTGGGAGTACTCTGGGACCAGAGTTTGGGACCACTGCAATAGTCCCTACTGGGCCACCCTGGCCACAAGACAATTTTCCAGGTTGTCCTCCCCTTGTGACAGCCCAGGGCTGTGTTTCTCAAAAGCATTGTGAGCTAAGTTAATTGCAGAGACCATTGGTGCCAATGGTTCAACAATCTAATTTAGCATACAATGCTTTTGAGAAAAACAGCCCTCGTCAGGAGTAAAACAGAAAATATTATGAAGAGAAAGGTTTTAAAACCTATAAAACACTATACATTTGTATGTGTCAATCAAGGGGTGCAATGAGAAACCAAAGAGAATCAGTGATACAGAACCAGAAGAGCACAGCAAGTCCAGCATACAGTCTCACCTCTACCCTCTTTGTCCTTCTTTGCCTTTGATTTTGAGTCCTGAGTGCCCTCCTCCTTTTCTTCATCACTATATACATCTTCCTCAACACTATTGTGCTCTCCATTCTTTTCATACTTTGATGCTGATGTAACAGGATCACCAGACGTTTCCTGAGAGTCCTGTTCTTCCAGACTATCATATGGGTGCATTCCATTAGCATTTTCATTGTGGCTGCCACCTTTATTTTTGTGTTTGCCGGACAAGGAGGCACTTTCTTCCTGAGAGGCAGACTCTACCTTTTGTGATGCTTGGTCACTGTTCCCTGTCTGGTTGTCTGTGCTCTGAGATGAACTTTGTGGCTGGTTTGGGTCCCTCCTTTTACGATACCATCCTTTAGCAGGGGTGTGACACCACTCCCACTCATCATCCTCAGCTTTTCTTGCTTCCTCTTGTCTTTTTTTCTCTCTCTGGATTTCCTCTTCATCTATTTCAATAGTCCACATAGAGTTCTTTTTTGATTTCCGGCTCTTTCGACCTTCCCCATCAATGTCTGCAGCATTGGCTTCTGTCTCCTGCCGCTTCAGCTTGCTGTTTCTCCTGTCCTTTTGGACTTCATCAGTAGTCCCTTCAGCCTCATTTTCATCCTCTTCAGTCTGTACTTTATTGATGATTGTATTGACCTGCTCCGTTAGTTGGTCACTGACAGTGTAGGTGACATCACTCACTGCAGATGACAAATCGTCCACAGCAGTTGAGACAGTGTTTGAGACAGAGTCCAGAAGGGAACTGACGGAAGGGAGACTCTGTTGGAAGTTCTTGAAAAATGCCATTGCTTTGTGCCTTTGGTATGTGTCTGCTAACTGACCGCAAATTCTGTTGAAGAGTCAGCTTGTACATTAATCTTCAGGATATTTCATCAGTAACATTTTGTTTGTAAGCATCTCATATTTAAGGAACAAGGATGGACATACAGGTGTTTTAAAACCTAGTGAGCTAACTTGATATAGGCTGCCTATAAGGCCAAATCACAAATCCTTTATCTGAGTTTAGGACCTCAATGTTTGACAAAAAAAATTATTTGTGGATCATTTTGGCAATATTGAATACAATTTTAAAATATTCTGTACAATTTATCCCACTAGTGTGCTTTAATATTTAACCAGAAAGTGTGATTTGAAATGCTTTTATCTTGTACAAAATCATGGTGTTTCAGGTAAAAAATGACCAGCCTGCAAAAAAATAGCTTACTGTATAAATCTCTCATTACTCTATATTATGACGCCTTTTGGCTTGCTTAGTTGGGGACATTTAATTTTCAATTGAACAATACTATTACAACATTGTTTTCCTGTTATCTCTGTAAAGCTGCTTTGAAACAATTTGTATTGTAAAAAGCGCTATATAAATAAAGGTGACTTGACTTGACTTTGACCAAATATTGGATTCAATCTTTTTGTCAACTTATTTTCTTTTAATTACCACAGGTTTTGCATTTATTTATAAGTATATTTAAGTATACCCAGGCCTTCAGAGTAGATACACAGCCTTATACGTATATAACTGAACAGTGAACACATTGAAAACTCTCCAAATATTTACCTTGCAAGTTCTTGTTAAAACCCTCAAAATGTGGCAAATCACTGCTTGGGCTCTCCACTGACAGCTTGCTGCTGAGGTAAAGAAAAAACAGAGCGATCACGGCCATGAAGAAAGCAATGGAGGACAGGACACCTAGCAGTTCAGGAGATACTAAAGGAAAAAAGAGAAACAGAGAAAGAGAAAGCATAGGGTTGGAGGACAAAAGCTGAGAAAGTAAAGGTCAAGAGTTGAGAACTTGATCTACCAAGATAGCAGATAAGCAATGTAGATGGTGATGGATGCTACTGTGATGACTGGGCACAAACCTTGGTATAATTTTCTTAAAGGAAAAGTTACGTTCTCAATGTCAATATGGGCAAAATCACAGTCATTGCTCGATGACAAGACATAAGATGACAAGACATAAGCCTTTTAGAGAAGTTTACTAAACTTTCAGACAAGTTTTCTAAAAATTGCATAAGATCACTGAGAGCAAGTTTTTAACAACCATTAAACCTGTACAACTGCAACTTACTTATAAGTTATACACAAGTCAGTCTTTGCAAGCGCAAAGTATAGACCAAAAAAAATGCGGGGACTAAAAGTTATGAACACAAATAAAGATGCTTCTATTTTGCAAGATAATAAATTTAGTAAACCTGAGAGTAAAGCACAGAAACATGAGAGTAAAGCACAGACTATCCCTGCTTCTTCAATATACCATAAAATACATTAGTCGCAGTTTATTTAACAGTGCATTACAATCAGCAAAACTGTAAAAGCACTCAACACTCCAGCAAATATTACCACAATTTGCAGGTAGCAGGAGTCCATCAATGTGTCTTAAATCCAATTATCCTCTTGTTCAGTTTGTGGACAACGATATCTTTATATCTCCACTTCCAATGCTCCTTATTCCTCATAGATCAGTTAAGCCATGATATTTAAAAGGTTTTGCCTTCTATCCCTTACAGTGAGTGAATCTATAGCTCCTGTCTTCGATCTATCTCTCCCAGTGTTGAATAATTCACTAGTCTAAGGTAATCGGATGCCCCTTGACACTTTGTGCACACAATACTATTGGACCTTCCATTGGAACCTACCTACATTAAAAGAAACTGGAACTGGATTGATGGGGATATAAGTGGCAAAACTTATGCAATGTCCTTATGCTAATTGAACCATAGATAGACAGAAATATAATTTGAAGCACCACCAAGTTTCGATTATAAAGCACTGTTTGTAGTGAATAGCATTCAGAGTAGCACTAAATAGCATTTTATACTTTACATGTCAAGTACAAATATCTTTGTACATGTACTTCAGGGAACAGTATACTTCTCAGCTCTGTGAGTTACCCCATTTGTGACAATGCAAGCAAATGCAATTTTGCTAATCCAAATAAACTCAAATCCCATAAGGCAAAGCCTCAACGATCAATATTTGACATTTCACCCTTAATCTTTCACTGCTGCCAACTCTTATGTAACAAAATCTTCCTCTTTGCTCTGTTGCAGTTATAGACTGAGATAAAGACATGATTATTTAAATATCAGGGACTAAGTAGTAGAAATTGTGTTGTTTACACATAGGTCTTCCGGCTCGTAACATAATCCTTTGCCCTGAATTAATAATGATGCTTGTTTTTGTTCACCAAACTTGATAGGTCATTCATAATTAATAGAAGTATGGGACAAGGGAGGTGAAGGGGTACAAACTATTTACTTATATTTTATCTATTTAAAAGTATAAAGCACTACAAGTCAGGCACAATTGGTGCATGTTATCACGGAACAGGAAGATGCTCTCACCTCGTCTAGCGCAGATGAGTTCATGAACACCACAGCTCCGCCCTCCACCTGAGGACAGGATACAGCTCTTTTAAGATAGCACTTGTGATCACGAAAAAGCCTATTGAATATTGACGTCATAGCTATATATTTATGTCACTGACTTTACAATTCATATTCTAGATCCACACTGCAGTGACACCGTTCAAAATAAGTAGCTGTTAAAAATGTTGCCGTGACATTGTGATTAATGAAGATGCATATCTCACTTACTTGCACACATATCTCACACACACACACACACACACACACACACACACACACACACACACACACACACACACACACACACACACACACACACACACACACACACACACACACACACACACATAATTTTGTACACAGTGTGTTGTACTACACTTTTCTCTCGCTCAAGGTATTCCATTTGATTTCCATTAATATTGTCACATACTATTCTTAAAGCAATAGTTCATCCAAAAATGAATCACTGAATACATTTTTTTCTGATCATTTAATCGCCCGCAAGTTGTTCAAAACATGTATGGATTTGTTATTTCTTTGAAAACACAAAAGTAAAATGTTTGAAGATGCATTGTCTGTCTTTGCAATGTAATGGAAATGAACAATGATGGAACGTTCTAGGCCTACCACACTGTATAAAGTGGTAATGTGCAATTTGATACCTTAAACAGCTATATCTACTTGATTCAAAATGTTCTTTGTTGGTATAAATTTTAGTTCAGTGATGTTAATACTTTTGCAGTGCAGATTCAAGAATGAATCATTCAGATTGGTTTTGTTAATTTTATAAACTGATTCATTGCAAACATCTGCCTCATACATATTACTAATTCATGAGATAACCACCAAGGAGAGTTTTAATCTTTTAGTGTTGTTACTGTTACCCAAAACAATGCTATTAAAAAACGCATTTTCATTAATTGAATAAAATAAAATAAAACCATTAAATCAAAACAAACAAAAGTTAAAAATAAAATTAAGTTTAAGTAATTACATTTTTTTAATTAAAAATGTAAAAAGACTAATTTTGTGTTCCTTCGAAGAAATAGTCAGACAGTACAAGTGACAGTGACCGAATATTTCTAAAGGCAATTTTGCCTTATTGCTAGTTTCTTTACTTCATACTCTCAGGCATTTACACTTCTAATTTTCAAGCCTATATGAAAGTTATTTGGTGTCTTGAGATTTTTTGAAATGTGTTAATTTCAATCTTTAAATTGGAGTACCATGTCAATATCATGTTATCTTTCGTCAGTACTATATATCAGAGTAGCCTACCATATTATTACCACAGTGCATTTTGTAAAATAAAGCTATTATATCTAATGTCAACATCCTTGAGTTTTTTTTTTTTTTTTTTTTTTTTTTACACATTTTTCTTGTTTACTTATGTCAAAACTCACAGAGTACAATGCATCAGTAAGTAAGCCATCTGTACTGTAGCATTACTAATCTAACTTTACGCGGCCACCTGGCTGGTCAAAGACATGCACAACACAACAGATGGAGACCTCGCTCACATGCTGTTATAAACACTAACGCGACGACATCATTACGAAAAAACAAACGAGACTAAAAATTAAGCACGCTATAAATGAAGACTTTGACCACTTCATTAAAAACACGTTATTGTGTTCTACCCTTTAGTTGTCATTTCAGGAGCGCTTACGTTACTCCATATGTCTGTCCGCAATGATGCAGTAGCACATAACCAGCTATTGCCACGTCAACATACATTTAACTTACACTTAAAAATAAAATCGCTTACTTTTAACATTCCTATAAACGTCTCGCGCAAAGCAGACTACGTTCAGAGTCAGACTGACCATGTTACGTTGTTAGCCATAAAGATCGGTGTCTAGCCACGCTGGTCAGTGATGATACTCACCCTCAAACGCCATGATGCTGTGAATGGGACGTGATGAGGGGTGGTACTACTGGGACAGTGATGCATGCTGCAGCACGCGTGACACAAACATATACTGAGTGCCAACGTGCAGGCACGTGCACAGGTAGGGCTCAACCTGTGCAGAGCACATGCCCTTTTTGCTCTTACACTCGAAGTGCCCTTTCTTTGGTGGTGTTTTTATATATATATATATATATATATATATATATATATATATATATAAATCAATGCTATTGGTCACCCTTTACGTCTGTCTGTTTTAAAATATTTAGCCAATGACAGTTCTTAAAAAGAGCTTGTGTAAATCTTGTTCGAGCCTCAAACTGTCAGTAAAGCTGATAACTCCGCCCCCGCTATCGTGACTGAATGAAATGAAGCTCCGCCGCAGCCGCACAGCAGACAGCAGCTGAACGAAGTTTTGCAAGGGTAAACATCTTGTTGTTTGAATAAGTACTAAACACTTTGTCTATAAAAGCTAATATTTTATTTATTTGATGTCTGACTGAGACATGAGGAACCTGAGAGAGAGGTCTAGGCTAGAATTTTCCATCTAGTCATAGCCAATACATAGCATAGCCTACACTTAAATAGCCTGTGCATACACGGTAGCATTTCATCTTTTATAAAATGCGATTTTGGCCAAATGTATTTTACAACAGGGAAAACTGAGCGCCTATGTAGCTACAACAAACTAGTAACCTTCACTAGTAGATGAAAATGTAATGATGCCGCCGGAACCGTTTTAATGATGGACAAAATGCACATTTGCACACATTCGCTGGTCAAAAACCCCGTAACTGTATTTGAGTTTGACTTTTGTAAAATGTTAACAATATGGTGATAAGTAATACAACAACATATAATTTGTTTTTACCATCAAAAAAATCATAAGCACAGGCGCGCCCCGCGCTGTTTTGTACTGAAACTACACTGTCACGGGTATGACGTATCCGGGAAGGACGAGGAGACAAGGAATAGCTTCGAACAGGATTTAATAACAAAAACAGGACTACAGCACACTCTATACATGAACGAGAACTGACAAAGGACAGACAGAACTGAAGGAACTAAATACAGATACAAATGAACACTAACAAGGTGAAGACAGGTGACACAGATGACGATGACGAGGAACAGGTGGATAATGAGGGAGTGAGTTCAGGTGAGGATCCTGGGAAGTGTAGTGAAGAGACGGAGACTAGACAGACTATGACATTACACCCCCCCTCCGGAAAGCGCGACCTCGCGCTGCAGAGGAGCCAAGGCGGAGCAGATGGAGGGAGGAGCCAAGGCGGAGCAGATGGAGGGAGGAGCCAAGGTGGAGCAGATGGAGGGAGGAGCCAAGGTGGAGCAGATGGAGGGAGGAGCCAAGGCGGAGGCGGGGCTGACGACACCAGGGGGCCGACTGACAGGGGCGGAGCCGGTGAGGGAGGAGACCAGGGTGAAGCCGTAGAGCCGACGAGACAGGGTGATGCTGAGGGACTGGAGGAACATGGTGAGACCGCAGGCTCCGGCGACAGAAGGGTAGACAGGGACACAGAAGGACACGGTGGAGACAGAGGGAGTGAGGACCAAAGGGAAACTGAGGGGAGTGAGGAGTCCAACAGAACCGGGGGGGCGAAAGGACGAGGCGTAGCCAGAGGAGGGAAGTCCAAAGGTGAGGGAAGGCCGACGAGGGACCAAAGTGGATCCGGGGGGACGAGGGAGCCTGGCGGAACTGGGGGACTTAGGGGCCATGGTGGAGCTGAGGGAGGTAAGAGCCAAGGGGGAGCAGATGGGACGAAGGGCCGAGGTAGAGTCCTGGTTGAGGAGGTTGGAGGCGGAGGCCAGGGATCCACCGATCAGGCTGGATCAGCAGGGCTAGTAGTCAGGGGTGGACGGGCTGAAAGGTGGCAGATGAGAGGAGGTGGGAGAGGGAGGCTGGGTGGGAATACCGTCTCTGGCTGGGCGTGGCTGACGTGAAGCTCTGGCTGGGCGTGGCTGACGTGAAGCTCTGGCCGGACGGCGGTCACTGGCCGGACGGCGGTCTCTGGCCGGACGGCGGTCTCTGGCCGGACGGCGGTCTCTGGCCGGACGGCGGTCTCTGGCCGGACGGCGGTCTCTGGCTGGGACGGGACCAGCGGTGAAGGCTTGACTGGGCTGGACGGGACCAGCGGTGAAGGAAACTCTGGCTCGGCTGGCGTGGCGAAGATGGCTGGAGGCATCACTGGGGTGATCGTGATGCGGAGACCTCTCTCCAACAGGATCCTGATGAGATAGTGATTGAGGTCTTGGCCAGCCAAGTCCATTTTTGCGGTCAGTTCTTCTGTCACGGGTATGACGTATCCGGGAAGGACGAGGAGACAAGGAATAGCTTCGAACAGGATTTAATAACAAAAACAGGACTACAGCACACTCTATACATGAACGAGAACTGACAAAGGACAGACAGAACTGAAGGAATTAAATACAGATACAAATGAACACTAACAAGGTGAAGACAGGTGACACAGATGACGATGACGAGGAACAGGTGGATAATGAGGGAGTGAGTTCAGGTGAGGAGACAAGAGGATCCTGGGAAGTGTAGTGAAGAGACGGAGACTAGACAGACTGTGACATACACAAAGCGACTGAGTGATTCTCGTCACCTAGTAACGTATAATTTTAAGATATTTTCTTCTTTGATTTATGATTGCTAATACACTTAATTTATTAACATTTCATCTTGTTGTGGTAATAATATAAAATTATGGTTAATTCAAGGCTGTTAATATGCACATATTTGCTGTATCGTTTTTTTAATCTATAGTATTCAATACTCTCCACTCGTCCTCACATGTATAAATGGAGTAAACAAGGTTTTACTACAGTAATGTTGTAGTAGTAACTAAAAAAAAAACAGGCCAGTTTTTGCCAGGTAGGCGGATACATGTTGGATATGCTATAGTATATGGCTATAGTTTCTTATAATCTGGAATTGAGTTGGACATAATTATTTAAATTATATTTCTAAATAGTTTGTCAAAAATACTTGACTCATGTTTATGTGTGACATTGAGACGAGGGGAAGGTAGAGCAATGTTAACCAAATAATACAAATTAGCTTATAAAACCAAATAGAATAGCTAAAAAAAAAATCTTGAACTTTATGTGTGCAAAGCAGAGAAAAAAATTATATATATATATATATATATTATTTTTTTCTCTGGTGCATTGACTTCTCAAATATTTTATATATATATATATATATATATATATATATATATATATATATATATATATATATATATATATATATATATAATATATATTATATTTTTTTTTTTAGTTTCAGCACATGCCCCTCAAAAGGTCTGTGCACGGCCCTGCCAACGTGCAAACGGTGCAATTGTAATCAAAAAAGCTATACGTGATTTTAACCCTTAAAATTGCTATCCCGAATTTCCTCAAGGTTGGGATTCGCTACAGGAATGGTCGTTCAGGAAATATTATGTCAATAATGACAAACACATTGGTTCATACTACATTGGTAAACACATTGCTTTAGATAGGCCCTATATCGGTTTGTTCATAGCCTACACATGTGTATGTTTATTTACAACAGTTCGTATTCGTTTAGACATTGGTTTGCTCAAGTATTTTTTTATTTTTTTTCAATACATTCACATTGTTTTGTTCAAGTATATTGGTTTCTTAAATTGGCGATATATATTGATGTCTACAAGTATTGGTTTGATCAGTAAACATGGGTTTGTTCAAGTATATTGTTGTTGTTTTTTTCAAAAATTGGTTTAAAAAATTGTGTGATTAAGTATAGATTTGTTTATTTATAGGCTACATTGTAGATGTAAAACTTGCCTAAATGCCATGGACAGATAGGTGAACACTTTACGTGATAGTTACAGTCATGATTAGTTATTGTCACGATAGGTTGCAGGAAGACACACAATGATGAAGAATCAGATTCCCAAAGCAGCCTTTTTTGGTATCCACAGGTAACTTAACATAAAGGCAGGCAGGCAAGGAAACACAACCAAAGCGTTAACGAGACTGGACAATTCACAAATGAAACAAAAGGCCTTAAATACAAGGATCAAACAAAGGGAACTAATTAGGACACAGTTGAACAGAATGACTAATCAAATGAGTAACCATAGAAACTAATAACGAAATCAGGCAGGGAGGAAAACAGCAATGACATAAAACAAACTCAAACAGAGCATAACTGTGACAGTATGCCCCCTCCCGGTGTTGAAGGGTGGAAGAAATATGGCCGAGATTTCCTTGATGAGGCCATGGGGATGACTAATAGTGACAGAGAACCAATGGTGGTGGAGCCCTAGGTGCAGATGAAGAGCCGATGGTGGTGGAGCCCTAGGTGCAGCCGGAGAACCAATGGTGGTGGAGCCCTAGGTGCAGACGGAGAGCAGATGCTGGTGGAGCCCTAGGTGCAGACGGAGAGCAGATGCTGGTGGAGCACTAGGTGAAGCCAGAGAACCGATGGTGGTGGAGCCCTAGGTGCAGCAGGAGAGCCGATGAGGCTGGAACCCTAGGTGCAGCCGGAGAGCTTATGGTGGTGGAGCCTTAGGGTGTTTTCACACCTGTAGTTCGGTTCATTTGGTCCGGACCAAGGGCAAAAAATTATACTTTGTGTCATTTTCAGGCGTTTTGGTTCCTTTTCACACCACACTGATTGCTCTGGCCCGAATCAGTTGATGAGTTGATGAAACGGACCAAAATGCAGTGACGTGACAACATCCACATCCCTCGTTGGCCAGATGTGTCTTGAACATATTTCCACAACTGCATTTCGATTGGTCAGAATTCACGTGCGGGAAAATTCCAACAGAACTCCCGGAAGTAAACAAAGAGGAGAAAAATCCGGCAGACATGCGGAGAATTTGCTCACAATGTATGTTCAGAATCAGCACAAGCTTTATCCTTTCGCAAATCCCTCATAAACAACAAAGTCTAGACGCGATATAAATAAGAGATTCCCTGTGCAGTGCGGACAACTTCAGTGTTTATGAGGAGAGTTTTAGTGAGAGTGCAGAACGCGGTAAGCCTGTCATAGCTTAAAGGGAGCGCTATTGACAATCTAAATAATAGAGTTGTTTGACTATGGCAGCTGGTTTAGTCCAAAAATGCGCAGTTATTTGGCAGTTGGGTCTGTTCGAGGTCGGATCACGTTCTCACCACAAACGAACCACTCCAGAGTTCGTTTAAAAGCGTACCGAGACCACCTCTTCGAGGAGGTCTCGGTACGCTTGTTTAGTCCGCTTTTGGTGCGCACCTGAGTGCGATTGCTGCTTTCTCACCTGCCCAAACGAACCGCATCAAGGGGGAAAACGAACTCTAGTGCGATTCAACTGAACTAAATCAGGCAGGTGTGAAAGCACCCTTAGGCGCAGACGGAGAGCCGATGGAACCAGGCGTCTCCAAAGGCTTCGGAGTCCATGACGGAGCTGCAGCGACAACCCCCCGAGGTGGAACATAGGTACCGGACGGCTGAGGCGGAACTAGAGGGACTGAGGGTCGAGGTGGAGCCGGAGGAAGGGCAGAGCCAGACAGAGCTATAGGAGTGGAGAGCCAAAGTACAGCGGACATAGTGTAGGAGGTCTGGTGGTCTGAGGGAGCTCAGTGGAGGCTAACACAGTCTCATCCCAAGACGTCAGATGACTGACGCTTTTGACCATACGTCAACATCCGACGTTTTAGGGTACCCTTTAACGTCAGTTAGATGACGATCCCGGGGCGTCATATGACTGACGCTGACTGACTGACCTTTAGCGTCAGTTAGATGACGCAGGTAGGTTTAGGTCTGGGGTAGGGTTAGGATTAGATAGCGTTAAAGGGTACCCTAAAACGTCGGATGTTGACGTATGGTCAAAAGCGTCAGACATATGACGTCTTGGGATGAGACTGGGCTGTGGAGGCGTAGGGCCAGCTAAGTCACCATCTACAATCTCCAGTCACCATTCCACTCACCATCGCCTGGTTGCCGCTTTCATTTCCACCCTCTGCTTTCAGACACGTTTCATAATACTCACCTGTCTGTTCCCTTCTGTGTTGTGACAGAAGACCAAAATGTTGTCAAAGAATGTCGGGAGGGGCCGGGCTAATGTCAGACCTCCCGCTCCCATCCAAAGTACACCAGAATTACAGACAGCTACTGTCTTTCATTGAGAAATTTAATCCTGTGCCGCAAGGAATCGTAGAGAGAGCCACAGGAACGCAGACCTCTTAATCCAATACTTAAACGATTTCACTACACTGAACAAGATTTTGCTTTACATTCTCTTAGTAGAAGACAACAGAATCAAACATGGGTAATTTTAACCCCTTTTATGTATTCATGTACATTTTCTGGTTAGTGCAATCTAGTGTTAACATTTTCATATATTTTTCATGCCTGAAAGCTCAATTTAAAAATGACCTTGTATTTACAGGTTTCCATGACTGAGGGAACCCTGTGATTACACATGTGTCTTTGAAATACATTATTTAATTATATTGTTGTCTTTTGCCTTTTTGCTTTAGATTTAAGAAGACTTTTTAATGTAAAATTCACTACACTTTATTTGGAGAAAATGTGCAGAATAAATGGACATACTCTGAAGTCTCTACAGGATCACAACATTGTACTGCATGATTTCCTTTTGAATGAATGATTTTAACCAATGCAAAGACAAGTTATAGGCTAATTGTAAGTTCCGTTATGTTTTTAAGCCAAGCTCACAACCAGCCATGCTTTTATTTTTAAGGCTGTTTACACAAAACTATTTTCAACTAAAAACGTACACTTTTTATGCATTTTGGTAAAAATAAAAGTTTTTGATAACGATACCGTTATTGTCTGTGTGAACTACAAAAACACAAATTTGTGAAAACAGTGACTTCATGCGCATGCGTTATAGGTGTGTTTGACATCGGCTGTGGCTGGATGTAACCGATCGGCGAGAGTTGCCGTGTCCAGGCGGGGAGGAGCTGCAAACAGACCCGTGAAGTCGGACACTTTCTGGTTTCCGTAGTGACCGCTCATGTGGTGTTTGCATACTTTACACAGTTCTCCGGCTACTCTCGAATCGCTCTTGCGGTACTTTCATTGCATACGTCACAGTCAAGTCAGCCGCCCATCGGTCGGCGCAGAGCTGCTTGAAGTCAACACGCCTATTATGTTCAGTCTATAGGCTATGTGCACAAGCGTAGTTTCGAACTTCCGCTATTGTCAGAAGTCGGCATATCAGTTTCCGGTTAACGACTGTTCATCCGCATCCGCTATAAACAAACAAGATGAGTGCTGCTATTGTACGAAAAAATGAGTTGTTAAACACATCTAAGCTTCTAAGAACTGTAGGTGGATCTATCATCTAATGCTGGTTTCACACATAGGCCTACCCCGTTTGCAGTGCGTGTTGCGGTGCAGGAGCAACGCGTGCTATAGTGCTTTCACATTATGCGTTTGCAGTGAATACCTGATCCGCGGCTGTACCACAAGCACATACTTACTATTTTTATTATTTTTTTGCACGTTGCCCAAAATGTCTATTTTGTGCAGCCACTGCGCACGAAGATTGGTGTTTTTCGGGAAGCGGTGGAAGCTCAAATGGCTGTTAGCGACTTGAAGCAGAGCAAAGTGGCACACAGCAGGGCTCCTAACGCACCATGTTAACAGGTTAGGGCTTTCACTTTTCACACCGTTCCAGATGCGGCACGTAGCTATAACAGCAGTGCAGTGATCGTTTCCGCACCGAGTCTATTTCTGCTGTGCTGCATTAAAGTGACAACGCATGTTTCGTGGTCAAAATGCACAAAGATTGACCTGAAAATGTAGTAATTTCACCATAAATGCGTTTCGTTAAAATAAAATGTAGTAATCTCACCATAAATGCATTTAATATACCGGTACTACTATTTTTCACAGTCATCTGAAGACTGTGAAGACCGGGGTAAGTCAAGAAAAACTACAATTAAGGCGACATAATGAACAACACTCGTCTCATTCGTGGAAGTGGAAAAACAAGTTCTTTTGTAGGCGAGATCTATTGTAGGCTATTACAATTTAAATGCAAAAGGCATGTGAGTCGGCTGTTTTTGCCAATTTTAAGTTTTAATTTAAAATATTTGCCATTTTAATATAGTAAATTTGACCACTTGCTTGAGCAACTTAATATAAGTAATGCATGGAATAATAGCCCTAACTTACGTTGTTTAAATTGTGTTTAAACGTGCATACGTCCATTAACCTGTTAACCTTCGCCAGAGCGAGGGCGCTCTGAGCGTTCTCTTACGAGAGGTTCTCTCGTATTGCGTAAGCTAGCTTACGCTACGGGAAAGATTCCATCTTTCTGAGAAATTGAAGCCAAAAATTATCCTATAATTTTGTATCCATTGTCAACGCAGTTCAGCTGCAGCAGACCATGAGAGGGCTAGCTAGCCGCTCATTGGTTCGCTCACGGAGAACTGCTCAAGCCTATGAGGGAGCGCGGATGAACCCGCGACCAATGAGAGTCTGACTCGCTCTCATTACGTCACCGCCCCCGAAACGGGCGTGGACGAGGCTATAAATACCCCGAAATAGGCTGAATAATCTGATTTTTCATCCTTCAGCGACGCACCTGCATCTGCTGATCCTGAGAGAGAAGCCGCCGTCGTCGAAAAGGCACCTTCTAGCGAGCGTTTGGGAGACTGAGGAAGCCGGCCGTCTTCGCCACCTTCAGCCGTCCTGTGAGCTAGCGCCATCCGACGGATTGTATCCTTTTTACAAAAATGCTTCCTATATATTGTTGTATCTAAAAGAGCGAGCGTCTTTTTCAAGATGTCTCGTAAATTTTCTGGCGGCTCTTGCCGCGCTCCCCTCGAGGCTGGGGACCGCCACCTCTTCTGCGCTCTCTGCCTCGGATTGGAGCACGCCGATCTCGCCCCCGCTGTGGCGGCTGCGAGCTCTGCGAAACTATGCCATTGTTGACCCCGCGGGCTCGACTTCGGCCACTAAGATGCTTCCGTGCCGCCTCTGACTTCGCCGCGGAGAAAGAAACGCCGCTCTCAGAGGCCGCCGGACCCCCAGCCGGAAGCGTTCATCCCGCCGGAGCCTCTCGCTCCCGCTCTCCATCTCCGCCGCTTCCGGACATACAGCTGCCGCCGAGTGGCCGCTCTGTTGCCTCCGTTGACGCCGCGGACACCAAGGAGACATGTTCGCTTCTCGCTTCAGACGGTGAGGATTGGTCTGATTCTCACGCCTCCTCGGCCCGAGAATCAACCGGGACCCGCGCAGCTACTTCCACCAGCGTTCGACTCCCGCCGCTAAACGGGCTGCGCCCTTTCTGCCTGATCTGCACGCAGAACTCACGAAGTCCTGGAACGCCCCGCTCTCTGCTAGAACTCGCTCTGACTCTTCCACCCGCGTCGCGTTGTGGACGGAGCCGCAGAGAAGGGCTTTATCTCCATTTTCCCTGTAGAGGACCTGGTCGCCGCACGTCTATGCCGCCCTCCGCGAGATGGCGCTCATCACCTGTGCTACCCGCTAAAGCCTGCAGTCCGACTTCAAGCTTTCAGCCGCCGGCCAAGCAGCTTCTGCACCCCATGTCTACTACAGAGTGAGGTACTTCGTGAATGGGACGAGAGCGGGGGAAAAAATCCCCCTTCAGTCGCGGATTTAGGATTTCCTGCGAATTTTGTTCTGCCTCGTCGCGCTAGCTCCTCTGCAGGCCACTCACGTGACCAGCCTCCTGCACGAGCCCCACCCTAGCGCCTAGCTAAACACAGTCAGACTTCTCAGCGACACCAGGGCGGCCGCCCTCGCTCGCTCTGACAGCCGCCACAGACCGCCGCCTCCCCGGGGGCCTCGGCAGAGGATCGCGCTGAAAACTGATTACTCGAAGTCTGCCTAGCGTGGTTGAGAAAAAGACGGCGCTCTCCCGCCGCGGCCGGATCGCCGTCAAAGTTTCGCCCTCTGTTAGTCCCCGCTCACGCGGCTACTACAGCAGTGTACCCCGCCATTACCAAGCCGGTATCCCTTCCCGCTTGCATGAGCACAAACGCCGTGTTTACGGCGTCCCAGAGAAATCTCAAAAAGAGCGTAAAAGCCTCTTGTGTAGAAAATGTGCCCACAACACTGTGTTCACTCATACACAAAACGCCGTGTTTACGGCGTCCCAGAGAAATCTCAAAAGAGAGTAAAAGCCTCTTGTGTAGAAAATGTGCCCACAACACTGTGTTCACTCATACACAAAGACACTCCTGTTCCCGTGTCTCACACAGGGTCCACTCTCATAAAGCGGTCCCAACCCGCTCGAGTTTCAGAGTACATAAGCGCGCCCACGAACCCGTGCGCGCGTCCCACCTCTGTTACACGGTCCATAAACTTGTGTAGAGAATGTGCCCACAACACTGTGTTCACTCATACACAAAGACACTCCAGTTCCCCTGTCTCACACAGAGTCCACTCTGATAAAGCGGGCCAAGCCCGCTCGAGTCTCAGAGTGTATAAGCGCGCCCACAAGCCCGTGTGCGCGTCTTACTTCTGTTCACTCTGTTACAGGGCCCATAAACTCCCCTCCGAGTGTACGTCCCGCTGTTGTAAACACTATCAGCGCGCTCACGCAGCCCGCGAAGTGCAGCGACGGGGACCATGTAGCCATTCACCCCCTAGCGTCACGCTTCAAAGCGTGGGAAGCAGTGGGTGTTAAACACAATAAAGCTAGGCTATCGCTTACAGTTTTGCCGCCGCCCTCCTCGCTTCCGAGCGCGGCTAGAAACTACTGTGAACCCAGAAGCAGTGACGCGCTGCTCCGTTCAGAGATAGCAATTCTGTTGTGCAAAAAGGCTATAGAGAGGGTGCCTCTGGCTATGAGCGAGTCGGGGTTTTACGGCCGTTATTTTCTTGTCCCCAAGAAAGACGGCGGTCTCAGACCAATATTAGACCTCAGATCGCTGAACAAAGTTCTCATGAAGAGACCGTTCAAAATGCTCACTATCAGAAAACTCCTCGCGCATGTGCGCCAGGGGGACTGGTTCATATCACTAGATCTGAAAGATGCATACTTTCAGATCCAGATAAATCCCCTTCACAGGCCATTCTTACGTTTCGCCTCGAAGGCCAGGTTTATCAATACACCGCCCTACCGTTCGGCCTATCCCTAGCACCCCGTACGTTCACGAAGTGCATGGATACGGCGCTCGCCCCCCTGCGGAGTCAGGGGCTGCGAATACTGAACTACTTGGACGACTGGCTGATTTTGGCACAATCTCAGAGAGAGTTACTGTCTCATCGTACAGTTCTCCTCGACCATCTGAAAGTTTTGGGCCTCTCTGTCAACTGGACAAAGAGCGTACTACAACCCAGTCAGACTATCTCCTTCTTGGGTATAGAGCTGGACTCGGTCACGATGACGGCGCGTCTGTCAACGCAGCGCGCGCACCGTGTGCAGCGTCTCGCCGCATCTTTTCAGATGAACAGACTCACGCCTTTGAAAACATTTCAGAGAGCGTTGGGCTGTATGGCCTCAGCCTCCGCGGTGCTCCAGCTGGGGTTACTGCGCATGCGCCCGCTTCAGCTTTGGTTGAGGAGCCGTGTGTCTCACCGAGCGTGGACCACGGGCCACCAGCTGATAAAAGTAACGCAGACCTGTATCACAGCTCTGCAGCCATGGTCAGTGGTAGAATGGTTTCAGCGGGGCGTTTCCATGGGGACAGTTTCACGCCGAAAAGTCATCTCGACAGACGCCTCCAACACGGGTTGGGGAGCGGTCTGCGAGGGCTCACCGGCCTTCGGCCCCTGGTCAGCTCAAGAGAGCCTCCTACACATAAACTGTTTGGAGAGGTTGGCGGTCGAGAACGTGCTCATGCGCTTTCTCCCGCGCATTCAGGGCCACCACGTGCTGATCCGTTCGGACAATATAGCCGTGGTCTCTTATATAAACCGTCAGGGCGGAGTCAGATCCAGGAATCTTTTCCAGCTGACAGAACGCATCTTAGTTTGGTCTCAGTGTCACCTGCTCTCGCTCAGGGCGACGCACGTGCCGGGACATCTGAACGACGGTCCAGACAGCCTGTCCAGGAACCCCACTCCCCCCGGGGAGTGGTCCCTGCATCCTCTTACAGTTCAGAAACTGTGGCGTTTATTCGGCAGAGCAGAGGTGGACGTCTTCGCCTCGGCGGAGAACACCCACTGCCCAATATTTTTCTCAAGGAGCGAGGACGCGCTAGCCCAAACCCGGCCCAGCCGCCCGCTTTATGCTTTCCCTCCGGTCTCTCTGCTACCACAGGTGCTTCAGAGAATCAGAGAAGCGCAGCACTCGGTGCTCCTCATAGCCCCGCGCTGGGAGGGTCAGACTTGGTTTCCGGAGCTCATGCAGCTGTCACAGACAGCGCCGTGGCCCATTCCAGTCAGAGCAGATCTCCTCTCCCAAGCTCGCGGCACGATCTGGAATCCCCACCCAGAGCGCTGGGCGCTACACGCGTGGGTGCTCAACAACTACCCGTTGCTTTGCCAGAGGGAGTGTTAAACACGATCATGCAGGCTAGAGCGGCTTCTACCAGAAGGCTCTATGCGTCAAAATGGTCTGTGTTCTCAGAGTGGTGCACCGAAAAGGGTCTGGACCCACGGTTATGCGAGGTTCCCTCCTTGCTAAATTTTCTCCAAGATATGCTGGACAAGGGCAGATCCCCGTCCACTCTTAAGGTGTATGTGGCAGCCGTCACGGCGTTTGCTGAACCCCGGCGCGGCCAGTCACTGGGCAAAGATGGGTTGGTAGTCCGCTTCCTCAGGGGAGCTAGAAGGATGAACCCCCCTTCGGTGCCGATTTGGGACCTTTCCATAGTTCTCGATGCTATGAAAGCTCCCCCATTCGAACCGTTAAACACCGTGGACCTAAAGTACCTGTCGCTAAAGACCGTTTTTCTACTCGCGCTCGCGTCAGTAAAACGGGTGGGAGACCTACACGCGCTGTCCACCAGCGCGTCCTGTCTTGAGTTTGGACCTAATGACTCCTTAGTCGTTCTCAAACCTAGGCATGGCTATGTCCCCAAAGCGATCGGCACCCCGTTCAGGGCACAAGTTATATCCCTATCGGCTCTGCCTGCATCCGATAGCGAATCTGATACTAATCTCCTAGGTCCGGTCAGGGCCCCGAGATTATACGTTACTCGCACTGCTCCGGTCAGACGATCCGAGCAGCTTTTTGTTTCGTTCGGTGGGCGCACCAAGGGGTTGGCCGCTTCGAAACAGTCCCTATCCAGATGGATTGTTGATGCCATTGCAGCAGCATACGCGTCTAAAGACCTGCCATGCCCTCTGGGCATCAGGGCTCAGTCCACTAGAGGCATGGCCTCATCGTGGGCATGGTCCAGCGGAATTTCCATTCACGACATTTGCGTGGCAGCGGGATGGGCTTCCCCCTCCGCCTTTGTCAGATTTTACAATCTGGAAGTACCCATCTTGCAGGCTAAACTACTAGCAGTCTAGTATGTTTCAGCTCTTCTGGTTGAGCTGCACTATAGGGGGTTAATTACACAGACCGAGTTCGTTCTGTTCCCTCTCTATAATGTGCTTATGTACCACACAGTCACCGGCCCGCTCCGCTGGCCTTTTGTCACATGTACATATATTCATTCCCACTTACAGAGTTCCCCGGGGTCCCCCCTGGGTCTAATAGTGGATGCTTAGCACGCACGGCGTTGACCAGGTGTTCCCGTAGCGTAAGCTAGCTTACGCAATACGAGAGAACCTCTCGTAAGAGAACGAATCGGTTACCTAACGTAACCTCGGTTCTCTCTAGATGAGGGAACGAGTATTGCGTTCCTGGCCGTGCTTGTGCTACTGGCGATTGTCGCTTCAGTTATGAAAAACCAGATTATTCAGCCTATTTCGGGGTATTTATAGCCTCGTCCACGCCCGTTTCGGGGGCGGTGACGTAATGAGAGCGAGTCAGACTCTCATTGGTCGCGGGTTCATCCGCGCTCCCTCATAGGCTTGAGCAGTTCTCCGTGAGCGAACCAATGAGCGGCTAGCTAGCCCTCTCATGGTCTGCTGCAGCTGAACTGCGTTGACAATGGATACAAAATTATAGGATAATTTTTGGCTTCAATTTCTCAGAAAGATGGAATCTTTCCCTTAGCGTAAGCTAGCTTACGCAATACTCGTTCCCTCATCTAGAGAGAACCGAGGTTCTCTTACGAGAGTATCTCTCGTACTGCGTAATATCTTACGCTATGGGGAAACACTCTTTCCTCGAGATATTGAAGCCAAAAATTATCCTTAATTTTTAATCATGCAAAACGCTTTTGCAGCAGCAAGCAGACAAGGGCGAGACAGCTCGCGCGCCCATTGGCTGCCTTGCTGGAAAAGCTGCAGCCTATCGAGTGAGGCACTGCGTGACGTAATGACGAATGGGGGCGCTTCGCGCCCATTTCGTCATGTCCCGCCAGTAAAGGCGTGGTCTCGCCCTATAATACCCTCGATAGCTGTATTTCCTCTGATTTTTCATTCTTCACGCGAAGCTCACGCATCGCGGGATCCAGAGTGAGAAGCCGCGCCGTTGACTTGTAGCCTTCTCAGCGGGACGTGCCATCTTCTGAAGTCGCTGGCCCAGCCGCCTTCAACTGCCGTACCTGCTGCGCTTTCCGGCGTACTATATCCTTTTACTCTGCTAAGTGTGTGTGTGTTTGCTTACGTGACGCAACACCCATTTCTACTGTTCTAAAAGAGCTGCGTCTTTTTAAAGATGCCTTCCTGTGGTTCTTGCCGAGCCCCACTCAGCGACGAGGACCGCCACGTCATCTGCGTGTCCTGCCTGGGTGAGGATCACGCGGCCACCGCGCTCGCTGACGGCGGATTCCATCATTGTGAACGCTTGCCTATGGTGACTCTGCGGACTCGCCTAGCTTCGTTCTCCGAGCCCGCATCCCAGCCCGCCGTGATGCCGCGCCGCAAGAAGCGCCGCGCCCTGCGCGCGCCCGAGTTATTTCCAGCCCGCCAAAGCTCGCCGGTTCGCCCGCCAGCTTCGCCGGCTTCGCTCGAGTCGCTCCCAGACGGACAGCGGCCGCCGTCTGCCGCCGCGTCCGCACTTGAGCTCGACAAACTTACCGGAGACGGCATTGAAACTGAGCCGATGCGTCCGCTCTCTCAAGCCGTGGATTACATCGGCCTGAATGGTGAGATACATTTGTGGCTAACGCTATCCGAGATGACGGAAGCTGAGCGCTCCGTGTTCCTCGACGTTCTCGCTCTGCTGGACGCCGCCCCCCTCAGCGCGGGCCCCGGCCGAGGATTGAGATAAAGCCCGAGGTCTCAAGGCCTTCCTAGTCTCTCTAGGAAAGCGACGGTGTTCAGTTCCCGCTGCGGCCGGATTTCCACCAAAACTTCTCGCTCGTTCAGTTCCATGCGTTGTGACTGTCCCAGTGTATTTCGCAGTGAAGCAGCCGGTGTCTCAGCCCGCTTGCCTGCGCACAAAAGCCGTTTCTATGGCTACCCAGATAAATCCAATAAAGAGTGCATTTTCTGGTGTTCCGGCCACGGCCGATGGTGTTACGAGTGTTGTAAGAATGCCCACGTCCCAGTGCCCATTCCCACACCCAGACACAGCCCACCACGGTGCAGGGCTAGCACAAATAAAACCAACTCATGTTGGTTGTGCAGAAAATGTAGTGAACGCGCCCATACAATGCCCGCTTACACTACACGATGCGTGTCCCTTGGTTTCTGTAAAAACGAAACTAACACACATTTAGTCGGCGCGAGCCGACAGTGTTCTCAGTGCAGTAAATGTGCCCGCTGTTTTCGCATTTCCTCACTGACACGCCGAATCCCACGGGATTCACCCCCGCTCGCTTTCTATGCACAACCCGTCACAGAGAAGCTGAGCGCGGCCAGGCTGCCCGCTGTGATTAGCGCGCACCTCGCACGCTGTGAACACAGCGTTGATTCAGTCGGCGCGAGCCGAGTGTTCTCCGTGCAGAAAATGTGCCCGCTGTCTCGCGCCCGCATTTCTCACAGACACTCCGAATCTCACGGGATTCGCCCCCGCTCGTCTTCTCTGCACAACCCGTCACAGAGAGGCTGAGCGCGGCCAGGCTGCCGGCTGTGATCAGCGCGCGCCTCGCACGCTGTAAACACAGCAGTGATTTAGTCGCGCGAGCTGACAGTATTCTCAGTGTAGTAAATGTGCCGCATTTAGTAAATGTGCCCACATTCCCTCACACGCGCCGAATCCCACAGGATTCGCCCCGCTCGCTTTCTCTGCGCGTCCCGCCATAGAGAAGCTGAGCGCGGCCAGGCTGTGATCAGCGCGCCCCCCGCCTCGAACGCTGTAAACACGGTGCTGTGTTCCCAGTACACAGGGGCTCTCGAGCCGCCGTCCTGCCGCGGCCAGAGCCCAGATTTCATTCTACCCCTAGCTATTCACGCAGATGCGTGGTCAAGGCTTCCCGGGGTATCAGAATGGGTGTTGAACACTATAACGAGAGGCTGTTCGCTACAGTTCGCTCGACGCCCCCGCCGTTATACGGCGCGAGTCGAAACTACGGTGTATAGCGAAGTGTTTCATCTACTTCGAGCCGAGATAGCGAAACTACTGAGAAAAGGGGCTATAGAACCTCTATCTCAGGGCGAAGGGGGCTTATACAGCAGATATTTTCTAGAACCCAAAAAAGATGGTGGGCTCAGACCCATTCTAGATCTGCGACTGCTGAACAGAACGCTCGGGAAGCGCCAGTTCAGAATGCTTACGACCAGGAAAATCCTCGCGCAAGTGCGCCAAGGAGACTGGTTCATGTCAATAGATCTGAAAGACGCCTATTTTCAAATACAAATAGCGTCCCATCACAGGCGATTCTTGAGATTCGCCTTCGAGGGCCAGGCATATCAATACACAGTCCTGCCGTTCGGCCTGTCCATAGCACCCCGTACGTTCACGTAGTGCATGGACGCGGCCCTCGCCCCCCTGAGACTTCGGGGCATGCGAGTTTTGAACTACTTGGACGATTGGCTGATTCTATCTCGTTCACGAACGGAGCTCATAGAACACAGGGCCGCATTACTCGAGCACCTCGAGGAGCTGGGCCTTACAGTCAATTGGGCGAAAAGCTCACTGCTCCCCAGTCGGAGAATTTCCTTTCTGGGAACAGTGTTAGACTCGCTATCCATGACAGCACGCCTGTCACTGGAGCGCGGATTGAATATTCAGCACGTCGCGAGATCCTTCCGCCACGGCTCTATAGTCCCGCTCAGAAGGTTTCAGAAAATGCTGGGTCTGATGGCCTCAGCAGCCTCCGTACTCCAGTTGGGCCTGCTCCGCATGCGCCCACTGCAGCTATGGCTAAAAGCACGAGTTCTCCCAGGGCGCGGACCGCGGGTCTATTTCGCCTCAGGGTCGACCTTCAGTGCGTTTCAGCTCTGAAACCGTGGAAAGTGACCGACTGGTATCAGTCAGGTGTGAGTCTGGGGATCGCCTCGGGTGTGAAGGTGGTGTCTACGGACGCCTCCACATCGGGGCGGGGAGCGCTGCTCGAGGGCAGACCGCTAGCTGGCCTATGGTCAGTACGGGAGAAGCTCCTTCACATAAACTGCTTGGAATTAATAGCAGTCGACAAAGCGCTAAGGCGCTTCTGTCCCCAGATAATAGGCCACCACGTATTGGTCCGGTCGGACAACATGTCAGTGGTGGCGTACATAAATCACCAGGGCGGCGTCAGGTCCCGAAACCTTTACAGGCTGACGGAACGCCTCCTGGTCTGGGCTCAGCACAACCTGCTCTCGCTGAGAGCGGCGCATGTGCCTGGTCACCTAAATGTGGGGCCAGACAGGCTGTCCAGAAACAACGTCCCAGCAGGAGAATGGTCTCTGCACCCGCAGACGATCCAGCTGCTGTGGGAAACGTTTGGCAAAGCGCAGGTGGACCTGTTCGCGTCCCAAGAAAACGCTCACTGCCCGAGATTCTTCTCGAAAAGCCGGGACGCGCTGGCCCATGTTTGGCCCCGCCGCCCCCCCTATATGCTTTTCCCCCTGTCTCACTCCTGCCTCAGGTGTTGGAGCGAATCAGGAGGGAGGGATGCCCAGTGCTACTCATAGCTCCGCTCTGGACAAACCAGTCGTGACCAGCGCTGCCCCATGGCCTTTACCGTTGAGGAGAGACCTCCTCTCTCAGGCGGGAGGCTCGATTTGGCATCCTCCCCCGGATTTGTGGTCCCGGCACGCATGGGCCATCAACGGGTACCCGCTGATCTCCCAGAGGGAGTGTTAAACACGATCGCGTAGGCTAGAGCCCCGTCTACCAGACGGCTCTACACCTCGAAGTGGTCTGTGTTCTCTGCTTGGTGTCAAGCGTAGAGCTTTTCACCTGTAGACTGCGGGGTTACGGAAGTGCTTTCCTTTCTTCAGGAGCTACTGGATAAGGGCAGGACCCCTTCCACGCTCAAAGTATACGTGGCGGCCATAGCAACGTTTGTAAAACCGGTGTCTGGCCAGTCACTAGGAAAGAACGACTTAGTCGTGCGTTTCCTTAGAGGAGCTCGGAGGCTAAACCCTCCCAGGCCCCTTCAGTTCCGACATGGGACCTTTCCACGGTCTTGGAGGCCATGAAAGGTGCCCCATTCGAGCCAATCCAGTCGTCAGACATCAAACACTTGTCTTTCAAGACAGCGTTTCTTATGGCTCTCGCTTCAGTGAAGCGCGTAGGGGACTTGCAAGCGCTCTCAGTGAGCGCGTCATGCATGGAGTTTGGACCTAATGACTCAAAGGTCATACTCAAACCGAAGCACGGCTACGTGCCAAAATCCCTCAACACACCGTTCAGGGCACAGGTGATTTCCCTGTCTGCCCTTCCGGTTCTCAATGAGGAGAAGGACGCGAGTCTCCTTTGCCCTGTCAGGGCACTAAGGGCTTATGTGTCCCGCTCGTCTGGTTTCAGACAGACTGAGCAGCTTTTCGTTTCGTTTGGCGGCCGTGCTAAGGGACTTGCCGCTTCGAAACAGAGCCTATCCAGATGGATAGTCGGTGCCATAGCGCTGGCTTACACTTCTAAGGGCCTACAGTGCCCTTTGGGTGTTAGAGCGCACTCCACAAGAGGCATGGCCTCCTCGTGGGCATGGTCTAGCGGGGTTACCCTGCAAGATATTTGTATGGCCGCGGGCTGGGCCTCGCCGTCTACATTTATAAAATACTATAACCTGGAGGTTCCCGCCTTGCAAGCTAAGCTTTTGGCGGTATAAAGTTCAGTGCTATCTGCCCGCTGTGCGGCTCAGATACTGAGTTTGACCTGCGTATTGCTCACTGACCGGTACAGCAGCTCATTAACCCTTTAGCTGTCACCCCCCCTTTTGATAATTGACATTAAAATGCACTATACAAACTTAAATGGTTGTAATTCAAGAATGCTTTGGAATATAGACCTAAGTTTGGTCTTGTTTTAAAAGAAAACAATCAGCAGATTATTACTGAAGTGAAAGCACTTCAAAAAATTAAAGTATGAAAAAGTTATGGAAGTTATAATTTACAGTAAATCAAATATACTTTATTAATATATATTTTTTTAATATAAAATAAATATTTTACAAAATATGTTTTACTATAAAATTACTTTAAAATGAAAGCTATATATCTAACCCAAGTTGTGTTCCAAATTTAAAGTTGATATCACAAAAATTGAAGTTCCCATGAGATTTTGTTTAGGCGTTATACCAAAAATAGCCACCGGGTGCCATTGAATTCCATTGAATTTAATTGTATGCATTCTGCCATAACAAATCAATAAATTTCTGTCCAAAAGTTTCTTCTGGTCCTAATATGGAACCTTGAGACTCAAGACCTTCTGACAATAGTGTTGTCAAGATTAGAAAGGTTTTGAGTACTAAATTATGAAAGTCATGCCAAAGGGAGACGGCCTATGAAAACAAAACCGTTTCAGGTAATGCAACGTCCCATTTCAACGGTTTTCAGAGGAAAGACGCTGAGTTCGTTGCTTTCAATGATACTAATTATATGATAACTCTAAATATGTGATATAATAATAGAAAAATTACTATTTTTATAATATATTAGCGTGTTTAAGGGACTTCTACTTTACTTTGTAAATATAATTTGATCCTTTTTTATGAAATACTAGATTATGTTTCATATGAACTTTTAGCACTTAAACAAAGTTTGAATTATTAAGTGTGTGAGCGACTTTGTTACAAAGGTCAGGAACTCCTGTAATGACGCGATTGTTTAGGCGCACCTTGTCATAAATTCATTATTTTACTGTTGCATCGCCGTTAATTTAAGAAAAAACAAACACAAATATCTATTTAGGAGGACTTAGACCTTGCCCAACGATATATAGTTTTGTCGTGACTAGATTAGGATTTAATAGTATTATAGTGAAGTCAATTTAATTTGCCCGTATTCGGCACAGTGACAGTTAAGGGTTTAAATTGTCGACACACTTGTGGCCACCCAGTTCAGGCTGAATGTTCACCCTGACGGTATGGTCTATTTGTCACATGATCAGCTCCTTCGGATGCTATTTACAGGGAATGATGCTTCTAGCCTCTCTTCCCTCACTCTCTGTGAGTTTATGGTGATTATGCACTATATGCGCCCCGGGCTTCGGCCCCTGGGACTTTGGTGTTGGATCCCTACCACCACGGCGTGTTGCATGGTGTTCCCCATAGCGTAAGATATTACGCAGTACGAGAGATACTCTCGTAAGAGAACGTACTCGGTTACTAACGTAACCTCGGTTCTCTCTAGAGAGGGAACGAGTACTGCGTATCTTGCCGTGCTTGGAATACGCTCTGGTTCGCTTCGGCGTTGAAAAATCAGAGGAAATACAGCTATCGAGGGTATTATAGGGCGAGACCACGCCTTTACTGGCGGGACATGACGAAATGTCATTACGTCACGCAGTGCCTCACTCGATAGGCTGCAGCTTTTCCAGCAAGGCAGCCAATGGGCAAGGCAAGGCAAGGCAAGTTTATTTATATAGCACATTTCATACACAATGGTAATTCAAAGTGCTTTACATAGGAGAAAATAAAATAATCAAAACAAATAAGAATAATTAAAACATTTTAGAATAAGAAATAAAATAAAGTACAGTAAAAACAGTCGGACGAACAGTGGCACAGTGCTCATTCAGTAAAAGCATAGCTAAACAGATGTGTTTTGAGTCTGGATTTGAATGCGACTACTGTAGGAGCACATCTGATCTCTTCTGGAAGCTGGTTCCAGCTGCGGCTGGCATAGTAGCTAAAAGCAGACTCTCCTTGCTTAGAGTGAACCCTTGGTATTTCTAACTGATGTGATCCTAATGATCTGAGTGATCTGTTGGGTTTATATTCAGTGAGCATATCTGCAATATATTGAGGTCCTAGCCCATTGAATGATTTATATACCAGTAATAATACTTTAAAATCAATCCTAAATGTAACTGGGAGCCAGTGTAAAGACCTGAGGACTGGTGTGATATGTTCATATTTTCTGGTTCTGCTCAGAATCCTAGCAGCAGCGTTCTGTATGAGCTGCAACTGTCTTATGGTCTTTTTAGGAAGGCCAGTGAGGAGTCCATTACAATAATCCACCCTGCTGGTGATGAAAGCATGCACAAGTTTCTCTAAGTCTTGACTGGAAACAAAGCATCTAATTCTTGCAATATTTTTCAAATGATAGTATGCTGATTTAGTTATTGCTTTGACATGACTACTGAAACTAAGGTCTGACTCTAGAGACACACCAAGATTCCTGACTTGATTTTTAGTTGTTAGACCTCTAGAGTGAAGGTATGCATTCACCTTGAGAACTTCATCTTTGTTTCCAAACGCAATGACTTCAGTTTTGTCTTTGTTTAACTGAAGATAGTTTTGGCACATCCAACCATTTACTTCATCAATGCATTGGCACAGGGAGTCAATGGGGCTGTAATCGTTAGGCGATAGGGCTAAGTAGAGCTGTGTGTCGTCTGCATAGCTGTGGTAAGAGATTCGGTTCTTTCTCATTATTTGGCTCATTGGGAGCATATACAGGTTGAATAGGAGTGGTGCAAGAATTGAGCCTTGGGGGACTCCGCATGTCATGGATGTCCACTCAGACTTATGGTCTCCTATACTCACATAATAACCTCTCCCTTCTAAGTAAGACCTGAACCATTTTAGGACTATCCCAGAAAGCCCCACCCAGTTTTCAAGCCTGTCAATAAGTATGTTGTGATCGACAGTGTCAAATGCAGCACTGAGGTCGAGTAGTACCAGCACTGATAATTTGCCTGTATCAGTATTTAAGCGAATATCATTTATTATCTTTATGAGCGCTGTCTCTGTGCTGTGATGCGATCGGAAACCAGATTGAAAATTGTCAAAGTAACCATTCAAGCTTAAGAATTTGTTCAGCTGATTGAAGACAACTTTTTCAATGATCTTGCCTATGAAGGGAAGATTTGAGATTGGTCTATAGTTGCTTAATATGGTCTTATCTAGATTGCTCTTTTTCAGGAGGGGCTTGACAACTGCAGTTTTTAGGGAGTTTGGAAAACTCCCAGAGAAAAGTGAGGCATTTACCACTTCTAGGAGATCTGCTTCTAAACTGTTTAACACACTTTTGAAAAAAGATGTGGGAAGTGTGTCAAGGGCGCAGGTTGATGTTTTAAGGTGCTGTACGGTTTCTTCCAAAATTTTGCCATCAATTTCTTCGAAAACAGACATAGTAACTACTTTCTCAGGTAGTGGTCGGATCTGTTTGACCCCAGCACAACTCAAGGATGAGCTGATCACCTTTCTGATATTATTGATTTTCTCAGAGAAGAAAGAAGCAAACTCACTGCACTTGCTGTCTGAGAGCATTTCACTGGGAATCTGGCTTGGGGGGTTTGTCAGTCTCTCTACAGTAGCAAAAAGAGTACGTGTGTTGTTTAAGTTGCTGTTTATAATATTTGAGAAGAAAGTCTGTCTAGCTTTGCCTAGTTCCATATTAAAAGCATGGATGCTGTCTTTGTAGATGTTATAATGGACTACAAGTTGTGTCTTCCGCCACATGCGCTCTGCTCTTCTGCATTGTCTTTTCATATTTTGCACTGCTGTTGAGTTTCTCCAAGGTGCTTTTTGTCTACCACTATTCTTCCTGACTTTCGCAGGAGCAATATCATCAATTACACATTACAATGGGCGCGCGAGCTGTCTCGCCCTTGTCTGCTTGCTGCTGCAAAAGCGTTTTGCATGATTAAAAATTAAGGATAATTTTTGGCTTCAATATCTCGAGGAAAGAGTGTTTCCCCATAGCGTAAGATATTACGCAGTACTCGTTCCCTCTCTAGAGAGAACCGAGGTTACGTTAGTAACCGAGTACGTTACGTTAGGTAACCGATTCGTTTTTTTTTTTAAATCGTTCAAAGTTACTATCAGATTCAATGTTTATACCTTGACAAACTATACATCACTAAAAAGATATAAGACTGAAGGTTTAGTATTTGACCACTATTGTATTCTGAGAATCTTATAGTGACAGTTATGTCTTAATTTGTGTCTGGAGTTATGTAATCAAAAAATGAGTCGATACCTTTGATATGAATTATGAGCGTCAGCCGCTTCCATTCAGAAAAAAACTCCAGTGAGATCGTCATAACAGAGCTTGACAAAACACCGTCCATCAGGGCTTTTAGCTCAAAAGTGTACAGATTTGGAGAAATATTGATAGATTCTCATAGGTTTACATCAGATTTATATAGACAGGAATCATATTTATTGAATATCTACCCAAATGCGTCGATTCAATCATTATGAGCGCTGGAGACTCTGATGTACTGTGTTTTCAATACATACTGGCAGCCTGAGGGCGCCCTGTGCACATATGCAGTCCAAATTTGGAACACGAAGAAGAATCATATCATGTGACATTCCAGGAAGTCCATCACGACGTAAACACTAACAGAGATCGCTGTAACATGCAGATAAAGATGTTTTGAAGACAATAAACATGATTGCAATGATATTTGGTTTACCTGTGTTCTTCGAGCCATGTCAGGTATTTTCATAATAATAGATTATATTTATAATGTAATGCTAATCGATATAGACTTTATCATCGTGAAGAATACTATAAAATACTATATTTTCTGTCCAATTTTTTATCTGAAGCTAAATCAGAGCACAGAAGGTTATTTAAAACATTCGACTTGTGCTATAAAGTAAGTTTTAGAGCACAAACATGGTTTTAATCTCATAAATTGTCGTGTATTGATGGTGTGCTAAGCTAACATGCTAGCTAGCCCTTGGTGCACCTGCTACCTAGCTGTTATATTTATGAATATTTCTAAATAGGACTGCTTGCTGAAATGTTTCTTTTTTCAAGAAGGTCATTTTATATAGTTTCAAATGTAAGGTGAGAACTTTGAGAACTTTCCCTAAAAGAGATTAGGGGTTGAAACAGTAGCCAGTCGTTAGTAATTATAATGCAGACAAAAGAAAGCATATTTAGAGCAATAACCAGAGGCTGGAGAGGTGTGAATGTGTGCAGGGGAGACTGACACTGAATGGAGATCGTTTAGACCACAACACAATAGAGAAAATAGACTGAATAGATGCTTAGAAAATGACAATAAACATCAGTTTGCTTTTTAGAGTCTAATCAAAATAAAGTCGTTTGACATGATCTTGAAAAACATTTAACTAAATAAAGAGTTTTAGACATATCATGTTAGATTTTGGTGTATTTGGCCGAGCAGTGGTTTAGGTGGCTCGCCAATGTATTAGATTTCTCCAATACATAAAATAAGTAAGCTTGACCAGAGTTCTTGTGGGGAGAAGAATTTATTGAAGGTTTGTAGTGTAGCAGCCTTCAGCATCGATGTTAGCATGTCGCCCTTCAACAAACTTAACCCAAAGTTCTGTCTGTGAGACAGAACTTTATACATGAAGACAAAGCCTATAGGCTACAAAACAATAGAAACCTGTTAGGACCTCCCACAGGAGATCGATCTAACTTGAGCAATGCTAATTTACTGTCATTCACACCAATCAGTTTCTCTGGGCCATACATCTGAATGGGCTATACATCTGAATGGGCCATTTGGCACACACACCTTTGCAGACACAAACAGAGTGGAATACATCTGATACATATTCACAATGTAAATTAATCTGTAACTGAAAATACAAAATCTATCAATCCCTCCTTTGATCATATTTGATCACATAAAAAATAAAGAACATAAAGCAAAAAGATATATTGTACACATGCTGTATACAGGTTCCTTCTTAAAATTACAGTATAAGAGTTCATGGTGAAACTTTGCATCCTCTTGAATGCTGGAATCCTCTGGAATCTTTTATTTTGGAGTTGTGATCTTTTGGAAGTGGCGGATAGTGTTGTGTTCTGTGAATGTTAAGAAGTTTTCATCTAAGTGGCCAATGCAGTGCGGTCTAAACATTGGATGCCTCTGAAACGCTGGAACACCTGCAATCACACAAAAGAAAAAAGGGGAACGTATCTTTGCCAAGGAAAATATTTTAAACGCATAGTTCATAACTGCCTGAAAAACTGTCCCTATTTAATATTGGCAGGACACTACTGTGTTTATCAGTGGCTGTATGTTTATGTCTTCGTCCTCAGGCGACAAGCTAGAGCCTAAAAACCCTAGTCCCGCCATATCTGGACTCTGATAAACACTACTGCCGTCTATCCCTCATCTCTAGGCAGATGTTTCAAATCCCAATGGCTCACGTCAGTCCACTCATCTTTTCTCTGCACCTTAACTCCTTCATCAGTTACCATGATATCCTGAAGGCTATCCCTTCTGGATTCTAATGGTGAAAATTGATTCTTGGCATTGTGTTCTACCAGGCTGAGTCTTTCGTCAGATTGGGCAAGGCTGTCAGATGTTAGATTTTCATTGGACATGGGCCAGCCTGTGACATGTTCAAAAGGGCATAGTTCAATTTCCTTGTGGTCATCCTTACTGCATTGCTTGTCATTGTGCAGTTTTGTTTTAGCTTTCATCATTGATGGCATTTGTTTTCTGGGTGCTTCATCTTGAATCAGTTTACATGGCAAAACTTGCTGAAGTTGTCTTAATGCCGCTGTATGTGCACCTCTCTCCTTTACGGCTTGTATAGCAGCACCTTCGACTAGGACATCCTCTTTGGCTTCAGTTGTTGAGACTTCTGTGTATGCTTTTATATTTGGGGTGGTGTCTTCATTTGTTCTTTTTGCATACACATGGAGTCCATCAGTTTTCGGATGAGATGTCACTAGTTGGTGCTGCAGAGAGAGGCTCTTCAGTTTCCCTGCGGCTCAACAGCATTTAGCAGAATCTGTTTTTGTTTGGCTGTCAACTGCTGAAACCTCCTCAAAAGGTTATCCTCATCATCACTTGTGTGATGTTTTAAACTCAGCTTGCAATCACGAACCCAGTGTCCTTCTTCGTTGCAATCCCTGCATCTTCCTTGAGTTTTTGACTGTCTATTATCTTCATTTTCTTTATGCTCATTCCACATTGTCTTGTTGTGGTATGGCATGTTCTTCGATCGCAATGCTCTGATTTTGACTTCCTGTGTTCTTTCAATCTTTGCTGACCACTCAACAATCTTATGAAAAGTTGTTCCAACACTATCCCAGTCGTCATATCGGATTTTGAGTGCTTTTGAAACTTCAGGTTTCAGTCCATTCACAAAAGCAGTTTTCAGAGGCATGCTAGTGTCCTTGTCAAGATCCTCGCTGTCATTTAAACCAGCATGTTCCAACCAAATTTGTGTGAAGCGTTCTTCAAACTCTGCAACACTTTCTCCAGTCTTCTGCATACATGAGGTAATTTTAGCCCAATTAACCTCTGCAGGTTTCAGTTCGAACAAGAATGTTCGTACAGCTTCCCATCCAGCCTCAATGTTTTCTTGAGACTCGCCTACCCTGTTTTCAACACTTTCAGTTATCCTCTTTTGTTCCTTGTCCCTCAAGTTCACATTAACAATCATCACACCATCTATTGGATGTAAATTGTAGATTTTCTGTAAGCGTTGAAGAAATTGCCATACTTTTCGTGGTTGTTTGTACACATCTGGTAATTCCTTTGACCACTTGTCTACTTGCTCTGGTGAAGCTGGCTGGTATGTTTTACAGGGAACATATTTCTTAATAGTTTTTTTTACGATACGGGTTCGTCTTTCGCCTTCCTCCTCATACTCCTCCTCATTATCAACTTCAATTTCTGTCCTTCTGTTCTTGACAATTACAGGAGCGAGTCTAACCTTTTTGTTCTTCTTGGTGACATGAGCATGCGTCTCAGGCTCAACATCACTGTCATCAGGGCTCCCAGTCGAGCTGCTGTCACTTTCTCCTAGCAGATACTGACGTTGTTGAATCTTCTTGAGGTCTTTAAATGGATAGAGTGACTCTTTCTCTATCTTGCTGCTAGATTTTATGGGATTTTGTCGTCCAGAAATCAACGTTAACAGCTTGTCATTATCATTTAAAAGTCTTTCTTTGTCCTTCTTTTCATTCTGCAATTGTTCAGCCAGTGCTCGAACCTTTGCTTTCTCTGCTTTGTACTCACGCTGTGATTTGTCAGTCTCACACTTCTGTCGATGCTGTAGAATTTGTTTTACCAAAATCACAGACAAGCCATCTCTGTTGGTGTTTGTCCTTAAGCGCTGCATCTTTCCATAAGCCCTTTTAATGTCCGGCAAAGCCCATATTCCATTCTCTGAGTGCTTGATGCCATACTTCTGGCATATGTCATCATGGCACTTCCTCAGTTCCAGCCTTTTGCCCAAATATGCATTTAGATTGTCCATCATCTGATCAATGGTAACATCTGGAGGTTCTGTTCCATGTCTTTCTGTTGTTGGCCTCGGAGCAGGGCCATTACCATTTTTTAGTGCAGACTCAGCCATGGCAAGTACAGGACAAGTGCCCTCAAAGGTGCCCATTTCAGTTAAACAGACAAATCATTAGTTTACTAACTCAGCTTAGTTTTCAATCCTACATTCAAAACAAAAGAAAAACTCCTGATTGATAAGACTTGTTCAATTCTTTCTGAGTCCTAACTCAGAAGGCTGGATTACCTTGGTTCAAATTTGTCCCTTAGACAATATACTTTCTTTCATCAGAAGACAAATAAACTTCTAGTTTCTAACACAATTAGAATGTTTAGTTCAAAACTAAAATATTGGCTACTGAATTAGCACCCAGTCAAGAATTCCCAATTCTTGCAGCAACATCAGTCCCAAACCTTATACAGTTTCTACATTCTCTGAACGAACGGACTAAATTGTTTCTTTAACAATTCCTACAGACTCCAAAGAAAGGACCAAACCTTATACAGTTTCTACAATCTCTGGACGAACGGACTAAATTGTTTCTTTAACAATTCCTACAGACTCCAAAGAAAGGACCAAACCTTATACAGTTTCTACAATCTCTGGACGAACGGACTAAATTGTTTCTTTAACAATTCCTACAGACTCCAAAGAAAGGACCAAACTTATACAGTTTCTACAATCTCTGGACGAACGGACTAAATTGTTTCTTTAACAATTCCTACAGACTCCAAAGAAAGGACCAAACCTTATACAGTTTCTACAATCTCTGGACGAATGGACTAAATTGTTTCTTTAACAATTCCTACAGACTCCAAAGAAAGGACCAAACCTTATACAGTTTCTACAATCTCTGGACGAACGGACTAAATTGTTTCTTTAACAATTCCTACAGACTCCAAAGAAAGGACCAAACCTTATACAGTTTCTACAATCTCTGGACGAACGGACTAAATTGTTTCTTTAACAATTCCTACAGACTCCAAAGAAAGGACCAAACTTATACAGTTTCTAAAATCTCTGGACGAACGGACTAAATTGTTTCTTTAACAATTCCTACAGACTCCAGAGAAACTGGAAACCAAACTTATACTTTATTTTAATAGCTCCTACAATCCCATGAGAAGGGACCAAACCTCTTTCTTAAATGATTCTTAGAGACTCAAGAGAACAGGGCCAAGCTATAAAACTTATTTCTATAGCTCCTACAGTTTCAGGAGAATTAACTAAATCATTTAAAAGGTTCCTACAGACTCATGAAAAACGCCCAAGCCTAACATTTTCAACAATACACACAGTATGTGTGACTACACTACAAATCTTTACTGGTCTACTATTATTCTTTTCAGAAGATGTTCTTTTAGAGAGCTGATAAGTTTCACTCACCAAATTAAGATTTTTGAGACCGGATCCAGTTGATTCAAATAAATTGTATCCACAGATGCAGTCTTTTGAACTTCAAGTATTCCGTTTATTCTTGTTGTAGCTGGTGAGTTCTTGGTTTACTCCTTGTTGCAGTTGGTGAGTTCTCTTCTTGTCAGTCTCTCCTGGCTGGCTCTCGCCAAATTGTTAGATTTTGGTGTATTTGGCCGAGCAGTGGTTTAGGTGGCTCGCCAATGTATTAGATTTCTCCAATACATAAAATAAGTAAGCTTGACCAGAGTTCTTGTGGGGAGAAGAATTTATTGAAGGTTTGTAGTGTAGCAGCCTTCAGCATCGATGTTAGCATGTCGCCCTTCAACAAACTTAACCCAAAGTTCTGTCTGTGAGACAGAACTTTATACATGAAGACAAAGCCTATAGGCTACAAAACAATAGAAACCTGTTAGGACCTCCCACAGGAGATCGATCTAACTTGAGCAATGCTAATTTACTGTCATTCACACCAATCAGTTTCTCTGGGCCATACATCTGAATGGGCTATACATCTGAATGGGCCATTTGGCACACACACCTTTGCAGACACAAACAGAGTGGAATACATCTGATACATATTCACAATGTAAATTAATCTGTAACTGAAAATACAAAATCTATCACATATCATCTTCAGATTTTAAATATAACATGGTCAGACATGTGGCTTTAGCTGCAGTGCATTTCTAGATTGCTACAGGGCCAACTTCAATTTTATTTTCATGAAAATATTTCATAAAAATAAATTTCTAATAACTTGACAAAACTTTATAAGACAAAACAAAGCTATTTATAACATTTATTTTTCATTATGACAATAATTAATTCTACATTTGCAATAAACTGCCAGGTGTCAGCTTTCAAATGAGATCATACTTGTGCTTTTAGAACAAATGGTTCATGAACTGTATCTGTTTCAGTTTGGGTATGCCATTTCTGGGGATTTTTCAAAATTGGGGGTGAAGCTTAACAGGTTAAAGAGTGTGTACAAAGAGAATCGCAATGCTGACAACTTTTTTTGAAATAAAAGTTGCAGCAAAACTTCGGGATTTTAAATAAAAATAGTAAGTATGTGTTTGTGGTACAGCCGCGGATCAAAGTTATTCACTGCAAACGCATCATATGTGAAAGCACTATAGCACGGATGAACATTATAGCGGATGCGGATGAACAGTCGTAAACCGGAAACTGACATGCCGACTTCTGACAATAGCGGAAGTTCGAAACAATGCTTGTGCACATAGCCTATAGGCCTGTGCGTAGTGGGTGGCCAAGATGGCGTCTGTCTAGTTAGACGTGTTGTTCTCAGTCGCAGGTAAATTGGGGATTTGCAGCTAACAGCTAGTCCATTTTTTTTAACTTGCAATTGCCTCTTAAATCTTAACTTGATCGGAGATATACTCTAAGCTTTGAATGGGCAAAAAAAGAAATAGGAAACAACAATTCGCTCTTCCCAATACTGAAGCAGACGAGATGGATCATTCTTGCGAGCTCGCCTTGTCCCAATGATTTTCCAGATCTGTCTGAGGCTCATAAAAGTGACTCTCCTGCTAAAAAAAGGAACAAAGTTGGCTCGAAAATGGAGCCTGAGAATACATCTGAAGTGCTTGAAGCCATTCAGCCGCTTAGCTTGAAACTTGATTGTACACTTTCAAAGATTTCAACGATCGAGAAGACTACGGAGCTTACTTCGGCTAAGGTGGACAGTTTAGCAACTTCTGTGCAACAACTCATCGCTGATGTTTAAACTCACGATGAACGACTATCCGCGATGGAGAAGGAAATGCGACAAAAAAACAACCTTCGCATTTCCGAATTACTGTCACCTGAATATAAAGCAGCAAGAGAGAAACTGTGGCCAAGGGTGAAGAAGGCTCGGGAGGAAGGTAAAAGAGCCATGTTCCGCGGTCCGTTTGCTTACATTGAAGGGAAAAGAATCGACTCCAATGAAACTCTCTGAATAATAGCCTAAATTAAAAGATGATGCATCGAATGACTAAATATCCCTGACTGTTTCACGAAAGGTCTACTAGATGCTGCTTCCCCTGGTTCACAGTTAGATACGTTTTTTGCAACTTCAAGACAAGAGGTCTTGGAGTGGCGGTGCTTTGTAAAGTACGTTTCATCACTTTTTTTTCTTGCTGATTCATTTACTTTGTTGTTTTAATGGATTTTAAGTTTTGTTCCTTGAGCATAGCATATTTGAATGTAAGGGGTATTCGCGAAAACACGAAACATAAGGCTTTATTTCTTTTACAGAGTGATGCTGACATTATTTTCTGTCAGGAGACACATTCTACGGACTTGGATGTGAAATTTTGGAAATCTCAATGGGGAAACTCAATCTATTTCGGTCATGGAACTTCACATTTAGCAGGTGTTATGGTTTTGTTGCACCGATTTAAAGGAGACATACTAAATTTTGTTGCAGATGAAAATGGAAGATGGATAGTCTTGACTGTTAAATTGGACAACACAACATTATACTTTGTAATGTTTACAGTCATAATTCCAGAGTGTTAAATAAGATCCTGCTTGCCAAAGTTTCTGATGTTGTTCAGTCTAAGTAATTTCCAGGCTCCATACGTTATATGTTCAAGTGATTTCAATGAATGCATGGATGATTTGATTGATAGATACCCTCCTCGTTCCTCTCAAGGTGCTGTTCAGTCCAGTGTGGCGTCTCTTTGTGCCAACTTATTACTTGCTGATGCTTGGCGTTTCTATAACCCTGAAAAGTTAGAATATACATGGTCTAACAAAAACAAATCTTTGCAATCTAGAATCAACTTGTTCCTAATTACTAATTCAGCTTTACATCAAATTAAAGAAATTGTTTGCCCCATTAACCGACCATAAACTTATCTCTTTAACTCTTACAGGCTCAGATAGGATTTCTAGCCTTAGAGCGATACGAAAGTTTTGGAGGATTAAACGAAGGATTTAAAAATAAATGGGAGTTTTTTTTTAAATATAATGTCAGAAATATTGCAGTTAAATAAATATATATATAATAATATATATAAATAAAAATAAACAAACAAAAGGAAATATAATTACTTGATAATTTAGGTATATTGGAACAGAAGAAAATTCTAACTAAATAAGATGAAATTGAATTAGCTAAAATTCAATCTCAACTAGATCTGATCTACCTTGATCTAGCTAAAGGTGCCTTTATTCGATCAAGGGCAAAATGGCTAGAAGAGGGTGAAAAAAATACCAGCTATTTTTTCACTCTAGAGAAAAGAAATCTTAAAAGAAATACTTTATCAGCTCTAAATATTAATGGAAGTTCTTGTACAGACCCTAAACAAATATCTGATTCAGTTTTTTCTTTTTATAGTAATTTATATAACTCTAAATTTGATCTGCTAATGTAAAAAAATCATTGAAATAATTCATCAGAACATTCATACTATTGATAAAGAACTTCATGATTTATGTGATTCAAACATAACTCGACTTGAGGTTAAAGATGCCCTTTTTAAAATGAAAAAAAGGAAAGCACCTGGTTTAGAGTGGCTGACAGTAGAATTTTATTTACATTTTTGGGGACAAATTGAAAACCCTCTTTATAATGTTAATTGACTGTATTAATAGTGGCGAAATGTCTGCTACCATGAAACAGGGAGTTATTTCGTAAATTGCCAAACCTGATAAAGACCCACATCTTTTAGAAAATTGGAGGCCGATCTCCCTTCTTACAGTTGATTATAAATTAATTACTTCGGTATTTGCTAACAGATACAAAAAGGGTTAAATAAAATAATCAGTGAATATCAAACAGGCTTTCTAAAAGGTCGTCATATAACTAATAATATTAGACTAGTGCTTGACCTTTTGGACTATGCTGATAGTGTAGAAGATGGTGCTATCATTGTTTTTTTTGTTTTTTTAAGGCGTTCGACACCGTTGAACACAATTTTTTGTTTAAAACTATAGAACTTTTTGGTTTTGGGAACAATTTTCTAAATTTTGTTAAGATGTTCTACACTGATATCACTAGCTCTGTGATTCACCAATGTACAGCACAAATCGTTTTATTAAGTTTGCGGATGACACAACTGTGGTGGGTCTCATCAATAATAATTATGAGACAAACTACAGAAATGAAGTGTGCCAACTGGCCAGGTGGTGCAGAGAAAACAATCTCTGTTTAAACGTAGAGAAAACAAAGGAGATTGTTGTGGACTTTCGGAGAGCTCATACCCAGCACCCTTCTTTGACCATCAATGGTGTTGCTGTGGAGAGAGTAAGCAGCACCAAGTTGGTGTGCACATAACAGAGGACCTCTCCTGGTCTACAAACACCACATCACTGGCTAAGAAGGCCCAACAGCGCCTTTATTTCCTCCGCAAACTGAAGAAAGCTAGAGCCCCGGCACCCATCATGTACTCTTTTTATCGTGGTACCATTGAGAGCGTCCTGACATGCTGCATCACTGTGTGGTTTGGTAATTCTACTACTCACAACCAGAAAATGTTGCAGCGTATAGTGAATGCAGCCGGAAAAATTGTAGGTGCTACATTGCTTCCCCTCAATGATATTTATAACTCCCAACTAACCAAAAAAGCACTCAGCATAATGGGCGATCCCACCCACCCCTCACATGGCTTTTTTAGACTTTTGCCATCTGGGAGGAGGTTTCGGAGCCTGCAGGCCCGAACCACTAGACTGACAAAAAGTTTTATCCACCAGGCCGTCAGGAAATCGAACACTCTTCCTCCTGCTTTTTTAGTGCTTCCCTCTTTGCACTGAACTTTGACTCTTTGTCATAATAGCAAATGGATATGCACACATGTATATTCACACATACATATAAGCATGCATACATACATGCACATACACACATATACATACAAACATGTGCACACATAGATACATACATATGAACACAATGCACTAGACACTTTAAAACAATTTTTGCTGCTTTTATATTTTATAATTTATTGAAACAATCATGTGCCGAATGTTTGTATTGTGATTTTATATATAATAGTTGATTAATTGTCTAGTGTTGTGTTGGGGAGTTTAACACAATGGGTCTGAGGGAAACGGAATTTCAATCCTCTTTATGTTCTGTACATGGAGTAAGAATTGACACATAAAATTGAACTTGAACTTGAACTTAATACCTCCACCACTAAAAGATTTAATATTAATCGCGGAGTACGTCAAGGTTGCCCAATCTCCCCTTTTTTACTTTTATTAGTAGTTGAATTATTGTCAATCGGTATAGTCAATAATTATGAAATCCAAGGTCTTAACATTTTTGATAAGGTACTTAAGATATCCCAATTGGCAGATGACTCTACTTGTGTGTTAAAATGTGTTACTGTCACAATTTCTCTCCTTACACCTCTTTAATTTGGAATAATGGGAATATAACTGTTTCCAATAAATCCTTGTTTTTAACAAATTGGTTCAACAGAGACATTAATCATATAAAAATGTTTGACAATTCTGGGAATCTTTTAACTTACGAACAATTCATGTCAACTTCCAATTTTCCCGTACAGTTTAGGGAATTTAACTCAGTTATTAAAGCTATTCCTGTAACACTTCGTCAACTTGTCAAATGCCATATTTGTTCTTTATCTGTGACAAACCCAAATTTAATTTTAGAAGGTGTTGGGTTACTTGAGAAAAAATGCAATAACAAACATATTTGTAATATCTTCCAAAAACAAAACAAAATATCTCCTATAGAGGGAAATTTTTCTGGAACTCTAAGATCGAAAATATTGAATGGAGAAGAGCTTGGTTAATTCGCTTCAAATACTGTATTAATAACAAAATAAAAGAAATACACAACAAAATTCTACATACTATTTATCCTTCTAAATCTTTAATATTTTCTGATGTTGATGATATGTGCTGTTTTTGTACACTGAAAAAAGGTTTTCAAGCAGTACTTCATTCAATTAATAATTTTTCTTTCAATTCAGTTTACTATTATTTGTTTTATTTTTTAAGTTATATTTTATTAGTTCAAAACATTGTTAAATATAAATATTTTTCATTAAGATCTTAAATAAAAAAAAATTGTTTCGACGAAGTTACAATTTCAAGGTTATACACAGGCCAGCGCATGCGCATTAAACACAAATCTCGACAGTCACCAGACCGCTCTTCAAGTCAGCGCCTCAGCGGTCGCTCCGTGGATGGATCACAATACTTTACTTTTCTGCACCAGACCAGACTCAAGTTAACATCGCAGAAAAACTCTGGTAAGTGAAACAAACAACCATTTAAATGTGCTGTTGTATTTAGTAGCCTGTTAATTTTATGCCAGACATGGCGCACTTATCTGGTAACGTTAGATAAGTAGGCCTATGTACGTTCATTTGAAAATGTTAACTTGGTGTTAGCTAGCTGAGTTTACACAATATGTCGACGTTAATTAATTCCTGACCGATTTTAAAAGGGAACATATGTTAAAAGAAAACCTGTGCCTTTTTGGTAACGTTAATTAACTTGAACGTTTAGCTGCTAAGCATCGAACCGAACGTTATCTCGAGTCAGCCATAAGAATGACGTTAACTTAAAACCGTTAAAACAGTTAACCTGATCAACTAGCTAACACAGTTAACTTAGTTAAGTGAATTAAGCTAACGTTACATGTTAAGGGACTGGCTTAATGTATGGCTAACGCAGTTATGACTGACGAAATACAACATTTATTTGTGTCTAATATTGCTCCATTGGCAAACTTTTTTTATATTTTAAATTCGGGCGGGCGATGTCGGTTGGTTTAAAAAAAAGTCAGAGGACACAGGGGGGCAGTAAAGCCACGACGCAACAGTCAGTCATTAATACGTTTTTCAAGGTTAGTAAAATACTTCCGAATTCAGTTGATAATTAATATAAATGCTTAATATTTTAACTTTGTCTGTTAATGTAGATTACTTGTACTTAAGTGTCAAACCCCTACGTTAGGCTGAGATGTTAAAAAATGTACCATTATGGCCCTATGGCCTTGTAATGGCGCTTGGAGACACGTCTAATGGCGGACAATTTACCCATAGTTTAGAATAAGAATAAGCCGTCACCCAACATCACTTAGAGCACATTTAACAAACCTTGATCGACTTAACCAATTTCATTTGATATTTTTTACTATCTTGATGCAGGATACCGACATTGCTGTAAAGAGGGAGATTGCACTAAAAAGTCTTATTTTCTACATGGGAGAAGCAGTGGAGCAACTCATCAAGGATTTCCTGGTAAGACAAGATTAATTTAGGGATGCGAAAATTCTAGCTAAGGCTGTCAAGTTCAAAATTAGCCATCAGACTATGTTCATATATATGTCTGAAAACAGTCTGTAAGCAAAGTTCAAATAGAGATACAACACCTTTCCACTAGAACCAGAGTCCCATGCGTTGGTAAGTTTATGATTGTAATGACTGTTATATTTCTATTTCAAAAACGAATTGGAGCAAAAACATAATTTTATAATTAGTTAGAAGTAGATGCTAATTATACAATGTTGTGCATTTGTGTTTGCATTCAATTTGGTTTAAGTTATTTTTTGTTATCCAAATAAAAAGTACCATCTGAATGTCGTCTAATAGTTTGGGGTCTGTTGTTAACCTTTAATCTGCGGGAAACCCAACCTGTATCCATTCCTTATTCTTTCTTTCTTCCTAAATTCTTTTCCAGGTATCAGAAAAGAAAGAGGATGAACAATTTCTTCAGCAAGAAGCCATGGCAATCTTTATCATCAGATATGCACAAGGTGTACCTACAAACATTGGCATCATTCTAATCTAGAGGGACAAGAGGTTCTGAGCGGGTTGCCCTCTGTCGCAAATGCTGTCGCCATTCTCCTGAGCCTTCTTTATGCCTTCAATCTGGAATATCCCAAGACATTGAAACTGACATTTGAATATATCCAGAAATTCACGGTGTATATAGCAACAACTCTGTACTTCCATTCCAATGTCTGACTTTTCAACAATGTGTTGTTGTTTTTTTTAGTTGGATATCATTTGTAGCAGAGATAGTGAAATACTTATCACAGCTGCATTTACCTGCATTTGGTAGTGTTGAGAAATTCTTGCATTTCCCTAATTCACTGCATAGTTCTCGGTTAAGTTTGCCAGCCCTTGAAGTTAGAATATGACACTTGAGCACTGAAATTGTGAATGTGTGGAAATAAGTTAATAAATCTTTATGCAATGTAAATTATTTGTCTTTTTTTATTTATTAGATTTTGGATCAGATCAAATATTAAGCAATGTTCTGATGGGAAACATGTTTTATTAAATCCATATCTTTTTGTTTGTTTAAAATTAATAATTTCTATTAACCTTTATTTTTAAAAATGATACATAATTGTTTAATTAAATCTATATATATTTGATTGGAGAAAACAAATAATTTCTAATACATATTTCTTAAATGAGAAGTTTTGTTTTGATTAAATCTATATATTTTTGTTTAGATCAAATAAAGGAATTTAAATTAATTGACTTTCTTCAACATGAAAAATTTACTTTGTACCAAGTTATATAAAATAGTTTTCATAGACATAGAAAATATTGGTTAGGGTAAGTTATTTATTTTTTATTGGATCAAGTAATAAAATATAGATGTGAACCATTACCCTAAAATTTTTTAATTGGATGAATGAAAATATTTTTTCAGTGTAATAATGAGAAAGAGATACTGACTCACTTATTTTTTGACTGTATAAAGTCGTGAACTGTTTTTTGGACTGATTTGGCAGGCTTTATAAAATAAAAGCAATAAGGATCTGGAATTTATTGTAAACCATTTTATTTTATTAGCAAAATTTCACATACATAAACAAAAATTTCTTAATTCATCTCCTATGTTAAATTTGTTTTGTTCTGACTTTGATTTTTACATATCTTCAATAAGACTGTTGAAAAACGAAAAATCTGTGAAATATTTAAAATGCTATGAAACACTCTTCAATACCCCTGGTGTTTTGTAATATCCTTATTTGTTAAAATTGAATGTGAGCTATGTTTTTTTTTTTTTTTATTTTACTTTTTTTGTGTGTATTGATTGTTTATATTTTGTTATTATTTGTATGTTATACATTTTCTGCAATAAAAAAAGGCCTGTAGTTTCTTTACATTACAAATTGACATTGCCACCTACTGGCAGAATACAGATTTTATATTATTTTATTATTTTCACGGTTGACATGTAAACGTACCCTCAATCTGAGTAAAGATAAAATAAATAAATAATGATGTGCACGGATAAATAATTTTGAATAAATACTGCAACATTCCATAAAAAAGGTCAATTTTAAATTCATGGTGACGGTAGGCTACATGATTATTAAATTGTACCGTCAGTTACATATTGAACAGACATTTAGCAGTTTTATTAAGTGTTTAAAATAATGAAGAACAATGTGTAAATAAAAGGTGTAAGTAGCCTAAAACACATTTTAATATAATATAATATAATAATTATGTCCAAACACACAGTAATGAAAAATGTGATGCTGACCTAATATAATTTTACAGGAGTTAAAACTGTGGCATGGTCTTGGTGGATGTTAACGCATATTTTGCTCACAGTAAATAAAAATGCCCGGCTGTGAGTGAAAGCCATGGTGAAAGCACTACGTCCTGCGTCAAAAGGGAACTCCTCCTCCTCAGCATCAACCCCTTTACATTTCCTCGATGTCTGACATTCATACAGCCCTGGCACAACATCGGAAGTTCAGCAAGCACACTAACATTATCACTCAGACCTGTTATTAAGAAACCATGAGCGAAATAAAACCAACAGTAGCGACTTCCACGGACAAAAAGCAAGCAGAGGAAAAAGACTGGGCAGCTGCTAAAGCGCACTTTGAAAGCTTGAAATCAACGAAACCGCGACCCGTGAGTATTCTGTCAAGTTCAACAAGGCATATAGTAGGCTTGGGTGCAGCAGCTAACTGTTTTTGGATGTGTCTTTTAACAGCCCAAGCCGATACATGCAGTTACTATCGCAGTTTCATCTCGGACATTGTTTGATATGGTCGCGGAAAGGAAGATATATGAGGAAGAAGGAGTGGAGAAGTATGTTCAACATCAGCAAGAGCACGAGAGTGAGCCATTGAAGCCAGGAGTTGCTTTTCCTTTCGTTAAAGTGAGAATAACAGTTCAACATTATAACAGCATCCACACTTTTTAAAAAAAAAAAAAAATTGTTTACTTAGCCTCCTTAACTTTTACTTAAATGCTACTAAAAAAATCTCTGTCACACCTTGTCACACCCCCACACCACACCTTATTTTACAGTTTCGCATACCATGAACAGCCTAAGTTACATTGTAGTGACACTATGACACTAACTGGGTTATAATAACCCTGAACCCTAAACCTTAACCCACGTACCTTAGCCTAGCCTACTCAGTACTTTTGTGAGTAAGGTCACTGTAATCTCTTACGAAAAATAAGTATACTTCAAGTTCATTTTATGTAAGTTCAAGTTTAAGTATACTTTATGTGGGCCATTCCACTGAATGGGTGACATTTGCTTGTTGTAACTCTTCAAAATTAAACTTTATTTTATATATTTTTTTCAACACTGAATCTAATACTACACATATTTAACTATTCAAAATGTGTATTGGTCAATCTCAGGCAACTTTATCAACTTTTTTACAAGGTTTCTAAGCAGAAGATGGATCCATGTTTTCTCAGTCCTGTTACCGAAACTCTTGTGCCATTTAAAAAGCATGTTTAAAAGCATGTCAATTAATTCCTTTGTTTTCCCCACAAGAAAGTGTTTATTTTAAAGAAATTGTTGGTTATGTTCAAATAATTGATATTTGTGACAAAAAAAAATCAATATTAAGGCAAGGTGTATTTTAATAAAAAACGCAAAGCCATTTTTTTTTTCATTTTAAAGAAGACCGAACCCTCAAGTTTATCATTTTTAAAATAATTTAAAGGTACAGTATGTAGGATTTTTCACCACCAGGGGTCGCTAACCTCATACAATAACAAAGGCTTATATTGATGATGTATATTCCGCATTAAACTGAATTATGGAACTTGTCATCAAGCTGATGGATCTTTTATGGATGAGTGAATACATTAATGTTTTTAACATTACTGTGGTATGAAGCAGGGCACAATTGCTAATGAGAGACGCAACGTTATACCAGCGCCACACGCAACGTGAGTCCTGCGGATATAAAGAAATAAGGACATTTCATTCTACCTTCATTCTACATTCTACCTCTACCTTTAATTTATAAAAAACAGTATAAATGATGGACCAAACAAAACTGATTAAAACATTGGTTTAACTTTATTTTTTTAGAAAAGAAAAAAAATAGTAACTTAAATGAACTCTTGGTAACAGGAATGAACAGTAAGTAACAGGAATGAGTGCCCATATGTGTGTGTATAAGAGAGAGTGTACATTACTGTGTGTGCATAAGATTTCTGTGTTGAAGTGATGTACTATGTGCTAGTAGTACTTCACAGTGTTATTGTAACAGGACTGAGTGAAAACCCGAAAACACGACTAAAATGTGTATTTTATCTAAAATATTAGTTAATAGTTTAGAGATAGAGATTGGGGACATGCAGAAAATGCAATTTTCTAGTGTTCTATGTAGTTTTTAATTATACATTTTAAATTTGTAAGGACATTTTGCTTAATAATGAAATGTATTTTAGATTTAATTTTTATGCAATTTTATACATATAATGTCCTGGGGACAGAAATGTCACCCTTTCGGTGGAATGGCTCATTTAGTAAGTATACTAATATCAATGTGTACTTGTAGTAAACTTGTAAGTGTACTATTTCAATACTGCTTGGGACTAAATTGGCCCACTACAGTAGTATTAAAGTATACGTTTAAGTGTACTATAAGTGCAACAGTAGTAAACTTTAAGTACACAACTAGGTTTCTCATTTGTAATGCATCTGTACTACAAGTGAACTTATAAGTATACTAGTAGTTTAATATTTTAATAGAAGTAGTAAATTTTTTTAGTTTATGAAAGTACACACTGAAGGGTACTCTCAGTAAACTGCTAGTTTAGTAGTTTATACTGCAAGTATACGTGTAAGTTTTCTTTAAGTGAAGTGAACATAACATTATACTTAGTTTTCTATTTATATACTATTTTTTGCACTTGCAGTATACTACTATGTTCAAATGTAGATATTTTTTTATGCTTGAAAAATACCTTTAACTAATTTTAAAAACATTTATTAGCTTCATGCATCCTTTTTGATCAACACTTGAATGTCAGTAAGTTTCCTAAAGAAAGGCAACATTTTAAACAAAAAACGCCTTTCAGAACGATGATCAAAACACAGATGGAGTAGATCGAGTCCAACACCCACAAAGCTTCACAGTCGTTTTCTCTTCATGGGTTCGACATTTCGTTTGGTAACATTAAGCAGTTTTGATTTACACGCTGTTTAATGTTTGATGATCACGTTATTTTACATTTGCGTGAGCAATCTTCTATCACTTGTTTCAGCTTCTTCTTCTCTTGTGTCCGGAGATTCTGTACTAGAAGATGTGTCCTATAGCGCCCCTACCGTATAACAGTGAAAATATGGATAGCTGGAATATTCAGTCAATGGCGGGGAAAGAGTAAAGTAGAATTAAAGTAAATTCCTATGTACACTACCAATGGATTAGCCTACACAAAAATTCAGATACGCAGAATTAGAAACATATCAATATTTTCAAACAATTTAAGTTGCATAAGACCTTATATATGAAAACCTATGTAAAAAGTATATTTAATAGGCTACCCGATCAAAAGAGTTAACACAACTACAAGCCAAGTATACCGGACCGAATGCAATGATTGGCTGTTCATTTTTTTAAGTCCTGCGACTTCCACAGACAGTATATGTATAGTTTTTTAATATTTAGACCACATTATTGATTTCTATCAGGATGTGAAGATAGTTTCAATCAGAAAAACTAAATGTTTTATGAAAATAATTGCCCACTCTACCTTTAAAGGGGGGGGGGGGTCTCCTTAAGACCCGTATATATTTCCTTATACGGGTCTTAAGGCACTTTCTCCCGGAAGGGCGCGCGCAGCTGTAGCCTAGAGCGTACGAGAGCGTCCATCAGACCGCTGTGCTCTGCTGCGTTGCAATCAAAACAATGGCACCAAAAAGTGTGTTTTTGGTTGCCAGGGCAAGACAACACTGCACAAATGTCCAAAGAACCCAGAGTTAAGGGACCTGTGGATGGATTTTGTTTTTCAAGAGCAGCAACGGAGTTGCGCAAGTGTTCTTGTTTGTTCTCTTCATTTCGGCGGTAGCTGCTAATAGTTTTATAAACAAGGCACAGTTCGACGATTTGCAGATCGCCTAATACTTAAAGATGGAGCAGTCCCAACGATAAAGGTTCACGGAACAGCAGGCGGTGAGTAAAACTGCTTCAAATGTCTGTGTGTTGTTAACTATCGGCGTGTAAGTTAAGGACAGCAAGTAAACAACATGTTCACGTACAGTTAATGTATCGATGGAGCATGCGATGTATGGTGTGTGTTTGTGTGTTTAAATACAGTTGTTTAGCTGGCTACTGTAGGTGTCAGTTCTCTTACGAGAGTATCTCTCGTACTGCGTAATATCTTACGCTATGGGGAATACTCTTTTCCTCGAGATATTGAAGCCAAAAATTATCCTTAATTTTAAATATGCAAAACGCTTTTGCAGCAGCAAGCAGACAAGGGCGAGACAGCTCGCACGCCCATTGGCTGCCTTGCTGGAAAAGCAGCAGCCTATCGAGTGAGGCACTGCGTGACGTAATGACGAATGGGGGCGCTTCGCGCCCATTTCGTCATGTCCCGCCAGTAAAGGCGTGGTCTCGCCCTATAATACCCTCGATAGCTGTATTTCCTCTGATTTTTCTACTCTTCACGCGAAGTTCACGCATCGCTGGATCCAGAGTGAGAAGCCGCGCCGTTGACTTGTAGCCTTATCAGCGGGACGTGCCATCTTCTGAAGTCGCTGGCCCAGCCGCCTTCAACCGCCGTACCTGCTGCGCTTTCCGGCGTACTATATCCTTTACTCTGCTAAATGTGTGTGTTTGCTTACGTGACGCAACACCCATTTCTACTGTTCTAAAAGAGCTGCGTCTTTTTAAAGATGCCTTCCTGTGGTTCTTGCCGAGCCCCACTCAGCGACGAGGACCGCCACGTCATCTGCGTGTCCTGCCTGGGTGAGGATCAATCGGCCACCGCGCTCGCTGACGGCGGATGCCATCATTGTGAACGCTTGCCTATGGTGACTCTGCGGACTCGCCTAGCTTCGTTCTCCGAGCCCGCATCCCAGCCCGCCGTGATGCCGCGCCGCAAGAAGCGCCGCGCCCAGCGCGCGCCCGAGCTATTTCCAGCCCGCCAAAGCTCGCCGGTTCGCCCGCCAGCTTCGCCGGCTTCGCTCGAGTCGCTCCCAGACGGACAGCGGCCGCCGTCTGCCGCCGCGTCCGCACTTGAGCTCGACGAACTTACCGGAGACGGCATTGAAACTGAGCCGATGCGTCCGCTCTCTCAAGCTGTGGATTACAACGGCCTCGACTGAAAGGCGCTCGCGCAACTAACGCGCAATAGGCTGGACGGACGCTTTCTCGGGAAAGACGAAGCTCCGTCACAGTCGAGACCCGCGCCTTTCCCCCTGAATGGTGAGATACATTTGTGGCTCCGTGTTCCTCGACGTTCTCGCTCTGCTGGACGCCGCCCCCCTCAGCGCGGGCCCCGGCCGAGGATTGAGATAAAGCCCGAGGTCTCAAGGCCTTCCTAGTCTCTCTAGGAAAGCGACGGTGTTCAGTTCCCGCTGCGGCCGGATTTCCACCAAAACTTCTCGCTCGTTCAGTTCCAAGCAATGTGACTGTTCCAGTGTATTTCGCAGTGAGCAAGCTGGTTCCACAGCCCGCTTGCCTGCGCACAAAGGCCGTCGTTTCGGCTAACTAGCAGCGCCGCCAGGCCCGAGATCAAACACCGCGCTCTCGCTCTGCTGGACGCTGCCCCCCTCAGCGCGGGCCCCGGCCGAGGATTGAGGTAAAGCCCGAGGTCTCAAGGCCTTCCTAGTCTCTCTAGGAAAGTGACGGTGTTCAGATCCCGCTGCGGCCGGATTTCCACCAAAACTTCTCGCTCGTTCAGTTCCATGCGTTGTGACTGTCCCAGTGTATTTCGCAGTGAAGCAGCCGGTGTCTCAGCCCGCTTGCCTGCGCACAAAAGCCGTTTCTATGGCTACCCAGATAAATCCAATAAAGAGTGCATTTTCTGGTGTTCCGGCCACGGCCGATGGTGTTACGAGTGTTGTAAGAATGCCCACGTCCCAGTGCCCATTCCCACACCCAGACACAGCCCGCCACGGTGCAGGGCTAGCACAAATAAAACCAACTCATGTTGGTTGTGCAGAAAATGTAGTGAACGCGCCCATACAATGCCCGCTTACACTACATGATGCGTGTCCCTTGGTTTCTGTAAAAACGAAACTAACACACATTTAGTCGGCGCGAGCCGACAGTGTTCTCAGTGCAGTAAATGTGCCCGCTGTTCCGCATTTCCTCACTGACACGCCGAATCCCACGGGATTCACCCCCGCTCGCTTTCTATGCACAACCCGTCACAGAGAAGCTGAGCGCGGCCAGGCTGCCCGCTGTGATTAGCGCGCACCTCGCACGCTGTGAACACAGCGTTGATTCAGTCGGCGCGAGCCGAGTGTTCTCCGTGCAGAAAATGTGCCCGCTGTCTCGCGCCCGCATTTCTCACAGACACTCCGAATCTCACGGGATTCGCCCCCGCTCGTCTTCTCTGCACGACCCGTCACAGAGAAGCTGAGCGCGGCCAGGCTGCCGGCTGTGATCAGCGCGCGCCTCGCACGCTGTAAACACAGCAGTGATTTAGTCGCGCGAGCTGACAGTATTCTCAGTGTAGTAAATGTGCCGCATTTAGTATATGTGCCCACATTCCCTCACACGCGCCAAATCCCACGGGATTCGCCCCGCTCGCTTTCTCTGCGCGTCCCGCCATAGAAAAGCTGAGCGCGGCCAGGCTGCCCGCTGTGATCAGCGCGCCCCCCGCCTCGAACGCTGTAAACACGGTGCTGTGTTCCCAGTACACAGGTGCTCTCGAGCCGCCGTCCTGCCGCGGCCAGAGCCCAGATTTCATTCTACCCCTAGCTATTCACGCAGATGCGTGGTCAAGGCTTCCCGGGGTATCAGAATGGGTGTCGAACACTATAACGAGAGGCTGTTCGCTACAGTTCGCTCGACGCCCCCGCCGTTATACGGCGCTAGTCGAAACTACGGTGTATAGCGAAGTGTTTCATCTACTTCGAGCCGAGATAGCGAAACTACTGAGAAAAGGGGCTATAGAACCTCTATCTCAGGGCGAAGGGGGCTTATACAGCAGATATTTTCTGGTACCGAAAAAAGATGGTGGGCTCAGACCCATTCTAGATCTGCGACTGCTGAACAGAACGCTCGGGAAGCGCCAGTTCAGAATGCTTACGACCAGGAAAATCCTTGCGCAAGTGCGCCAAGGAGACTGGTTCATGTCAATAGATCTGAAAGACGCCTATTTTCAAATACAAAAAGCGTCCCATCACAGGCGATTCTTGAGGTTCGCCTTCGAGGGCCAGGCATATCAATACACAGTCCTGCCGTTCGGCCTGTCCATAGCACCCCGTACGTTCACGTAGTGCATGGACGCGGCCCTCGCCCCCCTGAGACTTCGGGGCATGCGAGTTTTGAACTACTTGGACGATTGGCTGATTCTAGCTCGTTCACGAACGGAGCTCATAGAACACAGGGCCGCATTACTCGAGCACCTCGAGGAGCTGGGCCTTACAGTCAATTGGGCGAAAAGCTCACTGCTCCCCAGTCGGAGAATTTCCTTTCTGGGAACAGTGTTAGACTCGCTATCCATGACAGCACGCCTGTCACCGGAGTGCGCATTGAATATTCAGCACGTCGCGAGATCCTTCCGCCACGGCTCTATAGTCCCGCTCAGAAGGTTTCAGAAAATGCTGGGTCTGATGGCCTCAGCAGCCTCCGTACTCCAGTTGGGCCTGCTCCGCATGCGCCCACTGCAGCTATGGCTAAAAGCACGAGTTCCCCCAGGGCGTGGACCGCGGGTCTATTTCGCCTCAGGGTCGACCTTCAGTGCGTTTCAGCTCTGAAACCGTGGAAAGTGACCGACTGGTATCAGTCAGGTGTGAGTCTGGGGATCGCCTCGGGTGTGAAGGTGGTGTCTACGGACGCCTCCACATCGGGGCGGGGAGCGCTGCTCGAGGGCAGACCGCTAGCTGGCCTATGGTCAGTACGGGAGAAGCTCCTTCACATAAACTGCTTGGAATTAATAGCAGTCGACAAAGCGCTAAGGCGCTTCTGTCCCCAGATAATAGGCCGCCACGTATTGGTCCGGTCGTACAACATGTCAGTGGTGGCGTACATAAATCGCCAGGGCGGCGTCAGGTCCCGAAACCTTTACAGGCTGACGGAACGCCTCCTGGTCTGGGCTCAGCACAACCTGCTCTCGCTGAGAGCGGCGCATGTGCCTGGTCACCTAAATGTGGGGCCAGACAGGCTGTCCAGAAACAACGTCCCAGCAGGAGAATGGTCTCTGCACCCGCAGACGATCCAGCTGCTGTGGGAAACGTTTGGCAAAGCGCAGGTGGACCTGTTCGCGTCCCAAGAAAACGCTCACTGCCCGAGATTCTTCTCGAAAAGCCGGGACGCGCTGGCCCATGTTTGGCCCCGCCGCCCCCCCTATATGCTTTTCCCCCTGTCTCACTCCTGCCTCAGGTGTTGGAGCGAATCAGGAGGGAGGGATGCCCAGTGCTACTCATAGCTCCGCTCCGGACAAACCAGTCGTGGTCCCCTGTCCTGATGCAGCTGACCAGCGCTGCCCCATGGCCTTTACCGTTGAGGAGAGACCTCCTCTCTCAGGCGGGAGGCTCGATTTGGCATCCTCGCCCGGATTTGAAAGAACGACTTAGTTGTGCGTTTCCTTAGAGGAGCTCGGAGGCTAAACCCTCCCAGGCCCCCTTCAGTCCCGACATGGGACCTTTCCACGGTCTTGGAGGCCATGAAAGGTGCCCCATTCGAGCCAATCCAGTTGTCAGACATCAAACACTTGTCTTTCAAGACAGCGTTTCTTATGGCTCTCGCTTCAGTGAAGCGCGTTGGGGACTTGCAAGCGCTCTCAGTGAGCGCGTCATGCATGGAGTTTGGACCTAATGACTCAAAGGTCATACTCAAACCGAAGCACGGGTACGTGCCAAAATCCCTCAACACACCGTTCAGGGCACAGGTGATTTCCCTGTCTGCCCTTCCGGTTCTCAGTGAGGAGAAGGACGCGAGTCTTCTTTGCCCTGTCAGGGCACTAAGGGCTTATGTGTCCCGCTCGTCTGGTTTCAGACAGACTGAGCAGCTTTTCGTTTCGTTTGGCGGCCGTGCTAAGGGACTTGCCGCTTCGAAACAGAGCCTATCCAGATGGAGGGTCGGTGCCATAGCGCTGGCTTACACTTCTAAAGGCCTACAGTGCCCTTTGGGTGTTAGAGCGCACTCCACAAGAGGCATGGCCTCCTCGTGGGCATGGTCTAGCGGGGTTACCCTGCAAGATATTTGTATGGCCGCGGGCTGGGCCTCGCCGTCTACATTTATAAAATACTATAACCTGGAGGTTCCCGCCTTGCAAGCTAAGCTTTTGGCGGAATAAAGTTCAGTGCTATCTGCCCGCTGTGCGGTTCAGATACTGAGTTTGACCTGCGTATTGCTCACTGACTGGTACAGCAGCTCATTAAAATGTCGACACACTTGTGGCCACCCAGTTCAGGCTGAATGTTCACCCTGACGGTATGGTCTATTTGTCACATGATCAGCTCCTTCGGATGCTATTTACAGGGAATGATGCTTCTAGCCTCTCTTCCCTCACTCTCTGTGAGTTTATGGTGATTATGCACTATATGCGCCCCGGGCTTCGGCCCCTGGGACTTTGGTGTTGGATCCCTACCAGCACGGCGTGTTGCATGGTGTTCCCCATAGCGTAAGATATTACGCAGTACGAGAGATACTCTCGTAAGAGAACGTACTCGGTTACTAACGTAACCTCGGTTCTCTCTAGAGAGGGAACGAGTACTGCGTATCTTGCCGTGCTTGGAATACGCTCTGGTTCGCTTCGGCGTTGAAAAATCAGAGGAAATACAGCTATCGGGGGTATTATAGGGCGAGACCACGCCTTTACTGGCGGGACATGACGAAATGGGCGCGAAGCGCCCCCATTCGTCATTACGTCACGCAGTGCCTCACTCGATAGCCTGCTGCTTTTCCAGCAAGGCAGCCAATGGGCGTGCGAGCTGTCTCGCCCTTGTCTGCTTGCTGCTGCAAAAGCGTTTTGCATATTTAAAATTAAGGATAATTTTTGGCTTCAATATCTCGAGGAAAAGAGTATTCCCCATAGCGTAAGATATTACGCAGTACTCGTTCCCTCTCTAGAGAGAACCGAGGTTACGTTAGTAACCGAGTACGTTTGTTTATTGTAAAACTAAATCATGTCCTCATAAACCACGAGTCTGTCTGTTTACAACACACGCAAGAGCTTTGCGCGCTCCCGCCCACACGGCACGCCTCCACCCGCTCGGGTTTTTCCGGAAAGACTCGGTACAGCCTATTTTTCTTTTATAAATATAATAAAACTAAAGACTTTTTGGAGATATGAAGGATGCAATACTACTCTATAGGTACTCAAGATTAACATGAGATTGAGTGAAACTGAGTATTTCACCCCCCCTTTAAGGAATAGTAAGTGCAATGAAGTAGTATAAACTGCTAGTACATAAAAAAAAAATAGGGTCCTAGAAATGAGGTCCTAAAACTGCAGCCTCCGGTATTGCAGGGTCATACTACTACTCTCCATTTGTGTCGCATTGCTAGTAAAGATTTTCCAGAATAACATGTACACACAGGTATTTGCTTCCTTTTTTTATGAAAACAAAACATTCTTCCTTGTAATATGCACACAGGCACTTATGACTGTAAATCAACGGCTGAGGACTCTCTATCCGGACAGTGAAGAGCTGTTTGACATTGTTCTCGTGACTAATAATCACGCCCAGGTTGGGGTGCGACTCATTAACAGCATAAATCACTATGGTAGGTGTGCAATTTCTCAATGCATTCTGGTCTGGATGTTACATAAGCCTAGACAAACTGTCATAATTCTGAGCAACCCTTAAATGTTTACAATTGAAGTTGAACTGAAAGTTGACATTGGAGTTTATTGGACAATTAAGTTTGCATATACAATGAGTTTGTCTTAAGGATAGAATTAAATCCAGTACAATGTACAACATACAATGGAAAATATACAGTCAATAGAAGATGAAGTAGCCAGTAGCTGAATGATAATATGAAAATTCCCCTCTTACAGATCTAACGATAGAGCGATTCTGCATGACCGGAGGTCAGAGCCCAATTGACTACCTCAAGGCCTACATGACTAACCTTTACCTCTCAAAAGACTCCTCAAAAGTTCACGAGGCCATTGAGGAAGGTGAATTGATGACAATCACACGAATAATGTAGCTAAATCAATGATTTACAGTACATTTAAAGTAATAATGGGTTCTTCTAGGAATGTTCCTGAGTAGCAAGTGTTTTTTGCTTCGCATTAAAGGGGCTGTTGTAACATTTTGTTTATTGTAATAGGTATAGCGGCTGCCATCATGTTTAAGCCTGATATGGAGACTCAGCGGTCTGAGACTCAGCTGCGTGTGGCCTTTGATGGGGACGCCGTGCTCTTCTCAGATGAGTCAGAGATCATAGTGAAACAGCATGGCCTGGACACATTCTTCGAGCATGAGAAAATGAACGAGAACAAACCGCTTGCACAGGTATGTCAGGTTTTCAACTAAACGTGGATCACATGATATTCTTCTTCTATGCATGGCATCTACTGTATACACTGTGTATCAGACATTGCCTCCTTGAGGAATAAAGGTAAATTGCACTTAGTCATCAGAGATTAAATTAGGGGGAAGGTATTGAATGATGTCCCAGGTCACTAAAGACCCAAGGTATGTGTTTAAGGGTAAAGGGATTATTCACCCAAAAATTAAAATTACCCGAGGATTTATTCACCCTCAAGCCATCCTAGGTGTATATGACATTCTTCTTTCAGAATCGGAGTTATATTAAAAAATGTCCTGACTCTTGCAAGCTTTATAATGGCAGTGGAGGCCGTTTCTGTTTTGAGGTCTATAAAAGCTCATCCATCCATGATTAAAGTGCTCCACACTGCTCTGGGGGGTTAATTAATGCCTTCATAAGTAAGTTTGTGTAAGAAAGATAACCATATTTAAAACTTTATTGATTAAATTAACTAGCTTCTTGCAGACGGCCTACGCAAGTCAACTTACGCCAAAAGAGTAACACTTGACGATGTATGACGTAGGATGTAGGAGTAGCGTAAGCTTTGACGCCTCTCGTGGTTCAAACAAACAGGGCTGGGCAACAAACTCAAGCTCCTCTGACATTTGTCTTTAAAAATTCTAATTTGTGACAGGTGCTTTGTTGTGCTCTATCCTCAGCGCTTCCGCATTCGTCATTACGTTATGCGTAAGGGTCAAGGGTCACTCTTTCCTCGTTTAATTGGTGCGTACCGGCCGTCTGCCGGAAGCTAGTTATTTTAGTCAATACGTTTTTAAATATGGATATTTTTCTTACACGAACGCATCGCTTTTCAGAAAGCCTTTATCAACACCCCAGAGCTGTGAGGAGTTCGTTTATGATGGATATATGCACTTTTATGATGGATAGATGCACTTTTAGGATGGACTTCAAAACAGAAACGGCTATTCACTGCCATTATAACGCTTGGAAGAGCCAGGACATTTTTTAATATAATTAATTGTATTCGTTGTAAGAATGTCATATACACCTAAGATGGCTTGAGGGTGAGTAATGGGCTAATTTAAATTTTTGGGTGAACTATACCTTTAATTTTCACCTTATTTTATGTGGATTGTGGACTGCTGTAATTGCTCCAGCATTGGCAGCTGCCAATAATAGATGATCAGGTTCTCTCTAATCCCATTGGCTGACACGGTTCTCTATTTTGTGTTCAGGGTCCTCTTAAGTGCTTTCTGGAGTCTCTAGGGAAGCTCCAGAAGAAATTCTATGCCAAGAACGAGCGTTTGAACTGTCCTATCCGTACCTTCTTGGTGACGGCCAGAAGTGCAGCGAGCTCTGGGGCCCGTGTGCTGAAGACACTCAGAAGCTGGGGCCTGGAGATTGATGAGGCTTTGTTTCTTGCTGGGGCCCCTAAAGGGCCCCTGCTGCAGAAGATTCGCCCTCACATATTCTTTGATGATCAGATGTTCCACATTGAAGGGGCCAGGGAGATGGGCACTATTTCTGCCCACGTGCCATATGGGATAGGGCAGAAATATAACAAAGGGAAACTGATTGAATCAGAAAAGCAGCAGAAATAAAAGATGACAATCGGATGTTACAGGTCAGCCTTAGTCACTAAGGGAGTTTGTTAGTTATAGTTAAATATAGTGAATATTGTGTAGATGAAAACATCTACCCCTGTTTTATGAAATGTAAGCAAACATATTAGAGGAATTGCTGTGTTCTTGTAAACAGTGTAGAAATATGTTTTAGATACATATATTTTTGCAAAACCTGTTTTATTAGCAATAATGCTGGACAAGTATTTTTTGTTTTTTTGGGCATGTAAAGGCCTTATGTTTACTGTTATCTTTATCCTATCTATCTATCTATCTATCTATCTATCTATCTATCTTCTATCTATCTATCTATCTATCTATCTATCTATCTATCTATCTATCTATCTATCTATCTGTCTGTCTGTCTGTCTGTCTGTCTGTCTGTCTAATTCAGGATCTATCATCTATCAACATATAAATTAAAAATCTTTATTTTGATTTTTTTTATATTTACCTACATGCTATATTTATATAATGTTTGATAATATTTGGAATATTTGTTTTACTTTGAAATAAAAAAATAAACTTCACTGACTCATTTTGTAATGCATTTAGTCATCTTATCATAACATATATTATATGTCTGTTCTGAATGCACTGCTCTTTTTTTAGGAGGATCTACAAGGCTCACATTAGATTTCATTGAAGCGAGACATTCTTTATCATTATTAGTTTTCTTTGCAATTCATGCTGATCATCTGGCCATTATGCTGCTTTATGGTTGCAATCATTTACTGTTGTAATATGTTCTCATCAATGTTCTCCGGGGTTAATTTGCTTTCCACACATTGCTTGTTTTGCATATGAGTTACATAATGTGTTGATGTCTCTGCTTGTATTAAAATGACACGATTGATTTTTAAGGTTATGTTGCATGTCATTGAATTTCCTCATTATTTTGCAAAGCTGTCATGATGCCTGCATATAAGCTCCTAAACTCCAGATGGAAATGCATTGCTATTTGTATGTTTACAAATGTGATCAGGCGTTTTCAATAAATGACATTTTATGCTGCATTGGTTTTGTTCCAGACTTGTAATTGGGATAGCTAAATAAGGGTTTAAGGCGGAAAAAAAAAAAAAAATGAGTCAAGTTAAAGGAAGAGTTAATTGACACTTTCATGTCGTTCCAAACCTGAATTCCTTTTTACTGTGGAATATAAAAGGAGATGCTACAAAAGAACCATAAAAGTCATCCATAACACTTGCAGAACACTATGTTCCAAGTCTTCTAAAGCCATATGATAGCTTTGTGGGATGAACAGCTAAATGTAAGCCATTATTGGCTGCAAATCCTCCACTGTAGTTCTCACAGCTCTTGGTACATGTATTTAATTGCTACAAGTTCATATTAAGTGACTTACATTACACACAATATTACAAGTTACATTATCTGTTTTCGCCCTGTCAACCAAAATATGAACAATGACAATGTGTCTCTGAGCAATACTATTTTCACTAGCCGTTGCAATGCCCAATTTCCAAAAATGCAATCAAACGCACAAGGAAGAAATCAAATCAAAACTGTGTCCGAAAGTCTGTTTAGTTGCCTCACTGTATGATTGAAGCCTCACACATAGAGCTTATGCCCCTTTTAGTTGCATGCTGGCCTCCGGTTTCGCCGTGACGTCACGCCGCGGTTACATGCGCTCTGGTTGGCAGAAGAAAAGTAATGGCCGCTTGCTGCGCAGCGCAAACACAGAATAAAAATGGTTGTATCGTGCTGTGTGATCAGCTGTGTTATCATGTTCGATAAGAGTAACCCCGAGCTTCTAAACAGCCTGAATCAAGAAGAAAGCTGTGGATTTCTGCAATTAGGCGTCTAGAACCCAGCGGACCACAATCGCATCTGCTACCTGCATTTTGCGTTAAAATGAAAACGTACTCGGTTACTAACGTAACCTCGGTTCTCTCTAGAGAGGGAACGAGTACTGCGTAATATCTTACGCTATGGGGAAACACTCTTTCCTCGAGATATTGAAGCCAAAAATTATCCTTAATTTTTTTAATCATGCAAAACGCTTTTGCAGCAGCAAGCAGACAAGGGCGAAACAGCTCGCGCGCCCATTGGCTGCCTCGCTGGAAAAGCTGCAGCCTATCGAGTGAAGGCACTGCGTGACGTAATGACGAATGAAGACGCTTCGCGCTCATTTCGTCATGTCCCGCCAGTATAGGCGTGGTCTCACCCTATAAATACCCCTCGATAGCTGTATTTCTCTGATTTTGTACACCGAAGCGAACCAGAGCATAGTTCACGCACGGCAAGATACGCAGTACTCGTTCCCTCTCTAGAGAGAACCGAGGTTACGTTAGTAACCGAGTACGTTCTCTTACGAGAGTATCTCTCGTACTGCGTAATATCTTACGCTATGGGGACCCCATACAAAACGCCGTGCGGACAGGGATCCAACACCAGAGTCCCGGGGCAAAGCCCGGGGCACATCTAGTGCATAATCACCATAACTCACATAGAGTAGAGGAGGAGAGGCTAAAGCATCACTCCTTTATAAAGTCCCGTAGGGACACTGACCCGTAAGGGCAACATAGCCGCATTGGCGGCCAATAAGCCCGAAGTTCAGACCGCCAAAAGCTTAGCTTGTAGGGCGGGCACCTCCAGGTTATAGTACTTGATAAATGTCGACGGCGAGGCCCAGCCCGCAGCCGTACAGATATCCTGCAGGGAGACCCCGCTATACCATGCCCACGACGAGGCCACGCCTCTCGTGGAGTGCGCTTTGACACCCAATGGGCACCGTAGGCCCTTGGAAGTGTAAGCCAGCGCTATGGCATCCACTATCCATCTGGATAGGCTCTGTTTTGAGGCGGCGAGCCCCTTAGAACGGCCGCCAAACAAAACGAAAAGCTGCTCGGTCTGCCTGAACCCAGCCGAGCGAGACACATAAGCCCTTAACGCCCTGACAGGGCAAAGGAGACTCGCGTCCCTCTCCTCATCGAGAACCGGAAGGGCTGACAGGGAAATCACCTGGGCCCTAAACGGTGTATTGAGGGATTTCGGCACGTAGCCGTGCCTCGGTTTGAGTACGACCTTTGAGTCGTTGGGCCCAAACTCCAGACATGACGCGCTTACAGAAAGCGCCTGCAAGTCCCCTACACGCTTCACTGAAGCGAGAGCCAATAGAAACACCGTCTTAAGGGACAGGTGCCTCATATCCGACAGCTGGATCGGCTCGAACGGGGCGCCTTTCATGGCCTCCAAGACCGTGGAAAGGTCCCAAGCCGGGACTGAAGGGGGCCTGGGAGGATTCATTCTCCGAGCCCCTCGTAGGAAACGCACGACTAAGTCGTTTTTTCCCCAGTGACTGGCCAGACACAGGTTTAGCAAACGTTGCTATGGCCGCCACGTACACTTTGAGCGTGGATGGGGTTCTTCCCTTATCCATCAGCTCCTGAAGGAAGGCAAGCACTTCCTCAACCCCGCAGTCCACGGGTGAAAAGCCACGGGCTCGACACCAAGTAGAGAACACCGACCATTTCGAGGCATAGAGCCGTCTGGTAGACGGAGCTCTAGCCTGTGCGATCGTGTTTAGCACTCCTTCCGGGAGGCTAGCGGGTACCCGTTGATGGCCCATGCGTGCAGGGACCACAGTTCCGGGTGAGGATGCCAAATCGAGCCCTCTGCCTGAGAGAGGAGATCTCTCCTCAACGGTACAGGCCACGGGGCAGTGCTGGTCATCCGCATCAGGACCGGAAACCAAGCCTGGTTCGTCCAGAGCGGAGCCACAAGCAGCACTGGGCATCCATTTTCCCTGATCCGCTCCAACACCTGTGGCAGGAGCGAGACCGGGGGAAAAGCGTACAGGGGACCGCTGGGCCAAGTATGGGCCAGCGCGTCCCTGCGCTTTGAGAAGAATACTGGGCAGTGAGCGTTCTCGCGGGACGCGAACAGGTCCACCTGCGCTCTGCCAAACGTTTCCCACAGGAGCTGGACCGTCTGCGGGTGCAGCGACCATTCTCCTGTCAGGACGTTGTCTCTGGACAGCATGTCTGGACCCGTATTCAGGTGCCCAGGCACGTGCGCCGCTTTCAACGAAAGTAGGTTGCGCTGGGCCCAGACCAAGAGGGGTTCCGTCAGCCTGCAAAGGCGTGCGGACCTGAGGCCGCCCTGGCGATTTATGTACGCCACCACTGACTTGTTGTCCGATCGGACCAAGACGTGGTGGCCCCTCACCAGGGGACAGAAGCGCCGCAGCGCTTTGTCGACTGCTATCAATTCCAAGCAGTTTATGTGAAGGAGCTTCTCCCGCTCTGACCATAGGCCAGCCAACGGTCTGCCCTCGAGCAGCGCTCCCCACCCCGTGGTGGAGGCGTCCGTAGACACCACTTTCACCCTTGAGGCGGTCCCCAGACTCACACCAGACTGATACCAGCTGGTTACTTTCCAGGGTTCCAGAGCCGAAACGCACCTTTGGTCGACCCTGAGGCGACACCTGCCCGTGGACCATGCCCGGGGCGGGACCCGTGCTTTCAGCCACCACTGCAGCGGGCGCATGCGAAGCAGGCCCAGCTGGAGTGCATGGGATGCTGAGGCCATCAGGCCCAGCAATTTCTGAAACCGTCTGAGCGGGACTATGGAGCCGTGGCGGAAGGATTCCGCGACGCGCTGAATACTTAGTACGCGCTCCGGTGACAGGCGTGCCGTCATGGAAAGCGAGTCTAACACTGTTCCCAGGAAAGAAATTCTCTGGCTGGGACACAGCAGGCTCTTTTCCCAGTTGACCGTCAGGCCCAGTGTCTCGAGATGCTCGAGCATTGTGGCCCTGTGTTCTATGAGCTCTGACCGTGATCGAGCTAGAATCAGCCAATCGTCCAAGTAGTTCATAACTCGCATGCCCTGAAGTCTCAGGGGCGCGAGAGCCGGTCCATGCACTTCGTAAATGTACGGGGTGCCAAAGACAGGCCGAACGGCAGTGACTGTGTATTGATAAGCCTGGCCCTCGAACGCGAATCTCAAGAATCGCCTGTGATGGGACGCTATTTGTATTTGGAAATACGCGTCTTTCAGATCTATCGACATAAACCAGTCCCCTTGGCGCACTTGCGCGAGGATTTTCCTGGTCGTAAGCATCCTGAACTGGCGCTTCACAAGCGCTTTGTTCAGCTGTCTCAGATCTAGAATGGGTCTGAAGCCCCCATCTTTTTTCGGTACCAGAAAATATCTGCTGTATAAGCCCCCTTCGCTCTGAGCCTGAGAAAGGGGCTCTATGGCCCCTTTGCTCAGTAGTTTCGCTATCTCGGCTCGAAGTAGATGAGATACTTCGTTTTTCACCGAAGTCTCGACGGGCGCCGTACAACGGCGTGGACGTCGTGCGAATTGTAGCGAGTAGCCTCTCTTTATAGTGTTCAGCACCCAGTCTGATACCCCGGGTAGCTTCGACCACGCTTCTGCGCGAGTAGCTAGGGTAGGATGCAGACCGGGCTCTGGCCGTGACCTGGCAACGGCTCGAGAGCCCCGGTACCCTGGGAACACGACGCCGTGTTTACAGCGTTCGAGGCGGGGGGCGCGCTGGGCACAGCGGGCAGTCTGGCCGCGCTCACAATCTCTATGGCGGGACGCATAACGAGAGTGAGCGGGGCGAATCCCGTGGGATTCGGCGTGCTTGCGGGAGGATGTGGGCGCAAACCTACGGGCACATCTACAGCACTGTGCACGCTTTCGGCCGGAGCCGATAGATTGTGTGTTGGTTTCGTTTTTACAGAAACCAAGGGACACGGGGCATGCAGCGTGAGCGGGCATTGTATGGGCGCAATCGCTACATTGTTTGCACAATCGACCTGAGTCAGATTTATGTGTGCTCGCCTCGCACCGTGGCGGGCTGTGTCTGGGTGTGGGAATGGGCACTGGGGCGTGGGCATTCTTACAACACTCATAACACCATCGGCCGTGGCCGGCATACCAGAAAATACACTCTTTATTGGATTTATCTGGGTAGCCATGAAAACGGCTTTTTTGTGCAGGCAAGCGGGCTGAGACACCGGCTGCTTCACTGCTAAATACACTGGCACAGTCACTTCGCAAGGAACTGAACGAGCGAATCTTTTCGGTGGGGAGCCGGCCGCAGCGGGCTCCGAACACCGTCGCTTTCTTAGAGTGGCTAGGAAAGCTTCGAGGCCTCGGGCTTGAGCTCAATCTTCGGCCGAGGCCCGCGCTGAGCGGGGCGGCGTCCAGCAGAGCGAGAGCGCGGTCTCTGATCCCGGGCCTGGCGGCGCTGTGTAGCGGCGGCTGCGGGCGATGCAGGCCGAGGCTGCGAGCTGCGAGCAGACGGCTGCTTAGAGCGACCTGCAGCGGAGCTCGAGCGCTTCGGAAGGAAGTGCTTCATGGCCTGCGAAGTCTTCTGCTCCTCCGAGAATCTGTCCGCGAAATCCTTGACGGCAGATCCGAAGAGGCCCGCAGGGGAAATGGGCGCGTCGAGGAATACAGAGCGCTCAGCTTCCGTCATCTCAGACAGCGTCAACCACAGATGTCTCTCAGCAACGGCGAGAGAGGCCATATTCCGCCCCATGGCCTGAGCAGCGGCTTTAGCGGCGCGTAGAGCAAGGTCCGTAGCGCCTCGTAAATCCGCCACGTTGATCGCACCCGGGCCTTCCTCGTCCAGTTTAAGGAGAAGGTCGGCCTGGTAGATCTGCAAGATCGCCATCGTATGCAGCGCTGAGACCGCCTGTCCAGCGGCTGTGTAAGCACGTCCGTGCAGCGATGAAGTCACCCGGCAGGCTTTAGAGGGGAGCGTCGTCTGCGCGCGCCGTCCCGCAGAGGGCGGGCAGAGATGCGACGCGACCCGCCGCCTCGACAGGAGGAATGGAGAGATATCCTTTATCTCCCGCGCCGGTGACAGAAGTGAAGGCCGCAGAAGTGGAAGTGCGCAGTCTGGCGGAGAACGGGGCGGTCCATGACTTAGCGACTTCGTCGTGGAGCTCAGGGAGGAAGGGGGCGGCCCTAGACTTAGACGGGGCTTCGTCTTTCTTGAGAAAGCGCCCGTCGAGTCTGTTGCGCGGCGGCAAGGCGGGCGCCTCCCACTCGAGGCCGATGCTCTCTACGGCCTGGGTGAGCAGACGCATCAGCTCAGCCTCAATGCCGGGTCTCCTCACAGAGGGTTGGCTAGACACGTCAGCGGGGGGGAGGTCCACAGAGCTCGCCCAATCCTCGCTATCGGAAGCCACAAGAGAGCATACCTCGGCAGGCTCGTCCAGCTCGGGAACGGAAGCGGCGGCAGACGGCGGGCGCTGTCCGTCCGGGAGCGACTCAGGTGAAGCCGGCGAAGCAGGCGGGCGCACCGGCGAGCTTTGGCGGGCTGGAGAAGGCTCGGGAGCGCGCTGGGCGCGACGCTTCTTACGGCGCGGCACAGACGGCTGGGACGCGGGTTCAGAGAACGACGCCAGGCGAGTCCGCAGAGTCGCCATAGGCAGAAGTTCGCAGTGCGGGCATCCACCATCCGCGAGCGCGATAGCAGCGTGCTCATGACCCAGGCAGGACACACAGATGACGTGACGGTCCTCATCGCTGAGTTGAGAGCGGCACGAGCCACAGAAAGGCATCTTTAAAAAGACGCAGCTCTTTTAGAACATATAATGGGTGTTGCGTCACGTAAGCAAACACACACACACACAGTGACAGAGTAAAGGATATAGTACGCCGGAAAGCGCAGCAGGTACGGCAGTTGAAGGCGGCTGGGCCAGCGACTTCAGAAGATGGCACGTCCCGCTGAGAAGGCTACAAGTCAACGGCGCGGCTTCTCACTCTGGATCCCGCGATGCGTGAGCTTCGCGTGAAGAATGAAAAAATCAGAGAAATACAGCTATCGAGGGGTATTTATAGGGTGAGACCACGCCTATACTGGCGGGACATGACGAAATGAGCGCGAAGCGTCTTCATTCGTCATTACGTCACGCAGTGCCTTCACTCGATAGGCTGCAGCTTTTCCAGCGAGGCAGCCAATGGGCGCGCGAGCTGTTTCGCCCTTGTCTGCTTGCTGCTGCAAAAGCGTTTTGCATGATTAAAAAAATTAAGGATAATTTTTGGCTTCAATATCTCGAGGAAAGAGTGTTTCCCCATAGCGTAAGATATTACGCAGTACGAGAGATACTCTCGTAAGAGAACTAATTTTGTAAATAAATGTTACTAGTAGGTTCTAAAAATGAAAACTAATTTTGTAAATAAATGTTACTAGTAGGTTCTAAAAATGAAAACTAATTTTGTAAATAAATGTTACTACTAGGTTCTATCGCATTGATGGGTTAATTAATGAATGAATAACTGTACAAAATACCTCGGAAGACGTGTCAAAGTCTTTGTTTACATAACTTTTTGTGTGCATGTTAGTATACTGAGCAATGGAAGTATAATAACATTGATTATACTTCCATGGTGTGAGCATGTTGTAGTACTATTTACCAGTTATCCTTAGTTAAAACAAGTCATATTCGTAATTATGACTTACTAATAGACATCTAAAGATTTGTACGCCTTCATCGACTCTCTGGTAAACATACCCAGATAGCACAAGTCTCTTTGATGTCATATTTACATCTGGAAGACGGATTTTTAAGAGTGTTTGCTCATCTGCAATACGTCTATAGGACGTTTCTGTCAGATGTCAAATAGACGTTTAGAAGATGTAAGTTTAAGGTGAACGTGATTTCACCAAGTACCACATGATCCAGGATCTTTGTTGATCCTGGATCAACTTTCCAATCAACCAATCAGATTTGAGGGACAAGTTTACAGTTTATGTCCTGTTTAGGCTTAGAACTAGGATGAAGTACTTAAACATTAGTGTCAGTCACCTTTCATTACCCTCTGATTTTAGGGAAAAGTTATGGGTAGGGTTAGGTTTAGGGGTAGGAATTGGGTAAGGACTACATTTTGGGACGGGAATGTTGATCCAGGATCAACAACATATGTTGATCCAGGACCATGTCTTACTTGGCAAAATGACGCATTCTAAATCATTACATCTTAAAGACATCTTCTAAACATCTATTTGACATCTGACAGAAACGTCCTATAGACGTATTGCAGATGAGCAAACACTCTTAAAAATACGTCTTCCAGATGTAAATATAACATCAAAGAGACTTGTGCTATCTGGGTAGATGGCGTGTCGATGAGATACAAGTAGATGCCGCCGAATGTCAAATCTGGCCATGTGTCCGGGCTTTTGCTCCAATTCTCACTCAGGTGATATGGATCAGGCAGAGAACATGAACCCTGGTTATATAAAAGCTTAACCTTATATCTCCTTTTAGCTTCTTCGGACAAAGAATTATCATATTGTGCTGACAAAACACAGCAGACTTCTGCATGTTTTGGTTCTTTCTGCCAACCAGTTCGCGGCCACGCCCATATCGTGATGTCACATTTGACTCCGGCGAACATCGCTATAAAGGTAAGGTCTTATGGATTTATAAAAGAATCGCTTAAACCAGTTAATTACCATAATTAAAGCTCTGAATGCTTTCGAATCGCTCTTGCGGTACACACATCGATCGATCTGCACAGCGCCACTTTAAGGCGAACACACCAAAGCCACTTGACTGCAACCTTAGCCGAAAAAAGTGTAACGTCTGCTAACTCTGCGATATGCAGGGAAGGAGACAAGAGGCCGTTTTTAGAGGATGTCAATGGATCCGAGTCTTCACTACGCTGAATAAACCGCTTTTGTGAGGGAAGAGCATAATTTCATGAATCGACAGCCGATAGACTAATCTTCAACATGTTTGCTCTTAAACATTCGTTTTGGATTTATCTATTTTTAGAGTTACACAGAAAAGATAAAACGCTTTATAAAATGTTTCATAAGAGAAGTCATAGACAACGTTTAATTAAGTTTGCGGAACTTCTCAATTTCAATGGTATTCGCTAACAGCGATTGACTGACACAACCCTGAATTAATCACAGCAAGTAATGTAATTGTAATGTAATTGGTTATCAAAGCACACATAATCCAAGTAAGTTGTTACACAATGGTAGATTCGACAGACCCTCATAATTCCCAATAATGAGACCATCCCTGGAACACACCTTAAAGTTTATATTTATATTAACATATTTTAATGACAGTATATTTATAGAACAAAATTTATTAAAATATTTATTTATTAAAATAAACCAAAAATAGTAGAAACTGTGCTAAAATGGTTGTTCTGAACAAATATAAACTTAGACATTATTAAAAACATAAAATGTTACCTAAAATACTTGTATAAATAACGTGTGCTGCGAGTCAGTGAACCCTGCGGGGTAAAAGGCCCCCTCTTTTATTCAAAAAAATAAATAAACAACTTTTATGATTTATTTTAATTCCACTTTTTTATTTATTTAAAACAGAAGTGAGTAAATACTGACATAGCATTAAATGACAAACCCTTTAAATCATAATTTCTTTAATAAAATTCCCTTTACTAATCAGAAGAGGGCACTATGAGACTATATGTTTGTGCCATTAATCCAAAAGCCTTGATATCGCCATAGCCCACTCTATTTTTTCAAAAAGAGTACATTTAATGCAAAGTCCTTCGTATTTACTGAATAACTTTTAATGATATTCCAAAGAGTGAATAGAATCAAAACTGAAGCACAAGGGGGCCAGCGTCCCTTTCCAGCCCCTTGAAACATTTGTCCGTTCTCTTTTCTGTTGGGCAACAGACTGCCTCTCTTTATGAGCTCTGCCTGTCCTCCAGTTTCCATGGATACTTCAGCACTGACTCCAGGAGAAGTGAGTGGGCTCAGTATGTTTGAGACATAATTAATGACAATGGATTACAGTCAGTGAGCGCCCTGAGCTCCTGCAAAAGAAGCTTAACCTCACATACCTATAATTAGTGTTCATGAAAGAGGACTAAACATAAAAACACAGACTCAGAGTCCTGGCTGAATTGCACTATCCTTTCAGTCAGAGGTGATATTTCTGCAGCTGAGGTGATGTGCGTATGTGCCAGTTTGCACGTTCTGGGTATCGGGAGAAAGTGTGGCTGCGACACGCGTGGGTGTAATAGCATTAGAAAGTCATGCTTGGGAGCTTGGATTTTTCAGAGTGTAACTGAGACTGAATGTGAAACATGAATTTTAGTTTGTTGGTGATGATGATACAGCGTACGTTGAGTTCAAAATGGTCCCTGTTTCATATTGTGAATATAATCTCACTGTAGTCGTTTAATATAAAACATATTTGCAAAACTGATTCAAGTGATCCAGTTCCCAAACTGCTTTGAATCTGAATGCCAAGTGGTTTCAACAAAAAAAGCTACTGTGGAAACATCTTGATACAGAGCTGAAATACTGTTTCTGTGAGCCCTTGAATGTTGAGTATGTTTACACTGTAAACCAAACCCACAGACTGAGCAGACTGGTGTTTTTCCCCTCGGATTTTCTGTAATGTAACGTAATGAAATGCATTCAGGTCAGACCAACCCTCGTCTTGCCTGTGGGACTCCCAGAGCACAATGGTTTCCAGGTCAACAGGAACCAGAACCAGTAGTCGATAAAACACCATGACAGCATGTCTTTCACAGTGAAGCATTTAAAAGATTCATAAAAGTATGATTGACAGCTCTAGTTCCCACCGCCCTGTGAGTTCTCCTGAATTATATTTAAATCTGTCCCAGTGTGACACATCAACTATGCTGCTTCATGCCTTCTACAAAAACATCATGCCTGGTCCAATAAGGCCGCCGATCCCCTGTGATCCGAAGCCCCACCCATCTGGGAAAGCCTGGCCTCTGTCTGTTATTTTCCACACGTTTTAATTTGCTTGTGCAACACATTTTATAGGTAAAGGCAATGCTGAAAGGTACAGAGCTCCTGTGGGGTGTAATGATTTACTGTTTTAATTCTCTCTCCATCACTGGTTCCCACAACGTTACTTATTCAGCCTGCCGGTGTTTTCAGATCTTTAGATTTTCTGTTTCTGAATCACAAACAATATGATATGAGAGAAGCAATGCACTAACAGAGCAACTTTTGGAAGCGCTATGGAAGCTTGTTTACACCACAAAAAAAAAAAAAAAGTAAATTCAAAAGGTAATAGAGTGCATTAGTGCCCTCCCCATTTATTAGCAGCACTGGTTCCGGAAGTATTTTTTCCATTAATTTTTCCACGTGAAACGGTATCTGAAAAACTATCCAATCACGACAAATATATTGACCGGCGACAGCCTATGACGTCACTACTAGTGTGACCCCGAAAGTATAAAAGGGGTGCCTAGATAACATGTCATCCTCTTTTCATCTTCAGGGACTGTTTTGTCTGATATGCAATCACCTGAAAAAGATAAGAACAATTATGGCAAGTGATAAGCGTTTCAATAAGTGTGTGGATCTGTGATCACCAGATGACACACACAACTTGTGCATTTACTGTTTGGACTCAGAGCATGCACAATCAGCTCTTGAGGGATCTGAATGAGAGAGTTTTCCTCTAAGAAAACTCCACTCTTGTCTGGCCCTCTTCTCGAGGGAAGAGGGACAGACATCTGTGCTAGGCGATTCAGGTCCCACTCACGCTGAGGCAGAGCAGAGACTAGAATCGTGGGGTTTCCGAGGAGTTTGAGAGAGTTGTTTATCTGTCACGAACCTCTGAGGCTTGTGAGTTTGAGCTGCCAGATGAGGATGTGTTGTCCCTAACATCCTCTGATCTGACAGGGAGTGCTCTGCTGGCAGCCCAAAAAAGCAGGAGACGGCTGATGAGGGTAAAGAGGATTTACAACCCGAACCCTCACAGCCACCCTGCCCCGCGTATTGTGAGTGTTATGAAACGTGTTCAGCTAGGCTTTGCAGCCGTAGAAGCGTGTGAGGGAAGAGACCGCTCGTGGCAGACTTTATGAACGGTATCTTTCCAGCCATAACGCTCCAGCTCCCGTGAGCCTTCCATTCCTGCCCGATCTATACAATAGACTGAAAAGGCATGGACGAACCCGTGTTCAGAGCGCATCCATCGCCATCAGTGAGCAAACTACGCTAGTGTTGAGGGGATGTGCAAACACGGGTATGTGTCGATGCCTCAATTGACGATAGGTTCGCGACATATCTTGCGGTTAGAGAGGCATCGACACTAAGTGCTCTGGCCCTGGCTTTTAAACAAACATTGCGCTTAAAAGGCAGGGCATACGCGATGGCGGGTCTAGCTGGTGATGCCTTCCACACAATGACTGTGTTGCAAGCATACCGATATGCTACCGATATCGATATCTGGCTTAGGCTTTGTATCGAGGATGTTTGGTGGCGGTCTGCTAAGCATTCCTCATATATACCTCTCAGTATCTGAATGTAGGTTCCTTATACCATCAGGAGATTTTATTCCTGTAATTCTAGTTTTTCCTAGTACTAGCCTCCTCTTACTCAAGAGTTGTCTGGCAAGGCCCACCTTTTGCATTAGGTGCAAATGCGAGTGGTGTAACAGGGTAGATAAGCAGAATAGGTAGCAGGCGACCTTCAAAAAGCCTCCCATGTTAGATCAGCCCAAGAGCTGGAGGCACCCCCCTTATTAGAGTCCTTTTAGAGTGCCCAGCCTCCACAGGTCTTTGAAGCACTGTGTAGATCCAGGATAGAGTAGAGTTACTCCCCTTGTTTGCAAGGGTTAACAAGCGCTTTGCTGAGTTCTACTCTCCAAGATGCCCGTCTCTATGATCCGGTTTGTGAGTGAACCACTTCCATTAATTGCAGTTTTTACCTATTCGATTTTGTGAGAGACTCTGTTCAGGAAACAGACTGGTTGTTGGCAAGACTAGGTCAGTAAATTTGACCAGGTCAGCCTCCCTGGTGGCATGTGGGGTTGACTTTAGGTTCCCCTCAGAAAGTGACTGGGCGGGACTCCTTTCGGACCCCCTGGCCATATTCCCTTAAAGGAACACCTTCCATGGAAGCTGTTGGTTCCAAGCCTTTGAGCGGCCTTGGTAGGCCTTCCGTTGTTCGATGGCCACTTTGAAGCTTATAGCTTGGGCAATGACCATAGGGAATAATGTCACTGACAGCCTGTATGTGACCCTAAGGGGGAGTGTGTTCTTGGCATTTCAGGTTGAAATATCACGAGCCATAATTGGCATGCACTCCCCTCTGCCTGGTGGGATTGTACATCGTTCCCCAATAGCGTCATCGATGCAGTGTGAGTTCCCTTTCGAAAGGGAACGTCTAGGTTACGACTGTAACCTCTGTAACGAAACACTGCGTCATTAGCCATGCCTCGGGGATGCCTGCTGAACAGTCCCTTCAGAAGAAAGTGGGTGACATGTTCTTTAGGCGCCCCTTTTATACTTCCGGGTCGCACTAGTAGTGACGTCATGGATAGTTTTTCAGACAACGTTCCCTGTTCTCAGGGAACAGAGGTAAGTCGTAACCGAGAGGTTTTTTTTATTGACAGAACTTTATGTCCTTGTATAATGCAGGACAAGGCAAGATGTTTTTCATTGACAAATCAGCATTTTTTTCAGTAAAAAATGTTAATAAAAATATTTCCATTTTTTTCTTTAATGTCTTCTGTAACAATGGAGTTCAGTCATAATTATGTCAGTGTTTTTCAGACATTTCCATGTTGTCCCTTACACGAACCTGGCATTTTATCATCTTCAAAAGAACAGCATTTATTTGAAATAGATTATTTGTAACTACCCGGGGGGCAAAGGGGGTTTATCAGACATGGGCTGCTGTAAAAGGTTGTCATATAAAAATGAAATCTATGATGTCTGAGGAACACAACCTGGGTGGACAACCCGGTCAACAAGCTGCTGGAAACTTGTAATTAGGGTCATTCTAATTGCATGAACAATCAAGGCATCAGATGAAAGCTTATCTTCCACTCTTTTGAAAGGTGTGCACATTGTCTAGCATAAAGTATCAGGGAGATATGGCTCAGGATTAATGAATATAATTAAACCTTTTTAGCATGTTTGGGTGATTCCCGGGAGATAAAGCAGAATTTGAGGTAGCATTGCTTTGACCCTAATTACAAGTTTCCAGCAGATTGTTGACCGGGTTGTCCACCCAGGTTGTGATCCTCAGACATCATAGATTTCATTTTTATATGACAACCTTTTACAGCAGCCCATGTCTGATTTCCTAAAAAAAACAGGTGTTTTGCCCCCTGGGTAAACAATGTAAATGTCTGAATCAAAAAGTCAAAATTGACTAATTTTGTTAATTTTAATGTATCTCTGCATAAAAGTATTCATTTCTTTCAAAAACATACTTTTCTGCTTTCACAACCCCAGAACATCATTTTAAAAACGCAATTAAATATAATTTAATAAAAGACAGGTCTAAGATACTGTAATTTCAGAGAAAAACAAATGTCTTCTCTGAAGAACAAAAATGGAATTGCTGGGCCCCTGAAAGATAAGCTTTGAGTAAATAAAGGTGATGTTATGGTTTCTGCAACAAATGAAGAATATTCAGTTACTTATAAAAATTTGGAACTGACTCCCAGTCTAGGATCCTAGACCTGCCTGATTCAGCATATGTCATGGATTCCTGATGGTGAACGATGGGACTGTCTATTAGAGTAAACAGAGAGCATATTTTTGCCGAGCCATCGCCAATTATCCACACTTGTGCTGATGTAACAGGATTCAATTTCACAGCTACGATCTCCCAAGGGTCCCATCACCTCATCGTCTTCCCGTCAGAGGATGTGGGGCTAAATTTGCCTCTGGCACCATCGGAATATCAAGAGATTATTAAAGGCATTCATCATAGGAGAATCAAAAACTGTTCACTTATTATGAACTACAGTTCATATAATAGAGATCTGCTGCACTTGTGGGATAAAGATCCCCTTTGCGTGGGCTCATCCCACACTTGGCAGCGAGAAGGAGCCCAGAAGGAGTTGTTTGCCTGAACGTGTGCAGAAGGCTGGGCTTGTAGCACAGCACCAGGGGGAAATCAAGAAAATGCCCTCAAGCCAAGGCTATATTTAGTAACGTCCACAGCATTGCACCGTAGGCTTGGGGTAGTTCTGGGTAACCATGGTAAGTCTCTTAGGGCTACATCCTGCAACTAAATAGTTACATTTGGTTCTTTTGAGGTCCAATGACAAAAACGCCCAAGTCAGTGCTGGATTTATCAGTTATTTGCAGGGTCAGTTTACTAGCCACTGACAACACTGACTGACTGCATTCACCATAAAAATTGTGCACATTCCCAAAACCTTCTCAACTCAAACAGTAGAACATGGAGCAAAAAATGCTGATAAAAAATGAACATATGCACCTTAAATGCAATGTAAGTCTCTTTGATACATGCATTAAAACCAATGAGAAAATGTTTCTGTGAAGCCCATAAGGGGAAAAGGTGCTGGAACAAAATATCAAATGGGTGGAAAAAATCAACACAATCTAATTGCAATTTGAAACTATTTTACACATTGTCGAATTGGTGGCTAATTAGTATGAATTTGTACAATCTCATTTGTACGTTTCCGAACGATCTGTTTACACCCCTGTGATGGTACAGTTAGGAGTGGGGTTATGGGTGGACCTTCATGATTACATTTTTCTAAAAGATTATTTGTTTTTGTACGATTCACATTGTACTGTCATGGAGTGCTCAGCTACGCCTCCCTCTGGTCTCATCCGCTCCCTATGTCCGGAATTTTAGAACTGCACTTCCCATCTTTCCCCCTGGTCATTATCAATCTCCATCCCTGCCTGGTTTATCTGATCATCCTCATCACCGTCACCTGTTCATCATTATCTCCCCTTTATCTGGACTGTTCCTTGCATTGTTACTTTGCGAAGTGTTGTCTTGCTCTGCAGACTTTACCAAGCGTTATACCCTGTCTTATGTTATTACCTGGACCTTAGATCTCTGTCTGGACTCTAGACTTTGTGAACCTTTGCTGCCTGCCCTGACCCTTGCCTGTGTTTGATTACGAGTACTGGATTGTCCCTTTATCTGAGCCTGTTTCTGTTCATGTCTGCTTCTCTCTGTTTTGTTGTATGTGTGAATAAACTACTGCAAATGGATCCAAACGCCTCTGCCTCAACACTTCATGTACAAATTAACACAAAATCGCCAACTTGTAAAATTTTTGCGTTTTTTTTTCTGTGCAGATCAGGTTGAAAAATTCACTAAATAAATTTGCATTCGCTAACAGAGCTAAACACTTTTGCGGGTGCTCATAAAGAGTGCAAACAGTTTAAAAGAAATAGTTTAAAAACATTTGGCAATAATCAGTTGAGATTCATGAAATGTAAGAAGTTGAAATTGGATGCATGTAAACTTGACATTTTAAGTTAGTAATTCGGTTTTGCGGTGTTATTGAGAATTATGAAAGGTTTTGGTTTCAATTTATATCATTTAACAGCTAGCAAAAAAAATGTTGTGTAGCTTCCCCAACAATTATAGTAATGATGCAGGGTGTAGAAAGAGTCAGCAGTGATTTTTACTTTGTTCTAGCTTATGTAACAGTTCTGCTCAATAAAATCAAAATTACTCTTTACTAATAGACCCTGGTTTAGCGCCATTATTTTCCTTACTCCCTTGTCGTTTCCAAACCTTCTCTAGTCCCTCTGCCCCTATCATTTAGATAAATATTCACTGTCGCTATGACGCTTAAAGTCTGTGTTAAGACACATGGCAGTAAAAGTAATTTGCGTGGTGGTTTAGATAAAATGTACCAAAGGCATGTGAGGCACAGCTGAGCTGGTGGTTTGTTCAGGCTATATCTGGGGTGTTTTAGCATGAGACACTTCACAGATGTAACATCACAGAGGAACATCTTTCATTGGGTTGAACTTTTGGCACACTTATTAGCCACACAAGCAACCTAATTAAAACTATAGTCATCAGTGACTCATCACTTCACCCTCAAACAGTGGAGGGAGGAACGGTCAATAATGTGTAATGGTGACATCTGGAAATAATGAATTTCTATTTACACACCTAAACGATAAAACAATCTCATTTTTGTGTGACAGGTGGCTTTATATTTGATGAGCATGTTAAACTCTCAGCTATAAAAATGGGTCTCTGTGCGGTTATCTGGTTATCTGTGATCAATGTGCAGTAGAAAGCATTGACCTGGAAGAAAGACGTTCGAGAGAGAGAGAAAAAACACCCAGTCTGTTGTGCTATCAATAGATGTCCTAATTAAGGACAAACATCTAAAGCATGACTGGCTTTGGTATATTTTTTTGAATACAGAGTTCTCAAAATGCACGTCATACAGTACATCTTTTCTATGATGAGAATGTTTTTGATATCTAAATAAAAATTTTGATGTGCATCAGAAATGTCAGTGGGATTTAACAGTCATGATTTAAGTACAAAAAGTGTCAAGAGTCGGAAGGGAAAAAGAAGGGGCAAGGATCCAATGGCAGAGATCACATAAACAGAGATCCAAGCACGGGTACAGGACACAGGAAGTGGAAACAAGGAACACAACATAAATCAAAACAAGATATCCAAGCAAAAAAAAAAAAAGCGAATGCAAACGAGGCAGAAACAAATGCAACAGTTTTACAAGGGGGATGTAAAGACAGTAACCAACAAATAAAGACTGAAACACAGGGGTGTGTATATATATATATATATATATATATATATATATATATATATATATATATATATTATATATATATATATATATATATATATATATATATATATATATATATATCACTGATTCTTGAGAGTCGGGACAAAACATGTCCCACATAGAAAAGTCTAATTTATAGCAAAAATTAAGAAATTCATCATGTATGACATACTTACAAAGTTAAATCTAAAGGAATTGTATATACCTATTTGATTTTTAGAATAAACTTTTTTATCTTTTTGGGGAAAATTTGTTTAAATGTATGGTCTGTGGTTAGATGGTCCATGTTATTGCACTTGTCCTCAGCAAGAGGTTACAATATTAACCATCCCAAAAAACATTTAAAAAGCTGTGAAAACATATATATCAAATAAAAAATAAGGGGTATAAATATAAAAAACAATGCATTAAGTGAACATCAAACAATATTTTCCATAAATATCTGCCTATTAAAGTCGTGTCCTCAGTTTCTGTCAACTCCGTCAGATTTTTTCATAAAGCTCTTTAAATCAGGAAATAGCATGGTCAGCTATATACTTGAGGACCCCTTTTCATCTCCCTGTCTGTGGTGAATGCAGCACTACCACACATGCTCTGGTACGTTTTACATTTTTTTATATTTTAGACAAACAATGTCAATATTCCTATGGTCACAGCTGCACCATGTCAATACCATCTTTCTGTTAAGATACTTTTTTTAAACCATAGCGGATAGAATTTAAGCATTTTAGTAAGGTTATTGGGACAGCAAGCAACTGAGGAAAAACTACCTAGCTGCAGTGTACAATATATGTTTTGGCAGGAAAATACATGCCCTTACATCAACTCCGTCAGACGTCAACTCCGTCAGGTTCTATGTCTGACGGAGTTGACCTGTAAGCTGACGGAGTTGACAAATCTTACCAATAACCTCTTAATGTGCTAATATAACATTATTTGTGAATATAGTGAAGGGTTAAACTGTTATTTCAGGGTTTTATTAACACATAAATGCACATACATAGCATGCATTACATTATTTAACCATACGCATCTGACTTGTAGAGAATGGGGAGGCAGTGGTCTGCTTATTATTGTGTAACGTGTAACTTTGCCAGCACTTTAGTATATTATTTATATATGTAGAGACAGAGATAGAGAAATGAAAAGTCAGTGTAGGGCTGGGCGATATGGCCAAAAAAAAAGTATCAGGATAATAAAAGTCTGATTCTATAGTCTTATTCAAGTACATTTTTCTTTATTTCAATTTGTATTGTAGGAAAGCATGGCTGGACAGAAATTGTCAGTTGAGGAGCAAAGGAGAAGAAATAGAGTGTACCAACGAAAGAGAGGAGAAAAATTAAACAGTGACCAAGAGAGCAAGCATGCTATGCAAGAGAAGGAAAGACAGAGGTGGAAGAAGAGAGTTAAAGACAAAAAAGTAATACAAATAGAGCGTGTGCATGTCCGACGCCTGCTGCTCAAGGCATAAGCGCAGGTTAGACAAAAATGAAATCTTAAGTAAGCTAATTGAACCTGATTCTAAGCTACAGATTATGCGTTGCAGTATTGTTGTCAAGGAATGTCAATTTAAGATCACACCCAGTATAAAGTAGGTATAAAGTTTCCCTTATTGTTTTTTTTTTATAGTTGGAAACGGTGTTATTTATAATAGTTGGAAACGGTGTATGTGCAATATGTTTATTATAGTTTGCTTTACAGTAAGTTCAATACTCTAATAACAAGGAGTAGTTTTAGTAGTAGTTAAAGAGCATATCTGTTCAATAATCACAATGCACACATATTTTTTGTCAACACCGTCAGATCTTCATCAACACCGTCAGATCTTCATCAACACCGTCAGTTTTTCATCAACACCGTCAGATCTTCAACAGCGTTGGATGTATGTTTTTGTTAATTTTTTGGTGAAAAACATTTTCTTCCTTCAGTTTATGTTGTTTTTGTAATAAAGGACCATCTGATCTACATCTTCTTATGTTTTATTTATTTAAGGAATTTGTTTTTACAATATTGAAATTAAAATCAAAGTTTGAAAATGCAAATATTTAGTAATCTGAATTTTCAGAATAGTGTGAAATCACAACTTAAGTTTATATATTGTATTTTTTTTAAAATATCAGAGTAACTAAACACTATTACAATATACTTCAGAATTTTAGATTCTTGTTGGATTGGAAGAATTAAAATTATATACTTTTTAGTGTGCCTGACGGAGTTGACACAAATCCAGTTTTGAAGGGAAACATGTTTATTTGTTAAAAATGTGTTTTTATTTAGAACCTGTTCCTTTACATGGTTAAATAGCTAAGGCCTTTCTCTGCAGAAACATACAACTCTAATTGATATAGTGTGTATTTTTTTTAAAAAGTTTTTTAAAACGTGTTTTGTCCCGACTCTCAAGAATCAGTTATATATATATATATATATATATATATATATATATATATATATATATATATATATATATATATATATATATATATATATATATATATATATATATATACACACACGCACACAAGATAACAAGGGCTATCAATGGACAGGTGAATGTAAATAATAGACATGGAAACAAACAAAGCAGCAATGTAAATAAAGGAAACAGGGATCACAAGGGTGAGATACTAGAAGTGTCTGTAACCGAATACTTCCTACTATATAGTAGGCGAAAAACTGTACACCAAAAGAGTGGTATGTCCAAATACATATTTTCGAAAAACAGTAGACGAAAAGTACCAGGATGACCTACCACTTGTGGCGTGATTCTGAAGTGCGCATTCGATGGACACTTTACTATCTCATGAGACCACAGGTGAGGATTTATGAAGCGGTGTGACGCAACTGATGCTGGTAGGTCACATGACAGTAACAACATGGCAGATGTAGTACATAAGAATTGCATTCATACCACTCATATTCATATTAACTATAAAAAAAACATCATTTTTTAACAGCTGCGAAGTAAATTCAAATGTAGTACTCTGGAGCAGCAACTGAAACAAGGGGAGCAGAAAACACACTTTAAAATAAAAGTCGTACAACACAAAACCAGGGAAACAAGACACTAATGTAATACAAAGCCTCATTCAATTTTTTTCTTTCAAAAATTTCATTCAAGAATGAGCAGTAGGAGCTCAGAATTTCTTTTTTCTTTTTTTGAAAACAAAAACAAAATACTTTGTACTCAAATCAAAGTCATGTGGCACAACCAACATGCAGTAGAAGAGGGGGAAAAAATCAAGGAAAGGATATCACAGAGAAGACCCATACAGAAGATTATTTCAACTTTTTATAATATCTGAAAAAAGACATTACCTCTATGAATTAATAATTTATTTTATTTGTCAAGAATACTAAATAAAAAATGATAATAATGCTTAAAAAAAGATGTGTAGACTCACATGTGTTCAAGCTGTATGATTTTTTTTTTAATTGACAGTTGTACCATTTGACATTTGTAGAATCCTTAAAATGAAACCTTTCTTGGAAAGGTATAATTTTTCAAATAAAATATAAAACAACATGACGAGTACACATCTAAAAACATTTCAACTACTTTTTTTTGTAATTTTTCTTTGCCGTGGACCAACCTTCTATATTAATAAGAGTGTGCATGATAGTGTCTCCATTTTTGTTAGTTAAATCAAATCTGGATAGTAAACTCGCACTTCTATATACATTGCAGCCAGGGCACTGAATGATTCTCTGGCCTAAATATTGAGTTTTTCCCAGCCACTAATGCAGATGGTGGGCAGTGATTGGGGCTAAACACTTTAAAAACTGGGTTTCGTGCTCATTAATTGTCTAGGCATCAGATCCAGAGGACATTTCCTACCTCCTGCTTAGGCCAACAGGATTACTGAGTTTCATGGGATGATGGATCCTGCTTGCAACATGCACCACCAGCTCCAGTTAAGGAGAAGATCATGCAGTTCCACAACCTCCTCTAACTCGTCCACCTCCCCTCAGCTATTTTATTTGTCTCGAGGACGTGCAGGTTGGTATCTTGCAGCCGGACAAACCAGCTGGAAATCATGCAGCCTCACCTCCAGTCCCAGTGGAAGGAGTACCAGCACCAGCAGCAGTCCATGGGCCTCTAGCTGGGAAAGTATGAGCTCGGAGGCAACCACCTGCCTAAAGCTCAACACCGACAGATCCCATGAAGCAGAGCAGCGTTGTGACCAACCAAGAGGCTGTAGCCCCCTTAGAGAACTCAGGGCCAAAGCAGGGAGCTGCCAGCAGGGGGCAGTATTGACCAGTGGGGAGGTAGGGAGGGGCTCTAGGAGGGGTGTCAGTGTGACCTCTGATCCAGCCGTGTCGCATCCGGCTGTGTTACAGCATCAGCTGGAACAAAAAATCGAAGCCAAATTGAAGTTCTCGCAGTTCTTGGATGAAGTGAGCAGCCGAGTTCTTCGACCTAACAACACGTTCGTGTTTTCCAGACAGACCGAGTCCTCTAGATCTAGCTCTTCTATCTCCATTCATAGTAATAGTCAGTTCAGGACACCAGACCCCCAACAGCAGCCAGGGGACGTGGATGATTCTCAAAGCCCAGTTCAGCCTCAGGACATCCCATCAGTGGACGGGATGCAGGAAGAACAAGGTGCACCAGAGACTGTAGGAAAAGCCTACCTCGAGACTGACATCGACTGTGTGCGAAGGGAGGATGAGATAAAGGAAGTTAAGACCAAGAAAGAGACGGCCATTACATTTGAGAGCAATGAGAGAAGAGAAGTTAAGACTCCTCCAGAATGTCATTCACACCGCATCCTGAGAATCAGACCCTCAAGCCCGCTGCTCTATAGAGAGGAAACCCTCTCTAGAAACCCCTACCGATCTGTTTCCCTTCCCAGGGACATCAACATGGTAAGTTATTCATGTCCTGTTTTTTTTGTCAAATTTTTCAAATGCATTTTGATCTGTACATACACATAAGGGTGTGGAATCACAAATCTCATCCCTTTAATATATCACTTGCTTCTCCTTGACAGCAATAATATTAAATAGAGAGCAATATATGGTCACCGTGACTTCGCGAATACAGCATGTTCCTGGGTCGACACATTTTGTTGATCCTGGAACAACATTATTGTCCAAAGATTTTGTGCTAACCCTATCACTGTAAAAAAAGTTTCTGCCTTAAATTTGTAAGTACATTCAACTTGGATGTTTAAGTCTTTTCCACTTAAATTGCATTAAGCTGACTTAAAAAAATGTTGAATTTTGTATAACTTGAGTTAAAGCAATGTAAAAACACATGTTGTTATAACTTATTGATCATATCATTTTATACACTACCCATAACTTGCCTCTAAAGACAGAGGCAAATGATAGATGAACATTGTTGTAGAAGCACCTAACCCTGGTTATACTGTAAGCCTAAACTTGACATAAACTGTAAACTTGTCCCTCGAATCTGATTGGTTGATTGGAAAGTTGTTCCAGGATCAACAAAGATGTTGATCAAGGAACATGTTGCACTTGGTGAAATCACGTTCACCTATATAATTAATGTTGTTAAAGTTATTATTTTGCGAAAACATTCTCTCAAGACCAAATTATCACAGCTAGAGTTTCACAAAAAAAATTTCTAGATTGTATTTCCATTGTATTTTCCATTGTATTGTATTTTGGTAAAAAAAAAAAAATATTTGGCAAAAGTTGTTTTCACATATAAAACAATTAAGTCCATAAAGTCTCCAGAGAACCTCTGAGCAATGAAACTTTCATTTAGGTATTGCTGCCATCCAAAAAGAAAAAAAGAAGCTTTTTAACAACTATCTCAGCAGATTTGGGGAGATATATAAAGGCCGGGCTGTGCAGGATGCGTTATCATACAAACCGTAGTAAACAATGCAGTCTGTCCCTGACTCATAAATATATCAGAAGGCATTGCTATTGAATCAAGCTTTTAGTCGAGCTGAGCTCTGAAAGGATAAGAGTGCCAGAACTCACACAGAATTGAGCCATGGCACTTTACTATCCATATTAAAACACAGTGTATGTTACACTTGTGATGTTGTGAGCTAATAGTCTGTTCCTCTGCATGTGAGCTAATAGTCGATAGCCATATATTAAAGAGATAGGAAGAGATGCAGGGTTCGTCCCATTCTGTTCTGGTTTGATTTCAGAAGAAGAAACTGTATGTGTGAAGGATAATCAGATCAATAACTAATCCAGCACTAAGGGAAATGGGTTTCTCATTAGTTTGTGGACCACTTACTGTATCTGCCAACTAATTGGATCAATGTAGCTTTACATAACTGTAGTGTAGATAAACATGTGTCGTGTCATACTGAATTGGTGTGATCGTACACTTTTCAAGCGCAAACTACTCATTATTTATTAGGCATCATTATTCCGGATGTTTACCTGTTAAATTCACAAAGCATTCATTTGTAGAACACACACAAAAAAATCGTTTCCTTAATTTATTATCTTATTAAAATGCAGTCTTTGCCGTCACCTTAGCAACTGCTTGAAAAAAGGTGGGCGGTGAGGGGGCAGAGAGACAAGTCTGTGTGTGCCTGAGTAGAGAGAGAGAGAGAGAGAGAGAGAGAGAGAGAGAGAGAGAGAGAGAGAGAGAGGGCCTGACAAATGAAACTTGCAGTGCTCCCTTGCCATTTGATGGAAAGTGAGATCTCAAGTCGTTGCCAGAAACAACCTTCATTTGAAAGAAGATGCTGATCTTTATATTAGAAGATTGAGTCAGTTTCCTGATTTAATAAACACTGCAGTTAATAAATGTGAACCTTCGTGTCATCAACGTACCGCATTTTCATTGGGAAAATTGGTTGCAGTTTATTTTACAGTAGGGCACTTATGTGTATTAACAGTGAAAGTACTGGGTAATATAAGGGTTTAAGTTCAGGGTTAGTACCTAGTTATTATCACATTATTGTAAATACAGTCACACTTTAGATTGAGAATTCTCACTATTAACTAATTTTGCCTCAACAAACTCCTAATTACTAAACTCCTAGTTAGTAAGGTAGTTGTTAAGTTTAGTTGATTAAGTGATGTACAGTATGGTCATGCAGAATAAGGAATTAATATGTGCTTTATAAGTACTAACAGCCTATATGCATGCTAATAAGCAACTAGTTCATAGTGAGAATTGGACCCTAAGGTGTTACCGTAATTACTATAACAAGTACATAATATGTATATGCAGAACCGGAGTGTAAAATAAAGTGCTACTGAATTTTTTTATTTTATCACAGCATTATATTGATTTTATGATTGACTGTAAGTGTAAACACTGTGTTTTTTGTTATTCTATTGGTTTTGTTATTCTATCAAAGTATTGCTATTTATTGTGGTGGTCCAACAGGGCAATATTGGCTTAAGCAGGGGATGAGTTGTTTGTGCAAACCAAGGGCACGATGCTGTAACTCGGGCACTTTTATTTGATTTGATTTTCTCATTTTGTTATTATTTTATTATGAAAAATATTATAACATGTTGATATGTTGAATGATAGATTAACATGTTGAACATGTTGAATAGTTTACCCTAGAGTGAAGCAAATCATTTCAATATTTATTGTGTAGAGATTAAATCTGTTTTTTACTAAAATTACAAGTTGTGGCATAATTTCCACCGTAACCAACATTTTTCCCAATTTTTTTTTTACTTTGTGTACTTGTTAGAAAGTCAAGAGTGATAACAATCAACATTCAAGCTGTAAAATTATTAACAAAAAGAAAGAAAAAATATATATTATTTAATTGTGTGTATTTAAGATGCATGCTAGGCATGAAATTACCATTACCAAGACAAATGGTTTGCCATTTAATTCAAGAATCAAATATAATACAGTACATCATGTGGTGGAAATTTTCATGAATACTATTTTTTTTTTTTTTTTACAAACTTCTCCTGGTAAGTACATACAGTGTTAGACAGTGTTCATAAAAATGTGATTAAACCACTGAGTGTATGAAAAGTGTTTTTATGAGAGTTTTTTTAGGGCCTAAAGTGCTATATTGAAGAAACGCCCATCTGTATCATCTTTATTCATTTATATAAGGCACAAACTACAACTTCATCTTCATTGTCGGCTTTATTATTATGTTGCCTCTTCAAATTGAGCTTGTGTTGCTTTTAGTTCTGTTTTGTCCTGAAACTTGAATTTATTTCTTAATTTAGTAGTACAGTGCAAGTAGCCAGATGGTGGGCTTTGATACCCATATTTATGAAAAAAAGCAGGCATGTTTTCTGTCAAATTGTTTTGTAATAAATATAAATGACATAAATTATACTATATATTATATTAGAGGAGATGTGTAACATTTTTGAAGAGCTGTTAACCGTGGACCATCTATGGCCCAATCATGGCATTTAAAGTCGAGGGGCCGGTAATGTCACAGTTACCAGCTGGTGTGCCCAAGGTTGACTACCAGAGGGCACTCCTTCTCTGACCTTTGACACTCAGCCATGAACTTCAGTTCCCATAATCCTTTGCCCGGACTCATCACTAATTATTGCATTCACCTGTGTCATTATATTGTTTGTCTCACCCTATTTATACCATGTTCTCTCTGCCATTTCTCATCGAGGTTTTGTAATTGTCACACAGCATTCCTGAGCACTCTCCCTTGTCTTTTGTTCTTTTGTGGATTGTTTGTAAGTGTTTTTGACCCTTTGTCTGCCATGACTACGATTCTGAATTTTCCAATAAAGCTGGTTGGCTTGGATCTCACCGAGTCTCAGAGCTATGTGTGACAGGTGCAACCCTATAGCTAAAGAAATAATCTTAGTGTTGAAGGTGCAGTATGTAATATTGACAGCTATTAAAAATATTGGAGATGGACGCGATCATGACTAAGAAAAGAGGCCAACTTGGCATGTAAGTAAGGCATGTAACTTGAGGTAAGTAGTTTTAAGTGTTAGCACCATATCACATTGATTTCATGTTGCATTTTTATTGGTTGATCAGTAGACGTTAAAATGCTAAATCAAGCTACATTTCTGACACTGTCAGAAAATTATCGCAGACTATATTTGGTCGCAAGTCTATGACAACGGCCGTCTTTGAACCTCTCTTACTGTACGGAGTAGGATCAGCGTTTAGGAGCTACGACTACAGAAATCGCCACGATTGGTTATCTTTCGCCTGGGACAGCTCAATCTTAGAATCAAAATTTTTGAATCTGCGATCTCTGACCCAGTTTGTTTGCTGGCTTCCATGGCTGTAATACGCTGTGTTTTCCACCAACTGGCAACCCGGGGTTTCAAAATGCTATTGGCTAAATTGTCAGCGAGCGGGATCACAGACCAAAACAAAAATAGACATTCTGACACGGAACGTACATTTTTTTTTTTAAAGCTGAATAGCATTGTTGTTCAGAGAAACGATTATGTGAACTCGGCATGTTTCCTTAAATATATGCAAACATAGTATGGTTTTTATGCTTCAGTAAAGTCAAAAAGTGACATAAAGCACCTTTTTAAAGAGGCAAAGATCTTCCGGGGTTGCCTGCATCAGCCGATCAACTGTCTTTGAGAAGAATGGGAATGCTGGGTATATTTTTTTAAACGTTTCATTTGGTGCTAATGGTGTAGAAATTGCATAATTCACAGTTAAATATTTAGATGATCAATCTAATAATAATTCCCTGCACAAAATTGTAACAAACTTTCTTTTGTGTAATTACAACAGCGGTGTTAGACATCCATGTGAAATTCTTTATCTATAAAGAAAAATTTGTTCTGTAAAACGAAGATATCGTCTATGCAACACACAAAAAAATATATATTACTAAGTAAAAATGTTATTAAAAACATAACATAATGGCTTTATAATTTTTTTTATATTGGCATGTACATTATTAAACTAACTTGAATGTCTTATACTACACTGGAGCACGCACTTCCTGCCTGGTGTTGAATTAATAGGACTGCTGGAACAGTCCTTGGCCACTATTGCACACTAAATCTGAATGAGAATGTGAATTCCTCTGACATAATCTCACTCTTGCATTATTCATGGGGTGACAGAGAGACATACCGAGCAAGAGAGAAAGCTGTGACACGCAGTAGATGTGAGAACCGGAGAGCCTCCCCATCCCCATCAACAGATGAGCCCACCTGTTTCCCTCCAAAACCTCTCTCTCCCTCTCACACTCTTTTTCTCACCTTCTCCCTCTCCCTGGTCTGCTGTCTGTTCTCACATCCTTTGGATCTTCGTGAAGCCTATGAGTGAGTTTCTCTCGGGGAGGAGGAAGGAGAGGGGGCGACGTGCATGATGTTGTGTATCTGCATTCTGGCTGCAACTGTGCCTTCCATTCGCACTTAATCTGTCAAGATTTTCCCCCTCCTCACACATGAGATCGGTGCACAAGTATACTGGCACTGGGAGAGAGAGCGAGAGAAAAGAGAGAGACAGAAGGAGAGAGAGTGCGAGAGAGAGAGAGAGAGAGAGGCTGTGTGTGCCTCAGACTGCGCAGTGATGCCTTGGCAGCTTCGGGAATCAGGCGCACGTTCGTTTCAGTAATATCCTCTTATTCCTTCTTCCAGGCTTCAGAAGAGGAGATGCAGACCATAAGGTAAGAGGCTTCACCTTTCTGTCGTTTTCTATTCTTCTACCCCTCTTTTTCTCTTCCTTTTATTGATGACGCTCTTTAAATGCCTGTTAAAGCAGTTTAAAGCAGGACTGCAGCAGGAATTCACCCTCGTGATGATGTAGGAAGCAGGAATTGCCCGCGTTCTCCACCACAAAATAGGGGTTTAGTTAGTTAAAAAAATCTCCAGCTTCTTTTGAAAGCTCAGTTGTTTTGGTTGGTTATGTGTCATAGACCACATCCATATGACTATTTACATTTGCATTTCAGAATGTGCATGTTTCGTTTCCCTCTTTCCCAAGCATATAAATTGATCGGAGAAGACCTGTAGAGAGATAGCATAGGCGCATACTGGCCATTCCCAAACTGAACTGCGCCTTTCCATTGGCTGGAGAATATTCAAGCTGTGCATGTGCTGTCATCAGATCGCTGTTCCCTAAGGCGACATGAGAGATGGGGCTCGGGAAATTATTTATGAGCATGCTAGGTATTCACTGCTGCTGCTGTATATTATAGTATAGAAGTCATGTGGGGGGAAAAGGGATGACTCAAGCTCTGTGAAGGAAACTGGATGGATTTATTGGGGGTTTCCCCTTCTTCCCATGAATTATTGATAAATCACAGGGAGAAACAGAAATGTTTCGAGTCATGCTGATGGATTTTAGCTTACTTGTCTTCGTGTTGCTAAGAGATTTGAGAAACTGCAAAGTAAAGGTGCTTGCCAGGACTCGGCACTTGTCACAGTGGATCACTGCGATTGGCAAAGATGATGTCAGTTTGCAGAACAGGAGTCCAACATTCACTGTCTAAACATTTATTTACAGATTAAATTTACTGCAATGAATACATTAAAATGCAATCAAACATGGAAGATATACTGTAGAAGTTTAGTTTAGTCTAGTTTCGTTTATTTGTATAGCACATTTAAAAACAATGTGAGTTGGCCAAAGTGGCTTCCATTAAAACAAAATTCTAACAGCATAAATAGCCACAAATACAGAAAAAAATAAACACCAAACCAAATACAATTAAAATGCAAGACAACAGTAAGAAGAAGAACATTGGTAGACTCAATCATCCATGTGCAATCACAGTAGGGGATGCAGTTCTCGGGTACTCAAGTCTAGAACAATGCCGGGCAACTCTGGGCAAACCCTCGAGTTCCAGTTTCCTGCAAACTCACCTGCCTGTAGCTTTCTAGTAATCCTGGAAAACTTGATTAGCTTGTTCAGATGTATGGATTGAGGATTGGGGTTGGAACTAAACTCTGCAGGACAGTGGATCTTCAGGGCCAGAGTTGAGAATGCCTGCTCTAGTATTGGTTCCCTCCCATCCCTGGTCCTGGAGTCCACCCAACACTGCACATTCTGTCTTATCTGACTCTCCCATCTGAGGTCTTTACTATTGAACTGATGAGTTGAATGAGGTGTGTTTGATTAGGGAGACATCTAAGGGCACGTTTACATGATAATGATGTACTAAAACTGGGAAAAAAAACTCCTTCGCATTTTCGGTGTACAACAGACAACATTGTCAAAATGAACCCCCTACACAGGGATCTGCGAAACCGACTAAAAACACTATATTATTCTGCCAGGCCAGTAGTTGTCGATGTTACTTTGTAAAGGAACGCTACGCACCTATAGACTGAACACATAATATGCATGTACATGTCATCGTTTCACAAATTTGTGTTTTTGTAGTTTACATAGAGACGATAACGGTGTCAGTTTCAAAGACTTGCACTTTGAAACCCGGTTTCAAACCCGTATCCTTTTTTTTTTTTTTTTTTCGTTTTCAGGCCCCCAAAACGCTGATGTCATGTAAATGAACGGCCAAAAAGCACACAACTTTTTAAGTTTTTTGTTGAAAACAGTGTTGTGTAAACGGCCCCAAAATGTGCAGTGCCGGGGTAACTCCAGGACCACTGGTCTAGTATATGCAATGTTTTAAATTACAGTGCACCAAATTATAATCTGTCAATTTTGATCCTGCCTGAGCTGGATTTGATAATTAACAACTCATTTTAATTGATTAGATGGGAAGCAGTTGGATAATTTCCATTAAAAGCTGCATAGATGAAGTTGCTGCATTGTGTGGAATAACCATATGCAAAATATGCTGATGTCTGGATCTTTAGGTCGGCAATGGTGATGCATGAGGGGTGGTGGACAGAATATGCACACATAAGGTGAAACACCAATTATCATCCCAATTTATTGCAAATGGCCAATGTGGTCTTGACCCCTCAGTGCAGCAAATCTGATGTAACACACTGAAATCACTACTTCTTGGTCCTTTTCTCTTCTTCTACAGAGTAGGAATTGCATCATTCACGTTTATTTCAGATATTTAATTTCAAAGGACAGGAAGTAACATTTGTTCAAGTCACTATATAAATAACCATAATAATATATTTTTGTGTGTGTGTGTGCGCGACTGCGCGCGTGCATGAAATCTATTAAGTCTGGACACAATATATATATATATATATATATATATATATATATATATATAAATATATATATTATTATTAAAATTGGTAGGTTAAAGAAAATGCAACACACTTCTATGATGGCTTTCTTATATTACATTAATGAGAATTAGGGAGAATGTGCTCACATTGGAAAAAAAAAATCTTAATGCAAATTAGGCTTTTTTAATGGGGGGCTGGCTTGGGGATAAAATATGTATAGAAATATATCACAAGATGTGTATGAGACTATTGGAGTTAATTTCAATAACTTAAGTTAACAAAGACCAAAAAATAATGCTACACCCCTGAATGTCATCAAAATAGTATTAAAAATTACTTCTGATCATATGGTCTACAAGACTGTCCAAAACTGTTGCATATATGATCATTCTGTTGGTTTCAGTTGATGTTGTTTTGTGTATTAACTCCATCAGTTGAATGATATCTGCAATGATGTGGCTGAAAACAATCCATGTTTTGCAGCCTTGGGCTCTGATGTTCTCTGTCTGTTCTGAAGGGTCGTTTATTATAACATGTTTTAAATCAATCAGTGCTGCTATTTTTAACACATGTGAGCTCGTCTGTTTGCTCTTGTATGTGTTCAAATGCCCACATGTTCAGAAATTCTTTCGTAACGTTCAACCTGCCAACATTCAGGCTTAATATTTTATGTCAGATCCCTGCTTCTCAGAGGTATTGGTGGTGTGTGCATGTGTATTTTTGAATTTGTTTAAAAACACGAGGAATGTATACATCAATGAAATTGTTGAGTCTCACCAAACTGCCAAGAACATGCACAACTTATATTTTGCTTAAAGAAAAATACTCATATATATTTAGGACCATTAGTACACCAGTGTTGGGTGTAGTAAATTTCTAAGTTATCAAATTACTGTAATTTAATTACTTTTCCTTGAAAAAGTAAAGTAAGGGATTACTCTTATTTTTTTCTGTAATTTATTTACAGTTACTTCTGATGTAATGCATTAAATATTTTATAGAAAAATTATACATACAAATATTTAAAACATTTTGTTTCACCTATACAGGACAACTGCTCTCTTTGGATAAGCGGCAGCACCGATGCAGATTTAAATGTGAATAGACAGGCGAATCATTGTCATTTATCAATGAGATTGCATGGAAGTTTGAATTGAGATCTTGATCTTTTAACGATTAATCGTGCAGCTCAAGTAGCAAGTAATTAATAACTTTTTTAAAGTCACTTACCCTACTCTGGGTAACCTGTCCACCATCCTTTGGGTTTTTGAAAAGCTTTGCGTACAGACGACAACGTTGTCAAAAATAATCTCAGTTCAAAAGGATCCACAAAAACGATTGAAAGCACTGTATTCTGCTGCCAGGCCAGTAGTTGGCGATGTCACTTTTTAAAGAAACACTACACGCCTACAGACTGAACACAAAATACGCATGCGCATGACGTCACCGGTTTCACTATTCGTTTTTCTAGTTAGAAAAGTTTTATAAATGGCCCTTCGTTTTGAAAGTACCAAATCACATAGGTATTAAGCATTGATGAAAACCTTAACCTGACCAAAAAGTTCCTCCGGGATGACACATTCCATTCTCATTCGGTGTCAGGACATGATGGCGTCCCAGCAAACTTTCCTATCCTAATTTTCCACAAAAATGTATCTCATCCCAGAGCAAAAATGACTCCCAGTTGATTTGCTGGGCACCATGACACATTTTATCATGGCCCCGGGCACAACGTGTTGCTGCTGCTTCCTGGAATCCCATTCCACCCATCAGATATCCGTTGCTCATCCTCAATTCTGCCCGGATAGACTGTCCTGATTCATCTCCTTTTCGTTTATCTGCCATCTGCAGGCCGCATAATCCACTTAAACCATAATTATTCCCCGCTGTTTGCAAGTGGGTGGCTGGTGGAAGGAGGGATGAAATGAGATTGAAAGTGAGAGTGAGAGATAGAGGCGAGAAAGACAGAGAGAGTAACAACAAAAAATCAAGTCAGTGCAGATAAATGACTGGATTATTCCAGTGTGGCTTGTGTGAGTTTTTGGCTTTTCTTTTTAAAGTCAGAATGAAATGGCATTCACAAATCGTTGCACTTCCATAACATGAATATTTTTATATAGAAAAAAAAATGTAGTGCAGGACTTGATTGTAGCTATTGGGAATTGAGCGCATTGTAAAAAGTGGGCGTTTCATGCCAGAAAGGAGCCAGACCTGAATGCGTGTTTACAGTTGATTGTGGAGGAGTACTTCCGTCTTGATTTTTGAGGAGGATTTTTGGCCGGGAATGTGGAGAATGAAGCTCAAAGTTGTGTTTGCTACTGAAATAATGCGTAAATATTTATCTAGGCTGGTTCGGCTTTTGCTTAACGTTAATTGTTGATGTGTGGGGCAAACATTTTTTTTCATAGTTTCATTTTGCACTTTTTCCTTCAATCGGAATGACATGAATAATGAAACCATGAATGTGAGAAATTAAACAAGTCGCGATTGCGACTAAAATGGTCACAGATGCACAGTGCTGGGTAGTAAGTAACTGATTACATGTAATCTGGATTACGTAATCGGATTAAAAAAAATCAATACTTGCAATTAGATTTTATTGCATTTTAAAATACTAATAATCAGTCGGCAGTTACTTTTTTACTGAGTCAAGTCACCTTTATTCATATAGCGCTTTTACAATACAGATTGTTTTAAAGCAGCTTTACAGCGATAAATGGTATTATTCAAATGTTGATTACATGATTCATTAATATTCACAAAACGGCAGTAGATTGATTTTTTTTTTTAATCTTTTTTATACTTTGTATTTTTTATCAATTTGGTACAATATTATACTATTAAACAAATATGAACAAACTAGGTCAAAATCTAAAAGTAATTAAAGTAGTCGTTACTAAGTAATTTACTGCAACAGTAAGATATTTTTGTTTTAAGAAATGAATACATTTATTTTTTATCAAGGACAAAATAAACTGATGAAAAGTGACAGTAAATACACAGGCTACTAAACAATTTCTATTTCAAATGCTGTTCTTTTAAACTTTCTATTCATCAAAGAATCCTGTAAAACACGTATCACAGTTTCCACAAAAATATTATGTACTTCAACATTGACAATAATAAGAAATGTTTTTTTTTTTAAAAAGGAACAAACTTTTCCTGGTCCACATTGACATCCGTAGTATAAAAAAAAATACTATGGAAATATGTTGTTACTGAATAAAGATACATATTCAAAGCACACACACACACACAACACACACACACACACACACACACACACACACACACACACACACACACACACACACACACACACACACACACACACACACATATTATTATTATTATTATTAGAGTAAACGTTGTACAAATGTCACATGAGATGCAATTGGCTAATTTTGTTGCCATGTTTACTTTGAACTCAGACAGTTTGACTGTTGTTTAGTTGATTCCCGAGTGTTTGGTGCATCTTGGAGTCTATGTCTATGCAGCAGTGAGTGCGTTTGTGATGAGGGGTTTCCTGGGAGATAATCGCCTTGCGTTGAGAAGTGCAGAATACAAAGTGGATGTGATCTGAGAGGCCGTTTCACACCTCTCGTTTTCTGTCGCTCTCATTCCTTTCTTCCATCTCACTCCTGCCCCTCTAATCTTCCAGCTCCACTTGTCTTTCATTCCCTCCCCTCGCACCTCTAAAATGTCAGCTGCTCTTTCCGAAAGATCAAATGCAGCCAATGCAGTGGATGCAGCCCCTCGTGATATAAGACGCATTGACTTCGATGGCCTGCTGTGGGAGTATACTTGCCCCTCGTGATGTGGTAAATGTTAGTGGGCGAGGATTTAGGGAGATGTGTTATATTGACGCCCTGCAGTGATTCAGATGGGAGAGGGAAAAAAAGTGTGTGTGTGCGATGAGTCAGAGGTGGGGGAAACCAAAGAGAAATGGATAATCAGTTGTTGCAAAAAAGCTCTCCATCCTTACCTGATGGACTAGATGGAAATAAGGACAGGAAAACTGTATGTCTTTTATTGAGAGTGTTTGTTCAAAAATAAAATCAGACAAGTAAAAAAACAAATGCATAAGGTAGCCTACTTTCCATATAGGGTTAAATATGGTTTTATATATATATATATATATATATATATATATATATATATATATATATATATATATATATGTGTGTATATGTGTGTGTGTATATATATCAAATCAAAGATGCATAAACCAGGTGTAGTTGGTGCTGTAATTTTGAGATTTAAGAAAGCTTTTGGGACTGTAAATGTTTTTTTGTTGTTGTTTTTTTGCTTTAAATTTTACTTCTAATGTAATTTTTTCAATTGAGGCCATAATGTGGTTTAAATCATATTTATAAAATTGCAAGGGTTATAAACACAACATCAGAATATTTTGATTCTAATATTGGAGTCCCACAATGATCTATCTTAGGCCCACTGTTGTTATGTAAATTATTTACCAAATGTCTGCCTGTCAAATGTATGCTAATGATTTTTTTTTTGTGCGTAAATGCAAAAAGTCAGCAACAGGCTCAGAATTTTACTTTTACGATGGATCAGGTTTCACAATGGCTAACTAAATGTTGTTTACGCCTTATTGCCAAGAATACCATTAGTATGTTTTTTTTAAAGGGTACCTATCATGGAATTTTGAAAATTACCTTTCATGTAGTGTGTAACATAGATCTAAGTGAACGAAAACATCCTGCAAAGTTTTAAATATGAAAGTTCACCGTATACAAAGTTATTATCTCTCAAAAGTAAGAGTCGACTCTGAGTCGTTGATATGAATCGATAGACGAACGATGCACTTTCGTACGTCACTTGTCCAAGTTATTTGAATAAGATACGCCCACTCATTGCATTAGGAGACACCAGGGAAAACATCATGTCGACGAGACGCTGCTGTGTTTTGAAGTGCGACGCAAAAGCAAACTTTTTTCATCTGCCCAGTGAGGAGCATTTGAAGACAGTGGCTACAGTTCATAACTATACCACAGAAGTATTATAGCCCGAACTTGTTCTGTGTTCGCGTCATTTTGAAGATGATTGCTTCACAAACCTAAATGCTATAGGGAATGTGGAGATGACGTCACGCCGTGTTGCATTATGGGTCCGCCGCCATATTTACAGGATCGCGCCCAATACCGCTGTATTTAAATGCATGTGTTGGAGGCTGTGCTTGGATTTTCTGTCGATATTTTAATAAACGTCGATATGGTTGTTCAGTTCAACTGCCATAGCAGGTCACACGATCGTTCAGGGAGGAAACTGAACAACGGAGTATGTTTTTTCACCTTTCTTTCTTGGAAAAAACAACAAGGAAAGCAGGTCGAGGAGCTGACGAGAAGACGCCGGATCGCCGCAATCATGAGGAAAAACTTACTTATTGTCCTCCACTGCATGCTACGTTTGTTAAAAGTTGTACAAAGCAAGAGGTTGTGTATTGTATATTCCTTGATGACTAACATTTAGGAGAATAGTTGATGAATGATGTTGAATTTGCGGTTAATGTGTTAGCAGCAGATGATGAAGCCAGGACACATATGAATCAAATTATATTTATTTTCAATTAACAATTTGCTTTGATATTCTGTACATCTTTTTACATGCCTTTTTTAAAATGTCTGTGAATCATGATTTTATATAATAAATACATTAAGTGAGTTCTCTGTTTCTGTACTGATTGCATCCACAAAGACCCTTTAAGTACACATAATAATGGGCAAAGATACATTACTTTTAAAATAAACGACCAAATACTCTCATTTTTACACGTGTCAACATTAAATGATGACAACAAGGCACAGTTGTATTTAACAAGTTACCACATCTTGTGGCATTATAAAGTAATGTACACTTTTTTTTCTTGCACAACCTATGAAAACTTAACATATGCTGAAAATAGCAAGCTAACATTAACTACGATAGCTGCTTTTCAGGTAAAATAGCTTGAGCTTTATGTACAATAATCAACTTAGCATAGGCTTCGAACACCAACACTAAATCAGATGTATCAACGTTTTTTTTATCGCGGATAGTTTGTCCAAATAGTTTTTTGACAGTGGCATTTAGTTTATCCCAGTAGGGCCCCTTCTCCTTTTCTTTAAACATCTCCATTTCTTCCGTTCTTCTTCAATTTTACCTCGTTTTAGCCAAACACCCACTATTATACCGAAGGTAAACAGAGATCGTGCCTGTAAAGATGGCGGCCACGTCCCATAATGCAACACGGCGTGACGTACCTCCGCATTCCCTATAAAGTATGAATTTGCGAGGCGGCTGATACTGAAGGAGGGAGGTTCAGTACCGAGTTTATTTGGATCAGCTTCCTTCTCCGAATCACAATCTGTAAGTAGGCTGTTGCTTTTATGTTTGTATCATGTTCTATAATTATTTTGTGTGTTGTGTACGCACAGGCACAGCGCAGCTGCTAGCAGCTAACTTAGGTCTTCAATGTCAATTGTATTGAAATATGTGAAGTGTTTGTCGTTGTTAATGGAGTTGTCACAGGGCTCTCGAGTGTCACGCATCACGCATTGAGCGTGACAGTCACTCATTTCAGTCTTTTGTCACGCTCTCCGGCCACACATTGTATTTCTCACGCTGAAAAACTATTTGTAATATATTTAATATGCCGCAATGCCCAAAACTCACTCACTGTGGAACCGGCAGGATTCAAGCGCGTCTCCTCCAGTGTTGCCAGGTCCGTATGCCTGCACTGTTTCCGCGTTGTTTGTGTAGTGCACGCTGGTTGACGCGATTGTTTTATCCACTGGAACATGATTGTTATTGAGGAAACACCCGGGAACGCTATTTGAATATTTTTGGCCGTGATTGGGTTAGTTTGATGAGCAATTGGGCTGGTTTTGTTGTGCAGACCTGGCAACCCTGGTCTCCTCTGGTGTTGTTCGTCTGGTGTTGTTAGCCAATCAGAAAATAGCACTGTTGTATCTGGGTAAGATCTAGCGCAACAACCAATGACACCCCGTCGGCTGGGTGTCTAAAATATCACCACAGATTAGCGTCACGCAAAGGCGGGGTTTGGAAAAATGACTCGCTAAACGATTCATATGGGAGTCGGTGAGCAAATCAGGTAAAAATAAATGCATATTATAAGACAACAAAAGTGTTTTTTGTCATTGCATGCTTGTAAAACTGTTGTTGGGGACTCCCAGAACAATATTAGGAACATTTTAAATGCCATAATAGGTACCCTTTAAGTGCAAATTATGAATCAAAAGCAGAAGTGTTTGTCCAGGGATATAAACTTTCAATGAAATATTTAGAAATAATAACAGATTCTCAGAAGAAGAAAAAAAAGTGAAGTGTGAAAAGTTACCACAGTGTCATTTAATTTAGCCAATTTTAGATTTTTTAGAAATAGTTTGGAAGGAAGAAGCAGCTTTATGAACTCCACGATTCTTCCACATATCACATACTGTATAACAACCTGGACACAAACTTGCAAGTCTTAAACCGGTTGAAAATATTAATAAACAAGCTCTTAAGGTAATCATTGTATTGTTTTAACTAAGTTTTATTTTTTGAGATGGAAACATTTGAGATAATATTCATAGCATCAACCTACCAAGGGATTACGGATGAAAATTTGGCAATATCTGGCGCATTTTATATATTGATGCATTATTAATGTGTATTGTCCTTGCTTAAATAAACAAATAAATAAAAAATTGGTATCCTATTTGTGTGTAGATTAATCCAAAACAGAGCGTGAGGCAGAAGGATTGTGATTCCACGGAGCTATAACCCTAAATATTCACATATATGTTGTTTCAGTTGTTTCAACTAATGGCTGCGTTCCAGACGAGGTTGGACGTGGGAATATTGCAAATTAAAGGGTACCTATTATGGCATTTAAAATGTTCGTAATATTGTTTTGGGAGTCCCCAACAACAGTTTTACATGCATGACAAAAATCACTTTTGTTGTCTTATAATATGCAAATTTTTTTTTACCTGATTTGCTCACCGACTCCCAAATGATTCGTTCAACGACTCATTTTTCCAAACCCCTCCTTTGCGTGACGCTAATCTGCGGTGATTGGTCAGATGACCCAGTCAGTTATTGTTTGCGTTAGCCCAACGCATGAACATATTGATAAAGCACTGGAGTACTACAAGACGCTCTATTCTTTATGACAACTCCAATAATGACAAACATTTCACATATTTCAAAAAAATTGACATTGGAGACCTAGAAGCTGTGCTGAGCGTAACTTACACAACACACACATACTTATTGAGCATGCTACAAAACGCATACAAGCAACAATTATTAATAATACTTACTGGTTGTGATTCGGATGAGGAAGCTGATCCAAATAAAACTGGTACTGAACCTTCCTTCAGTATCAGCCGGCTCGCGAATCCACACTTGAAAGCATTTATGTTTGTAAAGGAATCACAACAACACACAATCGAACACAGGTTCGGCTATACTTGTGTGGTATAGTTGTAAATATAAACTCTAGCCACTGATTCTTCACATGCTCGTCCCTGGGCAGTGAAAAAAAGGTCGCTTTTGATTCGCACTTCAGAACACAGCGTCTTGTTGTCGACATGATGTTTTGAAGTTTCACTGGTGTGGGCAAAGTGGGCGTATCTTATTCAAATAACTTGTCAAGTTGACATCATCTAGATAGAGAAAAAGCATCGTTCGTCTATCGATTCATATCAGCGACTCAGAGTCGACTCTTACCTTTGAGAGACAATAACTTTGTATACGGTGAACTTTCATATATAAAACTTTGCAGGATGTTTTTGTTCACTTAGATCTATGTTACACACTACATGAAAGGACATTTTCAAAATTCCATAATAGGTACCCTTTAAATGTCTCACATCAGACCTCTGAGTTCCAGGCAATCAGACATGTTCACATGTTGAATCCATGATGTCGCCACGACACCGAGTGCATATCATGTTTTTGTATAATAATTATGGCAAAAACAGAATAAAAACTACTTAAAATCGCTTTGAAATCAGCTGTTGAACAGCAAAAACTAAGGAATTATTACATAAACTTAATGTCTAATGTTAAAGTTTGTTTCTACATTTATGCTCATCGGAAGCAGGACTTGCAACATCTTGGAAGTGACGTCAAATGACACGTCTCACTGAGGTTGGGGTTGATCGATGTATCTCGAGTTCGCATGTCGAATGTCCGAATTTGAGTGGCGTTCCAGACGTTATTTCCAAGAACGAGAAATTCCAGAGTCCAAGCTGTCTGGAACACAGCATAAGAAAAACAGCTCAAATTGATCATTAACAAGACAATGAAGAGGCTATTAGAAACCATGGTAACAAACGAATGAATGTGAACTGAGGGGTCGTTTACACAACACCGTTTTCAACTCAAAACGGAAAACGTTTTATGCATTTTGGCCATTAATTTACACGACAATGGCATTTTGGGGGTCTGAAAACGGGTTTCAAAGTGCACGTTTTTCAAAACGAGTGTTTTCACTCGTGTTTCTTTACAAAGTGACATCGCCAACTAATGGCCTGGCAGAATAATACAGCATTTTAGTTGTTTTCGCAGATCTTTACGTGAAAAACAAAAGGAAAAAAGGAAAAACATTTCCTTTTTTTGTACATCATTGTCGTGTTAACGCACGATTGCATTAAACTAAACAGGACATGATCGTGACACAATAACCATGTTTTACCATATGTTCGATTATTTTATTAACTAACATTTTAACATATAAATAACTGCTAGAAGGGTTATTAATAAAATCATAATAAACATTGCTATATGGCAATACTGTACCACAATGGAAAATGGTCAAAAAAGTAGTTTTTCTATAGAATTATGATTTTCTTATTTAATTGCCCATTTCTTTTTGAAATTTATAGATTTATATTGGAAAAATAAGTAGATCCCTGTCCTTTAATCCATATCATTCCCAATAATTTGGCTCACTCTTATCACATGGAAGAGCTTCCTATTAAAATGTTGCTGTATTCATTTTCTGAAAAGAAGAAATAAAATTGTTATTTATACATAAATACAACTATAATACAATAAACACTTCAAATAAATAAACTGCAATCATATTCTTGATGCTACAATCTATAAAAAAAAATCCAATGGGGAAATACATTGCTGCAATTCGTACAGCTTTGCCATACAGCAACACACATACCTATTTTTCCACAGCATTGCCACGCGGAAACATTGATATTTTCTCAATTTACAGTAAAACTATGTTAGACAAAGTTGATTTGTGAATAAAAATATCTAATTTACTTATTTTAGACGCTGCAATAAAATCCCCCTTGAGAAGAGGTGTTTAGAAATGAGGTTAATAGAGCAATTTCTGGAGCACTTCAACAGGTGTCTTCCGTGTGCGGGTGACGGTGGGAAAGAGAGGGACGGGACCTAAAAACAGCACATCATTGGCTGCTCTTTTAATTCCCAAAGTGCAATATATTGTATTTTATTTCTAATTAACAAGAAAACGAGTAGAAATTAATTTGTGCCTTATGGCAACACCGGACCATAAAGGGTTAAGCTAGTTGCCAAGGAAACATTTCTCATTTTCATTTCATTTAAGTTGAAGTAATTCAATAAATTAAACTAAATAAACGGAATCTAAACTATACAGACATAAGAAAACAATAGAAATTACAAAAAACTTTCTAATGCAGATAATCTAAAAATAAAAATCCAATCCAAATTATTAACAAGAACTCTGCCAATGAAATAAATAGCATTGACTAATGCATATGAAATTAAACCACTTCAAATATCTGCAAAAGTCTCGTTGTATCTTGTCGCATAATTACACACACAATCCTAATCCCAATTGTGCACCCCAAAATCTTGCCCCACCAGAGTATGGTGCAACATTGCAACATTTGGTAGCCGCCAATTAAAATCATACCACAATGCAGTATTATTATGTAAGTTATTTTAGTTAAAACTGAATTGAATTATTTACTCGTTGTAATTGTTAAAACATAATATTTTGCTGTGTTTCACGTTTTGCTTGTCTCCCTATTACAGGAAAATCGATTATTTCTTTAAATTTGGACCATCATTTGGACCCTTTCTATTATATGGTGGAATAATCTCATTAAATCTTCTCAAAATTTGCAGATATAGTGACTGCATTCACACAAGCTCAAACATTCAGCCATGTTACTAACTGTAAGAAAAATTATCAAACACTTATTTTCTCCAATATACAGTATAAGTTTTGGTCCCCAAAGTATCATCTGAGTCATAGTTAAATTTAGGCAAACTCTGTTAACTATGACTATGTTTCCTTCCACATATTTTTACGTGCATTTTGGAATATTACATTAAAAAAAACTTTCTAAAAATTTCTAAAAATGCAGATTAATTGAGGCAGATCATTTCTTGTCCGTTAAGAAAACACGCTCATAAATTTCCAACAAATTCCATTTTATTACAGATATTGTGTGCCAAATTCCCAGGAAGTTACTATTTTGTTTTCTTGAACACATGGGATGGAAACGGTGCTTTATTCACAAATGTTTTATATTGCACTAAGTTAAAGGAAAAATATCCTTTATCCATAAGGAAAAATAGCTATTGTATACTGCCCTACAAAGGCAAAAGACCTTAACTCACCAGAGTGTGAAACTGAGAAAAATGACTTTAAAGTTTTTTTGTTGTCCAGCCAATTGTATGATAGGTAGGACACTGAAAATTTGCAAAGTAGTTGTCATAATGAATATATTTATGTACATAAAAAAATTTGAGGTCAAACTTGACCTTTGACCCTTATTCGGAAGTTACTGTATTCTGCCTTTGCATTATCTGCAAAACAATAATGGGTCATACAAAGGCAAAATACCTTAACTTCTAATTTAATGACCATTTTGACTTTTATCACTCTATACAAACATTTCTATGATAACAATGATAGCCTTAAAATTACATTTAGTGAGTTCTGTCTAGTAAGGCTTAATATTACATCAATAGAATATTACAAAATAAAAAATAATGAGAAGGCTATTATCTGTACTGGATCATTTTAAAACGTTATCGCTGTACTTAATTTAAGTAAAATAACTCAAGAGGTACTGTTAAAGTAACCTTCCACAAATATTTCTTACATTTGAGATTTGGCTATGCCAGTAATATGTAGACGCCTCTTTCTCAAATACCATTCACCCTTTTCTGACAGAACGTATAGGAATATGCTTATATCTAATGACATTGTGAGTATGTTTTCCAGAATCAATAAAAAAACTTTTCCTGGACAGAATTGATATAGTCAGTTTATGACAGTTTACAAAGAAGGGAGTCTAACAACAAACTAATTACATATAGGCATAACAACTTCAGCGCGGCAAACACATCGCTGGTGGGTAAAACAAAGGCATAGTGCCTTAACTCCACTGTAACTTAGGCATTCTAGAGTGCAGCGGAACAAAGCTAAAAGACTCTAACTGATGTTAAGGGCTTCTGCCTTTGCTTTCCCTCTGATTTTGGAAGTTATGGCAAAAACAACATCTTATTTTTAGCAGAAAAGAACAAAATTGACACAAGATATTTTTCCACATGATAAAACTGATGTCCATTGTTCCAAATATGGCAAAAACTCATTTTGACCAAAATTGAAGTTAAGGTCTTTTGCCTTTGCACGGCAGTATACCTGTTTTGTTTTTCATTATATATGTGTGTGTGTTTATCATATATTTATTTAATGTTTACTGCAATGTTTATAACAAAAACACATTAATCAGGGTATTAAACTGTATTCAGGCATGTTTTGATCATTTTGGGAATGGTAACCCAACTTTGGTAACAGGGTTGCAACAATTTCTTTTCAAACTTTTGATGAGTTTCAGGCCTTGTCTCGAACCCTATTAGCCAGTGGAAAGTGTGGTATAAATATTCCCCAAGCTGAAGGGCTATAGATGAACGTTCACACAAGGCTGTGCATGTGAATGTACTTTTGATGAAGTCGCAAGCTGTCTCATCGCGTTCCTACATTAATTCATCTCGTTGCTCAGGAACGCACCTGTGACCCCCAGTCACACGAAACATCAGCGCAGTGGCATCGGCCCAAAGAGGTTAATTACGCCTGTCGCTGTACACTCATTCTCGCCGCGACAGTTTCACGCATGAAGCTTCAAGATGAACCGCAAGTTTGATGACACTTTCTTAATTGCTGTGGCTATTATTTTGTAATATGATTGCAAGCGCCACCCCGGCACTCTCTTTGCTCTGTTGGCAGGATCTCCAGCGGTCTGTCAGGACTGCATGGGAAAGCTAACCTCAGACTCGAGCAGGAATAAGCCGAATAGGAAGCGGAGAATTTATACACAGAACCCTCATGAGAGGTTGCCTACTGCGAAAAACCATGAAAAAGATATATATTGGGAAAACGGCCCTTAAAACCCCTCGAAATGGTTGTAAACATCAGAAAAAGAGGTAAGGTGCTCTCTCAACCCCGTCGTCCGCCCACCACAGTCATCCCATCAGCCATGTGCATCCGTCGAGTGCCGAACTCACAGTGCTGTGACAGATTGGTTCCACCCTCACCATCATGAGTGCTGTTGCTACAAGTGTTGGGCAATGAATGTGCTATTGTACACACTACATACAGCGCGATAATCATGCTCTCCAATCCACTTGTGACTATGGAAGTGTTATTGGTTTGCTAAATAGGGCTGTTTAAAGGAATTAATAAACCAATATACGAACCAACACTTGTCCATATATAGTGGGTAACAAGTGGAACAAATTATGCAGTGTTATATACAGACCGCTGTAGATCTACTTACCTCCATCTTGTCTCCTTCATATGACAAATTCATGTGAAGTAGAGTTCGGGCTAGTTGTCACAGTCTGTGTCAGTAACTGATTTTGAGTAAAAAATACAATGGCGTATTATATTTAGAAAAGGGTAGGTTATAGGGCAAGTTGTCACGTTTTTTTTTATTAAAAATCCCCCTGAAAAAATTGGACAACTAGCTTTGGTCTGCCGTTAATCTGTCTTTCAGTTATTTTGAGATCCGGTAATAAATTGGACAGTTTCAATAGCTTTGCTAAATGTATTTTAGATCTGTCTTTTTTACCTCCGCATGTTAATCATAAACTGGCTGGCAGATTCACTGTATGATAATGAAAGCTGATTTTTGCTGGAATCAGATGAGATTGCGCACTTTGCATTCCCATTCTGATTAATTCTCATCTACCACAAAGAAAATTTCAAATAAAATACATATTTATGAGACATTTTAGGCTTATGTGAAAATTGTTCACTTAAATTAAAAGTTGTTAGAATAGGGGTTTAAATGCTAAATATAAATTAAAATGTTATATCATAAATTGTATGTTATTTCTACAGTAGGCCTGGGATTGCAAACTTTTATGTTGCATGTAATTATTTGTAGAAATGTATTATTTACAGTGTGATTAAATTCGTGAATTACAGAACCACTTGTTTTTAATATTTAATTTTTTTGTTTATTTTTAATTCACTTGCAAAAAAAGAGTGACCACTAGTGCATCGACTGAGGTGATCCCGAACGTTATTACGGCTAAGCTAAACATAATTTCAGCCGAGCGATCCCCCACACCCCCTGCTAAATGTGAATTCGGATTGTGGTAATTATATATATTATTACCACAGTGTTCTTTGACATTTATTGGAGTATTATGAATAACATATGAATATTGTAATTATTCATCATAATATTTTCATGGTACCAGCTTAATACATTTTGTAAAGGGAATTTTCCAGTCTGGCTTAAAGCCAATCCCCCCAAGTCTGTATTGAGGCAGCACAAGTGATAATAGTGTGTGAATCTGTGCGTGTGTGTGTGTTCCGCTGTGCATGTGGCCTGCTGAGAATAAGTGCATGTGTGCTCGCTTCCAAATACATGTGTGTATCGATTGTCAGTACTTTATCTCTCAGACGTGTTACATTCTCACTGCTTTAGACACGTGTTGTCTGACAGCCTGATCAAGCTTGGTTTGTGGCACGCCAGAGAAGTCATTACCGTTCACCACACATCTGTCCATCAATACAAACCCATTAAGAGCTGTCAGTGGTTTTCTTACGTATCGTAAAAAGCTGTGTTTGGCTCCATCCATCTCTCTCACCCCATCCGCTTGTGTGTTTGATCTATAAATAGATGTACATGGCATTGGTCATGTGACTAAGGATCAATGTGGGTAATGGGAAAAAAGAGTGTTGGGGCTTAAAAAGGTCATCAAACCACTCCTGACACAAGTGTTAAACTAAATGCGGTTATTGGGTTATATGACACTTATTGATCACGTCAGTGACAATGAAGCGAAATACATTCGTGAATCTGGCCCAAACTGAGGTTTTGTTTCATACAAAACAGCTTTTTTGTTTTTTTACATACCCATTATTGATCCTGAATCTCTGCCTGGTCCATGTAGAAAGGATTCAGGGAGTATTTTGTGTATGTAATCACATGCGCACCTCTATGTAGCTCTCTGCAGGAACAGAAGGAAGACCTGCGGAAGCGTCTCTCTTACACCACTCATAAGCTGGAGCTTTTAGAGCGTGAGTTTGACTCCACGAGGCAGTACCTGGAGACAGAGCTGCGCAGAGCCCAGGAGGAGCTCGACAAGTTCACAGACAAATTACGCCGGTAAGGAAAATGTACACTATCATCTGGCTTTAGAACAGTGGGGCGGTTACCATCCACATATGGATGATTTTTAAACAGGGCAATGGACTTGAAACTTGGAAATTGTCATCACTAGCCTACTTTGTACTTCATTGGTGATGGAAAAGAACATACTTTTTAGTGTGTAGCAAATATGGCAGTATGTTAGCATCTAATTCATCACTATACAAATGACTCAACTTTAAAGTAACACCAAGTAACTTTTCCTCTTCGGTCGCCCTACTGGTTGGAAACGAAATTGTCCATTGCCGCTGTCGTAAATAATTTAGCCTACCGTCGCACGCACGCTCGCTGTTTATCCAGCACGGCTTTAGAATGAACGATGTCCACAGACAAGGTAGAGTATGTTACATGATTTCATGAAAGGATGATGTATTGCGACATCAGAAACGAAGAAAAACGAAATAATGACTATTGTAGCGCTTGACGTAAAGCAGTCGAATTTAGTAGTTCTTTTTGTGCACAGGTTCCTACCCGAACCCCGAAGTTACATAGTGCCAGTAAAAGCGATACAGACCCCGTCAGGCTAAGGCAGACGTGTCATTTAACTTATTTTAAGTCGATGTACCATCACAAGGGTCTTGGAAATATATTATGAAGGTTGAAAAACTACTTAGTGTTACTTTAAGGTTAATACTGTGGTGAGAACAGATTTAGTCTTTTATTACAAGTTTCTCTCACAGAATGGTTAAATATTAGTCCGAACACAGAGCAACACGGTGTCCGAATATGCTATAATAAATAAAAAACTTATGCAAATTTTTAATAGTATATTAATTCATAGAATTCATAAAACGTATAAAACAGTAACGTAACTGACACGGTAGGTAACATGATAAAGCCTACATTGCAGATGTAGTATTTTCAGATTTAATTAATATTACACACATTCATACAATAGAACATAATTTTTAATGGTCATGAAGTTTATTCCTACTCTAATATATGATTTTTGGATGCACCTATAAAAAATCATTGTTTGTTTGTTTATTAATAGAAAAAGTCACCAAAAAGTGAACTAAAACTGCTGAAAAGAATTTCGGGGTCATATTCTGTAGACAAAAATTAAAATGGAACTTTTTGGAGGTTGAAAGTCTTCTTGTATTGGTCCCAAATGAATACAGGATGCCGCTGTAACAATGTCATACAGTGAAGTCAGAATCAGGTGTGCATCTGAATGGCTAAAAATAAAATTAAGGTTATGGATTGCCCTATAGTCAAAGCTTTAATCCTGACTTTAATCCAATAGAGAATACTTTTCACAGGGGACTTTATGAGTGTATTATAAAGGTGCATTCAGTAATTTTTTTTCTCATTAAAAAAGTTTTACCCCTAAAGAAATAAACACAAAATCAGTAACTTAAAATTCATAAAAGCTGTTTTATTTTACATGGTGCAGATCAACTCATTGGGGCCGTCATGTTGAGATCACATGACCTGTCAAAAACCTACACTAACACAAATAAGCAGTCATGGCTGACTGTCAATTGCACATTTATGCAATGTAATCAGTAAATCAAAATGTAAATCAAAATATTCTGTTACACTCAATTTCTGTGAAATAGTTGAGAATACCATTTATCTCCAAATAGTGAATAACAGGAAATATCACTGACTTCTTCAGACCATGTACTTTTAAAAATTGCATTTGGCAGGGTTGGACAATATTATCCAAACAAGAAACTTGCACAGATGCACACTTCAAAAATCCACTGGAAAACTACATTATCCAGACACATTTGCCTTAATATTTTAAACATACTATGATTTGGGATGCACTATTTCTTATAGGGTACTATTTTGGATGAATAGTAAGTGAATTGGGAGACAGAAATTGTTTAACTTAGGCATGTGCTGGCCAGTGCCAAGTGTGTAGGAGTCAGTTGTACAGTTATGGCTTGGCAATGTGTTGGGCTCCTCGGTCCATTGTAAAATAAATGTTGTGAATTGATATTGCAACAGATACCATAACATAATGCGGAAGATGAACAGGTGCGGTGGTGAGAGTTTTGGCAACCGACTTATTTTTTACAAAAAAAATAAAAATAAACCTGGGATTATGTAACAGATCTAAGGAAAAAGAAAGGCGTAAGACCGTATTGTGCGTGCAGGATTTGAAGAAAGACGTTTTGTTCATGTGTTTCCCACAGAATACAGAGCAGTTACTCAGCACTGCAGAGGATCAACCAGGACTTAGAGGATAAAATACACCGAAATGTGAGTGCACACATTGGCCACACTCTAAAAAAAAAGCATAAATTATTCAAGAGGTGTCTGGGCGCACTGCTTTTTGTTTTAATGTGCGAATGTTTGTGTCCGCATATGTGTTTACAAGTACTCATCCCCCTCTTTAAGTGTTTTCCTGTTTAAATGGGTTTTTGGATGAAAGTGTTTACATCGCTGACCGCACTTTTGTCGATACGTGTACGTGTTTTGTGGTGTGACATATTAGTGAATGTGTTAAATGTACAATAGCGCTGAATGCACTAAGAGTCTATTTGAATATCAATACATTGCCACTGGTGCGCCTGACATTAATTACAGTCCATTACAACAACCTGTCCGCCTTCACATGACAGTGTGATAGTGAGTCTATTATGCTCGCTGAATCTGCATCACAGCCTGTTTGTTAATTTGAAGTTCGAAACAATTAAATTATAATTAGCCTGCCTGCCGCAGTACATCCTATGACCAGTATGTCTGTATTAGGATCCAGCCCTCAGGGTTTACTCCGAGTTTGTAATAGTAAACACGTTTTTTTAGCAACATATTGCGTCAATGATTACCCTGAAGGTTATGGATCCAGGTATGAAAGGAAAATTATGTGAAAATCATCTAAAATCAGCCTTCTATTGATTTCCCATCAATTAATTCCCATCTGCTGCAGGGTGACTTAAGACGTGCACTGACTTCTCACTGTGTGAACTTGTCAATATTCCTACTGGTGGTCCATTAGGGCCTATATCATTGCAAATGCATATCATAGGTTTTTTTTCTGAAAATGTGCTCCTTTCATCCAGTCACAGCACCACGATGATGAGAAACGGGCTCTCAGCCGAGAAATCATCGTCCTGAACAATCATCTCATGGAAGCTAAGATGACCATTGAGAAACTGAGAGAGGATAATGTAAGAGAAATAATGACAATCTGATTTATTTTACTCACGAAGGCTTAATGGAAGCCTTTTGGAGGACTGTGTATTTGCTTTGGATTATCTAATGTTCCTTTTCTACCACTCTCAATAGGACTTATACAGGAAGGACTGTAACCTGGCTGCACAGCTCTTGCAGTGCAATAAGTCACACTACAGAGCCCAGTTATCTGAGGTAAGTCAGCATGCATGCAATTTTAACAAAGAACAGCAGTTCTGAAATTACCTATAAGTGAAATGGTTTAGGTGGCAAAGGCATACATGTGCTACAGTAAAAATAGAATATACCGTATTCTGAAGTATAATCAAATATGTCTATAACAATGCGAATAACAATAAAACGCAGTCTGTCAACGTGCAATGTCTTTATACAGTACATCCTCCACAAAAAAAACTTTTCCAAAAGATATTTCATCTAAATAAACCCAACCATCCCTTTGGAGCCATATTGTTTGACCACTAACTCTGTTAGCTAAATGTTTTTGGACTGATATGAATGTAGCAAATATTTAGTGGGATATACTAGTATTTAGGTCAACTAAAGTAAACCAAGTCCTCGTTTAAAGAAATATTGAGGTTCTGTCCCAATTAAGAATGAGTGACTATTCTAGAAGGGCGAAAGTGGGAGGAAGTTTAAATAATAATAGTGAGTGCCAATAAACCTGGCATTTTATTCATCGAATCTGCTCCATGCCTCATGCCAGTCCCACAATGTCTAGAACAGAGACTTATGTTGGCATGCTGCCTGCTTTAAAAACCTGTTCATACTTGGCAGATGTACCTGAATGGAAACATCAATGTGTCTGTAACAGCGTGTTCAGGGAATTCAGCCTTGAATATTGTTTTATATGAGAATGTCAAAGAATTGGCACTAAGCATTCGTTAAAATAGTCAGTTGGACATAGCTGAAGGTGTCACATGGTTATGAGAGTTTCTGTATAACCACAGATACATTTCTTTAAAAGCTGCCCAAAAGTCTTAAAAGCAAGAATACTCAGAAGGTCAATAGATGTTATAGCTTAGATATCAAATCGGATTTGTTGAACCAAGACCAACCCTATTGGTTTAAAAAGGACTAAATTTTTGCTTTGTCTTGGCTTGTCTTATCATGCTTATATAATTAGCCATGTTCTGTCAGCTAATTAGCTGCAATTTACTTTCTTCTTGTTGCTATGGTGAAAGAACTGAGGTAAGAAAAAAAAAAAAAAGAGTTGTGATATTGGATTGATGCCTAGTACTCTGTGTGTAGTGTCAGTGGCAATGAAATCTGTGGTTCTTCCCTCTGGCCAATTTTTGCTAAATGAAAAACTAAAAACCATGTACTTATGTAGACCATTAGTACAGATTTGAAGTCTTAATATCTTTGGCTGTCTGCTTTGCAAATGCACTTCCATTTCCAGTTCCATTCACCAATCTTGTATGTTTCTTACAGCCTCTAAGGATATTGACCTGATCTGAGCTATTATTTCCCTTTTATCCCTGCCTGATAGGTTTCCATAACAGCCTACCCTTTTCTCTTTGTGTGCGAATCTCTCAACTCTTATTGTTCATTGGGTACATCTAATGGAAATCTGTTTCACTCTCTCTCAGTTGCCTGCAGAGTTTCAGGAGCGTGTGAGCTTGCACATGGAGGGTTCTTCCCTCTGCCACTCCCCATATGCCGACACAGTCCCTGCCTCTGTGATTGCTAAGGTCCTGGAGAAGCCAGATGAGGTCTGCAGCAGTCAAGCCTCTCGCTCACCTAGCCCACAACCCCAGGAACGCCAGGGATTCCTCGTGGGCACCAGCCTTGTGGGTAGCACTGAGCGCCTTGGCCTCCGAGCTACTTACAAGTCAGATCTGTACAGCAGTGACACAGCACTTTATTGCCCTGACGAACGGAGACGAGAGCGCAGACCCAGCATGGACCTCCATGGACAACGGAAGGTTTATGAACCCCAGAACTCCACTGATAGCAACCCAGAAGAGGGGTCCATGGCCCTGCAGCCTGGCTTCTCGCAGGACCACTTCAGGAAGTTTACAACCTCTCTGGGAGGCGGCTCCAGCTCTTACTCCAGCTTTAGTGCAGGAGGGTCAGAGGACAAGGGTCAGGATCCTCCGAGCAGTGCTGCATCTTCTCCTCGCCACCCTGCCCTTTACATGGAATGGAGGGATGGGGCTGAATACGAGCACAAAAGCGACTCTTCCTGGGAGAGGGAGAGTCCAAGCGCCTTCACAAAGGCCCATGCTTTCCAACCACCTGAGGCAAGCCACCATCAGAATGGTAGCTCACCCATCTACAGCAGAACAATGTCCTCCTGTTACAGTGAACCTTACGAGCCCCTGCCAACTTCCACCTCACCCAGCATCACCTATGGTGACAGTCGCCGTGGAAGTGCTTTTGCCCCTGAGGAAGAAGAGCTGATTGGTCGGTGGAGGCAACTGAGTGTGGAGGATCTGAGTGCCCACTCATACCGCAGTCCCGGGCGGGCCTCACCTTACAGCTTCTCTGAGCAGCACTTCTCTGTCCGGCCTGCAAAAATTCGCCTGGGTCCTCTCTACAGTAGCTTTCAGGAGGGTACTGATGTATACCACCATCATGCTGGGGTACTAGACCCCTTCTCCAGCCCCAGCCCTGATTGCAGCCCAGGCCTACGGCAGCAGCAAAGCCAGCCTCACCTGTACCACTCCAAGGAGGATAGCCAAGAGTCCGAGCAAAGCCTCTACAGCCCCAAGGACGGTGTGGTGGCAGCTGGGGGACAGGCAACAGAGTACGTCGACGTAAGTCCCAACAGTTCAAATGAGTCACTGGACCATGGGTCTCTGGAAATGGCTGCAGAGCTGCAGCATTATCAACCCGAGAGGCACAGCGTGTCCCCTCAGGGAACCACCCCACCACCTCCTCCACAACAACCGTACCAAAAATTTGGCACACTAGGGCTGTCACGCAAGGACAGTCTCACCAAGGCACAGCTCTATGGTACTCTACTAAACTAAGAGTAGGGTTTCCTGGTTAATCCTCTTTTACAGCTCTGTGGGACTCTACTAAACTAAGAGCAGGGTTTCCTGGTTACCTGCTTTTGTCAGTAGGATTTGAATGTTAAGCTACAGTTTGAGCCAAACACATGATGGGATTTTCTGTTGAATATTTTCAGTCCATCTGCTCTCTTATCTTTTTTCTCTCTATTTCTGTATCTGTTACAGTGTTTTCTAAACATCAAACATAACCGGCTCATGTTTCTACAGTTGATATGAAGCTCTAACACTCAGCACTATTTGTATAGCCTATTTTGAAAGTTTATTAATGGTTCTGTGTGGTTTGTGAGAAAGTATTTTAAGTGCATTAGGTGCATTATGGATTTTTGGAAACTTGTCTTCAGAGAGAGATTATCTTTGTTTTACCAAAAGCCTTCTGGGCTCAAAAAGGGTTTGTGAATGGACAGCACATGCTTTGTAAAAAGAAATGCTAATTTTGACAAGAAATTCGACCTTTTATTATATAATTTATGAATAGCTGTATTTATTAAGTATGCTATATCTATAATTGTTTAAGAAATGTAACACTATGGAGAGATTGAACAATCTATATAATTGTAAATTATTTTTATTGCTATAATTAAGGCAATCTGCACAATTATACACGCTGCAAACAATTAAAAATGCCTCAAACGAGTTAAGTCATAAAAACAATTTGAGAATTAACTGACGGATAGTTTCAGATTTGTGAACAACTTTGTAAAAAATAATTTTGAGAATAACTCAGCATGGAATCATAATACCCCTAAATCAGCCCGTCAAGATTCAGTCTCAACCAAAGTGATACTTCTAATCTATTTCTATTCCAAATAGATCTGATACTACTCAAATCTACTGCTTCTTCAAGTGAGTACAATATCTTGAAAGCACTGGGCATTTTTTTTAACTCCTGATGTGTTTTGTTGGGCAATGGAATTTCTGAGGTAATAGTTCTTTTTGATGTTTTTTCTCCTTTCTTACTCAGTGCTGTAAGCCCCCTCCCTCAGGCCCTCTCTACCTCACGATTCAATCCCTCTCTTCTTTCTAAATCAGCTGGGATCCTGTGTCAGTTGACACAATGATGCATGACTCTGTTTCTTCTGTTTTGCTTTCTATATCTAATAAAGCACAATAGTTGCACCATGTCTGCCTCTTTAACTCCCTTTTGTTTCCTGCTCTGCTCCTGTCGGAGAGTGAGGCTGCTCCTGAGGTGTATTGGGGAGAATTTAATAACTTAAGAGTTCTGTTTCATACATGCAATGTTTCCGTGTACAGTGTGAATGACAGCATACAAAGGAAGGACCTTGGTCCTCCTACACAAACGACCAACTACTTTTGCAGTATTCAATTTATTCAGTCTTTACAGTATAACAGAAGCACTGCATTTACACTCAAAACATTCATGTTAGTGTGTATGATTAAGGACAGTAGCCAGTAAACTCCCTACAGCCAAGAATGAAATTGATCTAATAATGGCTAATGCACAGCAGTAGCGGAGGCAATGAAGTTTAAACAGCCATTACTCTGGTTCACTTCTTTATTTGAGTAGTGACACCACCCTACAGTATCTGCAGAGCCACAGCCTACGCATTTCCTTTTTTATTCCGTTTGGACACTGGGATGTCACAAACATTTTCAAATATATCTTGAAATATGTAACAGGGTGGGAGTTGCCGGTTATCCTATACAGCATTATGAAAAGATTATATTCAGAGAGGCTTAAGTGTCGCTATTTCACTTCATAAATGAATAAGTCTGTAAAATTAATTGCAGAACAAAAAATCTTGAATCTATGTCGAGAGATGAGCAATAAGTGTTCATGTTATTCTGCATTCATCTTAGCTCTGAGCCATATGTTTCTTGGGCACGTTGCTCCTGTCATTTGTATTCAAGGGATATGTTGGACTCGATACTTTCAGGCTCTCATTCACAGAGAAGAGTGAGTCACAAGCCGGAGGCCATCTCTGAAAACACTGCAGCAAAGATATGGGGAACAGATGGACATTTTAATTTCCTGTCTCTTATCCAGTAAGTCCCTCAGGTACTTGGCCAAAAACACCCCCCCCCCCAAAAAAAATCCATAGCTCTAATGTTCGAGGATTGAAATTGCCCCATTTATGAAAGGCTTCTTCCCTTCACCTTCAAAGGCCCACCATGCTTTCACTCAGGTCCCACAGCCGCTTGGCTGTATGGTCATCTGTGGCTTTGGAAAGCAATTGTTCTTCTTTGCAATTAGCAAAGCATTTTCCAGACACACCCTCAACTTCAGGCGAGCATGCCAGGTATAGTGGGGTCTGAGCACCCTCCAGTGGGCTTTTGAAGAACAACCAAGAGACCAGGAAGAAAAGAGGCTTAATCAGCAGGGGTATGTTGACGTGTCGGCCCAATCTGGTCCTTACGATACCCGGAGTGAGGGCATTTACAGTGACCCCAGTACCATCCAGCCTGCTGGCCAGCTCACGAGTGAAAAGTAGGTTGGCAAGCTTGCTCTGGCTGTAGCAAAAAGCCTTGTTGTAATTATCTTCACTGTTCAAGTCCTCGAAGTTGATGCTGCCATACTTGTAGAGTTTGGAGGAAACCACAACGATGCGGCTGGGAGCCGACTGCTTCAGGAGGTCAAGCAGGAGATGTGTCAGAAGGAAGTGACCTAGGTGGTTCACTCCCAGCTGCATTTCATAACCCTCTTCTGTCCTACTGTAGGGACACTGGTAGAGACCAGCATTGTTGATAAGAACATCAATCCTTGGCTCCTCCTAATATTGTAACAAAATCAGGTTTAGAAATTTTAGTTCATACACATCCAATCACATTTTATTAATATTGCACCTACTGTGTACATTTAATACATAAAATAAACATATGAAAAATGATTAGCTTTGGTTGAAATGCAAAAATACTGACAGATTGTGATACCCTTAAATTCTCCGACAGACTGTTTCTGAGGCAAGAATCAAGGATGGTGAAAACAATAACCTCAAGGAGGCTGCCTGAGGACTACAGGGATCAACTTGGGACGGTGGCACATCTAAGGCCCTGTTTACACCTGATATCAAGATGCGCTTTGGTTAATCAGATCTCAAGTAGACGAGGGAGATCCGTTTACACCGGGTGTTTTAATCTGTCTTTTGTCAACTTTCAACCTCTTCTGCCCTGATTTCTTGGAGGGGAGGGTCTATGGGTGGATATATGTTTGAACCTTTTTCAGACCTTTTGATCTAGTGGTCAGAAAATAAGCTAGGGCAATTTACATATGAACACAACTGGAGAGGACAGAAAAACATACGGAGAGCAGTAGCTTTAGTTCTGCTTTGACAGCCACTAAGATGATGCCAAATGCTGTGAATGAGTGTTCATGCATTAGGTCAGTAGGCGGACTTTTGCAGATGTTTGAATGCATTTGATCACATGAGCGTCTAGTACACTACGGAAGCAATCTGACTGTAACGCGTTTTTAGCCCCGCCCACCAATTCACGGATGTCATGTCAATTCACAGGATCGAGCAAGAAAACGATAGAGATGCCTATGAGGATTACAAGACGTTTTGAAGTGCCTTCATTGAAATGCCATTTTATGCAAAGATGCTATCTAATCATATCAGTGGGCATTTACTTCCAAGTCTTGAATGCAGCACGCCTTTCAACAAGAGGGTCAATAACAGGATAAAAAATAGCCTATTGCTTCTAAAATTTGATGATTTTTATGTCAAATTATAAGTGGACCTCAGAGAACATTTTTTTTTAAAAAAATCATGACCCCTTTAATAAACCTACATACACAGGACATCAGGGCTACTTATTACATGAACTGTATCCTGTATGTCATCTAAAAGGTTTTGAGTCAAAGTAAAACCATGCTGACAGGCATCATATCAAATAGGTCACATATGTTTTATATGAAATAATTTTATGTAAATTCATTAATTACAATTTCATTTGGCCAAAATCATGGTTTGACAATTTATGCCTTTTTTGTTGTTAAATTTCACTGAAAACGATTAAACTTACAGTTGTGTTAACTTAAGCCCATTTAATGTGACTTCATTCTAAATTAGGGTAGGGCTTCATAAATTGTCAATAAAATGTAGAAATATTTTTATTTCATAGCCAATTATGGTGGACATTTTCAACTAACCTAGGTGCCATTTATGTACATTTGTGCTAATTAATTGTAGTAACGTTAACTATTGTGATCACATTTCATATCATATTTCAGGACACTGGATATGTCATTTCAACAGACATGCTCACTGCTTGACATTTACTTACACAACATGTAAACGTTAGCACTCTTGATACTAATTCAGCCATTTTCTCAATATATTTTGCACGGTTGGTGCTATTTCTGCGTTACTTAATTCGTCATGGTGCAGTAGCCTACATTTAATGTCAATGCAACACAGTTTTAGGGACTGAAAGAGAAGGCGAAAAATGTAAACAAACCCTGATAACGTCCTCGCAGAAGCTGCGCACAGAATGGAGCGACGCGAGGTCCAAGTGTTTGATCACGATCTCTCCCTGATTCGGACCGGCCTGATTCTTGATGTCCTGGGCCGCCTCCTCAGCCCTCTGCCTGTCCCGACAGGCCATGATCACACGGGCCTGCAGCTTCAGCAGCTCCGCTGCCGTTGCCTTGCCGATGCCGCAGTTCGCCCCGGTCACTATCACAGTCTTTCCGCGCATCAGAGCCGATGGGTAAGTCAGTAATTTCATCGCTTTCCGCCTGAAGAATATTCTCCGGGCAATGAAGAGAACCCCACCGCCGAGGACAGCTGCTAAAACGACCGCTGCCGACATCAGTGCAGTGCAGGAATACCAAAGTGTTGAATGACAGCGTGTACTCTACGAGAGCCGTGAACCAGATTACCCAGAATACACTGCTTTGTTATGGTTAAAAATATATTTCCTATTTTTTGTAGGTTGACAGTTTTAGCCTAGGCTTTTATTACACGGCATACATCATGCGTATACCTACATTTATAATATAATACTATATTATATTTATATATATATATTTTTTTAAAGTTCGAAACAATTGTTTGAGTGTTGCAGCGATGAAAATACATCTTGTAGGGTCGCGGGGATTGATGGAAAAATATCAAAGTGAAATTTCACAGTAAAAAAGTGAAACAACACTGTAAAATACATTAAACAATTGTTTAGACTTTTCTTTCTTTCTGCATCCCAAAAGTGAAATGAAACAAAAAACTCAATACACTTAACACTATTTTTAAATTACAAATACATTTTTTTAAAATACATGAACATATCTTAAGTGCAAAGTTTGTGTCAGTAAAGTATAATAAATAAGTGTGCTAAAATGCTACACAACTAGGTCACAGTAAAAAAAAAAATCAATATCTTCATCTACTACATTCTTAAAAATATATATAAAAAAAAACATACATAAATACAGCAAAAAAGCTAAACACATATTTCTGTTAGTAATTAGTAATACTAGCTCATTTTGAGTAGAATTTGTATGTAAGTGGCACTCTGTAGATTAACAAGATCACTGCAGATTCAAGAAAGAGAGGAAGATTCAAAGGAAGCAGACGAAAGGTTGAATCTAATGTTGCTAATACTGCTGGTGTGCTTGTGGTTCTTAGGACTGGCTTTCAGTGTTTGGGTCCTCGTATATGTAACTGCCAACACCTCCGGTATTAACTCCTGAACAAAAACAGGGAGAAAACGTCATGCTCATATCACGATGAGGATATATATACATACATACATACATACATCATCATAATCATACATATATTTAATAATTAATATTGATAAAATATAATGAAATTGGAAAATGTACCTTTTGGCCCAAAGAGAACAGCATAACAGGGTTTATGGCAGTAGGGCTGGCCATCATGCTGTAGTTTAAAACAAAACGTACTCAATTTTTAAATAATACCTGTTTTCACCTGTCATTTCGGTTTAAATCTAAGCTGCACCTTTATGATATTACAAAGCACGAGACAGGACATATACATGTACACTTCCACGCAACCCATACATATTTTAATCTGACCAAATAAAATTTCAAATAAACAGCATGGTGCAGGGAAATAAGTTTTTCAAATTGAAAATATATTCAAGTAAAACCTACAAATGCAATATATATATATTGCACAATATAAAAGTATTTAAAATGAAAATACGAAAATGGCCAAAAATATATGAGGAAATATATTTTATTTATATTAATAAATGAAATTCTCATCATTCTTAAATTATCATAATGTTCCTCCACTAATTATAACATATTCGGGTCTTTAGCGACCCGGATCTATATCTAACCTGGATGAATCTCAATAACAATATTTTAAGAATAATTACAAAATAATAAAACAAAGCATATTTCATTATCATTTGGAACGTGGAAGGGTTCAATTTGAGCAGATGCTTTTTTCCTTCATCACAGCGTCTTGCTCAAATTCACAATCTCAACCATACTCCCCATTTTGTTTTAGATATTGCTACCGTGAGCAATACCGTGAGTTATTAAAGGCCTTCTGAAGCAAAGCCATGAGTTTGTGTAAGAAAAATATCCATATTAAAAACTTAATGAAGTAAAATAACTAAAGGACACATGAACATAAGGACTCAACTAGCGCAACTTATGCGAGTAATGCGAAGTACTGCCATTCTACCATTTGGCACATGAAGCTAGACTTTTACTTTGTAACGTGTTAAATATGAATATTTTTATTAGACAAATGCATCGCTTCAGAAGGCCTTTATTAACCCCCCAGAGCAGTGTGGAGCACTTCTATGATGGATAGATGCACTTTTATGGACTTTCACTGCCATTATAAAGCTTGGAAGAGCCAGGACATTTTTGTATATACTGTAACTCCAATTGTCTTCATCTGAAAGAAGAATGTCATATACACCTAGCATGATTTAAGGGTGAGTAAATCATGGGCTAATTATCATTTTTGGTTGAACTATCCCTTTAAGGGTTAAAAGCACAGCAATAAAGCTGCAGTGTGTTTCTGTGGCTCACCTCTGCATGGCTGCCAGGAGCCAGAGTCTTCTTGCACCTCTCACAGCGCAGACAGGGTCTGTGCCAGTCTTTACCCAGGGAACTGACCTTTTCAGCTGAAACACAGAGGAAACACAGGCCCTTCTGTAAGCATCAGTCGACCACAACAAAATGCTAATGTATGTCCTGGCACTGCTGAACACACATGTCCCTGCACAAATCCATTTTTGGTGAACTTTAATGTCTGAATGTCAGCGCTTACCAAAGTATACTGTTTTGTTGCACCTTGGGCAGATGTTCGGCTCACCAGAGAACGAACTGAAACTTGCAGCTGGAGAAAATTAGGTGAATAATTATTTCTTAATCATAGCATTAGTTTAAATAACAAACATTTTTTTCCTATAAATGTAAGACAAAACAATACGGAATTCATTGTCACCACTGATATCGTTCTAAAGAAACACAGTAGAAGTAGATTTTCCCATATAAATAGGACATTATTGGGGTGTTCTTTAAGGCAAGACACTACAGACAAAAACATTTAGAGATTTGGGACTATTTGGCTTATAACATGCTGTTTCAGACTAGTGGGAACATCTAAAAAACACACTTTTAAAGGGATAGTTCACCCAAAAATGAAAATTCTGTCATTAATTACTTGATTAATAAAATGATTCACTTAAGTTTCTGTATTATCATCTACAGTAGTACAACCAGTATTTCAGACAAACTCACCCTTCACTGGACCCCTGGTAGCCTTTTTCTCTTCAGCCTTGGGTTTGGTTTCCATGGAAACAGGCGCATCATCATCATTGACAGGTGCTTCATAGACATATGATCCCGCCCCCCCAATATTCACACCTACAGAAAGAAGACAGTTGCTTATTTTCTGATTCTGTTATATGGGAGGTTTTTAAACATTTCAGTCTGTAAGAATTCAACATGGGCTTTAAATTCATGTAGCGTTAATCCATATCTCAAGATCAGAGATTTAAGAGATGAAACTGCTCCTGTGCGTCTCTCGGTCTCATTAAGAAACTGTAGCATCAAAGGAGAGAATGTCCTACTTGCTGCAAGCCCCACAAATTATGAATAGTTGAATCCAATACACTAATTAGATGTACTGTACCTTTTGGTCCATAGAGGGCAGCATAGCATGGCTTGTGGCAGTATGGTTTCCCATCATGCTGTTAACAGTGGATAAAGCACATCACTGAGATTAATTAGGCATCCAGTTCCTGCCATCCTTGTCTGCTGTCATCAAAAATTTACATTCATGCTGTCCAAAGATTAGAACATGAAATATTCTCAACATCGAAAGAGCAAACAACTGTACCGGCCCTTGTGAAAAAGAATTACAGAAATTATATACTTTAAAAGATCATCCTTCAAGTGCAAAATGAATGTGTTGGACACTTAATGGCATCTTATTTACTGTAAATGCAATTAGTTTAACTTAATAGTGCTTTTTTGACCCAAGTAAGTAGGACTTAAGTATATCTTGCCATTTTCTGCAAGGAGGCAAGGGAGGCAGTGCCTCCTCAAACAAACTGAAGAGAAAATAATCCATATTACAAAAATAATACAATGCAAATATTTAAAAATGTAACATTAAGAAGTGTATAAATCACTTTTTTTTCTTTTTTTTTTAAAGAAACACTGTCCAACAGCGGGTAAATTTACTGTGGGACACTGTGTGTGTCTTGCCTCTCCTGAGCCCTATAGCCGCGTTTCCACTGTCGGGCTAGGGCCGAGCCGTGCTAGTGCGTGCCAGGGCCAGTTGAGTTTCCACTGTCACTTCCGGGGCTTGATCGAGGCTTACTCGGGGCCAACGGCCAGTCGAATACCTTGGGACAATGCGGGCCAGCTCGGGCTAGAGACGTGCTCAAGGTAAAAGGCGGAGTTTATCGGTGTTATGGAACATTATGATCTGAAGCAAGATGCACATATCACTTTTTTATATCGTGCAAAATAATCGCTGCTCAAAAATGGAGAATCGCCTGTGCTGGTCTGTCGAAGATACCAAAGCTCTTCTGAGCATTTGGGCAGAAGAAAGGGTACATGACGGCGCGTGAAGAAACGAGGACGTTATAAAATACATCAATGCTGAACTTTCTAAGCTAAGCATTCAGGAAATAATAAAAAAGTCGCGGGCGCAGTATTGTACAAGGCGATTAAAACGCACAATGGACAAAGCGGAGCTCAGAGAAGGAACTTTCCATGGTTCGAATTGATGGACGGTGTGCTGGGTCACCGTCCCTCTGTTAGTGGCGACTCGCGAGACAATCGGGACACTATTGCAGCCACGGCCGGTTGGTGAGTTAATATACATGCTATCTTCCTAACTTAAAAAATAAATAAATTCATAATACCCGCTAAAATGGGTTGGGTTGTATGACGTTTGATCCGGGAAGGTGTGCTAGGGGTGGGGTTTAGGTCAGCGCTGTGGGGCTACTGGCCCGGCAGTGGAAACGCAAGCCCGGTGCTTGAGGCCCGAGGCCACTGGCTCGGCTCGGCTCGCTGTTAGCCCTGGCCCGGTCCTAGCCTGGCAGTGGAAACGTGGCTATTGACTTTTAACAGAGCCTAAAGAAAGCGGTGGGTTTAGTGGGGGGTAGTTGAGGTGAATGGGGAAAAGTCACGTGAAAGGAGGCAATGCCTCTATCACGTTATTATTGGTTATGATTAGTTATGATTGGTTCACTTGATAAATCCCACGTCTTGTTTTCGTGCGTGTTCCGCGTTCACGAATAAATCTGACTGAACAAAATGATGGTGTTAATGGGAAGGCTAATGGAAAAAATCACTGCTTCAGGTCACATCAAAATAAAAATTGAAATGGCCTGAAAACATGATGCATGTCATTAGTTATTTTGGAATAAATATAAACATACTTAAAACACTAACTTGATGAGATATTATACTTGGTTTTAATAAATAGAACATTAATTATATTGTTAATGTAAAAAAAATAAAAAAAATAAAAAAGATTAGTTTTTTTTAACGTAACGTAAAGTGATATTTAACCAGTACAATGTGACAACATGAATTTATATATATAAGTATTTAGGGGCTATATTGTTGAGAGCTTTGAAAACAAATAATAGAATTTTAAAATCAATTCGGTTTCGGACTTGCAGCCAGTGCAGAGAGTGTAAAATTGGTGTGACATGATCTCGTTTGCGGCTTCCCGTGAGCAGACAGGCAGCCGCATTTTAGACCACTGGGAGATGAGAGATGGAGGAGAGAGGTAACCCGACATACAATAAATTACAGTAAATGAGTTGTGTTGAAATAAAAGTGTGAATAACAGTTTCAAAACTATCCCTGCTTAAAAGGGTTTAACATTGGCTAACTGACAAAGATGCTAAAAGCTGGTGCTAACTATGATTTATTTGTCTAATTTAAAAGATGTTCACTTTTAAAAAAAACTTTTGCTGATAATTTACTCACCCCCATGTCATCCAAGATGTCCATGTCTTTCTTTCTTCAGTCGAAAAGAAATTAAGGTTTTTGATGAAAACATTCCAGGATTTTTCTCCATATAATGGACTTCACTGGGACCCACAGGGTTCAAGGTCCAAAAGACAGTTTCAGTGCCGCTTCAAAGGGCTTTAAACGATATCAGACGATGAATAAGGCTCTTATCTAGCGAAACGGTCATTTCAAAAATAAATAAAAAAGTTTAAGTTTTATAAGCACAAATGCTCGCCTTGCTCTGTTCTGTGATGCGCGTTCGTTGATGTCACGTAATACGCAATTACGTTGAAAAGGTCAAGTAGTCGGAAGTACCGAGTTGAACGTGCAAACAAAGTCAAACGCCGTTTACAAAAAAGGAAGTTAAAAGGTAAAACAATGATGTCAGACGATTTTGAACTTCGAGGAGAAGATGAGAAGGAGTTTTTCGCCCCGCCTTTTTGTCAGGCGTGACCTTTTCAAAGTAATTGTGTATTACGTGACGTCACATGAACGCGCATCACAGAACAGAGCAAGCCGAGCAGTATGTGCTTATAAAACTTAAACTTTTTTATTTATTTTTGAAATGACCGATGGTTTCGCTAGATAAGACCCTTATTCATCGTCTGGTATCGTTTAAAGCCCTTTGAAGCTGCACTGAAACTGTCATCTGGACCTTGAACCGTTTGGGTCCCATTGAAGTTCATTATATGGAGAAAAATCCTGGAATGTTTTCAGCAAAAACCTTAAAGGTATAGCGGAGGATCTTTCCGAATTTTAGATAAGACCCGCCCTCTCCAATTTTTTTTTAAAAATGCACATTCGCAACACTCTGATCGATTGAGTGACCAAGGACTCAAGACATGATATGCAATGGAGAAGTAGCTTGTTGCATTTGTGTAATAAATACTATAGTGAACACATTGGTCGGCCTTACGTAAACATATCACCAGAATGATTGATACTTAGGTGGACCAATAGTATTGTCAGGGTTGGGTGCAGGTGACTGAAGACGAGGACACGGGGGCTTCAATATAATAGTTTTAATTACCAAAATGAAACTTCCAAAATCAAACAAGAACAAAACTCCAGGAATTCAGGGTTAACACACAACCATACATTGACGACGATCGACAAACACTGAGGGAAAACACAGGGTTTAAATGAACTGAACCAAACGAGATAATAAACTGAAAACAGGTGCAGAGAATTGAACACAAACGAGGAGCGGGAAAACTAACAGGACTAAACCAAAAATCACACAAGACAGGGGAAAACAAGATTACAAAACAGAACTAAACACACTGAAACGTGACAGTACCTCCCCCCTCCCCAAAGGCGCGTCCTCGCGCCGTATAACATCCAAAGGGGTGGGAGGGTGGGCGCCCTGGAGGCTGACGAGGGCATGGTGCAGGTCCAGGAAGCCTCCAGGGCGGAGCAGGCTGTGGGCGTGGCCACGGCTGTGCAGGCTGTGGGCGTGGCCACGACGGTGCAGGCTGTGGGCGTGGCCACGACGGTGCAGGCTGTGGGCGTGGCCACGACGGTGCAGGCTGTGGGCGTGGCCACGACGGTGCAGGCTGTGGGCGTGGCCACGACGGTGCAGGCTGTGGGCGTGGCCACGGCGGAGCAGGCTGTGGGCGTGGCCACGGCGGAGCAGGCTGTGGGCGTGGCCAAGGCGGAGCAGGCTGAACCTCGGGCGTCCAGGGCGGAGCTGTGGGACCCTCGGGCGTCCAGGGCGGAGCTGTGGTACCCTCGGGCGTCCAGGGCGGAGCTTTGGGACCCTCGGGCGTCCATGGTGGTGAGGACCCTTCAGGCGGCCGTGGTGGTGAAGACCCTTCGGGTGGCCATGGCGGTGAGGACCCTTCGGGTGGCCATGGCGGTGAGGACCTTTCGGGTGGCCATTGCGGTGAGGACCCTTCGGGTGGCCATGGCGGTGAGGACCCTTCAGGTGACCACGGCGGTGAAGACCCTTCAGGTGGCCACGGCGGTGTTATTTTTCCGGGCCTCCGTGGATCTTTGGCCGGCCACGGCGAAGGCGTATAGCCCCCCCCCAAAATTTTCTTGGGGAGAAGGACAGGTTCAGGAACGGGAACAGACTTGACATCTACGGGCGCTGGGTCAACGGGGTCTGGGTCAACGGGCTCTGGGTCTGGGTCAACGGGCTCTGGGTCTGGGTCAACGGGCTCTGGCGCTGGGTCAACGGGCTCTGGCGCTGGGTCTGGGTCAACGGGTTCTGGCTCTGGGTCAACGGGCTCTGGCTCTGGCGCTGGGTCAACGGGCTCTGGCTCTGGCGCTTCATGGGACTCGGAACTGGACGGGGGCCAGCACATCATGGGACTCGGAACTGGACGGGGCCAGCACATCAGGGGACTCGGAACTGGACGGGGCCAGCACATCAGGGGACTCGGAACTGGACGGGGCCAGCACATCAGGGGACTCGGAACTGGACGGGGCCAGCACATCAGGGGACTCGGAACTGGACGGGGCCAGCACATCAGGGGACTCGGAACTGGACGGGGCCAGCACATCAGGGGACTCGGAACTGGACGGGGCCAGCACATCATGGGACTCGGAACTGGATTCATGCTCTGGCGGACAGGCGACGGTCTCTGGCTGGACGGTCTCTGGCTGGACGGTCTCTGGCTGGACGGTCTCTGGCTGGACGGTCTCTGGCTGGACGGTCTCTGGCTGGACGGTCTCTGGCTGGACGGTCTCTGGCTGGACGGTCTCCGGGGGAAGAAGCTCAGGAAGGTCATCATAAGGGTCAGACTCTGGCGGGCATGCAATGGGCTCAGGCTCTGGCGGGCAGGCGACGGGCTCTGGCTGGACGGTTTCCGGGGGAAGAAGCTCAGGAAGGTCGTCAAAAGGGTCAGGCTCTGACGGGCATGCAATGGGCTCAGGCTTTGGCGGGCATGCGATGGGCTCAGGCCATACTGGACTCGGGACCACCAGAACTCGATCACATCCCCTACTACGACCTCCACGGGTCCCGCGAAATACGGCCATCCGGGTTCCCACGAAGGCCTGCTTCCAGCTCTCCATATTCTTTTTTTAAGGTCGATCGTTCTGTCAGGGTTGGGTGCAGGTGACTGAAGACGAGGACACGGGAGCTTCAATATAATAGTTTTAATTACCAAAATGAAACTTCCAAAATCAAACAAGAACAAAACTCCAGGAATTCAGGGTTAACACACAACCATACATTGACGACGATCGACAAACACTGAGGGAAAACACAGGGTTTAAATGAACTGAACCAAACGAGATAATAAACTGAAAACAGGTGCAGAGAATTGAACACAAACGAGGAGCGGGAAAACTAACAGGACTAAACCAAAAATCACACAAGACAGGGGAAAACAAGATTACAAAACAGAACTAAACACACTGAAACGTGACAAGTATAGGCTACCCACCCGGAAAAAGAAAATCCTCCACTATACCTTTAATTTCTTTTCGACTGAAGAAAGAAAGACATGGACATCTTGGATGACATTGTGGTGAGTAAATTATCAGCAAAAGTTTTTTTAAAAGTGAACTAATCCTTTAAGACTGCTATCTAGGTAAACTCCTAAATCTTTTAAACGTCAGATATAAGGTACGGCGAGAGGTTGCCTAGATCGATCAAGTTATCATCAGAATGCTCTTTTGCCCCGAATTGGATAATTTGGGTTATAACATTGTTAAGTAGCATAAAATTGAGTATATGTTTCCACAATATGAGTTTGTGAAGACTTCCAATCTCTTATATGCAGAATTGTAATTGTGTGTTATAGGTATGTAGAGTTGGGTGTCATCCACATAGCAGTGGTACGACACCCCAAATCTACTCATAACTGATCCATAATCGATCCCTGGGGTACACCACTGATGAGGAGAGTCGCCATGGATGAATGAACATACTAACAGAGAAACGTCTATTAGATAGGAAAGACTGAAACCATTTGAGTACAGTTCCAGCCAAGATGAAAAAATCTTGTGGTCTAGGAAGTCAAAAGCGAGCTCAAGTCTAAAAGCACTAAGGCCATAGTACTTTTATTGTCTTTGAAATATGGTCTTTCAAGAAATGAGGTACACTACAAGTGCACATTTTTCAAAAAGGGGATGCTATTTTCACAGAACTAAGGCTCTTTGCACCGCTGATAACAGTGGGTCTCATTCACTAATAATTGCATGGATTAATTCTCATTTGTTACCACATGAGAACTTAGTCTAAGTCACAACACGTGAGTTGCTGAGTGAATTTGTTCTCAATCTGGTTCTAATGTTAGTGAATTTAGAGTATTCTGAATGAGCGTGCGCGTGCACAAGATTAGTCATTTGCATAAAAGATGCCCAAACCATCTCCATGTAAGGGCTTTCCGCACAATCTTTCCTTTACAGCCTTTCGTCACTCTTTTCAACATGGGGCTTTCTGCAGACGTGCTCTCCAGCCAGATCCTGGAGCAATGGCTCTAATTTTCATTAGTACATCTTATTCACCAGTCTTTCGTCAATTAACTCATCAGCCTCCTTTGTTTAATCTCAAGTATTTACCCTCATGTAAGCGCTCAGTTTCTGTCTGTTCCTTGTCTTGGATTGTTTTACGTTTATTTTACATGTTTTTTACCTGTGCCATATTGATTTATTATTAAAGGATTGTTTGCTCTGATAATCTTCATCTTCGTGAGCTTCACTGCAGCCACCTAACCGTGATGGCCACAAAGAGAAAGTGTTTTTTGCGTATGTGGTTTCAGTTGTCCCTACATTTTTCAAGTGGTACTCGCTGCAGAGCCAAATAGGATGAGCTAGAGCTCCAGCTCTTCCCTCGCTGGAGCTCCAGCTTCACCTCACTGGATTTAGTGGGCGGGGCCGCGCAGTCGCAGGTTAACTTTCGCGCGCAGCAGCGACTAAGCACTTAGCAAGCATGATTTCAAAAGCAACATATTCAGGCCAGATCATTTTATTTAACACAATGAACAAATGAATACTTGTTAGTCACAAGAGTTGTTTGATTTGTTATAGATATATCGTACCGCAAACTGTTATAAAGACACAATTTTAATGAATGTACATCTGTCTGCTTAACGGCAGGTCCAAAACGCACATCCAATTTATATCGGGTTTATTTCCTCTCTCAATGACCCTGAAACCTCAAGTATGACTGACTATCGTAGTTTACAGTTTGTTGGTTTACCTTATGTAGGCACCGTCGATACCATAACGGGTAATTGATTATGCCAGGTGTGTAAAGTTGGTAACGTTAGTGCTTCTGGTCCATTCTGTACGTAACGTTAGCTGCATTTCGTACGGTCCATGTTATTGATCCCAAGCAGTTTCTTAATAACGCTGGCTGGCGTTGTTTTTTTGTCTCTCCTGATAGAGCCCCTTTCCTTTCACTTTCTATTTCTCCATTTATTCAACCGTTTAGCAAAAAATGCAAATGCACATCTGGATGGCTACGGATAGCGGATAACTGGCCTGTTGGAGTGGTAGCCTATGCTTTTACATTTAAGTACAAAAAGGGCAGATTAGGTAACCTAATCTTATTATTTTTTTACTTCATAAATTAATCAGATGATTTAGATGAATTCACAAATAACGCACACGTTACTGCGGTGGACAAAAAATAAACGGTGCACAGATAGTAAGCTTTCACATTGCCTTTTAAGTCTAGTAATTTACATAATCATATAGCAGACGCTATAATCATATATTTGTCCAAAGCGGCTTTGAAAGTGAGGAAAACAACTAAACTGTGCATCGTAATAAAGAGAAAATAATACATAGATACAAAGTTTCAACAGTTTTTAGAAACACACACATAGTGTGAGCAATGTTCTTATTAAGTGTTTACGCGTTTGTCACAGAAACGATAAATAATTTATCATAATCATGACAAATATTAGAGAAAAATACAATATTATGTATGCCAGCATCTTGCGCATCAAAAAAAAAACTTGTCTTTCCACGGTTGAACTCGCACTAACATTAACAGGCTTGATAGCGCATCATGTCCACTAGCTCTAGCATAAGCCTAACCCACTAAATTTAGCAAGGTGGAGCTGGAGCTCCAGAAAAGGGGGAGCTCGAGCTCTAGCTCCTCCCATTTGGCTCTGCATCGAGCACCATCTCACATTTTTTTGTAAATTTATAATACATTTTAGTATGAAAGTTTTTGGTGAATGATTTGTTCGTGAAAACTTTTGTACACATGCTTAGTGAATAAGACCCAGTGTGTTATAATCAGTGAATTATCTAGATCTATATCTAAAACAGACAGCCCTGCCCACTCTCCTGTCGCTGAGGGTGAGCTGCAGCTGGCCTCTGTAATTTTAGATGAGAATTTGAGAAAGGGTTATCCCTGTAGTCTCCTGTCTCCACTAGTTTCGCTCAGCTCCAAGTCTACTTTGTCTCCACTGGTTCCACTCAGCTCCAAGTCTCTTGGATCTCCAGTAATCATGCCCAGTCCCCCCCCTCCTCCCCGCCCACCTCCTCTACCAATGACAACTAATTCCTCTGCCCCGCCTCCGCTGTTTCCCTTCAGTCCCTCGGCTCCTCCTTCGACCCCACTCTGCTGTGTGGATCTGCATGGGATCTTCCGGTCTCCAGCTCCGCTTTGGCAAGAGGATCCCCTGGCTCCGCCTACAGCCGCCAAGCCTGTCACTCTACCTCGGCTTGTTGACCAGTTGACTTCACCTGGTTCCTCCCTCCATAGGCTCCACCTGGAACCATTGTCCTTACGGCTTCACCAGGCTCCCTCTTCCCTCTAGCTCTGCCTTGGCCAGTTATTGCTCCGCCTGTGCCACAGATTTCTGGGCCTTCAGCTGTGCTTCATCCCTCCACTCATTTGGCTCCTCCAGGCTCTGCTTTCCCTCCGGCTCCACCCTGGTCCTCAGTCCCACCGGCTGTCCCCCCTCCCTCTCTCATCAGTTTAAACTATCATAGGCGTGAGGACGTGCCGGAAGGGGGAGCTACTGTAACAGTAATCTGTTTTTTTATCATGCTGTTTAGGCTTTTCCTGTTTGCCTGCCTGCCTGCCTGCCTGTTTTCCTATTAGTTTACATAGTTCCTAATTAATTGCACACCTGTTTCTGTTCAGTTCATTACCACTCCTTGTGTATTTAAGTCCTTAGGCCCTGTTAACACGAGAACGATTCCGGGTGAAAACGTAAAAATATTTTAGCGGATGTGCCTTTCGTTTACACGGCGACGGCGTTTTGGGGGCTTAAAAACGCAAAAAAGTGAAACCACCCTCCAGAGTGGAAATCTCAAAAACGCTCCACCGTCGCGTTCTAAATGGTAAAAACGCAAATCTGCTCACGGTGGCTCTCGTCGCGTACGCGTTTACGTCACAGGCATGGCCCAGTACAGGGAAATAACAACCAACATGTCGGAATATTTCCATACATCGGACCTTCAAGTTGCGCTAGCAGCTCTGAAAAACATACAAGAGTATTTTCAGCAGTTGTACAAAATATTCTCAGATATTGGTGTTGTTGCGTGGCTGTGGCAGTGCTTCACATTGCCACCTAGCCGCCTGGAGTGCATACTACATTGAATTTCACACACTTTTGCGTCACCATATGCACGCAGATTTCCCCCCCATAACGCTCGTCTAAACGCAGAATAAAAAGTGAAAACGCGACGCCACTTTTGCGCTTTCTTTTCAGATCGTTTCCGTGTAAACATAGCCTGAGTTCTCTTACGAGAGTATCTCTCGTACTGCGTAATATCTTACGCTATGGGGAAACACTCTTTCCTCGAGATATTGAAGCCAAAAATTATCCTTAATTTTTTAATCATGCAAAACGCTTTTGCAGCAGCAAGCAGACAAGGGCGAGACAGCTCGCGCGCCCATTGGCTGCCTCGCTGGAAAAGCTGCAGCCTATCGAGTGAGGCACTGCGTGACGTAATGACGAATGAGGACGCTTCGCGCTCATTTCGTCATGTCCCGCCAGTATAGGCGTGGTCTCGCCCTATAAATACCCCCTCGATAGCTGTATTTCCTCTGATTTTTCATTCTTCACGCGAAGCTCACGCATCGCGGGATCCAGAGTGAGAAGCCGCGCCGTTGACTTGTAGCCTTCTCAGCGGGACGTGCCATCTTCTAAAGTCGCTGGCCCAGCCGCCTTCAACTGCCGTACCTGCTGCGCTTTCCGGTGTACTATATCCTTTTACTCTGCTAAGTGTGTGTGTGTTTGCTTACGTGACGCAACACCCATTATCTGTTCTAAAAGAGCTGCGTCTTTTTAAAGATGCCTTTCTGTGGCTCGTGCCGCTCCCAGCTCAGTGATGAGGACCGTCACGTCATCTGTGTGTCCTGCCTGGGTCATGAGCACGCGGCTATCGCGCTCGCGGATGGTGGATGCCCGCACTGCGAACTTCTGCCTATGGTGACTCTGCGGACTCGCCTGGCGTCGTTCTCTGAGCCCGCGTCCCAGCCTTCTGTGCCGCGCCGTAAGAAGCGTCGCGCCCAGCGCGCTCCCGAGCCTTCTCCAGCCCGCCAAAGCTCGCCGGTTCGCCCGCCTGCTTCGCCGGCTTCACTTGAGTCGCTCCCGGACGGACAGCGCCCGCCGTCTGCCGCCGCTTCCGCTCCCGAGCTGGACGAGCCTGCTGAGGTATGCTCTCTTGTGGCTTCTGATAGCGAGGATTGGGCGAGCTCTGTGGACCTCCCCCCCGCTGACGTGTCTAGCCAACCCTCTGGGAAGAGACCCGGCATTGAGGCTGAGCTGATGCGTCTGCTCACCCAGGCCGTGGAGAGCATCGGCCTCGAGTGGGAGGCGCCTGCCTTGCCGCCGCGCAACAGACTCGACGGGCACTTTCTCAAGAAGGACGAAACCCCGTCTAAGTCTAGGGCCGCCCCCTTCCTCCCTGAGCTCCACGACGAAGTCGCCAAGTCATGGACCGCCCCGTTCTCCGCCAGACTGCGCACTTCCACCTCTGCGGCCTTTTCTTCCGTCACCGGCGCGGGAGATAAAGGATATCTCTCCATTCCTCCTGTGGAGGCGGCGGTCGCGTCGCATCTCTGCCCGCCCTCTGCGGGACGGCGCGCGCAGACGACGCTTCCCTCTAAAGCCTGCCGGGTGACTTCATCGCTGCACTGGCGTGCTTACACAGCCGCTGGACAGGCGGTCTCAGCGCTGCATACTATGGCGATCTTGCAGATTTACCAGGCCGACCTTCTCCTTAAATTGGACGAGGAAGGTCCGGGTGCTGTCAATGTGGCGGATTTACGAGGCGCTACGGACCTTGCTCTACGCGCCGCTAAAGCCGCTGCTCAGGCCATGGGGCGGAATATGGCCTCTCTCACCGTTGCCGAGAGACATCTGTGGTTGACGCTGTCTGAGATGACGGAAGCTGAGCGCTCTGTATTCCTCGACGCGCCCATTTCCCCTGCGGGCCTCTTCGGATCTGCCGTCAAGGATTTCGCGGACAGATTCTCTGAGGAGCAGAAGACTTCGCAGGCCATGAAGCACTTCCCCCCGAAGCGCTCGAGCTCCGCTGCAGGTCGCTCTAAGCAGCCGTCTGCTCGCAGCTCGCAGCCTCGGCCTGCATCGCCCGCAGCCGCCGCTACACAGCGCCGCCAGGCCCGGGATCAGAGACCGCGCTCTCGCTCTGCTGGACGCCGCCCCGCTCAGCGCGGGCCCCGGCCAAAGATTGAGCTCAAGCCCGAGGCCTCGAAGCTTTCCTAGCCACTCCAAGAAAGCGACGGTGTTCAGATCCCGCTGCGGCCGGTTCCCCACCGAAAAGATTCGCTCGTTCAGTTCCTTGCGATGTGACTGTGCCAGTGTATTTAGCAGTGAAGCAGCCGGTGTCTCAGCCCGCTTGCCTGCACAAAAAAGCCGTTTTTATGGCTACCCAGATAAATCCAATAAAGAGTGTATTTTCTGGTATGCCGGCCACGGCCGATGGTGTTATGAGTGTTGTAAGAATGCCCACGCCCCAGTGCCCATTCCCACACCCAGACACAGCCCGCCACGGTGCGAGGCTAGCACACATAAATCTGACTCAGGTCGATTGTGCAAACAATGTAGTGAATGCGCCCATACAATGCCCGCTCACGCTGCATGCTGCGTGTCCCTTGGTTTCTGTAAAAACGAAACCAATACACAATCTATCGGCTCCGGCCGAAAGCGTGTACAGTGCAGTAGATGTGCCCGTAGGTTTGCGCCCACATCCTCCCGCAAGCACGCCGAATCCCACGGGATTCGCCCCGCTCACTCTCGCTGTGCGTCCCGCCGTAGAGAATCTGAGCGTGGCCAGGCTGCCCGCTGTGTTCAGCGCGCCCCCCGCCTCGAACGCTGTAAGCACGGCGTTGTGTTCCCAGGGTACCGGAGCTCTTGAGCCGTTGCCTGGTCACGGCCAGAGCCCGGTCTGCATCCTACCTCTAGCTATTCACGCAGAAGCGTGGTCAAAGCTACCCGGGTTATCAGACTGGGTGCTGAACACTATAAAGAGAGGCTACTCGCTACAATTCGCACGACGTCCACGCCGTTGTACGGCGCCCGTCGAGACTACGGTGAGAAACGAAGTATCTCATCTACTTCGAGCCGAGATAGCGAAATTGCTGAGCAAGGGGGCCATAGAGCCCCTTTCTCAGGCTCAGAGCGAAGGGGGCTTATACAGCAGATATTTTCTGGTACCGAAAAAAGATGGGGGCTTCAGACCCATTCTAGATCTGAGACAGCTGAACAAAGCGCTTGTGAAGCGCCAGTTCAGGATGCTTACGACCAGGGGAATCCTCGCGCAAGTGCGCCAAGGGGACTGGTTTATGTCAATAGATCTGAAAGACGCCTATTTCCAAATACAAATAGCGTCCCATCACAGGCGATTCTTGAGATTCGCGTTCGAGGGCCAGGCTTATCAATACACAGTCCTGCCGTTCGGCCTGTCCTTGGCACCCCGTACATTTACGAAGTGCATGGACGCGGCTCTCGCGCCCCTGAGACTTCAGGGCATGCGAGTTATGAACTACTTGGACGATTGGCTGATTCTAGCTCGATCACGGTCAGAGCTCATAGAACACAGGGCCACACTGCTCGAGCACCTCGAGACACTGGGCCTGACAGTCAACTGGGAAAAGAGCTCGCTGTGTCCCAGCCAGAGAATTTCTTTCCTGGGAACAGTGTTGGACTCGCTATCCATGACGGCACGCCTGTCACCGGAGCGCGTACTAAGTATTCAGCGCGTCGCGGAATCCTTCCGCCACGGCTCTATAGTCCCGCTCAGACGGTTTCAGAAAATGCTGGGCCTGATGGCCTCGGCATCCCCTGTACTCCAGCTGGGCCTGCTTCGCATGCGCCCACTGCAGAGGTGGCTGAAGGCACGGGTCCTGCCCTGGGCATGGACCACGGGCCGGTGTCGCTTCAGGGTCGACCAATGGTGCGTTTCGGCTCTGAAACCATGGAAAGTAACCAGCTGGTATCAGTCTGGTGTGAGTCTGGGGACCGCCTCAAGGGTGAAAGTGGTGTCTACGGACGCCTCCACCACGGGGTGGGGAGCGCTGCTCGAGGGCAGACCGCTGGCTGGCCTATGGTCAGAGCAGGAGAAGCTCCTTCACATAAACTGCTTGGAATTGATAGCAGTCGACAAAGCGCTACGGCGCTTCCGTCCCCTGATAAAGGGCCACCACGTCTTGGTCCGGTCGGACAACAAGTCAGTGGTGGCGTACATAAATCGCCAGGGCGGCCTCGGGTCCGCACGCCTTTGCAGGCTGACGGAACCCCTCTTGGTCTGGGCCCAGCGCAACCTCCTTTCTCTGAAAGCGGCGCACGTGCCTGGGCACCTGAATACGGGTCCAGACATGCTGTCCAGAGACAACGTCCCGACAGGAGAATGGTCGCTGCATCCGCAGACGGTCCAGCTGCTGTGGGAAACGTTTGGCAGAGCGCAGGTGGACCTGTTCGCGTCTCGCGAGAACGCTCACTGCCCGGTATTCTTCTCGAAAAGCAGGGACGCGCTGGCCCATGCTTGGCCCAGCGGTCCCCTGTATGCTTTTCCCCCGGTCTCGCTCCTGCCTCAGGTGTTGGAGCGGATCAGGGAAAATGGATGCCCAGTGCTGCTTGTAGCTCCGCTCTGGACGAACCAGGCTTGGTTTCCGGTCCTGATGCGGATGGCCAGCACTGCCCCGTGGCCTGTTCCGTTGAGGAGAGATTTCCTCTCTCAGGCGGAGGGCTCGATTTGGCATCCTCGCCCGGAACTGTGGTCCCTGCACGCATGGGCCATCAACGGGTACCCGCTAGCCTCCCGGAAGGAGTGCTAAACACGATCGCGCAGGCTAGAGCTCCGTCTACCAGACGGCTCTATGCCTCGAAATGGTCGGTGTTCTCTACTTGGTGTCGAGCCCGTCGCTTTTCACCTGTGGACTGCGGGGTTAAGGAAGTGCTTGCCTTCCTTCAGGAGCTGATGGATAAGGGAAGGACCCCATCCACGCTCAAAGTTTACGTGGCGGCCATAGCAACGTTTGCTAAACCGGTGTCTGGCCAGTCACTGGGGAAAAACGACTTAGTCGTGCGTTTCCTACGAGGAGCTCGGAGGTTAAACCCTCCCAGGCCCCCTTCAGTCCCGGCTTGGGACCTTTCCACGGTCTTGGAGGCCATGAAAGGCGCCCCGTTTGAGCCGATCCAGCTGTCGGACATGAAGCACCTGTCCCTTAAGACGGTGTTTCTATTGGCTCTTGCTTCAGTGAAGCGTGTAGGGGACTTACAGGCGCTTTCTGTAAGCGCGTCATGCCTTGAGTTTGGGCCTAACGACTCAAAGGTCGTACTCAAACCGAGGCACGGCTACGTGCCGAAATCCCTCAATACACCGTTTAGGGCCCAGGTAATTTCCCTGTCAGCCCTTCCGGTTCTCGATGAGGAGAGGGACGCGAGTCTCCTTTGCCCTGTCAGGGCGTTAAGGGCTTATGTGTCCCGCTCGGCTGAGTTCAGGCATACCGAGCAGCTTTTCGTGTTGTTTGGCGGCCGTTCTAAGGGACTCGCCGCTTCAAAACAGAGCCTATCCAGATGGATAGTGGATGCCATAGCGCTGGCTTACACTTCCAGGGGCCTGCGGTGCCCATTGGGTGTCAAAGCGCACTCCACGAGAGGCGTGGCCTCGTCGTGGGCATGGTATAGCGGGGTCTCCCTGCAGGATATCTGTACGGCTGCGGGCTGGGCCTCGCCGTCTACATTTATCAAGTACTATAACCTGGAGGTGCCCGCCTTACAAGCTAAGCTTCTGGCGGTCTGAACTTCGGGCTTATCGGCCGCCAATGCGGCTATGTGTACCCCTACGGGTCTGTACCCCTATGGGACTTTTATGAAGGAGTGATGCTTCTAGCCTCTCCTCCTCTACTCTGTGTGAGTTGTGGTGATTGTGCACTAGATGTGCCCCGGGCTTGGCCCCGGGACTCTGGTGTTGGATCCCTGTCCGCACGGCGTGTTGCATGGGGTTCCCCTTAGCGTAAGATATTACGCAGTACGAGAGATACTCTCGTAAGAGAACGTACTCGGTTACTAACGTAACCTCGGTTCTCTCTAGAGAGGGAACGAGTACTGCGTATCTTGCCGTGCTTGGACTATCCTCTGGTTCGCTTCGGCGTACAAAATCAGAGGAAATAAGGCTATCGAGGGGGTATTTATAGGGCGAGACCACGCCTATACTGGCGGGACATGACGAAATGAGCGCGAAGCGTCCTCATTCGTCATTACGTCACGCAGTGCCTCACTCGATAGGCTGCAGCTTTTCCAGCGAGGCAGCCAATGGGCGCGCGGGCTGTCTCGCCCTTGTCTGCTTGCTGCTGCAAAAGCGTTTTGCATGATTAAAAAATTAAGGATAATTTTTGGCTTCAATATCTCGAGGAAAGAGTGTTTCCCCATAGCGTAAGATATTACGCAGTACTCGTTCCCTCTCTAGAGAGAACCGAGGTTACGTTAGTAACCGAGTACGTTTACTCAGTTCTGTCTTCCTTGTCATCTTTGCATAATGTGGTTATGTTATGTTCTCCTGCATGTTCTCTTAAATATTATTATTAAAATACTTACTTTGTCTCCTTTTGTTATCTTCGTGCGCTAGTAACCACCTAACGTGATACAAATAAGATAATCTGCTTCTGCTACATAAAACTTACGAACAGACTATTTTGCTAAGCAACAGTGAGGAAGAGAGAGGAGAGGAAGAGTCCAGAACCGGCTCTTTTGTCTCTTGAACTCTTGGTTTTGTGTGATTAACAGCATATAATAAAAAAATCTGAAAGGCTGTTTGAAAACATGTAAATACTGTTTGGCTTTTTTCCCCCGACAAGTAGGTTAGAAACAGAAAGTCGCAGTGTTTTGTGGACCACAGCAACCAGGAGGACCGCTATATTTCTGCTTTTCTATTAAAGCCACATACTGTAGTTTTCAAAAATCAAAACTGAGTTTTCATGTTTTTGCATTGTTGTTATTGTGTTGATATTTGGAACAGTTAGCACTCTTGCTCATGTAATATTACTTAATTTTATACATTTTCAGACAGTAAACCAATATTAATATACAGGAAAGAAAAAAAAGGGGGGAGGTATGTTTTTTTAAATGGGGGTTTTATCTGCAGTTCTTTCTTTTTCTCTCACCTCTGCATGTCCTCCTGGATTCAGAGTCTTGTTACAGCGTTCACACTTCAGACAGAATTTGTGCCAGTCTTTCCCCAGAGATGTCACTTTCTCCGCTACAAGACACAAAAGATTATCTTCTTTACAGATCATCATGTACATTGAAATGATGGTTTAAGAGTCTCTTTGAATAAAATTGTTAACTCTCTTCACTGAAGCAACTATATTCATTATAACAATTGAGCTGAAATTACTAGAGACTCTGTATTGGTGCCTAGCAAAGATCAGAGCTTCTATGAAACGGTGGTTTGAGTCTTGTTTGAAACTGTCTCTCGTTAGAAAAACAAAAAAGGCTATGAACCACATACATATTTATTTAGATAACACATAGTTAGTTAAGTTGCACATATTAAAGTCACCATGAATTAACATTATTTTTGATTCAATTATTTTTTGTAAAAAGACTATCGCAGATTATTTTTTTAATGTCGACTTTAATGCGTGCAAGTACGTCCACTAATGTATGCCTAATGTCCATCTGTTTACTGTCTCATAGATTACATCAGGGATATGTGGATGAGTGAAGGGTTCTTATCAAACCTGACCCCTTCATATCGAGGCCAGTATATTCCAGGCACATGCCTGAGGGAGCACAGAAAACCCTCGTGAGACCTTCTTCACAGAGCAGACATCACATCACATCAGTGTGAGTCAAGACTGAAGAACAGCACAATAACATTTTAGGTCAAACTTTGTGAAATCCATTCAGGGATGTTTGGGGTAGTATGTTTATTTTTATGTGTTCTATTGCAGGATGTTGCCTCAGGGTAACAAATCCATTTTCTTCACTTTGCAAGCACGTGATGCATATAACACAATAAAATAGCTAATAAAGAAGAAACGACTTTGAATAAACCAAAGGGATCTCTTCTTACACTACATTCTAGTGAATTGTCTTTAAAACAACATTTCTCTGGCATGGTACACCATGTGAAAGGCACATTTTCAACGTTGATAATAAGAAATGTTTCTTGAGCATCAAGTCAGCATATCAGAATGATTTCTGAAGGATCATGCGACACTATAAGCCTGGAGTAATGATGCTGATAATTCAGCTTTGCCAACAGGAATAATGACATTTTAAAACATATTAAAATGGAAAACAGTTATTTTACATACTGTTTTTACTGTATTTTTTTGATCAATCAAATGCCGGTTTGGTGTGTAATTGCGTACAGTATATAATTAAATGCATTAAATTGAACGGAATGCAGTGGATATGGACCCAGTCAATATAGAGAGTATACTGTACATATCCGACTTTTTAGTTAAATTTAGATCAAATTATACTATTAAAAACTTTCTGGCATGTAGCAGTTTGCATCTTCCATTGGCATGTAGTGTTGTTTCTAGGCAACTAGCTAAAATGGAAATATATTTATTTATTATATTATTATTTTAATATTGTTATTTTTAATAACATTGTTTTTCAGCATTTCTTTTTGCCTTTTGATCTCCATTTCATGCTAAATGCATGCAATTTCAGGTTCTGTCGGCAAGAAATGAACATGTTGAAAAACTAAATGTTTTGTGGTGCAGACAAATGTGCAGATAGTTGAACAGACAGTAATTAGTCCTGGTCTAGATTTGCTGTTTTGCTTAATGGTTGCATGATGCCCACCTAACCTGAGTATCAAATGAGCTATTTCCATATTTCCATATGCATGGCAAATTTCAGTCTGACAGAAAGTTGCACAGGTCGCAAACACTTTAGAAACAAAACTGAAAAAAAGTTTTAGACAAACTAATAATCGAAATAATCGAATAACTTAAATTCGGCATGAAACAAGATGCGATTGTGACGTATATTCGAGTGAAACGAGTGAAATCGAACAAGAAAAAAAAAATTGTGACTTGATTTTGACAATTGGGACAAGATTGGATCAATGGATGGTTGTGGTTTGCTATTGGTCGATTTCATGTGAGTGACATCAGGTTGCCCCGCCCTCATGCCAGTAAACACATCAAGAAAGAGGGAGGGGATGTTATTTTGATTAAATATATGAGAGGACATGAAAAAAAAAGGATAAATAATCGATAAATAAATACTGGATAAAAAACAAGAGTTGTCCATTTTGATTTCATGGTGTCTTTAAAGGGTTAGTTCATCCTAAAAGAAAATTCTGTCATTAATAACTCACCCTCATGTCATTCCAAACCTGTGAGACCTTCGTTCATCTTCGGAACACAAATGAAGATCTTTTTGATGAAAATGTTAATGCTTTCTGACTCCCCTGCAACGTCATAACCACTTTCAAGGCCCAGAAAGGAAGTAAAGACATTGTTAAAATAGTCCATGTGACTAGTGGTTCAACCTTAACCCTATGAAGCGACAAGAATACTTTTGTGTGCAAAAAAAGAAAACGCCTTTATTCAACAATTTCTTCTGTTCCTTGTCAGTCTCTGACGCTGTACACGCTGTAAACAGTGCAGGCTCAGTATTGGCCGGCAAAGAAAATAAATTTCAAAAGAAATTGTTGAATGAAGTCATTTTCTCTTTTTGCACACAAAAAGTATTCTCGTCGCTTCATAACGTTAAGGTTGAACCACTGTAGTCACATAGACTATTTAATGACGTATTTACTACCTTTCTGGGCCTTGAAAGTGGTTACGACGCTGCTGTCTATAGGGGGAACAGAAAGCTCTCGGATTTAATAAAAAAAGATCTTCATTTGTGTTTCGAAGATGAAAGAAGGTCTCACAGGTTTGGAGCGACATGAGGGTGAGTTATTAATGACAGAATTTTATTTTGGCTGAACTAACTCTTTAAGGAAAAAAAGGTTATTAAATACTGATTGAAGAGAGAAAGTCTTGCACACATCAGAGGATAAAGAAGTGGTTCACTCAGCAGTAGCCTTATGGCATAACTGCACAATTATGTGGGCAAAAAGGGTGCTCCTCCACTGAAAGCCATTAAAAGAAGCTGTGTGCCAGGTTGAGTACTTAAAGTCTTTATGTGGTATTCAATTTAATAGTAATGCTTTTTCCAGGTCACACTACTCAGCTGTTCAAGTCTCATGAGAGCTAGTAGCAGCAGCCAGAGACAAAGTAGTTTCTCACATGTTAATTATTAGGCTATAGTGCTCAGTGGGAGGGAGTCGACTCAGACTCAGCATATGATATATACGGACAATTTTTTTATCTGCTAATCTTAGGCTGTTTACACATGATATTAAAGTCACCCTGTGGTGAAAATCAAGTTTTTAATGTTGTTTATATGTCTATGTGGTGTGCTGAATAGAAACCATGTGCAAATTCATTAATCAACAGCATTGCTGATGCTGAGTATTTTCTCCTTAAAAGTGCAGTGAACCAAAGACAGTCTCAAAAACACAGTTTGATACGCTGATGTTTCTGACGTCACAAACTTGTAACCAATCAGAACAACGTTGGTGTGAGTGAGTGGAGGAGGGGCTGATTTGCATATTCATAGAACCGTGTATACTAAATGAGGCAAGGGTGTAGAGTTACATTCAAGCTATTTTAAGGCAATAAGAAATTTGCTTTCAATATATATATATATATATATATATATATATATATATATATATATATATATAATATATATATTTTTTTTTTTTAAATGTGTCATTTTGGTGATCAAAGATGAGTTCTCTTACGAGAGTATCTCTTGTACTGCGTAATATCTTACGCTATGGGGAATACTCTTTTCCTCGAGATATTGAAGCCAAAAATTATCCTTAATTTTAAATATGCAAAACGCTTTTGCAGCAGCAAGCAGACAAGGGCGAGACAGCTCGCGCGGCCATTGGCTGCCTTGCTGGAAAAGCTGCAGCCTATCGAGTGAGGCACTGCGTGACGTAATGACGAATGGGGACGCTTCGCGCCCATTTCGTCATGTCCCGCCAGTAGAGGCGTGGTCTCGCCCTATAAATACCCCCTCGATAGCTGTATTTCCTCTGATTTTTCTACTCTTCACGCGAAGCTCACGCATCGCTGGATCCAGAGTGAGAAGCCGCGCCGTTGACTTGTAGCCTTATCAGCGGGACGTGCCATCTTCTGAAGTCGCTGGCCCCGCCGCCTTCAACCGCCGTACCTGCTGCGCTTTCCGGCGTACTATATCCTTTTACTCTGCTAAGTGTGTGTGTGTTTGCTTACGTGACGCAACACCCATTTATCTGTTCTAAAAGAGCTGCGTCTTTTTAAAGATGCCTTTCTGTGGCTCGTGCCGCGCCCAACTCAGTGATGAGGACCGTCACGTCATCTGTGTGTCCTGCCTGGGTCATGAGCACGCGGCTATCGCGCTCGCGGATGGTGGATGCCCGCACTGCGAACTTCTGCCTATGGTGACTCTGAGGACTCGCCTGGCGTCGTTCTCTCAGCCCGCGTCCCAGCCTTCTGTGCCGCGCCGTAAGAAGCGTCGCGCCCAGCGCGCTCCCGAGCCTTCTCCAGCCCGCCAAAGCTCGCCGGTTCGCCCGCCTGCTTCGCCGGCTTCACTTGAGTCGCTCCCGGACGGACAGCGCCCGCCGTCTGCCGCCGCTTCCGCTCCCGAGCTGGACGAACCTGCTGAGGTATGCTCTCTTGTGGCTTCTGATAGCGAGGATTGGGCGAGCTCTGTGGACCTCCCCCCCGCTGACGTGTCTAGCCAACCCTCTGGAAAGAGACCCGGCATTGAGGCTGAGCTGATGCGTCTGCTCACCCAGGCCGTGGAGTGCATCGGCCTCGAGTGGGAGGCGCCTGCTTTGTCGCCGCGCAACAGACTCGACGGGCGTTTTCTCAAGAAGGACGAAGCCCCGTCTAAGTCTAGGGCCGCCCCCTTCCTCCCTGAGCTCCACGACGAAGTCGCCAAGTCATGGACTGCCCCGTTCTCCGCCAGGCTGCGCACTTCCACCTCTGCGGCTTTTTCTTCTGTCACCGGCGCGGGAGATAAAGGATATCTCTCCATTCCTCCTGTGGAGGCGGCGGTCGCGTCGCATCTCTGCCCGCCCTCTGCGGGACGGCGCGCGCAGACGACGCTTCCTTCTAAAGCCTGCCGGATGACTTCATCGCTGCACGGGCGCGCTTACACAGCCGCTGGACAGGCGGTCTCAGCGCTGCATACTATGGCGGTCTTGCAGATTTACCAGGCTGACCTTCTCCTTAAATTGGACGAGGAAGGGCCGGGTGCTGTCAGTGTGGCGGATTTACGAGGCGCTACGGACCTTGCTCTACGCGCCGCTAAAGCCGCTGCTCAGGCCATGGGGCGGAATATGGCCTCTCTCACCGTTGCTGAGAGACATCTGTGGTTGACGCTGTCTGAGATGACGGAAGCTGAGCGCTCTGTATTCCTCGACGCGCCCATTTCCCCTGCGGGCCTCTTCGGATCTGCCGTCAAAGATTTCGCGGACAGATTTTCTGAGGTGCAGAAGACTTCGCAGGCCATGAAGCACTTCCTCCCGAAGCGCTCGAGCTCCGCTGCAGGTCGCTCTAAGCAGCCGTCTGCTCGCAGCTCGCAGCCTCGGCCTGCATCGCCCGCAGCCGCCGCTACACAGCGCCGCCAGGCCCGGGATCAGAGACCGCGCTCTCGCTCTGCTGGACGCCGCCCCGCTCAGCGCGGGCCCCGGCCGAAGATTGAGCTCAAGCCCGAGGCCTCGAAGCTTTCCTAGCCACTCTAGGAAAGCTTTCCTAGCCACTCTAGGAAAGCGACGGTGTTCGGATCCCGCTGCGGCCGGTTCCCCACCGAAACGATTCGCTCGTTCAGTTCCTTGCGATGTGACTGTGCCAGTGTATTTAGCAGTGAAGCAGCCGGTGTCTCAGCCCGCTTGCCTGCACACAAAAGCCGTTTTTATGGCTACCCAGATAAATCCAATAAAGAGTGTATTTTCTGGTATACCGGCCACGGCCGATGGTGTTATGAGTGTTGTAAGAATGCCCACGCCCCAGTGCCCATTCCCACACCCAGACACAGCCCGCCACGGTGTGAGGCTAGCACACATAAATCTGACTCAGGTCGATTGTGCAGACAATGTAGTGAATGCGCCCATACAATGCCCGCTCACGCTACATGCCGCGTGTCCCTTGGTTTCTGTAAAAACGAAACCAACACACAATCTATCGGCTCCGACCGAAAGCGTGTACAGTGCAGTAGATGTGCCCGTAAGTTTGCGCCCACATCCCCCCGCAAGCACGCCGAATCCCACGGGATTCGCCCCGCTCACTCTCGCTGTGCGTCCCGCCATAGAGAATTTGAGCGCGGCCAGGCTGCCCGCTGTGTTCAGCGCGGCCCCCGCCTCGAACGCTGTAAACACGGTGTTGTGTTCCCAGGGTACAGGGGCTCTCGAGCCGTTGCCTGGTCACGGCCAGAGCCCGGTCTGCATTCTACCTCTAGCTATTCACGCAGAAGCGTGGTCAAAGCTACCCGGGGTATCAGACTGGGTGCTGAACACTATAAAGAGAGGCTACTCGCTACAATTCGCATGACGTCCCCGCCGTTATACGGCGCGCGTCGAGACTACGGTGAGAAACGAAGTATCTCATCTACTTCGAGCCGAGATAGCGAAACTGCTGAGCAAGGGGGCCATAGAGCCCCTTTCTCAGGCTCAGAGCGAAGGGGGCTTGTACAGCAGATATTTTCTGGTACCGAAAAAAGATGGGGGCTTCAGACCCATTCTAGATCTGAGACAGCTGAACAAAGCGCTTGTGAAGCGCCAGTTCAGGATGCTTACGACCAGGGGAATCCTCGCGCAAGTGCGCCAAGGGGACTGGTTTATGTCAATAGATCTGAAAGACGCCTATTTCTAAATACAAATAGCGTCCCATCACAGGCGATTCTTGAGATTCGCGTTCGAGGGCCAGGCATATCAATACACAGTCCTGCCGTTCGGCCTGTCCTTGGCACCCCGTACATTTACGAAGTGCATGGACGCGGCTCTCGCACCCCTGAGACTTCAGCGCATGCGAGTTATGAACTACTTGGACGATTGGCTGATTCTAGCTCGATCACGGTCAGAGCTCATAGATCACAGGGCCACACTGCTCGAGCACCTCGAGAAACTGGGCCTGACAGTCAACTGGGAAAAGAGCTCGCTGTGTCCCAGCCAGAGAATTTCTTTCCTGGGAACAGTGTTAGACTCGCTATCCATGACGGCACGCCTGTCACCGGAGCGCGTACTAAGTATTCAGCGCGTCGCGGAATCCTTCCGCCACGGCTCTATAGTCCCGCTCAGACGGTTTCAGAAAATGCTGGGCCTGATGGCCTCAGCATCATCTGTACTCCAGCTGGGCCTGCTTCGCATGCGCCCACTGCAGAGGTGGCTGAAACCACGGGTCCCGCCCCGGGCATGGACCACGGGCCGGTGTCGTCTCAGTGTCGACCAATGGTGCGTTTCGGCTCTGGAACCCTGGAAAGTAACCAGCTGGTATCAGTCTGGTGTGAGTCTGGGGACCGCCTCAAGGGTGAAAGTGGTGTCTACGGACGCCTCCACCACGGGGTGGGGAGCGCTGCTCGAGGGCAGACCGCTGGCTGGCCTATGGTCAGAGCGGGAGAAGCTCCTTCACATAAACTGCTTGGAAATGATGGCAGTCGACAAAGCGCTACGGCGCTTCCGTCCCCTGATAAAAGGCCACCACGTCTTGGTCCGGTCGGACAACACGTCAGTGGTGGCGTACATAAATCGCCAGGGCGGCGTCGGGTCCACACGCCTTTGCAGGCTGACAGAACCCCTCTTGGTCTGGGCCCAGCGCAACCTCCTTTCTCTGAAAGCGGCGCACGTGCCTGGGCACCTGAATACGGGTCCAGACAAGCTGTCCAGAGACAACGTCCCGACAGGAGAATGGTCGCTGCATCCGCAGACGGTCCAGCTGCTGTGGGAAACGTTTGGCAGAGCGCAGGTGGACCTGTTCGCGTCCCGCGAGAACGCTCACTGCCCAGTATTCTTCTCGAAAAGCAGGGACGCGCTGGCCCATGCTTGGCCCAGCGGTCCCCTGTATGCTTTTCCCCCCGTCTCGCTCCTGCCTCAGGTGTTGGAGCGGATCAGGGAAAATGGATGCCCAGTGCTGCTTGTAGCTCCGCTCTGGACGAACCAGGCTTGGTTTCCGGTCCTGATGCGGCTGGCCAGCACTGCCCCGTGGCCTGTACCATTGAGGAAAGATCTCCTCTCTCAGGCGGAGGGCTCGATTTGGCATCCTCGCCCGGATCTGTGGTCCCTGCACGCATGGGCCATCAACGGGTACCCGCTAGCCTCCCGGAAGGAGTGCTAAACACGATCGCGCAGGCTAGAGCTCCGTCTACCAGACGGCTCTATGCCTCGAAATGGTCGGTGTTCTCTACTTGGTGTCGAGCCCGTGGCTTTTCACCTGTGGACTGCGGGGTTACGGAAGTGCTTGCCTTCCTTCAGGAGCTGATGGATAAGGGTAGGACCCCATCCACGCTCAAAGTTTATGTGGCGGCCATAGCAACGTTTGCTAAACCGGTGTCTGGCCAGTCACTGGGGAAAAACGACTTAGTCGTGCGTTAAGCCTTTCTGTAAGCGCGTCATGTCTGGAGTTTGGGCCTAACGACTCAAAGGTCGTACTCAAACCGAGGCACGGCTACGTGCCGAAATCCCTCAATACACCGTTTAGGGCCCAGGTAATTTCCCTGTCTGCCCTTCCGGTTCTCAATGAGGAGAGGGACGCGAGTCTCCTTTGCCCTGTCAGGGCGTTAAGGGCTTATGTGTCCCGCTCGGCTGGGTTCAGACAGACCGAGCAGCTTTTCGTCTTGTTTGGCGGCCGTTCTAAGGGACTTGCCGCTTCAAAACAGAGCCTATCCAGATGGATAGTGGATGCCATAGCGCTGGCTTACACTTCCAAGGGCCTGCAGTGCCCATTGGGTGTCAAAGCGCACTCCACGAGAGGCGTGGCCTCGTCGTGGGCATGGTATAGCGGGGTCTCCCTGCAGGATATCTGTACGGCTGCGGGCTGGGCCTCGCCGTCTACATTTATCAAGTACTATAACCTGGAGGTGCCCGCCTTACAAGCTAAGCTTTTGGCGGTCTGAACTTCGGGTTTATCGGCCGCCATGCGGCTTATGTGTGGAGTGTTAGCCTGTGCATCGCTCAGTCCGATGCGGCAGCCCCATGAGTGTGGTACCCCTACGGGTCTGTTACCCCTACGGGACTTTTATGAAGGAGTGATGCTTCTAGCCTCTCCTCCTCTACTCTGTGTGAGTTGTGGTGATTGTGCACTAGATGCGCCCCGGGCTTGGCCCCGGGACTCTGGTGTTGGATCCCTGTCCGCACGGCGTGTTGCATGGTGTTCCCCATAGCGTAAGATATTACGCAGTACGAGAGATACTCTCGTAAGAGAACGTACTCGGTTACTAACGTAACCTCGGTTCTCTCTAGAGAGGGAACGAGTACTGCGTATCTTGCCGTGCTTGGAATACGCTCTGGTTCGCTTCGGCGTTGAAAAATCAGAGGAAATACAGCTATCGAGGGGGTATTTATAGGGCGAGACCACGCCTCTACTGGCGGGACATGACGAAATGGGCGCGAAGCGTCCCCATTCGTCATTACGTCACGCAGTGCCTCACTCGATAGGCTGCAGCTTTTCCAGCAAGGCAGCCAATGGGCGCGCGAGCTGTCTCGCCCTTGTCTGCTTGCTGCTGCAAAAGCGTTTTGCATATTTAAAATTAAGGATAATTTTTGGCTTCAATATCTCGAGGAAAAGAGTATTCCCCATAGCGTAAGATATTACGCAGTACTCGTTCCCTCTCTAGAGAGAACCGAGGTTACGTTAGTAACCGAGTACGTTTTAAGGGATACAATTATTGACTACAAGGGGACTTTAAGATGCATACTTTAAAGATGCCCTTGAAATACATGTTAAAGGGAAAAAATATTATTATAACTAATTTTAGTAAAATAATAATTCTGGAATCACCCATGATTAATTGACAGGTGAAATTATGCTTGCAGTAGTGCAGATACTAGGCCTACATTCAGCAGCATCAACATTACAAACTAATCTGGCCTGCTGAGTAGGAGGATGATGATGAGCAGGATACATGCCCTGAAAAACGTTTGGCCGTAAAAACGTGCCAAAAGTGTAAGCACAGAAAAATGGAAGTCAGAGGAATACAGATCCTATTTATTTTGCATTAGCATGCAGCTGCAGCCTCACAATACATGAATTACACTTACGGATAACAGTAAAATCCAAATATATTTTACCTACACTTGAATGGCACATTTTGCACATTTACAAATCTTCTCTTGCGCATGCAAATTTATTTTACGCTTTCAATCTTGTAGGCCTACACTTTCACAAATCTTACCCTGTGCATGCGATTCTTTATGGCATCATATTACCTTCATACAAAACTGTTCATTTACAGTGAGAGTATGTTTTAGTATAAACATTAAACCTTGTAGGGAGTTTCACAAAAATGTATTCTAGCTGACATCTGTTAATCATAAATATTCAATTAATATAATGACTAATTACACTGTAGGGACAAATGCCAAATGACACCTGCAGTTTAAAAAAATCTCCATCTATTCAACCAGAGAAGATAAAGAGGAAGAAAAAAAGCAGAGCACTGTTTAATATAATCCAATAAATCAAAATGTGGCACACACTACATTCACAGGAGGCGTTTTGAGAATGAAAGGAAAGGCCTATAAATAATGTATAGACTGGACAGAAGAGTGTAAAGTGTTAACTGCATTAAATGGGTCAAACCAGATTAAAACTGAATGTTCAATCTAGTTATGCACTTCAATTTTATTGGCTGATGCTAATTATTTCATTCATAGCTGATCACATTTAAAAATTAAAAGGTATTCTGTCTAGTACATAAAATAACGAATATGAACCTGAGTTTTATACTGAAAAATCCACTTGATTATTATATTGAGGCAATAATCACCCGTTTTAACTAAATGATATAACCTATGGGATTCTGAGCTCTAAGTGTCATGTAATACACAGTTATATACTTTCATTCATCCCGATTCTGCATTTCATGTGATGCGTCATAAATTATTAATTCAGTAGGCTAATAACCAAAAAACTCTCTCCTTCTCGTTCATATTGGTGATTTTCATAGTATTTATTTAATTGCACCACTTCAATATTCATTGTATCTCATCTCAGCAGATAAAATAGTTTTATTAGCTGCAGCGTCTGCAATCAGGTGTACAAATCTTAATCATAAAACGTAATTAATTTAGTAAGAATATCGTGCACTCGTGATTAGCCAGTAATTATCAAGCCCACACTAAGTGGTTTGTAGACGTTATTTACAACGCATACCACGATAAATGAGAATGAAAGTAGGCTAAATTCACACTACATCATGACATCTACGTTGCAGACAGCGTGTGCATTGTTTTATTCGTGGAATTTCGAAAAGGAAGCAAAATTGGCGACTTACCAAAATAAACAGTTTTGTCACATTTGGGACATTTTGATGCCATGTTCCGTGCAAAGCTAGGGTTTCCTTTTGATATGAGCAAGTTCTCTTTAATTTAGATACAGACACAGTAAACGCGACTCCTTCGTTCTTAGCGATGCTCGAAACGCGAGCGCATCCTCTATTTCAACATTGCCAGCGCGAGCCCGGATCCTCCCTCGATGACGTCAGGGGGCTAGTGAATGTGCTCACCCTTCATTTCATTAAAGCTGATGTCTGCTCTCTCCCCCTCTGTCTGCAGAGCTATACAGCACAGACATAATGGGAATTATATAAAATATAATATAATGTATATAGCCTATTAATATACACATTTTAATATACAAAACAAAACTGGATGAATAGCCATACCTTTTCATTTTTTATGTGAAGAGCGTTGAGTGAATGGCTATTTGATCAACCAATACAATACCACCACAAATTTGAATGCATTAACTGTAAGTAAATACAGACTCGATTAAGATGATTTTGAAACTGAGATCTCATGCAGTTATGACTGAGACCTACTAAATTATTTAATATTTTTACCGAATAATTAATTGTCATTTAAACCCTGTTTCTTTGTCAATGTTCTTAAATCAATGGGCTGATTCCAAATCCAATATCAGGTAACACGGCTGCTTATTATTTTATATACCTATGTGGTGTATTATTTTATGTGTCAGTAATATATTTTAGACTTTTGCCCTAAATATCGTCAACTTGAATCTTCATCTTTCTAATAGTAATATAGGGGTAGCAGGACACAAGGTTTCCCCAAACAACATTTCAGAGAACAGTTCTTAAAGCCCCCCTGCATTCAATAATTGTATCCCTTAAAACTCATCTTTTATAATCAAAATGAAATATCTAAGTGTTTTTTTTTCTCTGTGAAAATAACTTCTTCACGCCTTAAAATAGCTCAAATGTAGCCCTTCTCTCTAGCTTCATTTTTTGGATTCATGAATATGCAAATTAGCCCAGCCTCCACTCAATCACACCAGCTCGGACTCTGATCCACTCGCTTAACTTTATTGTAGTTAACTCTATATAATGGCAAGTGGAAATACTGGTTTAATTCAGTCATATTGAACCTGAAACTGATTCAGAAGAAGAAGAGAGTGAATTATACAGGGTTGTCTACAAATGGTAATGCGTTTTATGTAGCCTATCGCTCTCTACAACGTCTGACATAACGATAATTGATCAGCCTTTGGCTTGACTATTTTATCAAACAGCTAATAATGTGTTGCTAATGTTACACAAACCATGTTTCCATTCGCCATAGAGTCAGACAGCTGCCTCCTAAAACCAACATCCTTAGAAACGCTTTGAACAATTTAAGTCAGTGGAGAAAAGCTCTGCCCCTCGTGATGGGATTGGCTATATGTTTGTGACGGTAGGAGACAGGAGCGTGTCAAACTGCTTTTTGAGACTGTCTTTGGTTAACTGCAGTTTGACTGATGAATTTGCACGTGGTTTGTCTTAAAGTAACACCAAGTAACTTTTCCTCTTCGGTCGCCCTACTGGTTAAAAACGAAATTGTCTATTGCCGCTGTCGTAAATAATTTAGCCTACCGTCGCACGCACGCTCGCTGTTTATCCAGCACCGGCTTTAGAATGAACGATGTCCACAGACAAGGTAGAGTATGTTACATGATTTCATGAAAGGATGATGTATTGTGACATCAGAAACGAAGAAAAAACGAAATAATAACTATTTTAGCGCTTGACGTAAAGCAGTCGAATTTTGTAGTTCTTTTTGTGGTCGGGTTCCTACCCGAAACCCGAAGTTACATAGTGCCAGTAAAAGCGACACAGCAGAAGTCAGGCGTCAGCTGTCAGAAGTCAGCGACGAGAATACTTTTTGTGCGGAAAACAAACAAAAATAACGACATTATTCGATTATTCGTTCTTCTTCTACTACTATGTACAGCGCGCATCTTACAAGCAGAGGAAGACGCGCGCTGTACATAGTAGTAGAAGAAGAACGTCCTCATCTCAGTTCTCGCACATGCGTCCTGGAAATCTCTTGAACTCTCGTCTCAGGCCCACAAGGAAGTAATGGAATAGTCAAATAAAGTCGTTATTTTATTTTTTTTCTGCACAAAAAGTATTCTCGTCGCTTGATAAACTTATAGTTGAGCCTCTTTAGGCACATGAAATATTTAATCATTTTCTTCAATGACTTTCTGGGCCGTCAAGTTTCAATCCCTTAGGAAGCCTATGGGGGAGAGTGATCCACCTCTCAGATTTAATCAAAAATATCTTCATTTGTGTTCCGAAGATGAACGAAGGTCTTACGGGGTTGGTACAGCATGAGGGTGAGTAATTAATGATTTGATTTGATTTTTTGGGTGAACTATCCCTTTAAAGGCCCACTGAAGTGCCTTGAAACACGCATTATTCAATGTGTTGAAGTAATTTCCACTGAAAAAGGAAAACAGGGCGGGACATATCGCATCTACTCCCCTTTTTTAAAATAGCCATAGCTTTTCGTTTATATCAGTTGGCCAGGGGTGCGTTTCCCAAAAGCATATCACAAACCAACATTGTTGGTTGCAGTGCAATTTCCCAATGCCATCTAACTGTTGCTAACAGGTTAGGAACTATGCTTTTGGGAAACGCACCCCAGCAGTGAGCTTGGTAAAGCCACAGTTTCCTCCTAATCTCTAATCATTTCTTCTCCTATTCTCCTCCATATCGTTTTAAAATACAGCATTCTGAGAAATCAAATGGGTCCGATATATTTTGTGGTCTGCGGCGACTCGCGCATATGATCCGCTCTGTGATATCGTGTCTCTGGACCGGAGCAGACTGTGTCCATGCTGTGCTGGTTCACGCAACACTAACGTGAATCCAGACTTCATTCGCCTCAATGGAAATCATATTTATACCGTCTGAATAGTTCCATATCACCTATATATTGCACTATTTTCCATTCACCATGAGAACAAGTGACCAATTTTAGTCACAGCTTCAGTGTCTTTGGGGGTGGGGCTTCAGATTCTAGAGAGCATTTGATTGGACAGAAAATGTGATAAGAAGCTAAAGTGCAGAGTGATGTCATCAAAATCATCAGAAGTGAGAAACTGTATGTTTTGAACGCGTATATCTTCTAAATGTGAATTTTGTCATTGTTTTGGAGCACACTAGCTTATAGATAACAGTAAGGCTAACATATTCATATTTAACACCAAACAACTTCAATATTATCTTCATGGGGACTTAAAAGACTGAATGAATAAATCACTCATACACATGCTGTTTTTGACCCGCTTATAAAAGAGCAAGCAAGAGAAAGAGTATGGCGTATGTGTGAGATACAAATGAAGACAATGTCACTGACATTTTTCAAACTGTTTGCATTTATCCATTTTGACCCTTGTATGCCATTACAGTGCTGTTTACATAACTAAAATAACAAGTGAACAAATAAAGTAAATCAATAAATGAAAGAACCACTGATAACAACGAGCGAGGGCAATTTACTGTAGACTGAAACAGGTGGATCATGTTGTTGAGCACAAAAACCTTTAAACATCGGTTTCAGAAGGATTGATTTTGTTGAGAAAGCTTTATAAAGTCTTGCATGTTTCTGTATTTCAAACAGTTTCCCCCACAGGGTATTTAAAATTAACAATTTACAAAACTATATATACAATATATGTTTCGAGTTCTGTTGCATTAAATATTTTACTTGGAATATTTTAAGTATTTTATATTAAAATTATATATCATTTGTATATTTATATCGGCCAGTCAGATTTATCTGCAGTAATTCCACTCAGTCTATTTTAACCAGACTCTGGTAGTGGATCTTTTGCCAAGTGTCATGGACAGACAGGCTGCTTATCTCTATCAGGTACAGAGATAGCGAAAGACAGACCCGATACTTTGTCCATACATGGGTCTCCTGTGTGTCCCAGTCAAACTTCACACCGGCCGTCAGATGCCATATGAGAGCATTCTCAAATACTTGTGGCTCAAACGTCTGTGACGGGTCAGAGAGTTTCTCTAGGGCATGTCTTTCCATTTAAAGGGTATTTGAGGCAGTTTGATTCGATTTTAGATGTTAAAACTATTTCTGGTGCTGATTTTATCACAATGATCTCCTCAAAGACTTGGTCATCTGATTTGGCGACTATTATGCACTCTTAAAAAAAGGAATCTTTATTTCCAAAAGCCATAATAACCCAAAACTATTTTTAAGGATTGGTACTGGCTCCCACACATTTATCTTGTTAAAATTGTGGGAAATGCTTTAAATTTGTCATCTCACTCCCTTGCATTTTGGAACATTGGAACTCTCTCTCTCTCTCTCTCTCTCTCTGTCTCTCTCTCTGTCCTCTCTCTCTCTCTCTCTCTCTCTCTCTCTCTCTCTCTCTCTCTCTCTCTCTCTCTCTCTCTCTCTCTCTCTCTCTCTCTCAAAAAAAGGTACAAAAGCTGTCACAAGGGTCTAATTTAGGTAGCCTACTAAAATGTACACTTGAGGTACTAAGATGCCCTCTTTAGGTACAAATTTGTACCTTTTAAGAATTTTTTTAAATAAATTATTTAAGATTCAACTATATATTTTTTTAAAAGTCAGTTAATTTAAGTTGATTTTACTTAAAACATAAAACTTTACATTTTTAGATCTTCTGACAGTCTTCTGCCTCTTCTCTTTGTGTAGACCCTGAAATTGGTTGAATATATACCACACCTTCTCCTCCACGCAGGTGTAAATTAAGTCTCTTCTCAAGAAAATTCCCAAGATTATTAAAACGAGGAAATAAAAATGAACCCTCCATCGTACTGACGTCAAGAGGGCAGAGTTGACAGCGAGGCATGTTAAAAATAACTTGGGAGGATCACCAAGGTTATCAAAACATTAAGAGGTTCAAGAGGAAAGCATTTTATCAAGCCTAAACAAACATATGATAAATAGGATTATGATTTCAGCTGTTAAACCATAGCATTCTTTAGTTACAAAAAAAACTTTTTTTCCCCATTACATTATTTGTTTATTAAAAATAAATATATACTGCGTTTAGATTAAACTGAGAGGGGTCATAGCACTTATTGTTTTCCAACTGTTAGTTTAACTGCTTCTATTGTTCTCATTTGTAAGCCGCTTTGGATAAAATTCGTAACATTTATATAGCGCTTTTCAAAGCACTTTACATAGAAGGGGAAATCTCCTCAACCACCACCAATGTGCAGCATCCACCTGGATGATGATGCGGCGGCAGCCTATATTGTGCCAGAATGCCCACCACACACCGGCTTACTGGTGGAGAGGAGACGAGACAGTGATGAAGCCAATCAGTATATGTATATAAATGTAAATGTTATAAACACAACATACTTATGGGGCGCCGTTTGTAAAGCGGCTCACGCTGAAAATAACAGCAACATTTTGTCACATTTAGCTTCAAATGTTTAAAAAACTGGTATGAATTTTTGACGGTCACTTTTTAGCACATTTACAAACAATATTTGTCAAAATATTAGAGATATTTTAAATAAATTCTAAATCTAAATGGTAAATCTAAATGTTAAATCTAAATCTAAATGTTCAATTTAAATCTAAATGTTAAATCTAAATCTAAATGGTAAATCTAAATGGTAAATCTAAATGGTAAATCTAAATCTAAATGTTAAATCTAAATCTAAATGTTGATCTAAATGTTGAATCTAAATCTAAATCTAAATGTTGAATCTAAATGTTCGGGTGAAACTAAATATTTAACTAATATGCAAATTCACAATGCCGGTGACCGGAAGTGCCAAAATAAAAGCTTGAGGAGGTCAGTGTGTGTTTATAAATATATCTCCAACGTGTTTATTATTTTAGGTAGTTATTATCACGATAATCCATGTCCAATAGTCAATTTCCCCAGATGAGATGGTTTTTATTGGTTATTTGACACTATAAACACCACTGACCTCCTCAAGCTTTTATTTTGGCACTTCCTGTTACCGCATTTTGAATTTGCATATTAGTTAAATATTTAGTTTCACCCGAAACATTTAGATTTAACATTTAGATTTAGATTTAAAAATTAGATTTAGAGTTAACATTTAGATTTAGATTTAATATTTAGATTTAACATTTAGATTTAGCATTTAGATTTAACATTTAGGTAACATTTAATATTTAGATTTAACTATGTGTACAAATATTGTTGTAAATGTGCTAAAAAGTGACCGTCAAAAATTCATACCAGTTTTTTAAACATTGTTTGAAGCTAAATGTGTCAAAATGTTGCTGTTATTCAGTGTGACAAACGGCGCCCCATACATCATCATTATTGCTCATGGACCATGGCTATCTTTAATTAACATAATTCTTTCAGTGCATGATCAATTATCAAATAATTTTGTTATTGTTCATCAAGAGTGGCCCACTGAAAATTATTTTTGTCATCATATCGTTTATGATATAATACATATCACACACATGTGAATTGAATAAATATAAACCCTCATTTACTTTAGCTCTTCATTATTTTGTGAAAATATGTTGGAGTTTAAAATACTTTAATCCTTATGAAAACTAACCATAGTTTTTACTACAAATAAAACCAACATACTGTGGTTATTGTAGTTAGCCTACTGTAAACCATGGTAACCACAAACTAACCATGGTTTTGCTAAACCAACCATAGTTTAACCATGGTATTTGTTGTAAAACTGTGGTTATACAAATGGTAATCAATCCACCAAAAACGGTTTGCCACACTTTTACTGTAATACAACCACGGTTATTTAAAAAAAAAAAGACAGCAAAGGTATGCTCATCTACAGTATATGCCATAATATTTACAGTTTTATTCATTTATTGTCCTGGTTTACATATTTGTTTATGAGCGGTTTTTTTTTCATATTAGTGTCATAAACTACATTACCCACAATCCCATGCGCTATGTTTTTTTTTGTTTCCGGGCGCGCTTCGCAAAACTCATAACGGTGTTTTTTTTTTTTATTAAACCAAAACCTAAAGCTGTCTGTATCTATCATGTGTACAGTCGTTACCGAAGGTTGTCATTTAGGTAATTATAGTTATAACACGATCTCATAACTTTTTTTAGGTTTTATGTGTGTGTGTGTCAATGGCAAGCAAGAAGTTACGGAGGACGGGCGTTTCAGCTGATTCTTGCGAGCGACTCAAGCGGCATCAGGTGGAAACCTGCCAGGTAAGAGAGTTCAACCATCCCGATTCCCGAACTGCTCTTTTAATATAAATGCCCAGCTGTCGGAGGAACCGTCGTACAGCGAAGACTCGTGTAACTCTGCCCTTTAGGATGTTCTGTCCGCCACTCCCGTGGAGCTCATGCGACTGGCCGGACTCAGTTATCCCGCTGCTCTGGAGCTCCTGCTTCTGGTCAGTAAAGCTTGTTCACCGGCCGTGAGAACCGTAAGTCACTCACACACCCCATCAGGTCCTGTTGACTTAACGCGCGAAGCCTTTCATTACTAGTAATGTTGTTTTTGATGACAGGCACTGGATTTATGGAGGAAAAAGGGAGAGCTGTGTTTCTCCACATCACTTCCTGTCCTGGACAGCTTACTGCAGGGAGGTCTGCCACGGGGTGCTCTCACTGAGGTACAGTGGTCTACTTTTGTATCATTCTAAATTGACATTATGCCAATTATAACACCGTAATGCTGTTGAATCCCGTTTTTACCACATAAGAAAATGATAATCTCTTGTAAATCATTATTATGAGATAAACAGTCAAAATTATGACACACTAAAGCCGGGTGCACACTGGAGAGAGAGAGAGAGAGAGAGAGAGAGAGAGAGAGAGAGGGGAGAGAGAGAGAGAGAGAGAGAGAGAGAGAGAGAGAGAGAGAGAGAGAGAGAGAGAGAGAGAGAGGAGAGAGAGAGAGAGAGAGAGAGAGGAGAGAGAGAGAGAGAGAGAGAGAGAGAGAGAGAGAGAGAGGGAGAGGAGAGAGAGAGAGAGAGAGAGAGAGAGGGCAAAGGCAAACTCAACTTAATACTGTTTGATATTTGTTTCAATGGCTATGTTAAGATAAGTGATACTATCGTTCAAGTTCAAAATTTATTTAGCCATTTCAACAATACAGTTGATAGGAATTTGTCTTGGTATGCTCTCCCAAACAATTAATTAACAATAAACACTGACACAACAACACATTCCACATACCTCACATTTACATCACATATACGCCATGTTTAAAAAAATGTATGGCTTGGAGATAGGTGCTATCTCTGAAGCGTGATGTCCTGGGGCCGGTTGCATAAACATAGCCATTACGTTAAGACAGTGTCTTAAGTTCTAGTATGACCCACTAGCAGTTAGTCAGGGGCAGTCAGTCTTACTTTTCGGTATCAAATTAGGCCAATCTACGTTTTTATGTAACTGATTTTAAAAAGCTATGAACAGTCTAAAAGAAACAAATTTGATGTCTAACTTGTAAGACTAGTCTTAGAGGTTTATGCAACCGGCCCCTGCTGATAATGCTTCTGTACCTCTTCCCTGATGGCAAAAGAGTGAACAGATAGTGTGCTGGATGATAAGGGTCGGAGGTGATGTATCTTGCCTTCCTAATTATTCTGGTATTGCAGTGTGATGCTATGGTAGGCAGACTGCAGCCAGTGATCTTAGAGGCCCTAAGCACTACTTTCTCAAGCTGTTGCTTATCCTGACTGGTCGAGTTACCGTACCAGGACAGGATAGAGAAGGTCAGCACGCTCTCTATGACGGCTCGGTAGAAATGAGTCATGCCTTCCTGACTAACCCCAAATTTCCTCAACTGACGGAGGAAATAAAGTCTCTGATGGGCTTTGTTTACAATGAGACTGATGTTCAGGTTCCATGAGAGGGACTGATGTATGGTGGTGCCCAAGAAACAGAAGGAGGGGACCCTCTCAACAACCTGATCATTGATAGAGAGGGGGAGGTACCGGACTGTCTTCTTTCTAAAGTCCACTATCATCTCTTTTGGTATAAATGCCCAGCTAATTAACACTATCATCTCTTTAGATCCATTGACACAATACAGCATTAACACCCATGGCTAGAAGAGAGTTATACAGCCTAACAGGGATAATAGTGTTAAAAGCTGAACTAAAATCAAGGAACAGAACTCAGGCATATGTGTTCTTAGACTCAAGATGTTGGAGAATAAAATGTGCGCCCAATGACACTGCGTCATCCACTCCCCTATTTGCCCTGTATGCGAACTGGTGAGGATCTAGTGTAATATGCGCTAGGTTCCTACAAATTAGACGCTCGAACACCTTCATGACAACAGATGTAACTGCAACAGGCCTATAATCATTAAGACAGGTAATGTTATTCTTCTTAGGCACTGAAATAATCATAGCTGATTTAAAACAAGCGGGTACTATTGATGAAGTAAGAGACCGATTGAAAATGTAAGTGAGTATGGGAGTAAGCTGGTCTGCACAGCTCCTCAATGTAGCTGATGTGACACCATCAGGCCCCTCTGCTTTCCTGATGTTTTGATGATGGAGCAACCTCCTGACATCATGCTCTAAGATCGGAAAAGGGGGGTGACCATTAGAGCTTAGATCGGGCCCAAAAAATCAAACCCGACCCGACCCGAGCCCGTGCACGTTGTGTCCGAGCCCGGCCCGGCCCGACACATTAACTGTAATTATGAGCCCGAGCCCGATTTAAACCCGACCATTTTTAATACGTTGGCCGTTATAACCAGGGGCGACGCCAGATCATTTTTTTAACGCAGGTGCTGAATGTATTGACAGGGGGAGCTGCGCAATTTATATAGGCTATATATACTATTAATACGTGTGCAAAAATTGTGCACTTAATATTTAATATTCAATTATTTTAATTATCACAATGAAAGTTTAAATTTTATTAAATTGAACAAGCACGACATTCAGCATTCAATCAAATATTCTTAAAGATTCATTATTATTAACAATGTTATCTCGACTTGTGTGCGTGCAACAAGCAAGATGTGCATTTGTAAATTCGGTGACAAGCGAGAATGCCGAGAATTTATTTAATTTATGATGAGATGCTCCAGTTCATGTGCTATGGTGACCGCGGCTCGCCGGCGCCCGCATGTCATGATTATTGTCTGCATTTATTGTTTATTAAATCCAGGCAATCGGTTAATGAAAAGGTTATTAAAATTAAGATACAATTTATACAAAACGAAATTCACTTTAAAGAAAGGTTTCTACAAGACAAAACATAATGAAGTGGTAAAAATCATACCTGAATCGATGGATCGCAAATGGATCCGATCCGAATGAAGGATATTGAAGGCTGACTATCATCCTTTCTGTCATGACAAGCCTGCATGCGTCTGTTCATCGTCGAAGTCCACGTTTTTTTTGCTGTCATCATAGGCGAGCAGCGCGCCGCACTTTCACTCAACAAAGCCGACACAGATGTTGTCACTGCCCACGACTAGTTTAAAATATTTCCATACCTCTGACTTTCCTTCATACTTGCTCAAAGTTAATTCTATGTAATTTTTTTTCTTTACTTCTTCAAGCTCCATGTTGCACTTAAGGTACACAATACAGCACAGCGTGCGAGTGGAGGAGACGCTGCGCGTGACACGTGACGTGCTTGATCAAGGGCCCAACCCGACCCGACCCGAGCATAGTGGGGTAGAGAATCTAAGCTCTAGTGACCATCCAGATCCAGATGGGGAAGAATGAGAGAGCTTGTCTGAGCTTCGCTGGATTCAAATCTACAGTAAAAATCATTTAGCCTCTCAGGGAGGGAGGAGTCACAATCTAGAACATGATGCCTGATCTTATAGTTAGTAATTTTTTGCAGGCACTGCCAGACACCCTTGATATCATGGACTTGGAGCTTATTTTCAAGTTTTACTCTATAAGTGACTTTAGCTGTTTTAATTGCCTTTTGAAGTTGGTATTTAAGGAGTCTGTATTGTGCTTTGTCACCACATCTAAATGCAGCATTTTTCTCCCTGCATAAACGCCTTACATCCTTTTTAAACCAAGGCTTGTTGTTACTGTAGTTGAAGACAGTTTTGATGGGAATACACACAGACTCACAAAACTGTATATATGACATTACAGCTTCCATCTTACAGAAGAACAAGGCTATCTGGAGTCTAGACTAATATTCTTGTGAGATATCAACAGTCACAAATAAGTGTGCCTTTAGAAGAATCTTCTATATTCTGATTAATTAAAAAAAAGATTTATCTGGAAACATACAAACTGTTTTCGAAGTGATTATCGCATTTAAATGCGTTCTTTAGAAAAGCGAATCCCCTATTTGTTGGCTTTTAAACAATTATTTTAGTTGATGTCATTGAGAGCCAAATATGTTTATATATAAAATATAAAAACAAATACTGTATATATTGTATAAAAACCCATTTGTACTGTGTAAAGTATTATCTGATTTTTTTAAAAATAAGATGTAAATAATATATGAATAAATAAATAATAGAAGAATTATTTCTGGACAGTTTTTAGAAAGCAAAATAAATCAATAAAGCATGCTAAATTGACCAATACTTGCATTATTTATTGATTTTTAAATTGCTACTTTGAAACAACATGATCTCTGGACTGTAATATTATGGGTTAACTCTAGACCACAAGGCTGATGAGAGAAACTGCGATTGAGAGAGACAGACTTGTTAAAAATCCTGACACGCACCAGCACTTCTCCTCAGACGAGCTGACAGTCAGTGTGTGTCTGAAAGAGACTTGCGTTGCAATACTACTTGTTCAGCTCCCTTCTCTTCACTACATTAGATGTTTTACAACCTTTTTAAATCCAAGCTATTCAAAGCCCCCCACAGATGTTTCTGCTGTACAAAGTTGATAATTTTTCAGAAAATAGGAGTGAATATATATTCAAATAATAAATAAAATAATTCTAAGTAATTAAAGTGATTCAATTATTTGTAAATCAATAAATAAAATTATTAAATTAAGAACACCTTTTCAAGTCATCTCAGAAATTTCTCAATTTCTACCTGATAAAATATTTTAGCGCTTGACATAATTATATATCAACTCATTTATAGAAATGTCAATGCTATTTTTGCACATTTATTCAATATTTTTTATATTTTATCATTTTCAATGACTGTTACAGGTCTAAAAAATACCTCATATATATTATATATATATATATATCCAGGTTTTCCAAGACTCCTGGTGAATCCTGGTTCTTAAATAAAAATCACAGTTCATGAGGGTACAGATTAAAATGCCAGTTCACATTTTGATTTTGACATGAAAGTGAGTACCGTAAATAATGGCGATTGTCATTTTTAGTAAACGATCTCTTTAAGTAATCATGACGCTGTCTGTGTTCTCAGGTGACCGGTCCATCAGGCTGTGGAAAAACTCAGTTCTGTATTATGCTCAGCGTTTTGGCTACATTGCCGAAGAGCATGGGAGGTCTGGACAGTGGAGTCATCTACATCGACACAGAGTCGGCATTCTCTGCTGAAAGGTGTTTAAAAACATGTGCACGCTCTCTATGATCTGCACTTTTTTTGTTTCCTCTTAAACTAACTATCTTCCTTTCTAAGACTGATAGAAATGGCACAGGCCAGATTCCCAGAATTCTTCTCGGTGAAGGAGCGTTTGCTGGAGATGGCATCTCGTGTTCATCTCTTCAGGGAATTGACCTGTCAGGATGTCCTGAATAGGTTAGAACACTCCCAAACTCTTAATATTTAATTTCCAGTTACTGTACTTTTAAAATAATAGTTTGTAATTTAAAAATGACACTTGTCATTATTTTTCTTTGATTCATGAGTCATGGCTTTTTAGGTGTTTCCTGTAGCTCTTAACAGTAAAGTATGAAGCTTGCAATGCCATTGTCTTTGGTTTGATTCTAAGGGAATGCATGCCATGAAGTGATAAAATGCTCACTACCAATCAAAATTAAATAATCGATTTTTTATGTTTTTGAAAGAAGTCTCTGATGCTCACCATTTATCTAAAAAATACAGTAAAACCAGTAATATTGTCAAAAAATATTACAATTTAAAATAAGTTTTTTCATTTTAGTACATATCTCATTTTTGAAGTCATGGTTCTGCATGATTTCAGTACAGCTATGGGAAAAACAAACCATTTTATTATTTTCTATTACTAAACAATGCTTTATTGAATAAACTATGTCTGTCTTTAATAAAAAGTCAATTAAGTCAATATTACTTCAACCATCAGTAACACACTTTTCTTTCACAGATTTGAAATGCTTACACTTTTTTTTATCTTTTGGATAAAAAAAAGCTAAATATTTTAAAATAAGTTTCGAATTATTGCACAACCAGTCTTTGGCTACAGGATGATCTGGCTGTGGCAAAATAAATTACATCAGAATTACATTTTAATATATAATAATCTATAAAAATAACTTGGTAAGCACATAGACTTCTTTCAAAAACATAAAATCGTAATTATTCCAAACCTTTCACCAGTAGTGTATAGAATAATAAATGGAACTGAATTCGCTTTGGATCAAAGTGTCTGCTAAATGCATGAATGTACAAGTAAAATGTAAATGCAATGAAAACAAATCCTGAATTAAAAATTTACTACAAGATCATGATGGTCTCTTATGCTAGGCCAGGCTGTATTTAATCTTGTGAATCTTGTGATTAGTGGGGCGTTTTATTGCTGCTCTGATGTTACACAGACTGGAGCGTCTGGAGGAGGACATAATTGCTTGTCGAGTGGGGCTCCTTATTTTGGATTCGGTGGCCTCTGTAGTAAGGAAGGAGTTTGACACGTCACTGCCGGGTAATCTAACGCACAGGAGTAACTTACTGGGCCAGGAAGCTGCTGTACTGAAGTACCTCTCGCAGGAGTTCTGCATCCCAGTAAGATTGTTTACATGTTTGTGTATGTCTGAATTCGTCAAATATCACACACTTGTAGAGCATATGGTCAACCACAATGGTGTCGCTATACATTTGTTTATGCATTTCAGTGCTGCGTTATAGGTCACCTCTATATTTCTAACACCAGAGGGCGTTAGAGTGCCCAGATGAATTAGAAAAACACTCTAAGGCCTGTTCACACAAAGCCTGCTCCTTTTCCATGTTATTTGATCTTGGGAATTTCCACACTACTTTAAGATCTTCAAAGATACATACGTGAAGCCTTTACTCACCTTCCGCATCACCAACACATTTATCTAGAAGAGGAAAGATAGGATTGCACCGGGATATGGTTTTCCGCTTCCTACTCTTGAAGAGTGTAACAGCTGGAGGGCTGTTCCAGGATCAGGTTTTGTTCTGTCTGTATTCTTCTTATCCACTAGTTTACAACTGAATACATAAAGTGGGTTCCGAAAGTCCGAGCATTAATTATTTGGAATCATTTATATTTTTATGATAATTATATAGAGAAATGTACAGTATAAAATAATAGGAAGTTCATGTTAATGTAAGCTAATTGCTTCTGTAGTTCTATTTACTTTTGTTTCATTGAATACATATTTCCAGCAAATTATATTTTAAACATTTAAATTATTATTATTGCTGTAGTTATAGAGAAAACATTAAATACTAAGAAATTGATGTTAATTTATTTTGATTGCTTTTGTATTTTTAATTTTTATTTTTAAATGTAATATATAATCCAGCTAATTACATTTTTAAATTATTATTATTATAGAGAAACATAAAATATTAAGAAATTCATGTTAATTGCTTTTGTATTTGTATTTATTTTTGTTTTTATTTAATACATATTTAGGCAAATTATATATTAAACATTTAAATTATTATTATTATTGAGAAATGTATGTTAATTTCACAGTTGAGCTGTAAAGAATAATCCAACAGACAATGCGTGACGCAGAACCAATAATCAGGAAAAACTTTAATAAACACAGAAGAGAACACAACTACCATAACTTTAAATTAAGGGCTTAAATACATAAGGGCAGATAATCAACAGACAGGGAACAGGTGTGTACTAATAAGGAACTATGACAACTAATGAATAAAAGATGACTCAGGCAAAACAATGACAAGGAAAACCATGACTAGAAACTAAATCGAACAAGACAGTGAACCAGAACATGACTGAACTAAAGACATGATCATGACATTGCATCCTCAGGAAAGCACGTCCTCACTAGGGCTGGGTATTGGCAAGGGCCTCACGATACGATACAGATCACGATACATGGATCAAAATGTAAAAAAAAAATTGAGCTGAATATACAACTTGCTATGTACCACCTGGGGTATTCAGGTACAGTATGTGTATCACATATTGATGGTAAATGGAAATGGTAAATGGACTGCATTTATATAGCGCTTTCACAGACCGAATGGCCACCAAAGCGCTTTACATATTGCCTCACATTCACCCATTCATACACACATTCATACACCGACGGTGGTGTCAGCCATGCAAGGCGCCACCCAGCTCGTCGGGAGCAGCTGGGGTTGGGTGTCTTGCTCATGGACACCTCGACACTTGGTCAGGTGGAACCGGGGATCGAACCACCAACCTTTCGGTTTGTAGACAATGAAGTGCATATCACTAAAAACTAAAAATGTAGATGCAAAGTTAACAAATGGCATTGTTTTTATCAAGTTCATTACTGCCCGACTTACTTTTAAAACCAAAGTGCTTCCACACGGCTCTGAAAGCTGCAGGCGTTTTTAAATTTTCCGGCATTTTCTCACTCCCGCTAACTTCTGAGACATTGGCCGTAGGCTATATTAGAGACAACTGGACGCGTCACTGAGACCGGTGTCTCCGTGCGAGAGAGACCGGTGTGTCTAAAAGAGCGCACGCATACTAATGCTCGGACATACTCGGTCTCTCTTGTGCGCAGACACCGGTCTCTCTCCTGCGCAGACACAGAGGTTGAAATGTCCATACACTATCGTGAAAAAAAATATCGCAATAGTTAGCTGTATCGATATTTTTGCACAGCCCTAGTCCTCACGCTGTAAACGTCCAGCAGAGGCGATAGGGGGTTCTGGTGGAGAATAAGGACCTGGAGACAGACATGACCTTGAAGGGGCTGGAAGAAGAGAATCCCAGGGGGAGACAATGGTGGGAGGAGCCAGGGCTGAGATGGGAAGAGCCAGAGGGAAAGTACCAGAGCCAAGACAGGATGAAGGCCCACAGCAGAACTGATGGATGAAGGAGCCAGGCTAGAGTCAGGAGCATGACCAAGTGAGGTGGAGACTTGAACAGAGGGGACCTAGGTGGAGCAGAGGAGATGTAGAGCCAGGAGGAAGAGGAGCCCGTTGGAGCCAGAGGGGTGGAGGGTTGAGGCGCATCTGATAACTCGGAAGTCCAAGGCGATAAATTGACCAAGGTGGAGCCAGAGGGACGAGGAAGCCCAGCGGAGCCTGAGGGATGACAGGCCAGGGTGAAGCCTAGGGAGAGCCAAGGTGGAGCCGACGGGTCGGAGGGCTGAGGTGGAGTCTTGGGTTGGAGGCTCGAGGTGGAGATTAGGGATCCACAGACCACGGTGGAGCTGATGACTGGGAACCCCCAGACGGATCCGGGCAGCCAGGCGTAACCACTGGAGGAGCTGAAGAGAAACAGTGGAGATGAGGCCAAGGAACTGGATGGCTTTGGCAGAAGAAGAGGAAAAGGGCCGGACCATCCAAGACGAAGGAGCTTTGGAGCTGGGAAGAGCCAATGGCAACGAAGGAGACCTGGTGCTGGACGATGAATGAGACTTGGTGCTGGACCATTCGACGAATGAGTGAGTGCTGGTTTGACTAAGACGACTTGGACCTGGACAGAACCACAATATTTCCTCATCCAGCTCATAAAATAATTCCTCAGTAACCTAGCTCATTTCACGCACCTCAGCAACGAGAGCGTGGATGGAGCTCCAATCCATTTCAATGAACTCTACTAATATGCCCTCCACAACAGACGCTGATGCCGGCTCACACTCCTGGACAGATTCTGCGATGGGCTTGGGCTCCGGGATGAACGTGGCCTCTGGCAATGGCCCTGGCTCTGTTTTCATGGTGGGCTCATGGCTTTTGATCCGCTGCGGGAATGGCTGTAGGCTGGCTGGGCTCTGGGACCGGAGTGGAGCTGGCGTTGTCCTCATTCACTTGGCAGATGGTAAATGGCAAGTTGCTCTGCACCAACACCGACATACTTTTCTAAGCTCCCTCAAGCACCATCCGTAGGTAGGCATGCCTTTGACCCCGTTGAGGCTTGTTGAGGCTGGTGTTCAAGAATACGCAAAACAAGCTGTCAGGGTAGTGGGTAAGGCATGCCAGGTCTAGGAAGTCATGTGATCCTCGAGGAAGCGATTCCCCTGCTCCAGCAGGAGGAGACAAAGAGCGGGGATATCATAATTTCATTCCTCTTTCGTTGTTTTACCGGATGTATGCTGTACAAAGGAAAACAAAGAAAATAAGGAGCTTATTTCAAAGAGGAATGATTGGACTGCTTGAACGGCTTGTTGATACTAGCCCCGCCGATGGGCGAAGTCAAACCTTAATGGTCCGATGCTTCTATAGTTAATGTTTGTTAATCGCCTCTGTTCGCTTTTGTTTTTGTTATAGATATTTCTAGCAAATAAAAAAATTCAATTATTATCATTATAGAGAAACATGTAAAATCCTTAGAAATAAACTTTACATTTTTAATACATATTTTGATATTACAATCACGGCCATTTAAATAAAGAAATTTAATTTTCAATTCAGTTATACTACAATTGGCTGAAAATACAAAATAGAAGCAATTAACACTAGATGTCTTAGTATTTTGTAATTCTTCATTTTGCTTTACTTTTTTCTAGATTAAAATTTGATTTTGAATTCCAGATTTCAGGTTTTCAAGTTTGGACTCCATTGTATCTACAAACTATCATTTAAAATGGGTTGCATTACAAATGCAGTTACATATCATGTTGTTACTTGAGGCAAATTAGGATGGATCTATCATTTTATTGACTATTTTTTGCTTTGTTGACATTAGGTTTAAATGTGTGTTTGAACAAAATACTTGGCATTCCCTTATTTCAAAATGACTAGTCAACTATTCTCAGAGGACATCTCAGGCTGTAACCCCAAAACTCATCTGATCTGCAGTTATTTGCATCTCGTCCCCCTCCAGCCATGCTCATTTTAAAGATAGCTTTTGTGTTTTAAATCAGTGCAGTAAATGTCTGTCTTGACACTGCCAGTGGCCACAAGTGAGTTTTAATACTGCTTTCCAGAGCAGTAGAAATGGGCCTCAACATGAAACCACATGGTAGATAACTCCTAGAGGTAGGTAACTATGTTATAGCCCCCCTCACACACATAAAACCTCATAACCGTAAAATAGGTCAACCCATTAAGTTTCCAAAATAAAACCTTACACTTTAGCACCTAGAGCCAAACCTTAATGAGGTAATTAAGTTTGTTCTCCCAAACTTTAGAAATATAAAGGAATGTTGAAATGTTTTAGGTTTTGGCTGATTGTTTTTGTGTAGTTTTGATTAAGAGAGCCGTGGAAGACATACACTAGTGCAGTGGTTCACTTTAGGCAGCTTTAAATACCACGTTTGATCAAATCAGAACATTGACCTATTTCCAACATGTTAGCTTTTTGTGTGCAAGCTTAAGTACTGTTAATGACATACTGCTATATTTTAATTAACACCAATATTCATGTACTTAAGATAGATCATGTTGTAAGGCCCTCAACAATCCCTTGTTTGACCCCTCTGCATATTTCTGGAAGAGCCCTATCAGATAAGCCTCTAAAAACTCACACATTACACAATAACAATCATTTATTACAATGTAATTTCATGCGAATACATTTCATATAATATGTATTATAAAATAGGATACAATTTCTTCTTGAAACTGCCTGCACAATTTCTGTTGTCAATTTTTTTTTTTTTTTAAATATATGTAAATGTTGTGGATTTTTTAAAATTTTATTTCAGAATTTAGTGGTCATTGAGATCTTTGACAAAATTGCCATCACCTTTTTACACACACACACACACACACACACACACACACACACACACACACACACACACACACACACACACACACACACACACACACACACACACACACCACACATATATATATATTAGTATCTCACAAAAGTAATTACACCCCTCATATTTTAGCAAACATTTTAGTGTGACTCTGGACACAAAACCAGTCACATGGGTCAATTCTTTATTGAGATTTATGTCACCTGAAAGCTGAATAAATAAGCTTTCCATTGATGTATGGTTTGTTATGATAGGCCAATATATGTCCGAGATACAAATATTTGAAAATCTGGAATCTGAGGGTTGAACAAAATCGAAACATTGAGAAAATCACCTTTAAAGTTGTCCATTTATGTTCGCGATTGTGCTGCATTCACTCAAAAACAATTCGCTACCAGAGAAACCGAAAATTCTCGGCCAGCAGCATGTGTCCAAATTTCAATCTTAACCGTTCTATTTCATCAGAAACGAACTTAAAACAGGGCTTTAAGTGTAAAATACCAAACTTGTCCTTTAAGGCAGTTCTAGATAACAATGTTGCTCTCACAAAATATTGACACTTTGGACACAGTTCACTTAGGGTGTACTCACTTTTTTTGCCAGCTATTTTGACAATAATGGCTGTATGTTGAGTTATTTTCAGAGAACAGTAAATTATGCTGCTATACAAGCAGCACATTGACTACTCTAAAATATATCCAAGTTTCATTTCTATAGTACTGTCCCTTGAGAAGATAAACTAAAATGTTTGCTGAAATGTGAGGGGTGTACTCACTTTTGTGAGGTACTATATTTAGGCCTATGCATTTGCCTGTTTAAAATGTACTTATCACAATAAATTGTATTATGTAATGAGTTATGTCAACATTTGTTAAGTAGCTTGATGATAGAATTGAATATCCGCTGAACTTGCATAGTGTCAGCAGACTGTTTATTCTCATCTTTGTGTGATCTAATCTAACTGGACTAAACTGCAGTACAGATGTTTCCCTTCTGTCTCCCTCAGGTGGTTTTAACTAACCAGATCACCACACATGTGGGCGAGAAGGTTCACTGTCCTCAGAGGAATCAGGCAGATGGTAAGAACAGTCTTACATCGTCTCTTGGAGTCTAAACTGATTTTTGAGAAGAACTTTTTGTTTAAAATGACCGTGTTTTGGGATTTGATGGTGGAAATTTAGACTAGAAATTCCTGTCACGAGGCTCTTCTGTTTCATCCGTCCCTAATGAGCCGTTCTCTGATCTGGCTAATGGAAGCCATCGTTCCAAGCTATTCCGAGATGGTATGTGGGATAAATGAGCGTCAGATATGACCTTCCACACTAGCAGCTGTTGTAGGTTCTTCGGAACTGCATCATTGACCTTGGAGAAGATGGTATTACTCTAACCAGGGGGCTGAAAACACGATCCACTCGCTCAACAAACAAGTCTGGGCCTTATGCGAATCCCACGACATCTCTGATTCCATGGCAGTGCAGTGACCCGCGTCTTCTGTCACTGTATATATGGAATAGTGCAAGTATACTCTGGCGTACATCCAGGTGTATAGTTGAAGAGGGTCTTGTTTTGGGGCAAAGCTTTGAGGAAAGAGAAACAGGCTCCGTTCTCATGTTATCTAACAGACACGTTCCTGTCCTGTAACTTTACCCCCAGACATCGTTTTCTTTACAACTCACTGTTCCACTCGGCAAGGTGGAGTTACCAGGAACTCTTTCTCCCACTCATTTGCTCTGTATCTTTCTCTCACACATGCACACAAATGCTTTCCATCTCTTGGGATTATGTAGTGAAAGAATGGCCCTTATACAGCCTCACCCTGTTTATCTCCATCATTGGTCTTATTTGACCTCTCACTTAAAGGAATAGTTCACCCAGAAATGAAAACATGGTCAAACATTCCAAATTCATATGACTTTCTTTGTTCTGTATGAACACGGAAGCAGAAGTTTGCTAGATTGTTCACACTGATCTTTTTCATATAGCGAAAGAAGATTGGTGTCAAGTTCCATAAAACCCCTCCCCATAAAAGTACAATTTATTCATGCTTGCATTCAAATCAACACTTAAATGCATCTCAGTTTGTCACAAGACACTAGAGAACTAGTATCGTTGTCCTGTACATCTTTGAGATGGCATGTTTGAAAATGCACAAGTGAGAATCTTCTGATCAAGTGAAAGATTTTTGCGAGTTTTTCACGAATAACTACTCATGATATCTATAGAAATTTTGAAAAGAAAAACGGCACAACTTATTCCAGTGCAATGATTTACTTTAACCCTTAAATTCACAAATGTTTCGCCAATCATTATTACATATTCGGGTCTTTAGTGACCCATATCTATATCTAACACGGATGGATCTCTACCTGACATGATAATCTAAAACTCTCCTGATATTAGAGTAACAATTACAGAAGAATAAAATACAGTATATTTTGTTACCTTCTGGAGCTCGGAAGGGTTCAGTTTGAGCAGATGTTTAATATCATCATCACTGTCCTCTTCAGAGCTCATTTCTCAGTACATTCAGCATCTGGCTCATATTCACAATCTTAAACATATTCACAAAACTATAGTTTTCAACATCTTCAAAATCAATATTTTGATAGCTGACAGCTTCTTCACCATCAGATCCACCATCAAGTGACAGTGACACTAATATTTGATTTTGTTCAGTACTTGCTCTGCAGTAAATCACTGAACCATTTCAAGTTTTGCTGATGATACTTCCTATTCTTTTGTTTTCTGCCTGCCTGAAATGTCACTGTGTTTGTGTTTCAAATGTCATTGTGTTTCAGATATTGCCACCTTGTGTAATAAAGGTGAATTGCACTTATTCAGTCATCAAATATTCAGTTGTGCTGAAAAAAATATACTTGTGACTAAAATGCTGTAGTATTCTGCCAGGCCAGTAGTTGGCGATGTCACTTTGTAAAGAAACACTACACGCCTACAGACTGATTATGCAATATGCGAGCGCATGTCACCGTTTTCACAAATTCGTGTTTCTGTAGTTTACACAGACTTATGAAGTTTACATCATTTTCAACAACATGCACTTTGAAACTCGTTTTCGTGTAAAACCCCATTGTCGTGCAAATGAGTGGCCGAAACGCATAAAGTTTTTAATTTTTGGTTGAAACCATTGTGTAAACGGCCCCTAAGACTAGGGATATGTGCCATGACTACTTTCATTGTCGTTTAATCGAAAATGTTGTTACCAAACCCCAAGAGAACAGTTAAAAAAGTCTGTATAAGCAGTTAATTTAAAACAGCCTACTTAATATGAATTAAACAGTCCAATCTCATACAAAACACCACTGAAAAATATTTGCAATATCCAAAGTCTGAGGTAACATGAAATGATTTTTCCCGCTCTAGATATACAATAACATAATGTGTTATATTAAAATGTAACATTAACAACAGTTATTTTAACACACCGTCTGTAAAAATATAGAGCAACACATACATGTGCAAAAAAAGATTTAATAAAATAAAACTAGTCCGTATTAGATATAACGACCTGAATATAAGACGACCCCCATTTTCCAGACTTATTTTTGGGGAAAGAGACTTTTGTGGAAAAAAAATCTGATTTTCAACTGAAAATAATTTTATTTGAAAATTCTAGTTATAATTCATTGGAAAAAAAAACATTTTAACACCATTCATTAAATATTTGGATTAATTTGTCACAAAATAAAGTGCACTCTGTTAATGAGTTGAAGAGAGAAATGAGAGAAATGAAAGAATGAATGAGTGACAAAAATGAATAACCGTCCTTTAACAAAAATGCAATAATTATGTATGTATGTAATTGTGGTTAGGGTGGCCATACGTCCGGATTTTGGCCGGACAGTCCGGATTTTAAGCCCCCTGTCCAGCGCTGTTTTTGTTTTCAGTTCACTGTGCGCATCAGTTCTATTATTAACTTATAAAAATCCTGCATATTGATAGCAGCTCCCTGGTGCACGCAAATTAGTTAAAATCTACTGGAATCTAGACTAGAGCCGCGCATGTGAGACAGAACTTAGTATGTGCTCCAAACCAAACCGTGTAGCACGCGCACAACAGAGAGGGAGAGAGCGAGAGACCTTACGTTTCCAGTAGGCGTCAGTAAGTGAACGCCTGACAGGAGCCACTCACTGTACCTCTTGCGCAGATTATCCTTGAATGGCTTGTTGACGACTACATCCAATACCTGTAGCTGGCTTGTCATCCCCCCTGGTATGATCACTAGATCGCCGTTCATTTTCCGCAACTGAGTTTTGACGGGCTCCGTCAAGTGTCCGCAGAATGCATCCAAAACGAGCTTATTATGAAGCGCACCGCGGCGCCTGCCTCACACTACATTGAGCTTGTGTTGGCGCCCTCTACTGTTTCTCCCTTCTTTCTCCCTTTTCCCCCTGATTTTGTCTATATCGCGAATATAAGACAACCCCTCATTTTCAGCCTATTTTTAGGACAAAAACCTCGTCTTATATTCGGGTATATACGGTATTTCCAGTGCTGACTAGCATGCAGTATCATTTAGTTGACTTGTCTCACACATTCCTAATTAAGACAGCCAGTTCATGAGAAAATATGTTTTCCTCTTGGCCTTGGTATTGGAAACTACTTTTGAGGTCTTTTGTTGAAGTTTAGACAAAAAGCCACACCTGCAGTTTGTGTCTGCTTCCATAGTTAATCTGAGATGTTGACTATTGTCCAGAATAGTAGTTCTCGGCTACAATGCTCTCGGCTACAACTGGCTGCTGCTTCAAGCCTGTGATGAGGCCAATACACATAAATCATAACAGACCTCAGCAAATTTACTCACCATTTCCACTCTTGTCACGAGCCCATTGGCTTCAAATTACTTTTGGGGTCAGATTTGATTCCAATGCTTTAAAGGTGTGAAGGTCAGTGTGCAGAACACTGATAAGAAGGCTATTTTGTGCAGTACAATAGGAAAAAGCATGACAGAGGAGGTTTTCTTTGTTTCATTTTCTCCTGCATTTCTGTAATTTTCTAGAGGATTTTAGCATGATGATATTATGTTGTGAAATTTCCTACAAAAATGGAGTTTCACGTTGTTATTTTTTAAGTACGAAAATGCTTTATGAAAACATCAAGTAAGCTCAAATAAGGGGTTTAAAAGCTGTGGTAGTTTAGGTAAGATTTATTGTCCAGTAGCTACACAAAAAAAGAAAATCCTATCATCCAATAAAAACCCGGCAGCTGGGTTTGCAAGATATTCACTGTTAAAAATGACAATATTATAGTGAGAATATTATAGACCAAATGCATAATCATATATTATGAGTATTGTATATTTTACAACTTATGTTTCATTAAAGTTGAAGATCAAGATTTTAATGTTGTTTATATATCTATGTGGTGTTTTTAATATGATTTGAAAGCATAAGCATGTGCAAATTCATGTCAACACCATTGCTGTTTTAAGGAGTATTTTCTCCTTAAAACTGTTGTGATCCTGAAGTTCGGATCATTTTGATGACTCGGATTTTTGAATCTCGTTCATTAAAATGTAACAAATTTTTTTTTCTAGTCATTTCATTAATTTCAGCAGAATGTATTTAAAATGTTACATGTTAATAGCCAAATTCCCCAAACACACCAAATGTTGATCGCATTTAGAATAAGAAAAAAATTGTCATGCAAGGAAAAGGCCAAATTCTGAGAAACAGAAACGATTAATTCATTTATCTGGGTCTTCAGGCTATGCAGTCTGTTAGTTTACCTCACCTCCCGATCTGAGTCTTTCGTTTATCCCATGACATTCCTCATAAACTGAGTATGCAGTCTGTATTACCGGATACAGAATTGAGTAGTTCACGTTACTAGTCTATCGACTTTGGGTACGAGTTGTTCGTTCATCACGTGACAGCCCCATATATGCTGAAGCTATGCAGTCGGTAACGGATACAGAATTGATTTGTTCATCTCTCGAGACTTCGGGTTCGAGTCATTCGGTTTTGTGTCACGGAACTTCATGTTGTTATTAGGCTATATAAAGGTATCTTTATCAAAGAGATTTTCCCCATAATAGATAAAGTTGAAAGCATTACCAACTCTTTACCACATTGATATGGAAAAGAACCATCATGACATAAATTCAAAAAAATATAAATTGAAAGAAATAAAAAAGCTTTAATTTGAGACCAAAAACACAGCATGCAACTGTTAAAAGAAACAGAGTATTCGCTTGTTTATGAGAAAGTTTGGTGCCAGCGCTGTCACATCACATCACATGACAAAAGAACGAAAGATTTAGAAGAATCAGACCCGAAGACTCGTGAGATGAACTAATCATTTATCTTTCCGGTACTGACAGCATAGCCTCTATTGGACTGACAGGAAGAACGGAAGACTCGAGAGATGAACTAATTGTTTCTGTTTCCAGTACAGAACCTATTGGATGTTGTGCATGCGCGGATGAACGAATCACTCTTTGAGACAACTCTGTAGTCCCGAGTTATATTAAAGATTCATTCAAAATGAACGAATCGTTCATGACCGACCCATCACTAAATGACAGTCTCAGAAAACATTGTTTGAAATCGCTGGTGTTTCTGATGTCACAAACTACCTTGTAACCAGTCAGGTCACAGTGTGATCGTCAACGTGTGCAAGGGTTTTGATGCCTTTACTTTGCACGTAAATGTCTAAACGAATTCTAAAGACATTTTTTCTCTTATCCAATGCAAATTGATAATTGTGCAATCAAATTTTAAAGCAGCTATAATTTAAACATAGAAATGCAATTACCCAGTGAGAAACATAACTGATCAATTTGTGCTAGATCTGACCTTAAAACGGTGTAATTAAATGGGCCTCCTTAAACGCAACTAGTCATTCAAACAACCCACCAATGAAAGCATATCGTTTTGCAGATATGCGTGTATATGTAAAACAAATCAGCAGATGAGCTTTATAAACATCAATGAAACATTCACAAATGTTGTTTTTTTTTTTTTCCAGTTGGAGGATAACATTATAGGATAACATGATAATTGGCGCAATTCAGCTTTCAAACCAAAATCAGCCCAAAGGACAAAAGAACATTGCAAATTTTTGAACCACATTATCTTTGAATCTACATCACCACATGAAAGCCATTCCCTTGTCTATGTCCAGCCCAAGTCAACAACTCTCCCATTCCCCTGTTTGACAATCCATCAATAAAAACATTTGGACGTGCTGAATCTGGTGCAAACGTAAATTGGATCCTATAATAACTCATTTGCAGGGTATTAAAAAGACAGCTGATTGAATTCTTTGAATAGCCCTGCTGTCACAGTGTGGGAAAGCAGCACCCATGGCTTCTGTTGGGATCGGAGAGAGTAGGCGGATTATACTGGAACCCAGAGCATTGATTTAAGAAGCTGGGTCTTAACAGGGCGTCACATTTGTTTAGTCTGGCCCTTTACAACCTTATTACCATGAACTCGCATTAAGTCGCATGGTCATTAGTCTGCGATTTTTTTTTTTTTCAGACATTGTTAGGGGAATCCACTTAGAATGAGTTGTTCCTGTTGAAAGCGCTGTATATTTGCACATGGTTTTAGTGCCCGAGTCACTATATATTAATTATGCAAATAAAGTAACCCACGAAATCTGTTGAACTGTTTTTTGGTGTATTTTACTGGGTTTCGTCTCTTTAAAATGTGCTCATTTACACACATCGGCATTTAAGTGTTTATTAGCAATAATAACTGGCTGACTGACTACATTATTTTACTTATTACTCAGATACTCACCAAATAAATATGTGACATGAAGTATTGGTTTGAGTTTAAGTAGTATAAGTACAAGTTTATATTGTAAATGAAAAAGATCAAGATGAACATTACAACAATATTAAAGTGTAAATTGCAGGTAAAAATTTTCACGAAGATAATGCAATGTGCTTACTAAATATAAAGATAAGAACCGCCCACCATTGTTTTTTTTTATATTTTTTATACCAAATGCTGAATATAATGAAAAGTTGGTTCGTTTTACAGTGCTTTTAACCACGCCCCCTCCTTCCACTAGGCTGGGCGTGATGTCATAACAGGGACTCCAAGCTTTTACGGTCTATGCAACAAGCCTAGAGTTACGTTATATTGGAGTCCTAGCTAGCGAAAATGGTTAACTATTGTGCTTGTGCGGGATGTATGAATACATCAAAAACGGGGGAGAGGCTCCACAAGTTCCCCAAGGACAAACGGCTGATTCGTGCCTGTAAGTGTTAGCATAACTTACCCGAGGTAGAGCTTAGATCGGCCCAAAACATCAAGCAAGACCCTAACGTTACCCGAGCCCGCTGTGTCCGAGTCCGGCCCGACACATAAACTGTAATTATGAGCCCAAGCCCGGTTTAAACCCGGCTATTTTTGAATACGTGTGTCGTTATAACTGACGTGCTCAACTACTTCCTTATATTACTTTCTCCCGACCGCAACATTCATGTTTTGTCCCGCTCCCGCCCGCAAAAATACTTTTTTTCTGTACCTCAAGTTAGCCTACGTGTTAGCCCACCATACACATCAGCATACTGCTCCTGATCGATTGTTTGTTGCATTAACACACAAACCACTGTTATAACATAAAAGCAAGCGGGCTACTGCGTGCATGGTTTGGCATGACTGCGCGCAAAGTGCGATCCCATAATAATTCCTAAAGCTGACATCAGTTCACAGAGATCTCGCACATCTCTGTTATTATCAATGAAGCTTCCATCATATATAACGTTACACTATGTTTGTTATAATTAGAGGATTTGCCAGCATACAGAATTCAGCACTGAACAAAAAGTCTGTTTTGAGCGGTGAGGGGAATCTATCGTAAATGCTTCTGATTGGCCATTATTGCGTTCAAGAAATCAACACATATGTCTGTGATTGGCTACATCGCTCCTCGCTGCTGACATGTTAGAAATAGAAACTCTGCCTGTAAACCGTTTCTATTTTGTTTTAGATGTTCTTATTGATTTTCTGCAACAGATGAATAAAAATGTATTAGTTTTTACGTTTTATTCAGATATTTCTAGTTTGCGGGAGTCCCGCAAATCGTTTTATTCTCCCTCAAACAGCACACACAGAGTGAGTGCATTACTGCCCGCAGCTCCCTGTTATGACATCATCACCCAGTTACGGTAAAAAAACACGCTACCTTTGAAGAAACCCCAATAAATGCTATTTTAACGCATTTTAAGACAGAAATTTTTAAATATATCCATATTGTGCACTTTAATGTACACATTAATCGTTTGTGGTGGTTAACCTGCAATTTACACTTTAAAGTAATTTTAATATTGAAGTTCACTAAGGTCATTTCACTACAGTCCTATAATCGATAACTGAAATGCAAGACAGTTGCAATTGTATTAAATGAGGAGGCGAGGTCTGTGGTGTGATACTAGACACAATAATAGGTTTTCAACAAGAAAATGAAGATTGTGTTATCTATTACTCGCATTCATGTCTTTCCAAACCCGTAAGACTTCGAAACACAAATGAAAAATTTTCATGAAACCTGAACTATTTCTGTCCCTTTATTGAAGGTCCATGTAACCAAACCTTTGATGTTTCAAAAAGTTCATAAAGACATTTAAAGTAATCCATATGAATAGAGTGGTTTAAAGGATTAGTTCACTTTTTAAAAAACTTTTGCTGATAATTTACTCACCCCCATGTCATCCAAGATGTCCATGTTTTTCTTTCTTCAGTCGAAAAGAAATTAATGATTTTGATGAAAACATTCCAGGATTTTTTCCATATAATGGACTTCAATAGTGGCCAAAACGGTTCAAGGTCCAAATGAGTTTCAGTGCAGCTTCAAATGACTTTAAACCATACCAGACGATGAATAAGGGTCTTATCTAGCGAAACGATGCGCCATTTTGAAAATAAAAAAAACAGTTAAAGTTTTATTAGCACAAATGCTCGCCTTGTTCTGTCCTGAGATGCACGTTCGTGATTCTCCTGTTCGAACTCGTTCATCAAAATGAACAAATCTTTTTTTGAGTCATTTCGTTCGTTGAATGAACAAAATGACTCGAAAAAAGACTCGTTCAAAATGAACAAATCTTTTTTCGAGTCATTTCGTTCGTTGAATGAATAAAATGACTCGAAAAAAGATTTGTTCATTTTGATGAACGAGTTCGAACAAGAGGACAGAACAAGGCGAGCATTTGTGCTAATAAAACTTTAACTGTTTTATTTATTTTCGAAATGGCGAATTGTTTCGCTAGATAAGACCCTTATTCATCGTCTGGTATGGTTCAAAGTCATTTGAAGCTGCACTGAAACTCATTTGGACCTTGAACCGTTTTGGCTACTATTGAAGTCCATTATATGGAGAAAAATCCTGGAGTGTTTTCATCAAAATCATTAATTTCTTTTCGACTGAAGAAAGAAAGACATGGACATCTTGGATGACATGGGGGTGAGTGAATTATCAGCAAAAGTTTTTTAAAAAGTGAAATAATTCTTTAATAATCTATGTCAGGGTTTCGTAAACCCCTGGGGGTTCACGTGGGAACTGCATGGGGTTCATGAGTTTTTTTTAAAAGCTAATAATTAACATAATAATGCATACAATTAATAAACACTTAAAAAAAAGATGAAATATTTTATGTTTGCCTACATGTCACGTGACTAACATCAGAGAACTGTGAACATTGAAATTATTGAAATAAATCTCAGGGGGTTTTTCAAGTAAATGTTTTAGGCTAAAGTGGTTCGGCTGTCAAAAACGTTGCGTGTATCAACGCATACACACAGAACGCATCAAATATGGTAAATGTGCTTGCTTGACGCGCAGAACGAACATAATTGGTTATTTGTATCAAGCAAGCATGTTTGAGCTTACGTTTACCATATTTTATGTGCTCTGTATGTTTGTTGATCAATGTTTATGTGAATAAAAGACTTAATAAAATGAACATCATATAAAGCAATCGAGTCTCTTCAGAAGACTTGAATTAAACCGCTCGATTCTCCAATAGACCTCCAATTCCAATAGAGATAAAAATATTTGAATCTGTGTTTTATACCTGCATGAAAGTCATATGGGCTTGGAACAACATTAGGGTGAGCAAATGATGACTTTTTTTGTTTTATTTTGGGGTGAACTAACCGTTTAAAGTAGTGGTGGTTTGAGCGGTTTTCTGAATGAAGCGATCTCGTATGCGTTGATTCTGGTGAATTTTAGGAATGCCACAAACAGAATGAAGTTTTCCAGAGAGCTGAGTTAAAAGGTTGTAATGCTCTTCTAATTTAATGTCTTATTGATCAATAGAAAATACACAAACATAATTTTTAAGTGAAATTAGGCCTAGGGAATCTTGAAATGGTAAATAAAAACGTAAAAAATGAAATTTCAGTTGTTTGCTCCAAAAGGAATGACTGACATTATTTAAACAGTATTTCAGTCTAGTTAGCGCCTGGTCCGACTGGATTGCGTGTGTTTGGTAAATAAAGCACAATTTTGTTGTAACATTCTGTGTGAAAGCGGCACTGTTTAGTGAATTTGCCCTTTTTATCCGTTAATGTGAAACAGAGCTCAAAACCCATCTGGAGCTGTAAAAAGTGGTTGGCTATTGTTTCCATTTTTTTTCTTTGTGGGGGGGATATTGAGGATGTTGTTTTTTTCAGAGGAGGGGCCTTCCAGACATCCAGTTCACTGACATGCTGTGCCAGCCTTTTCAGGTTTCTTCCACATTCGACTTTCCACAGGAAATGTTTTGAGGAAGTGAGAGTTGCTGATGTGACAGTTGTGAATAGTATTGTCAGATTACAGCATGGTGCTTAAAATGTTACACAACACAGAATCATGAGAAAGACACTCAGACCATGACCTCAGAGGCCCTGGCTGTTTCTGGTTGCGGCGCAGTGGGCGAACATAAACACACAGGTGTGTTTACATAGCAGTTCGAAGAAGACCCGGATGAGTGTTATGTCAGTAGCAACATTGGTAACTTCCTCAGGTGTCTGACCCAAAGAAGCGTTTCTATTGTTCTTTGGGCTTATCATCTGTTTTACACTCAGTCCTTAAACCGCAATAATGACTCAATGGCTCCAAGTATTCAAGTGATTCACTGTAGATGAGTGAGTTATAGCAGTTGGGGGAATGGTGCAATATGGCTAAACAGCTGAATGTAGAGTCCAAAATTAACCTCCTAATGGTGGGTGAAATGAAAAAATGTACTAGCTATAAATATTTATTGAAACTGTATTTTTGCATACGGCAAGGTCAGACCGTCGTTGACACTTTAAATTGATTAAAAGTGACAGAAAATACATTTATATTCTTACAAAAGATTTGTGTTTCAAATAAATGCTGTTCTTTTGAACGTTCTTTTTATCAAGCAACGCTGAAAATCAGTTTTCCTCCAGAAGTTAAGAAGCACAACTGTTTTCAACATCGGCAATAATAAGAAATGTTTCTTGAGCAACAAATCAGCGTATTGGAATGCTTTTTAAAGGATCATGTGACACTGAAGACTGATATAATGATGCTGAAAAATTCAGCTTTGCATCACAGGAATAAATTACACATTCAAATTGAAAACCTTTTTTATTTTTTATATACAGTATTACTGTTGTTACTATATATTAAATAAATGCAGCCTTGGTGAGCATAAGAGTCTTCTTTCAAAAAGATGAAAAAATCTTCTCTCAAATCATAATTTAAGAGTGATTCAGGTGATCATTTTTACAATTTGCTTTAAACCATCTTACAACTCTTACTTTTGAACAGTTGTGTGTCATCTTACATCTTACAGTTCTAATAAAGCAACTTTTTAACTGTTGGCAAACTCTTTATTTACTGACCAAAGCCAATTTTTATTCTAATTTGGCACTTGACAAATGTAAAGTTTGAACCCTGACTGTATGAAATCTGTTTTGTTTTTTTGGGCCTTCAGTATCTACTGAGGAGGACTCTGGGTTTGTGACAGCGGCGCTGGGAAACACATGGAGTCACTGTGTTAACACACGCCTCATTGTCCAGTATGAAGACACCGAACGGAGACAGGTAAACACCCTTTTACTCCTCTGTGGGAATTAGCAAAACTTTGTTTGCCATAACGAACGAATTCAAAACCAACCAAAAGACACCTAACCAAGTGACCGATATATTTAGTAGATATACGCATTAAAATATATACAGTTATTCTCTTGGGAAAAAATGAACCAAAGGTACTGGTGACAATTTTAAACCCCTCTGTTTTTTTGTCTAATTAGATTCTCTCTAGAATGATAATGTCCCTCCCCTAATAGAGTGAAACAGTTGGGTTCTGGAAGTTAAATTCTGTTCATTTTCTGTTTCTGTTAATAAGGAAATTTTATTATTTTTAACAAAAACTTAAAAACCTTTAAAAGACACCTTTTTGTGAGCTACGGCGTTGCCATCCGTTCACTTTATTATAACTATTTTTTTTAAATAGTCATGTTTAACAGCAGAATTTGTTGTAAAAAAAACACATTACCCATGATGCTGTACAGAAAATCCCACCAATCACGGCATTCAAATCATGCCAAAACAGCTCTGTGTGGACCACCCACTCTTTATGAAGCACTGCGAATTATGTAATGGTCTCCCTATGCTCTCAAAATATTTGTATATGTGCATATTTTGCAATAAACTTCAAATATGTATTTATTTTTAATTTGATAGTAATTCGCAATGCTTCATGGGATTGTTATTCTTTCCCTGAATCAATAAAAGTATTGTGCCTTTATCCGATTTTCAAATACTTTTTTCTTTAAATAAAGTTTTTGATATTGCGATTCGCCCTCATAGCTGGTTCAAAAAAATAAATGGAAAGAGACTTCCAGAACCAATGCAACTTAAAAAGTAGCAAATCATGATTCAGCAAAACATTTTTAAAGGACACTATCTTCAATTTGTCCACCTAAACTTCCTGCTTCAGCAGGAAATACGTACTGAAAATAAAACACAGATTTCATCTTTAAGACAATCTTAAAAGAAAGAAAACCTCTTACTCCGCCACCCCTTTCATTGTCTCGGTCTACCCTACTTGTTTTTGTCCTGTCAAATAATGGCATACCTCATTGCCCGTACACCCTTAGAGCGCTGAAGACTTTGTTTTTCTCTTTTCCGACTGAGCTCCCACCTAAAGAAAGGCACACTGATAGAGAGGCAGTGGTCCAAAACTGCTGGTACACAAGGAAGGCAATGGTGCCTGGCTCTTTTGTGCGGTTCAGTGGCTCTGGCAGGGCCACTTCAGTAAAAAAAAAAAAAAAAAACACTCAGAAAGTCCCTGCTTTTCCACCATTTACTGTGTATGTTATCCATTGAGTAGTCATCATTCATAGTGAATTCGTTGGGTAACTAAGGGAACTGGCTGGTTGTGCTGAAAGCTTGGTCTGGTGACGGCGCATCAGTGAGGAATCGCGTTCACACAAATCAACTGGCAGCAGGTTTGTAAAAACTAACTCATTCTTAACCACAAGTAAAAAGATATATCCCTGCAAAGGCGAAAGTAAGGAAATGCACCAGTTTATTTTTACACAAATAAGCCTAGAGCAAGTCTTGCCGTCTGTGGACGGTTAACTTGAGACGGAAATGCCTTTCATTTCATGAGTACACAAGTTATAAAGCAGTCATATTTGGCATGAGGCACAAAAGCTTCATTTGTTTACTTTGGTTTGAGGGGTCTGATTCATTTCCGATTAGTGTTTTTGCGCAACAGTTACCAGACAGTTTCACCCTTCACCTCGCGCCTGTTTCCTCTTTTGAGTTTTGTTGAGTAGTTTTCACGAAGGTATCTAATTTTGAACAAGCCGCACCCCTAGTGCAGGGTTTCGATATTAGAGGCTGATGACAAAAGGAGTAATGTAGATTCGCCATCTCTAATAGGCTTTGACGCAGGTTGCCGGCAGACACTGCTGAGTCTGGTAACCCAATGCTGCTGCTTCCCTACAGGCTGTTTTCCAGGATCTATGCTTGCTTTTATACCCATTGACGTAGCAGCCAGATAAATGCCCTTTTTGTTGCATAAGGGGAAGGAGTTCAGACATGTTAAATAATGTGCAAGTAAAGTGCAAGTAGGGTTATTAATTTAGTCTGATACATTTTGTAAAACAAACAAACAAAAAAAAGTGCTTTATTTTCTGAAGTACTTTTTTGTTTCTGCTGTGGAGTAAAGATAATATAATATAAATATAACCAAAATAAACAATACGTTATCTTCTAAAGACATTTTTTAATTCAGTGATTCACCTAAATGAAAAAAAAAATTGTTTTTTTTCCCCCATACTGTGTGTGATTGTGTGTGTGTTTGTGTGTGTGTATTCACTACCAATCAAAAGTTTTTACATTTATATTTTATATGCAAGACAATGTTACAATTAATATATATATCTTTTTTAAATATATCTTCTATACTATTATATATAATAATATATTATAAAACATATATTTATAAATATAATATATATATATAACATTTTTAAAATGTTGTTCTTTTGAGCTTTCTGCTCATCAATCCAGAAATGTTAAGCAGCACAATTGTTTTTAACATTATAATAATAATACATTTCTTGGGGAGGAAAACATCATATTAGAATGATTTCTAAAGGATCATGTGACACTGATGACTGGAGTAATGATGCTGAAAATTCAGCTTTGCCTTCACATGAATAAATTACATTTTAAAATATATTAAAATATATCTTAAAATTAGGGATGTGCCGAAACGAAAATTCTGAGCCAAAACTGAAATTGAAAATTCTCAATCAACTTGGTCGAAAAACGAAGCTTTTTTAATAATTACTGATTTATTTTACAATGTTTTTTTTTAAAATTGAATTAATGAATTGAATTAAAAAGTCTATTATTAATTTTATTGAATCTGGTTTTAACACAGCAAAATTCACACTTTGCAGTCACGTGACTACCATGGATACCTGGCGGGCAACGAACGCTGACAAAATGTCGACAAACAGTGGCCAGCCAGGGGAATTGCAGCCTTGCAAATTTCTAATACTACAATCAATTAACTATTTAATTTAGACCATATGTCACCGAATGTTAAAATTGGATATCAAGAAAAGATTAACATACTAGGAACGTGTGATCCATACACGGCACCCGCTGATAACTTACCAGACTTGGAGTAACTGTAAGTAATAAGTAGACGCAGTACAACAGTAACGTGTCAGTCATTCTCCATGTATTCATCTTCTCATATCATATCAAATCAAAATCACGTACAGATGAACGCGTTCTCGCCACCTACTGGCGAACAGTGTAAGCGATTTACATAGTTCATTCAATCGCACAACAACAATCTGGCATGTCGTTTACACCTCAAAACACCCGCTTTTGTATATTAAAACTGGCGAGTCCTGGCAAGATCTTTGATTGGTTTTCTGGGTTTCGTTGCTAGAGAACGACGTTCTTGCCCGCCAGCCAGTACTTGTGACGTCACGTGCAAAGTATGAATTAGATAGAAAATATATTAACTATATCAATATATTATTATTCTTCATTCAGTTCTATGCAACATAATTAGATTGAACAGATTACATTTTTGACCAATTATCAAAATAAAGTATAGCCCTAGAAAACTATTATTGTGAGATCATGTGAGAAGATGGCAGAGAGCGGATCAGGGAACAAGAGGGTACATTTTACCAGCGCTGCCCAGCAGCACAGTATAGGGCTATTGCAAACAAAACAAGACTACTCTTACTACACAGACATTTCATATCGGGACGTTATTTGAACAGACTTTGCTTTTCTGGTGAGTGTGAGCCGTAATAAGTAGAGTGTTTGCTTGGGTCATCAGCGACTGAGCAGAGAGCGCAAACACACGAAGCGGAACATTACGCAGAGCAAACTGGGCACTGTACAGATTAACTGTCACTTCGAGTTTATCTTGTGTGTGCATCTCGCAAAGTTACAAAAAATGTTTTTCAAGAGTAAAACCTGAGCAGCGGGGATATATCTTTCGGCCTTTTTTCTCTTTCAGCCCAAATCCAAAAAATGTCACAATGATCCCTACTTAAAATAGAAATAGAATTGACAGTATTTTTGATTAAATAAACATAGCCTTGGTGAACATAAACTTTTGAATAATTGTGTGTAATTATTAAAATAATCATTTAATTAGTAATTACTTATTTCTGGCATGAAACCAGATGCGGCAGGCTGTAGCATCAGCGGCCAAAGAGCTGCAGCTCAACATTCAAACAAACACCGGTAGTGTTGCTGTTAGGTGTCAGCAGGTGCTTTCAGAAACCCTCCACCTTCCCCAGCTCCACCTGTATTTGCTAATGGCTTAATTCATGTATGTTACATGTGCAGAAGCAGCATGTCTTACATGATCACAGCAGTTTGTATGTGAATGTATTGGCAGTAGCAAGTCTCTGTACTTGCTTTGCTTTGCAGCAGCAGCGTAGCAGATCTATTCCGCCAAGACCAAATACATTTTCACTCCCATATCTTGCGAGAGTTGTCATGACATAATTCATTAAATGATATACACTCACCTAAAGGATTATTAGGAACACCATACTAAAACTGTGTTTGACCCCTTTTCGCCTTCAGAACTGCCTTAATTCTACGTGGCATTGATTCAACAAGGTGTTGAAAGCATTCTTTAGAAATGTTGGCCCATATTGATAGGATAGCATCTTGCAGTTGATGGAGATTTGTGGGATGCACATCCAAGGGCACGAAGCTCCCGTTCCACCACATCCCAAAGATGCTCTATTGGGTTGAGATCTGGTGAATGTGGGGGCCATTTTAGTACAGTGAACTCATTGTCATGTTCAAGAAACCAATTTGAAATGATTCGAACTTTGTGACATGGTGCATTATCCTGCTGGAAGTAGCCATCAGAGGATGTCCATTCCTTTATGGCATGGTGGCAATAAAGGGATGGACATGGTCAGAAACAATGCTCAGGTAGGCCGTGGCATTTAAACGATGCCCAATTGGCATTAAGGGGCCTAAAGTGTGCCAAGAAAACATCCCCCACACCATTACACCACAACCACCAGCCTGCACAGTGGTAACGAGGCATGATGGATCCATGTTCTCATTCTGTTTACGCCAAATTCTGACTCTACCATTTGAATGTCTCAACAGAAATCGAGACTCATCAGACCAGGCAACATTTTTCCAGTCTTCAACTGTCCAATTTTGGTGAGCTCTTGCAAATTGTAGCCTCTTTTTCCTATTTGTAGTGGAGATGAGTGGTACCCGGTGGGGTCTTCTGCTGTTGTAGCCCATCCGCCTCAAGGTTGTGTGTGTTGTGGCTTCACAAATGCTTTGCTGCATACCTGGGTTGTAACGATTATTTATTTCAGTCAGAGTTGCTCTTCTATCAGCTTGAATCAGTCGGCCCATTCTCCTCTGACCTCTAGCATCAACAAGGCATTTTCGCCCACAGAACTGCCGCATACTGGATGTTTTTCCCTTTTCACACCATTATTTGTAAACCCTAGAAATGGTTGTGCGTGAAAATCCCAGTAACTGAGCAGATTGTGAAATACTCAGACCGGCGCGTCTGGCACCAACAACCATGCCACGCTCAAAATTGCTTAAATCACCTTTCTTTCCCATTCTGACATTCAGTTTGGAGTTCAGGAGATTGACTTGACCAGGACCACACCCCTAAATGAATTGAAGCAACTGCCATGTGATTGGTTGATTAGATAATTGCATTAATGAGATATTGAACAGGTGTTCCTAATAATCCTTTAGGTGAGTGTATTAATCAAAGTAATTCTAATAAAGTCCATTGTCAGCCCTAATTATTAGTGATTACACTTTGGCCTTGTATTGATACCGTGGCCATGAAGTGACATTGACCCCTTCTCTTACTACTTCTACATCTCTTCTTGTTTCTTGTTTTAGATCATCATTGCCAAGTCACCCGTGGCCCCTTTTGCTGTGCTGAGCTACAGTGTTCAGAGGGAGGGCATACGTCTTGAGGGTGAGTGTAAAAAACTGAACCTTAAAAACATCATGACACAAGTGTAAGGCAGGTAAGGACATGTTATGAAGTGGAAATGCTTGTGGAAATGAAAATGAATGTGGTGTTGCACAGTAACTTGTTTTAGGTAAAATAAATTGTCATATGGAAATTATTTATGGGAAGTACACATCCTCAAAAAGTAGATGTATAATATATTTTAAAGGGGTCCTATTATGCTTTATACATTTTTAACTTTCTATAAAGTTTAATGTTGCTGTTTGGGCATTAAAAAACTCTGCAAAGTTACAAAGCAAAGTCACTCCAAAGGGAGTTGTTCTCTATATCAGTGTCACTGTTTCTTTCTGGTAACATACACCTCATAATATTCCTCATTTAAATAATTTCCGCTCAAATCATGCTAAAAAAGGGGATGAGGCCTGGTTGATTTTCATTAGTAGTGTGAAGCTCGCGGTTATGGGAAGGGGTTGATTTCCCAAACACGCTCAAAGCGGTTGACCAATCACACAGCGTTACAGCCAGACTGGGAAGAGAGGTGCTGTAACAATGTAAAATATTTGAAAAAGTTTTTTGAACATTCAAGCACAGCAACGTATTATTCTACTAGACCCCAAAAACAAATGCAAGAATTTGATAAAGGGCATAATAGGTCGCCTTTAAGGTTTAGTTTCTTTTTAGTCATGCAATGTATATTACAGTCATTGTTGTATGCGACTCTAGTTTTTAGTAACTGAAAGTCACACTGTTTATTTTAGTGTCATTAATCGGAATCATAAAAAAATACCATGGTTGGTTTTTCAAAAAGCTAATAATACAAGTACACTCATTTGTGCGTGTGGTTTGTGTTGTTAAACCTTCTGGGTCAGAACTTCTGCCCACTGCAGTTTAACTTCCAGGACCTCTGGCTGTCCTGTCAGGATCATTTGAATTCATCCGTGGGCTTCACAGTTTACCTCGGGGCGGTTTGTGTGGATTCCCAATGCCACAAAACTTTAATGGGGAAACAGGATATCAGAGGAAAAACACAGTTGGGGCTGTTTTGGCTCTTCAGCAGAGGTTTATGGTGGTGTATATGTGGTGGACTTTTAACAGCACTAGGAGAAGAATTCAAAAGTAATTCACCTTGATGTACACGAGTTCATTTTGGAGTTTGGAATGGAAGTAGTTTTCTCATGCAGTTTTACTTAAAGCTGTGATTGATATCAGCGGTATCAGTTCAGCATAAATTAATAACAATGAATAATCGAACAGCTCACACTTCCTGTTGATGGCTGTGCCACATGCTGATACGAGCTCACATTCAGGAGCTTGTTCTTGTTTTTGCTGGGTTTTATTAGAGGAAGCAAGTACTAAATTAGCACATTCGGTGCTTTTGTTTAGAGAGATGCTGTAGATTTTTTATGGGTAATTAGTGTAGCGAAAAAAATTTAGGGCTGCAACAAACTGCTATTCTGATTTTCTATTCATTTTATTTAGTTTATTAATCAAAACAATGAAAGATTATTCCACATGAAAGATTTGTATGATTTGAGATTTGAGTTTGTATGAAAGATTTGTAAAAAATTATAATAATGAAGTCCCTTATGCTTACCAATACTGCATTTATTTGATAAAAAATACAGTAAAAACAAAACATTTTATGAAATATGATTACAATTTAAAATGTATGTTTTCTATTTTAATACATTTTGTTATTATGTAATTTCTGTGATGGCAAAGTGTCACATGATCCTTCATGAATCAATATAATATGCTGATTTGCTGCTCAAGAAACATTCTTAACATATATATATTTTTAATATTTGTAGAAACTGTGATCCATTTTTCTTTGATGAACAGAATGTTCAAAGAACAGCATTTATTTGTAATATTTTTTAACAATTTAAAAGTCTTTACTATCACATTTTATCAATTTATGCCTTGCTTATAAAGTATAATTCCTTTCGTATATATATATATATATATATATATAATATATATATATTATATATATATATATATAATATATTATATATATATATATAATATGTGTATGTGTGTGTGTGTGTGTGTGTATATATGTTGTGCATTTTATAGGCTACAAATGTGCTTAAACAAATCTCAATAATTTACTTACAGTTGTGCAATATTTAAAAAATGTATTATCCAATTTTTTTTTATGTTGGATCATTGATGTTATGGTAGTAATGATGCCTGAAGGAAGAACCTGAGAAAACAGAAGTCTAAGTTCAAATATTTGGTAAGACTTTATTTTAAGGTGACAAAGTTACACATTACTACATGTACTTACTATAGTAATAACAGTAAATTATGCATAATTACAAGTAACTAACCCTAAACCAAACCCTAACCGTAACTCTATAATAAGTACATGTAGTTAATTAATCTCACCCAGTGCTTATTTGAGTAAGTACAATGTAACTCCGTCACCTTAAAATAAAGCGTAACCAAATATTCATTTAATATTTCTGTTTAAATTTTCACCCCAAATGTGTCGAGATTTTTTGGCTTCAGTCAAGAATTAGTTTTTGTTGTATCACTACATCTAAGCAATTCCCTATTTCTGTACTTTGCTGACAAAGCTTCTCTATGAAGAGATGTGGTGTGGTTGTGCGTCTTTGTGTTGGAGAGTGAGAAAGTCTTGTGTGTGTCCAGTTCAATCCAGCTATTGAATAGTTTTGCTGTGGTCTGGCTCTCTGCATCAGTTGTGTTAATCAGTCTCTCTCTCAACAAGTGCATCTTTGATGTGTGGCTCGCAAAGCCTGCCAGCTTTCAAATAAAGACCCTGTATGAGAAAGACCTTTGAAACACTCTTCACACACTTCTCTCTGAGCTTCTTACACGACGTCCTCAAGTCAATCGTACACGCATTCGCTAATGCTTCCTGCCAATATTTGACCTCAACACGCCTCTGTACTTCACTTTAATCCAGAAATGATTATTGTTGGTTACTGGTGTGGGGACATGCTAATGCAAATTATTGAAATAATAGAAACCTCAACTTCCTCATCTGAAACAAACACCTCTTCCTCCAACTCCGTTTTAATTTATGATTAATTTCTGCCATTCCATTCTTTAGTGTCACATGACTCTTCAGAAATCATTCTAATATGTGTTGCTGCTCAATACACATTTCTTATCATTACCCTAATTGAAAACTGTGCTGCTTAGTATTTTTCTGGAAACCCTGATAACCATTTTTTTAAGATTATTTGAATAATAGAAAGATCAAAAACTTTTATATCATTCATATTTGATCAATTTAATGCAACCTTGCTGAATAAAATATTTTTGGTAAGAGTTTATTTTAAGGTCACAAAGTTGCACATGTAACAATATACTTACTAGGGGTTGCACAGACCAGTCGACTAGTCAATTTTAATGGTCTGCCATGACGCTTTAAGCTCAACGTCGACTAGTCGCTGATCATTCATGGCCTATAGAGGGTACAACAGCATAAGAAATCGTGGAAGTCCATTTTTACGCTCCATTTCCAACAGTTCCAGAGTATCAGCTCAAGGTTTAGGCTTATTTGTTCATTAATGACGTCATCACGACTAGTCGACTCGATTTTAATCACATAAAGCACTTGTGCAAGTCTATAACTAAAACATTAATAAACTGTGGAACACAATTCTCAGCTTGTTTTTCAGTTGTAGCCTTCATAAAGAAAAAAGGCATGCAGTTGATCCCTACAAAATAAGTATTTTTAAAGTAAATTTTTATTAAAACAATCCTAAACGCAATATATTTAGAGAAATAATTGATTGTGATTGCCATCATAATCGTGCATTCCTAATACAAGGCAGATTGGAGAGGAGAGAAAAGCAACAAAATATGTATTACTCAATATCTCACATGTCTGGGATTTCACTTATGGATGCAGGATTGTTTAACAGCCTGCTGGGACTCACCATGGAGCACATATGGAACAGAATAGAAGAGCTGGACTGCACTGTGTGTGTTTGTGTCTGTCTGTCTCCATATGGTCGCCCTTTTATCTCACCATGAGCAAGAAGTGACTTAAACTTGCTTTCATACGTTACAGTAAATGCCGTAGTGCCAGATGATATAAGCATGCTGACATTAATCATGAATTTCCCTCTCTCTCATCTCAGTCTTATTTAGCACATGCTGATTCATTTGGCTTAGCTTACAGCTTCACACCTAAACAAATATCAGGAGCCGTCATTTAATAACTCAGCAGATAATAAGCTCTAAAGACTATCACTATGAAAAATTAAGGCCATAATACTGATGAGTAATACATGAGGTCTATATTACAATTTACACATCAAATCTTAAAAGAACAAAAGTTAAGTATGCCTCACATGTCTTATTAACCTGTCACCATCCATCCATAATAGTAACAAAATTCATGGATAATCACCTAAGTTTTGCCAATTACGACTTTGAGGACAAAATTCTTTAGCTTTATTATCTAAGGGTCTAACAAAGCGTAACTAGTCCTGGGTCTACCATTAAGGGCGACCTAGAACAATTTAGAACTTTGGGCTGAGAAATATACTGTACATATTAAAATAGTGCTCAAGATTTTGTCTTTAAACCCAATTTATAAACCCAGTCCATATTATACCCTTTATTAATGACACTAACTCTACCTAAACTAAAAACTAGAGTTGCATACGACAACAACTGAAATACACATTGCATGACTAAAACAAATCTAAACCTTAAAGGCGACCTATTATGCCCTTTTCCAAAGTCTTGATTTTGTTTTTGGGGTCTAGTTGAATGGGTTATTGTGCTATAATGTGCATGGAAATTGGAGTATTTTTCAAATATTTTACATTGTTGCAGCACCTCTCTACCCAGTCTGTCTGTAACACTCTGTTTAGTTCTCGTCTCTATGAACTCTCTCCATCAGAAAAGCCCAATGTGCTCTGATTGGTCGGCTAGACCGTGTGTTGTGATTGGTCAACCTCTTTGAGCGTGTTTCAGAAATGCCACACCCTTTACCATTACTGTGTGTTTCAACACACAACTAACACATCTCAGCCATACCATATTGTGATGTGTATGTTACCGGAAGAAAACTCAAGGCTACAATCAAGGTGTTTCAGGGAGTTCAGAAACGGTGCTTACTGATATAGAGAACAATTCTCTTTGGAGTGGCTTGGTGATTGTAACTTTGCAGACCTTTTTCATGCTCAAACAGCAACATTACTCACTAAGGAAAGTTGAAAACGTTAAAAAGCATAATATGCCCTCTTTAATTTGTAATTACAAAATATATTTTTTTACAGTATTGGACCAGTTAAATGATAATTCTGGTATTTAACACTTTGATTCTATTTTCTAGTTTGTTTTGGATGAACTAGAGTGGTGGACACAGAAATTTTGACGATGGTTCCCGTCTCGACTTTTTGAATCGCCTCTGACCACTTTAGAGTGGCTGTCTATGAGCATGCACAAACATGTCCTTAAAACAACTCTTAACGTTCGTTTTCAAACACTGATCAACTCACTGAGTGGTAAGTGGTGTTCGTTGATGTTCCAAAACAAGTAGCGTAGCGAAATACAGTTTCTGTCGTGTTTTATTTGGCATTTTGTAAAATCAAAGTAAAAAAGTCAGAGGCGATTCTAAAAGAGTCAAAAAGTCGAGACAGGACCCATCGTCAAAATTTCTGTGTCCACCACTCTAGTTCATCCAAAACAAACTAGAAAATAGACTCGAAGTGCTAAATACCAGAATTATCCTTTAACACAGTCAAAAGTCAGATTTCTAGTCATTACTCAACAAAATTAGGTATTTCAATACTATTTCCCCTGTATGAATTTCTGAATTTTTATCCAGTCAAGGGGATTGTGAAACATATTTTGGTAATATGATTTCTTGGTTTTTAATGTCTTTCGCTTCCTCTTTTGTTACTTGTGGTTTGTCATATTTTGCTTTTTATTAATGTTTCCAATGAAAGAACTAAGAATGCGCATAAGAAGCTCTTGGATTTTAAAGGAATTTATATATATTTTAATCCAAGTTTGCTTGCTTCCAGCCAAGGGCAAAGGCCAAGTCATTACAGAATGACTTGTGGATATTGGTTTGGTACTGTAATAGTTCGCTGGTAGAACCGCATCTTGGCAAATAGAATGTAATGTGGTGTACCACTCATGTCTTGCCGGGATATTTGGAAAACGTGTTTCTTTACTGGTCATTTTTATATTTCAGTACAACATTCTGCTTATCATGAAATGTTTTATAAGCTCCCTCAACTAGGAACAGATTTCCTTAGTGTCATCTTTCCTCCACTACATTTTTAAAACTGACCAGCCACTTTCATGAGCATGCAGTTAAGTCTAATGCTGGGGTCTCCAATCCTTCTTCTGGGGGCACTATTCTGCAGACTTCAGCTCCAATCCTAATTAAACATACCTGAATCAGATAAAGTTTTCCAGATTACTAGAAACTTCTGGTGTTGGGGCAGGTTAGCCTTCCAGGAGCAGGATTTAACACCTCTGGTATACTGCACGTCTGCTCATGTACATACACAATGAGTAAAGTGCCAAAGATGGAGAAGATTGCAAAAATATACAGTAGTAATGTCACCCAAGAGCTCCTTAAACTGAACCATTCACTGAAAATCGCTGCAAAGCAGTATTCAAGACTGGACATATTTTTTAATGGTCTTGGTCAAATGACTTGGAGTTGGGAGCATGTGGACTCGATCTACATGTGATCACGACCCTCTTCTTGTTTCGGTTTTAACTCAAACTTAACTCTTTTTTGGTTTCAGTCTTAACTCAGATTCCAATGAGCTAGTCTCAACTACAACACTGACAGACATTGTTCATTTTCAATGAGAGCCAATTTTTGGTGACAAGCAACAGAGAGTGTTGTTGATGCCCCTAAGTTGAGAAGAATAGCAAAGCAATGTAGCAACAGGCCCGCAGATATGGGGCATCTTGCATGCATCTCAACTCAGCTTCCTTAGCTAGACCACTCATCAAAAAACACCTAATTTGCCCAATTGAGCTGACCTCGACTGCAACACGGATGTGTTGTTGCTTTGCCCCCCAATTTGCAGGTGTATGAATGCCCCTTTTTCCCTCAATTTCTTGGAGAGAAACTATCTTGCCATTCCTGGGCCACTGATAAGGCTACTGTCACTCAGGGTTGTGCCTTGTGCTTAGCCCTACTGGTCAACAACTTACTAATTTTACATTAATCAACAGGTATTCAAGAATATGCAAAGCTGGTCTTTTACACACATGATGCTCAGGTCTCGGATAGTGCTGAATGATTAAGCGAAATCAAAACGCAATCGCAATTTGAAACATTGCGATTAACTAATCACAAAAGGCTGCGATGTGGATGCGATATGAAAAATATGTCCCAGAGCAAAAGCATGACTGCCCTCTTGGTGTGGTAGTCTTATAACCAACTGAGTGAGCGCATCTCCGTTCTACCTCAAAGAAGCTAACCATCTACTGGATAGAAAGTAGTGTTAATTTCGTATAGGCCTATACGAGATGAAAATGTCCGTTGACGACCTTTTTTTTTTCATGACAAGACGAGACGAAGACGATACGACATCTACTTCATTAAACAACAACTGTGACTAAATAAAAATGCAATATCGTTGACGAAAAACAAAAAACTTGACCAAAATCAGTCTATTTTTGTCAGGGAAAAAAAAGAGACGACAAAAAATTACAGACTGTTTTAACATGCTGCTATGAGCATTCATGCTTGCGGTTGCCATATTTCAACTATTTAAATCCCTAAATCAGAGCTTTTCTGTTAAAAGAACACGTTTTCTACCCAGTGTTTTACTTAATCTTTGCAATCTGGCAACCATGATCACTACACTACCGAGATCGCTCTCTCTACTGCTGAAGAAGCGCGGATGATCTGAAAACATTGACATACAAGTAACCTGCAGTTTACTGATCTCCATTTGAGATTTTCTGCTTAAATGAAAGTGTCATTCAGTTAGTCTGTGTTCTGTCACGAGCTTTGCGTAAATCTGCGATCAAACCTTCTCAGTGATGAACTGCAGTAAATGCAAACATGGATCTTGACTATAGCCTATTGATTGTGGTTGCTAAATAACTGCACTCATAAATGACAATAATTTTTTTTTTTTTTTTTTTGCTGTTGTTTTAATAGAAAGATATTTAAAGTAATTTGGATTTATTGGATTACTAAAAATTTCACTGATTTAATTTGAGAGATGTTTCTTGTTTTACCAGTAGGCCTATATGATAAATAGCCTATTATAGGTTGAGTGTCTATAGGTTGACATTCTCTTGATTTGTGCTTATAGGTGAAAGTGCAATAATTCTGATAAAATTCATTTCTCAAATGACAATAATCGGTATGATTATGATTTTGAGAAAAATAATTGGGATTATCAATTTTAACCATTATGGAGCTTGACGAAAACTAGACTAAACAAATACAGGACATACATGGTTGACGAAATATGATAACAACTAAAAAGTACATTTGACCCAGGACTAAGACTAAATAAAAATATATAGCCTACTGCATCTGCTAGCTAGACTACAAGGTAGTGGAGGGGTCTAAAGTTAAAGGCATGTTGTACTCCTTCAATTTAGAGTGTGTGCTCCACACTATTGAGAATAATGAAGCTTGACTTTACCAAATTAAATCGCAAATCAAATCGCAATATCTGTCAGAAAAATCGCAATTACATATTTCCCCCAAATCGCACAGCCCTAGTCTCGGGCGTCAGAGGCTAGTCCTTACCTAGAACCTCAACAATACTTTGCACAGTACACGCATCCTTTTTACAAACTCTTAAACATTACATCCTTGAGGTTTAGTATTTGAAGTAGTACATGAATTATATGCAGAAAATAAAACTCTTTGACCTCAAATGTGTGCTTCAAGGTAGGTTTGCAGTTAAAGTTTTAGATAACCTAGGGTAGTCATGGGTTAGTCATACACCTCTCTGTACCTAAGAGATGAGTGTAGGTGTATATGCACTTTAATGATTAACCTTTACACCAGTGTTAGTGAGGTCACAGACGGCAGCTTCTGGTGTAGGTCAGAACACAACAGCTGCCTGTAGGGATTAGCTGTCTATTTCTCCTTTCTAGCTGTATACCCCCCCCCCCCCCTCTCTCTCTGGCTTTTAACACACGTCCTCTTTCAGATCAGTTATTTTGCCCAATGTATATTAGTAGGTAATTAGAAACTTGAAGAAACTAATCAGTGTTGTTCACCTAAAGGCTTAATGCACACCTCTCGCCCCTTAATGCATGTCGCAAACAAGCATGTCGATTGTTATTTCTGCAGAAAATTGATAGATGGAAGAACTTAATAGTGACATGTTTGTTAACGAAATAAACCAATTAAAAGCCATTTGTGTGGTGTGGCTTATGTGGTGTGTGCTATTCTAATTTACATTCTCGCTGAAAAACAAGTGTTTTTAGCACGGAAATCGTGCCTATAAATAGTGTTGCGCGCCTTCTTATCAAATTCAAATGATCAACCTCTCCTCTTTTTTGCTTGGGAACTAATGTGGTCGGAACCAAAGTTTACAGGACTCTCTGGAATCCTCTCAAACGGAGCACTTCTACATTCCGATTGGTTGCCAAACCACGTCATAGCTCATTACCATAAAGTTGACCTGATTTCAACTCTCCTAGCTCTCATCGTTCAAGATGCGCCGCCCTCGCCAGAGCTCGCCATCGGCTCTCATTGAAAATGAATGACTTCCGGCCACTTTGACGCTCTCGCCAGCGGCGGTGTGAACGCACAGTAATGCTTAGAGCAAGCTCAGGCTCAGCTGATGTGACGGAGCTCACTTACATCTTTTGAATTTAAATAATTGTAATAAATTAATTGTAGTAAAAAAATATGTAATCAAATTATTATAATTATTATTATTTACTCTGTTGTCTAAATAAAGAAAACCATTGAAAAACACTATTAATGCCTAATTAAGGGTAATCTGAATGTAAAAAAAAATTCATCAAGGCCGCATAGTTCATGCAAATATGTTCACGCAAATATGTTCACACAAAGATACATAATCAGAAATCATTATATGCTGATTTGCTGCTCGAGAAACATGGATTGCTATTATCAATGTTGAAAACAGTTGTTGTGTATCTCCAATATTAAACGATATTAATGAATCAAAAAAATATTTAACTAGCTGATAACTAGCATCTGAACTTAGACTTTGCCTCTCTGAAAATAATACAGTTAAGTTTTCTAAGAAGCTGAACTTCAGATGTGCTGGCACAGCTAAAACAATGCGACTTTATAATTAGTTTATGTAATTCCTTTAAATGACAGTAGTGTTGGATAGGATTCTTTGGTCCAACCTCATAGGATTGTGGTTGGACTGAATTTTCTTTCTGTAATGGGCAGGAATAAGCAGGAATCTGGAATAATGCTGCCCCTGTTGCTACTCTACAGCTTAAGACTCTGCCTTTAATGAGAGGGGTAACAGGCCTAGATGGCTGGAGGCAAGGGGGAGCCTTTGGGAACGGCAATATCCTTTTGGAATTAAATTGCCAAGTTCAACTTTGATCCTTTGGAGAGGGGGTTTTATTTAGGCCAGCATTGGTTTTGCTATATATTTTCCCACCCTACCTCTCTCTGAAAACGACTTTTTTTTATCCCCAGCAAATGGTTAGAGACCAGTACAGTTGTTGTAGAGAGGATTGTAGAAGACTGTATGAAGAGGTGGCTTGATAATAAGTTGGCTACCATATTTGTGGCCTCAAGATGTGGTCAACCCCAATAATGTGCTGCTTTCTCTTCATTATCTCATTTCCCCTCTCTTTGTGAAAGGTGTAAACACATAGAATCACAGAGGGAGCTAGGGTGGGCCCATCAGTATAGGCACTGGTTGTCTTTTCTTGCTGACAGACCTGTGTGTGGTCTTCCAGGACTTAGGAAACAGAACTAATCAAAGAGGTCAGAAACCATGACCATCAAGCTTGGCTCAACAGATCAAGCTAATGCACAGCTGTGTTCAAGACAATATGCAATCTGCAGAAACGACTAATGCTTTATATACAAATCTTTTGAAATGGCTTACTATAATGAATTACCTTTGTGGATTTGTTCATTTTGTTGCCCTAAATGAGATGATGTAGAACCATTGTATTTTTCATCATCAGGCCGAACAGGTACCTTTTCTTTATAGTGTCATTCTCTACTATTCCTGGCTGGTTGATACGGTTATAGTTTATTTGTCGTTTGTGGTGCTTCTGAATCGGAATAGAATGTATTAGACCATGGGTCACCAATCTCGGTCCTGGAGGGCCGGTGTCCTGCAGAGTTTAGCTCCAACCCCAATTAAACACACCTGAACCAGCTAATCAAGGACTCACTAGGCATAATAGAAACTTTCAGGCAGGTGTGTTGGACCTGGTTGGAGCTAAACTCTGCAGGACATCGGCCCTCCAGGACCGAGATTGGTGACCACTGTATTAGACCAATTGCAAGTCGCCACATCACTAAAGCCAACATGCTTTTCCTGTCATGATTGCGGTTAGCTAACCTTGCTAAGAAATCGGAGCATGAAACGATTCGTAATTGTACTGTACCAAACCGTGTTCTAATGAAAATACACTTGGTACTGTTATTCACCAAGCTCAGAACTGTTCGGCCCAAAAGTGAAAAGGCATTTTTAGTTTATGTAAGTTTTGTTTTTACAGTGTTTGGTAAGAAACATTTGCGATCATTTGTGTAAGTGTATTGCTATACATTTAATAAGGCCCTTACACAGTGTTTCTTTCAAGTTACATGCATTGGCATGTTTTGAGTCCATCCATCTTAACACTTATCCTCTCTAGGGTTGCGAGGCTAGATATGTTTTAATTTGTTCTAGCAAATTTCCTCAACAAATGCTTCTAGTTTCAGATAAAGCATGTGAAGTTTCACCTCAGATGTGCCTTTGTGTACGTAAAGAATATCAAGTGCTGGGAATCCCCAGTGTAATCGCTTCAGGCTGAATTAGCCTGGATTTAGGGCTGCCTGATGCCGCAAAACACAAAGCAAAGTCAATGAATGACTGTAAAGCAATCACTATGAACTACAGAGTCTGTAGTTGGGTCTTTTGGCAAGCTGTGTTAGGTCATAACACAACTCTTTTACTTGCATAATATTTACTTACTGGATCATTTTAAAGGAAAAGATTTCAGGTTCAAGACCAGTTGATGAGAGCCGCTGGACAGTGAAGGGTTAAGTGTGTTTCCTGCAGGAGAATAAATTAAATGTGGCCATAATCACATTGCTGGAATGCAGTCAGTGTACTCTTGTGAAACACCCCTAAGCCCTGGCTCTGCTCCACTCTCTCAGCGCCTCACACAAGATGGCTTTGTTCCCCCCCCCCCCCCCCCCCCTCTCCCTCCTCCCCCCCCCCCCCCCTCTCTCTCTCTCTCTCGACTTTTTATTCCTTTGACTCCTTCTAACTCTCATTTGCTTTGCTCTATTCCAGTTTTACTTTTTCTCTCTCTCAGCCACTTAGTCAATGTTCCTGTTTTCCACTTTTACTTTCTCTCTTTTTCATGGATTCTGGGTTTTTTCCCATACATTTCCCTACTTTTATTTTGTTTGGAAGATCATATTTCTGGACTGCTGTTTCATTTTGTTCATGTTGTGTTTGCTCATGTATGCTTGTTTTCTCCAGAAGAAAAGCTTTATGATTTAAAGGAAATAAGTTGCTGAAAGCAGCAGCACAAGAAAACATTCTTTTTTTTACATTGCCCCACCAAACACTATATTTGTGATTCTCATATGGGATAATTAAAAATATTAATGACTATGTTATTTTCAAAAGATGCATTAATGCAAAATTTAGTTCTGCTTTGTCATTGATGATTGACTTAGTATACCGACCAGTTTGCAAAATCTCAATTGGGACCTGACCAAATTGTCACAAAAACATAACTTGCTTACTGCATTGGACTTCATGCTTTCGTTTTGTTGTAAGACACTTCCTCAAGTTCATATTAGAGAGACATTGAGAGAACTCCTGCTGAGAGGCAGTTCATTCTCGGTTATTGATTTACCCAGGTGTTGGGTAATTTTTGGTGAATTATTTCCCTCCTGCCTGATCAATTGGATAAAAGACGTGCAAGAAATGGCGGGTTTTCTTCTAGGAACCGTCATCTGCTCACATCTCGGACTGCAGCTGCTGCTCTGTATTCCAGCCACACGTGCATCCATGTGAATATGGAAGCAAGAAACGAAAGCCTCTGCATAAGCCATGTTTCTCTTAAGATTCATTCTGTTCACAGGTGCTGGTTTACCAGTGCCCACTGAGACGCAATGTATGTGTGTGCGTGCACATAAGCACATGTGTAGATTTCTGTCTGTACTTATGTGAGTGTCATTGTTGAACAGAAACCCCCTTTCTATTTAAGTGCTAAACAGAATGAGTCACCCTGTCACAGCTGCAAATGTCCACACTCCCAGAACTGTGTTCCGCTTTCAGCAGAGGGCATTGCATACATGGGTACCAAAACCCAAACTCCTGAAAGTAAAACTGGTCTTTGCATTACACTTTCAGGCTATGAGTCAGACCTGGACAGATGACTGTCAGCTGAATTCATATTTCTAGATCTACCCTAAAAAGAAGAGGTTAAGTTGAGCTACATGAACTACCCTGACCCTACCTCCCATAAAAAAACAAGCCTGCAAACAATGGTGTTTACTGTCAAGGGTGGTTATCATCCAATTCATTAAATTTATATTGAGATTATGTAAGGGCAATTACACAACTGCAGTTCCCCCTTTCTGTCCTTCATTTTGGCTCTCCTAAAAAGCCACAGTGTCCTCAAATCTCATAGAGGAAATGGAGCATTTCTGAATCAGAACATTTTTGCTGATGTCCCCAGCCTTGGCTCACAAAGGACAAAACGAGGCCCTTATTAAGCTGCCCCTTTGCCAGGCCACATGGAGGATTTGCGAGTTCAATGGGATCTGCAGGAACAACAAGGGAACAACGAAACTCTTCATCCTGTCAGGAAAGCATGGCAGAGGATCCTAAACCTACGGCCTATTTTTCTAGACAAACTAAGCAACTTATTTGAAGCCTGCATAACATGAAGGTGCCATTTTATTTACCCAGCGTGTCTAAGCTAAAGCCTCACATTATCTTCACACAGATAAACTTGAAACAAAAGGCCTTGGCTGACTCAATGTTTCCAGTAGGGTGAGGAGTAGAGGGATTTTACAGAGCTGTACCATGTGTCTTGGCCAGTACCACACTGACTCATTATTAGCAATCAGTGTTGGATCTGGATGGCTTTAGCTGCTGTGGTTCTGCGGGGTAAAAGCTCCCATGATTGTGAGACGTTTTTCAAGCTGCTCATCTCTGTAATTTAGCAATTCGGTTTGCTTATTGTGGGGGATTTGTTTCGACTGCACCCAGAATAGCTCAGGCCTATGAGAAAAGGGGGCTTACTAATGATTTCTGTTTTCATAAGACTTACAACATGCTACTCAAGTGCAAAAACACATTCTAGTGGGGCTGATCCACTAGAGTTCTCTCTGTGCCCAGACGGTCTTACTGATGTGTCCCCCTAAGGAGAAGTTTTCTGGATTGCAGTGCTCTAGGTGAAGGGGCCCTTTCTGTGTTATGTTATACAGCAGCAGGTTTCACTAAGGTGTTCATTTCAAGGAACCTTTTATCTCCTCCTCGCAACCTTCCAGACTCCATCTGAGCTCCATAAATCAAAGTGGCAGAGTTGCGGGGGTTAATGCGAAAGCCCTCAAGAGGAGTCTTCTCTTGTTCACTCTGTGCTTGTCCTGGATCAGCGAGTTAGGCATTGCGAACCGGATCATTCATTTTACATATGTTCTACTACTGTTCACTTGTGCTCGTTCTATGTTCTCAAAGCTCTTGCATTCCATTTCCAAAAGGGCTGAATGAAAAACGAGTGATAGGCCATGTTCGTACCTGAAGCTACAGGTTTCTTTTCGCTATTTCCTGTCTCGCCAATCTTGCTAAAACTTGCCCCATGTGTTCTGCTTTATGGAGTAATAAAAAAAGTGTAATAGCTCTCATCTATTCTTGTTAACAACACAGTGTGCGCTTGTTTGAGTGTGACAAAGGGTGAGAGAAAGGCTGGATATTAAGGGAATTTGGAGCAGCCCGCTTAAAGGCATATGTAAACATTTACGGTTTGTCTCAAGCTGCTGGTGTGATTACAGAGGCCGTACTGTACAGAGGCAGTCGAATGGAAAATGCAGAGCACATGAGTATGAGTGTCCTACTTGCTGGAGAGCATTTCCCGACCACTCTGCTTCATGGTATTAGCAGGGCGCTGCCTCTCGAAACGAATGTGCTAATGTGGAGATCCAGTCAACATCCTTCTGCACTCTGTTCAAGTATGTTTATGGGTTTGCTTATTTCCAGATTGAATAGATGTTTCGGCGGCGTAGAATGACGCAATGGAAACCGAACCAGATGAAGTGAATAATTATGTTTGTAAGCAGTATATTCACGCTTATAGCTTTGGAAAACCAGTCATGTGAAATCATCACTAGTCATAGTTTTGAAGGACTCATCCAGAACAAACCGTTTTGCTGATTGTTACTTCTATGGGGAATTGGAAAAATCAACTCATGCCTGTTATTACTCCAAGCATGGAAGTTGCCAGTGTGTGGTAATATCACTCTACTGAGGTTGTGCTAGCTTTATTACACAAGTCTTAAGTGCGTTTACACTGATAGTGATGTGCAGTGTCAAACCGATGGACATCATTCGTTTTCAATTTAAAAAGATAAGCAATGCAGAGCCTACCAATGTGAGTGCCTACAGTGATCTTCCACCCGATACAGATTTTTATCTCTGCCGATAGTAACTGCTTCACTGAGTGTTGACATGATGTTCATGTCTTTGCTTTCTATTTTAGGGCCCCATTATGAGGTTTTAACAGAAAATGAAACAAGACTAGCACCCAGCCTCATGGGAGGTGTGGTTCTCATGAAAAGCCAGAGCTTGGGAATAAAGAGGTTTCATAATAAGCATCACAGCCACAGGAATGACAGTGGCAAAACATAGCTGGATGTGTATTTAGCCATGTTCTACACTGTCTTCCCCCTCAAACCTGGTCACATAAAATGTGGCAATCATTTCCCTCAGCTGGTCACTATGAGTATGTTTTCTTGGGTTTTATAGGAATACATATTTGTCATTTAACTGCTTCTGTTCCTTACCGAGACTTGAAGTATCGTAGATTGCAATGGAGGTTTAACCTAAAGGCTCAGTGGAGCCTTTATTTCCTCCTACAAACTTTCACTCAAATTGATACCTGTTTGTATACTGTATATCTGTGTATAATACCATGATGTCAGCCTGTACCAAAGCAAAACCAACCCCTATTTTTCTTGTCTAGTATATAGTGGAGTAATTTTTTGAAGCAGTTATCGGAAACATGAGCCACTTGCATCTAATGAGGTAAACTAGCGAGAGTGGACAAGACTAAAGGGTTGCTCATGGGTCAATGCAAAATAAGTATGCCCAAGATAATGAAATGGGGAAATATTTTAAAAATGTACATTTTCAGAAATTAATTGATTTCATATTTACAACAAAATTGACCTGAATAACCTCCAAATATCTGATAGTTTAATCGCTTATTGAACTTTAGTAGACAAAGTCATGGTGGTCAGGGGTCCTAGATGATATAACTTCCTGTTTTAATTGTATGCTTTTATGTTTTTCAGTGAATAAAAACCCAGAAACTTCTTTAATCCATGGAACAGATCCAGGGCTTCAGCCAATCAGAGTGAGGACAGGGTTCATCTACAACCTCTCCCAGGCCACACCTTCTTCTTGCTGATAACCCTTGGCTGCAGAACTTAGTGGCTGTTATTGTCCTATTTTTAAGGCCAGTAAACAAATGTGAAGTGACTAATGTTTTCTATGTCAGTTAAACACTCAATGCCATCCATTATCTGAAGATAACGAAGTGTGATGATGCATTTGAACATCAAGGTTTTTTCGATGGTCATTTGATGACTATACTGACACTTTAGTTAGCATGAGGCTATTGAAATTGTAGAGGCACACATAATTTAATATTTATCATGGATATTTCTAACAATTAAATAATATGATTGCTTTATGATTTCTTTCAGGTACAAGTCATGGTTAAACATTGCAGGAACATGTGGTGGATCAGCAGCTTCTTTATGGCGACAAAGAACGACAGACACCAAGCGGACAGAGCAAACTCCACAAGTCGACGGCCAAGACTCGCCTTCGTAGAACATTACCTCAGTTTTCATCTAGTTAGAAAACTGCAACATCAGTCAGCTATTGATTGACAGGCTTAATTTTCCTCTCTCTAGTCGTGTGATAAGACAGCAGTCTTGGCCAAACGCTTCTTGACCCTGACTGGCCGTTGCCATAGCTTCTGTTCCCATGACTCCTGTTCCCATGGTTCCTCTGCCTTAAAGGGAAGTTTGTCTGATTAGATGAACAATGGTGTTATTTTGGGTGGTTCCTCCTTTTTCGGCTTGTTTTGCTTTTGGTTGTATCTGCACACATAAGCATTGACACATTCTATATGGTCTATTCCTTTCTAGTGAGTAAAGTGCATTAAGTACAGCTTTTATACTTCTAACATTAATAAATCGAATTGATTTTTAAATTCAAGGTCATCTAATCTCTAATTATTTCTGCAAACGACGATCTTTAGCTCTCTCCGCCAGCAGATAAAGTCAGTTTTGACTACCCATTCCGCAATGCTGAGTAGGTGTTCTTTCTGTCTGTCTTTCTCTTTCATCCTCTTTCTGTATATCTCTCCTCCCTTCCCCCCATAAGCAGGCTGATAGGCTGAGAGTTCACATGTTTTGACAGATCATTTAATGGTTGACCTGTGGCGATATCGCTGCCTGTGCCTGTACCGAGGGGAGGAAAACTCTCCTGCCTTCCAAAGAAACTCCTTCTTTCCCTGCAAACCAGAAGGCTCTGGAGAATAATACATTCATGGTGAATTTAAAAATCAGAGCAGAGAGTCATGAGATTCTGACGTGAGTCTAAAATCCACAGTGATCTGCACTCATCCCTCACATCAGCTTTCTATGAGTGCCATAATACAAACCAATCACAGCGTGCACACACATTGCTCGGGGTTTTATTGTTCTGAGAGATAACCCTGTTGAATGATTTCTGTCGAATATCAGTCTATTCAAATTAGCCTTGATTCTTTTCTTGTTTTTGCAATGTTTGCTTTTGAATTGATTAAACTGGATACTCATGACCTGAAGGCAGTTCTGTTTCAAAACCTTTTGTTTTGTTCTTGGCTCATTTAGTCTTGAGGTTAAACCAACAACCACACATTCCCCTAGCTCAAAACTCCCCAAAATGCCCCTTTTATACACACATTAGAATAACTTGTTTCATTTTTCTGACATTGTGAACTCTTCTTTGTTTACTCATTGCCCTCTGAAACACTTAGAGGAACAAAAAAAGCTGATAGAGGAATTACAAAGTCTATGGTGCGAGTATTGCTCAACTGCGACTTTGGCCTTATTCCTCGCGTCTGTCCTCAAAGGCCCAGTGACCCACAGCCCTGGTGTGCATAGACACTGCCTGCCGTGTTCATTCTTAACAGAATACCTTTTTTAACAATAAAAACACTTTTACCAACAGTGACAACACCAAATATGGGATTGCTGTTATGCTTTGCTGCATAATTAGTTTTTTAATGGGTTGCTTCAGGTCTCTAAAATGAGACCCAACATGAATCCTATACTATAAAGCAGGGGTTTTCAAACTTTTTGAATCCACAGACCCCCCTGAATATTATCATCCCCTTGTTGAGGGACTCCTTTATTAACTCTTTCCCCGCCATTGACAGAATTTTCCGTCATTTGTGAGACGACGCTTGCCATTGACGGAAATTTCCAGCTTTCCGTGTTTTCACTGTTATATAGAGGGGGCGCTATTACACATCTTCTGAAAGAGCACTGAAAGCGATCAACAATATTAAATGGCATATAAATCAAAAGTGAATTAAATGTCGACCCAGGACGAGCTATAGGACTGTAAAGCTTTGGGGGTGTTGATGGACTCGATCTACTCCATCAATGTTATGATCAACGTTCTGAATCTGATCCTGATGTATTCTTCGACAAAAACATTCAAACACTTTTAAGAAACTTACCCACATTCAAGTGTTGATTATAAAAGAATGCATGAAGCGAGAATAAAGCAGGTTTTTTGTTTAAAAGCAGAGGGTCTGTTCTTTCTTTTGATATTGCAATGTTCAGATATTCATACAACAAAATATTCTGGGGGCCATACAACTTTTGTGAAAATGATCAAAAATGCTTGGTGCTGGCTGGCAACTTAAAAAAAAAAAAAACTAGTGAGGAAAGAGTTAAAATATAAAGGCAGCTACTTGGATGAAAAATGTACTTTTTATAAATGAGGGGGAAAAAAGAAGTAAAATTTGGTTAGTAAATGACAACAGGATTTTCCAAGACCAAAAGCTAAAGCAGTGAAAATGCTAAACTGGCCATCTGGCTCCTATCTGCCATGATTGTATTCATGATCACAGCTTTCCTCAGGAACTTAGCTTGGTATTCTCTCTCTAAGGGAAATTAAACTACAACCCAGCAAGGACTGACAGTGCTCGCAGAGCATGGATGCTTGTTCAGTGACGTAGGGAGCAAACACGTAGACCCCTCCTGACTGTTGCTACAGTAACAAACTGTCTGTTCTCAAGAGGCCTGGTAGTCCAGTCAATTTAAAAGCAGCCCAGAGATTCCAAAAGCCATTGACACCAGTGCCAGGGAAAGACATAGTTTAGGGGCTTTCACATCCTTGCTATTGGGCCAGGACAGAATTTTGATTTCCTGTGTACGAGCACTTTTCCAGGAAAGCAGTTCGAGCATTTTAGCTGGTTTACACCCCCACCCCCCACCCATTCATATGGCATGAAATAATAAGCACAGCTGTTTGCGTTTTTTAGTTTAGTTTATTACCCTTGCTTTGCCAAACATACAAAAAAAACGTTCCGAGAGTCATTCTTGGTTCTTTTTGTCACATTTATCGTGTGGCGTCATTCGTGTGGAAATAAAACACAATGTCAGGTTTGCTTATAAATAGGTATTTTATTGGTTTAAACTGCAATCTGTCGTTACAAAAGAAAACATTGATGTGAACAGCAACAGCTGCTAACATAGGACACATTCAAATGTAGCTCTCTCAATGTCAATCCTGTTAACCTCGAATTTCCACTAAAATCTATATAATGAACTCTGGATTACAACCCTAAAAGGTACAAGACTCTTGGAATGTACTGTTAGGCACTTAGCAAGTAGAAGTGGTCCAAAATCTGTAAATAAATAAGAATTTTGAGTCATAACAAATCAAAACAACACATGCTTGCTGGTGTATGTAACATGGTTTCAAAATGGGCAAAATAAATACACAAATGCATATTTCACAATTCCCTTATTAACCGTCCATTTTAGACATGTCAGATCAGAGGTTTGGACCACCGCGGGGGTCATGAGATTGGTACTATAATGCATTTATTGTCTGTGATTTGTTCATACCAAAAGAAGTCTTAGTGAGTGGATCCCAGTCTAAACATCAGATTTATAAAATCACAGGCACAGGACTGTTATTGTCAAGAAAACTCAGTTTACATTCTAGACGGTCGGAGCCAAATAATAAAGGATTATAGAGGCATAAACATCTTGAAACTGCAGTCCAACATTAGGGAGAAAAATAATAAATAAATGCAAAACAATCCTCTTGCATTCTCATTTTAAATTAAGCTTCACTTTAAAAATAAATCAAAAATGTAGTTACAAAATGTCATTGCAGTATAATATATTAACTGTTGAAACTTAACGAAAAGGTCTTCACAATCTTACGATTAATACGGAAGATCATAATTTAACATAAAGGAAAATATATTCTATTGTTTCATTATCCAGATAAATACAAACAAAATAAAAAAAATGCTTACAATCAGCAATAAATACATTTTGATAAGTTAAATAAGCACTGACAAGCAAAACTTTCAGTCTGAAAGTTCTCATTTCCGAACAGAAAATACCAACAATAATTGTAATGATGCAATAATAACTATATTATAACAATAATAGGGGAAATACAATATTGAATTAATGATAGAACATTTCAACGATCTGTTTGCAACCAAACAATTAGTGGCCACTGAAGTCACATCTTTAGTGGTAATATGAACAGAGCAAGGAATAAAGGAAGGATGTCCTCTCCTCTCTCACACATGTTCTCTCTTACATAATCCAAGCAGCACACTATTTTAGCGTAAGGGATCACATGTTCTAGGGATAATTACCATTTAGCACCACTAGACGTACAATTATCTTTCAGAACCATTCATACAAATCTAAGATACTGAGTTTTCTACCCCAGATCGTGATTGGAAAAGTAGGAAAGTAATTGTTTGATAGGCACTTAAAGTCCCGACGATCTACCGGCGAGAGTTTTCTGCAAGGAAAGTGGCAGTTGCAGGTCTGTAAAGCACATCGTTGCAATAATATTCAGTAGATTCTTTGAACAAGAACATCCTTGAACAATTTAGGAGAAACTATGCTCTTTAGTTTGAACAAAATTAACTAAATAGGTATTTGTTTAACATGTTCCACTGAGGATTCCGAGAACTCAACATTTGAGCGGGCCTAGAGGCGAACAGTTCTGGGGTTTTTTGCATTACATCAAGCATGTTAAGATGTGGGTATACGCTCAAAGTTGATGCTACAGGGTAATATCTGATTCGACTCAGTGGCTACGAGAACACTGTACTTTATTCCACTTCTCTGCTGTAAACAAACCGAGGACAGGAAGGGATTGCTAGGAGGAAAATTACTCTATCTTTGCTTTGTCCCTCTCAAGGCCTGAGATCTCTGAGGGGCAGGTTTTAATCATCAGAGATAGAGAGTCTGCTGAAGATGGGGAGGCGACGTGTCGCGTCCAGCACGGGTGACTCGGATCCGCTCTGGCTGCCCAGGCTGCTCTGGTAGCCCTCCTGGTCGGAGAGGGAGTCCGGAGGGCTTGGCGGAGACTCGGACATGGGCCTGAAGAAGGAGGGTGCGGTAGGTGAGTGAGGACCGGGCAGATCAGGAACAGTGATGCCACCTAAACTGGGCCCAAATAGGTTGGCGAGCTCCTGGCTCGAGTAAGTGAAGGGGTTGCAGGGCCACTCGTTGATGTCTTCGGTGGAAAATATGGGCGGAGGTGTGACAGAGGTTGGGCTGTCCTGGGAGCCACCTGAGCTTGGGAAACCGGCAAAACTGTAGCTGTGATGGAGGCGTGGGCGCTCCATCTTGTTGAAGGCAGAGAGCGGAGGGGGTCCGCGGCGCTCCTCTGCGTTGTGGATGAAGTGGCAACGCGGCCCGTACGGGCAGTAACCAATGCTGTGGAAGGTGCGACAGAGCTCGGTCTTGTACTTGGGGTGGCGATTTAGACTACGAAGCTCGTGCATCCCGTGGGCAAACTGGCACTTGTCACCATATTTACAAGTGCCGTTCTCCTCAAAGGGTCTGCAGAGTTCGGTTTTATAGCGGCTTGAGTTGATCTGGCTGTTTCCGTTGGCACTAATGCACGTGATGTTGCTCGGCCTTAGACGCTCCCCGGTTTCAGAGAAGGACCGGTCACGAAAGCGGTTCTCCTTGTTGTTACTGCTCCCATTCATGGAAACCGAACCTTCCATCTTGAGACTGTTTATAAATTGGTTCTGCATTGATTTGGAGCTGGTAACGGACACAGAGTGGCGACGCTGGTAGAGTCCCATTGAAGGGGTACCCACCACCTTCCTGTCCAGCAGGGACCCGGTGGGGGTAAAGGGGGTATTGGCACCGGTGGAGGGGACAGACTGTATATGGGGACTGGAGAGGGGACTGTTGTAGGTCATCTTATTGTTCTGAAAATAAAGTAAACAGAACAATGTCTCAAAAATTTGGCATGATTACGACCCCCTTAAATACCACCAGTGGGAGTTTATTACATGCTGATGGTATTTTCTGTCTTCAGGTCAGCTCTAAGGTCTGTTTTTAAGAGATAACACTAATGACCCAGCACTTTTAACCCACACAGCAATCTCTTTAAAAGTGAAAGGTTTATTAAGTCATAAAACTGAATGTGCAAGACTCATGTATCATCTGAAATTGTGCACATTAGCATGATGATTTATATTGCGTAACCAATAACTACGAAACACTCTCATTAAGTTACAAAACCTCATTATATTTTCTGGCGTTCTATAAGGTAAGAGAAAATATGCATTTTAATAAAATCTATCTTATGTATTAGGGGTTGATAAAAATGACCATTGCCTCTTTTTTTAATCTTGTTCTGGCATGTCAAGTTTTATACCAAAAATTGTGTCATTTACTTGCCCCATAAAATTCTATGCTGATGAATGGTGAACTTATTTTTGGTACTTTGGTACAATACTTATTACAGCACATGGTGATAAATTTAAAGTCGTAATTGACTGATAATATTCCCATCAGTACTCTCAAACATAATTAGCAGTTGGTTCAATTAAAATATTATGTGACATTATAGGGTGGATATAACTGATGCCAAACACTACTGGCTCTCGCAAGTCACGTGATAGCGACAATGTTTAAAATGAATAATGGCATCAGAAGAATCACAATATTGCTCACCAACTACTTTTGCTTAAACATAGGTGTTTAAAACAATTATCCATTTTGATTAAAGCGAAACGTCATCTAATGACATTAGCCTAACATCTCCTTTTGTGTTAGAGGGATAGTTCACCCAATAAAGAAAATTCTGTCATCATTTACTCACCGTTATGTTGTTCCAAACCTGCATGAGTCTTCTGTTGAACTAAAAAAAAAGATATTTTGAAGAATATTTGTAACCAGACAGTTGACGGTAGCCATTGACTTCCATAGAAGGAAAACAAATACTATGAAAGTCAATGGCTACAATCAACTGTCTGGTTATCAATATTCTTCAAAATATATTAGATAGATAGAACAGGTTTTGGAACAACTTGAGGGAGAGTTAATGATGACAGAATTTGCTTTATTGGGTGAACTATCCCTTTAATAAAACTACACTGGAATGGCATGAGTGAGTACTTTTTAAGTTTGGGTCAAACAATACTTTTAACATTTGTTTAACTTTTAAAAGCACATCTCGAGAACCTCCTTGTGTTTAATTTCATTCCGTCCAACTGTTTTGTATGAAACGCATACGCCCCTTAAAGAGTTTTGTGCTTCTACGTCACAGTTAACATTGCATGTTCACAGTATTGTAATGTTGCATGGCTTATATAGACCTTTATGCTCACAGCTGACCTATAGATTATTTCAAAAGATAGGTGTAACTAAAGTAATAGGCTACGATAAATCAATAAAATTGCCTTCATTTTAGGTTAGAACTGCTACCGTTTAAAAAAAGGTCAATAAAAGTAAATCCATTAGCCTAAGTCTAACTCATGTTAGAGAACTCGTTTTATTCCAAATGTAATCTAGATTTGTGGCCTTCACTGTTGTGTATAATCGAATCGAGAGCAAATAATGCAAACCTTTATGTGAAGCATACGTTTAACTAATGACGCATAAACGCAGATGAATGTAACTAATCTAATCTATTAGCTTTCCTTAATCGATCAGCAATCGATGACTGCACATCATGAGATGCACAAAACTAGATAAAGTTCACAAGCAAGATTCTCTCTCTCTCTCTCTCTCTCTCTCTCTCCTCTCTCTCTCTCTCTCTCTCTCTCTCTCTCTCCTCTCACTCACTCACTCACCGACAGACAGACACACACACACACACACACATAAGCCAGAAAAGTTTAACATCGGGGTAGAAAAAAGCATCTCAAACTACTGCTGCATTTTTATAAGATATCGATCTGTTTCGCACACGTGTAAACTGATAAAATGCTTAAAACTACTTCCCCAAAAAATATGAATTACCTTATTCGTCACTTCGTAATCGAAGAAAGAAGACACGACGGCTGCAGTCATTGTGGACTCGGGATTTGTTGAAAATACTTAAAAAGTTGACAAACAGATGGTTTGTTAAGGCACGGTGGGAGTATTCCTGTGTTTGAAGGGTCTTTGATATAGTTCTGCCCCGCAGAGAGCCCCCTCTGTCCTGCCAAAACTTGCGCGCATATCCTTTATAAAAACTTGCGCAGTCTTCCTGACTGACTGGGCGGGGCTGTTTCAGGCCACGCCCCTGTTCCGCACGTCTCTCTGGCGCTTTGACGTGATGTAGACTCAGCTGATTACGAAACTTCATTTCTACGAAACTTCATTACCATACATTTAATCACAGCCTGGAGTTCTCCCGAGCGTTTTACTTAACCCATTCAGTGCATTACAAATATAGCTGTTATATTTAAATCAAACAACACAAATATGAGGCTATTTAAAGTGAAGCTAAGAGGTGATAGAGGTGAATAATTTTAGTTTTTAATAAAAATGTTATTTTAATGGACAGTGGGTCTCAGTGTATAAGCAAAAACTGTAGGGTATTGTACATTAATAGAAAATCCAGCTATTAGTTTACATTTGTAATGTTTCCGTATATTTTTTTAGAAAATCTCTTATATGCTACATTTGAATAGGCTACAATGATTTTGTATTCATTTATTTAAAGGCTCCAAATAGAAGTATTATTTAAGGCGAGACACTGCCTTCAGATAAAAACAGTGGGGTTTTTTTCATGCATCTGTCAATTTTTTTTTTTTTTTTTTTTTTTTTTTTTGACTTTTCAAAAAGTTTTTTTCACACTAGTGGAAGGAAACATCCAAAATCCAAACATCCAAATCTCAAAATTAGTTGTTTTTCTTCTGCAGAAATCTCCACTTCAGCAGCACTTACATACACCAAACTTTACAGTAGCCTATTATTCTATATTCTGAAGGTTTTTACACAGGGGTTTGTACATATATAATTAGCATAATTTTAGACAACATTTTATTCCTAAAATGACAGTATTTTCTGATTTTTGTAGTGATAAAAAGAGATACCCAAAACCCCTTCTTTGACTAATATTAAAAAAATAAAATAATAATAAACAAGAATTTTGAACTTGGCTTTGCTCAGATTTTTGTTCTAGAAATGTATGTGAATTAGTGCATATTTAATTATATAATGCCTCATTTGCATATTTAATACTATATTATACATTCCTAATGTAATCAATCAACTGGGGAATTATGATATCTATTAGTTAATTAATTTTTCCCTATTCATCTGGGGTGTCTTGCCTTAAAAATATGATCATAAAATGGTGCATTTTGAATAGAAAGAACGCATGGTCTTTTTTTTCTCAACATTTTAAAAAATGAAGTGAAGGAAATAATGGATGAGTGAGGGAACGTGAAAGATAAAATAATTTGGCTTGATTTAGTCTTTTTTATTTAGCATGGAATTTAGTAATTTCCTTATCTCTGAAATGTGCGTGAAAAGCTTATTATACATAGATTGTTTTTTCCTTCATTTTCATTTTCCTTCAATGATTGAGGGTTTTGTTTTTTACAGTTTTTTTTTAATGAGGCCAACTAACTCAAAGGCATTGATTGATGAAAAGGACGCACAGTATACAGTTCATGTGGACAACAGAAGCCAGCATAATCTTCTTTACTGTTTCTTCTTTACATGTTTAGCATGTCTCCGATAGTTTCTGGTTTCATTTGTGTTGTTTTCTCCAAGCATTACCCGAAAATAATTTCTGCAGATTCAGCTGACCAATCAGGACCTCCTGTCCTCGATGCTTTGTCAACCGTAACATCCCTCGCCAAAGACCCTGACCTTCGGTTTCAATTTTTATCAGAGCCTTAGTATCCACAGTATTCACAGAAGTGCTTTTCAAAGTCTATTTCAGCTTGTTTTGTATATCTAGACTTTAGAAATCATGCTGAACTACTAACTTTAAAGTATAGTTCACTCACTCTCATGTTGTTCCAAAACCTATGACTTTTCTTTCTAATGAGGAACACAAGCATAAATCTCTTTGTTTTCAATAGAGTTCAATCGTTTGGATCCCATTTAGTTTCAAAGTATCTCCTTTGTGTGCCCACAAAGAAAGAAAGTAACATGTTTTGAAGTAACAGTGAGTAAATTACATACTTAATTGTTTGATGTACTACAAAAGTCAAAAATCAGTTTATTTCTTTAGAATTAAAGGTGCAGTATAGCGATTTCTGAGAAACAATATTGATATTTGAAATCAATTCAAACAAACACACCCCTCCGCCCCCAAAATGCACATGCATAATGTAAGAGAGAATGGGCCCTATCTTGCACCCAGCGCAATTGACTTTGTACACGGACACATGTATCATTCCTATTTGCACCTGTCGCACAGCGGACTTTTCCCTCCACAGACGCACGTCGGTAAATTAGGGAATGAACTTGCGCTCCCGGGGGGCGGTTCAGCGAAAAGAGGAGGCGTGTTCTGGCGCAAACGTTCCCTGGTGCTATTTTGCAGTTTCAGAAAACAATTCCGTCCAAAAACCTAGTCTAAAGTCAGTGGCACGTTGTTCAGATGCTATTTTAAGGGCGCATGCTTGGTCATGCTTGGCTTCTCTCATTTACACTGATGCAGCAGTTCCCATTTTTACAAACCATACATAATTACAAGGAAATTATTTTACGCCTGTTTAACCGAAGCTAATTTGGGTGGGTTTCTCCCATCCCCATACAATGTCACTTCTCGGCTGTGAATCGCTCCTGGCGTGTGCCTGGCAAATCTGCCATCATAATAGCAAGTCGCCATGGAACAATCGCGCCTGCTTTAAAAGGGAATGTGAAATGACGCTCTGATTGGTTTATTTCACGTTAACGCCCAAACCAAACCTATGAGTAATTTAGCTACTTCAGACCAACCCATTTTAGATTTGCGAGATCCGCCCACAAAGTTACTTGCGTTTTGCGTTTGATACTTGCGTTTCAGATAGTTCAAATAGTGCCCTATGTCTCTTTATCATAGGTAAAGTGAAGCAAAATAATGCTTCGCAAAAAAATAAAGTGAGGATGAAGAACAAACGATAAGGAAGAACACAAGATATACAAGCAAGAGTTGGTTGTTAGTCTCCAGCATCACAGCAGCTCCAGATGAACAACAACACTCAAAACTGTCCTGTTACTAGAGCTAACGTTACAACAACAGCATATTTTGGTCCTTTGAAACATTACTCACATATGGAGTAGAAACAACGCAACCTTGCGTTTGTTTTCAGGCCTACCCGCTTCGTTCTCTCCAGCGCTGGAAAGCTTTTCTAATATTAAAGTAACACTATGTAGTTTTTCAACCTTCATAATATATTTCCAAGACCCTTGTGATGGTACATCGACTTAAAATAAGTTAAATGACACGTCTGCCATAGCCTGACGGGGTCTGTATCGCTTTTACTGGCACTATGTAACTTCGGGTTTCGGGTAGGAACCCCTGCACAAAAAGAACTACAAAATTCGACTCCTTTACGTCAAGCGCTACAATAATCATTATTTCGTTTTTCTTCGTTTCTGATGTCGCAGTACATCATTCTTTCATGAAATCATGTAACATACTCTACCTTGTCTGTGGACATCGTTCATTCTAAAGCCGGTGCTGGATAAACAGCGAGCGTGCGTGCGACGGTAGGCTAAATTATTTACGACAGCAGCAATGGACAATTTCGTTTCCAACCAGTAGGGCGACCGAAGAGGAAAAGTTACTTGCTGTTACTTTAACATGGGTCTCTCAGCCATCTCTCTCTCCTCCCCCATCATGAGTGGACACGCCCCCTACTGCTGATTGGCAACAAGCATGTTCTGCTGCTTGGTCAGATCCACTTTCAACAGTGTTTCTCAGAAATTGCTTACTGCACCTTTAATAATTGACCCACAATTTTTTTAATTGTCTTTTTTTTTCACTCTCATGTTGTTTTAAACTCATATGACTTTTATTAGAAAAATGTGAAAACTTTTTTTTTTATGTATAGCAAAAAAGGATTTGAACTTTCAAACATTAAAGTCATAAAAGATGACTAATAAAATCCTAAAAGTAGTCCATACCTCATAATCCAAACCAATTTGAAATTACACATGGTTTACTGTATTCATTTTGGGGTGAACAATTCCTTCAAGTCATTGTGATTCTGTTTGTGAACAATAACAAGGTTACTTACATGCCAGATTTTACTGTACCTGAACTAAGTTTTGGAGGGAAATATTTAAAATAGCTGACTGTTTATCACATTCATGGATTTACAGAATTACAGAAGGACGTCAACTGGGAAGACATGTTTTTTCATGTTGTATCTGGTGGGAAGGTCTGTTTTCAGGTATTCTCCATTTTATTAGAGATTCATGAGGGATGTGTTTATTTTGGAGTTCTAAAAGGTTGTTCCATGGAAAATGTGTTTTCCCTGAAGCACTTAAAAACCATAATCTCCGCTCAATTGAGTCCTTCCAATTACCCAACAGTACCCAACAGTCCATTTGTTGTTTTTGATGCATTTTCACATCAATAAAAGTATGTGTTCTGGATGTGACTGAATTTACAGAACAAAAGGTCACACTTGAGCAGGACTTCCAACATACTCAGAACCTGAACCGGCCAAGTCAAATTAGGTTTTGTTTGTCTTTTGGGTGGGTGACCGCAAGGACTAGTCTTGTTATAGTCCCCGCTCGTGACCATAGGTCATGTTTTGCTTCCTATTCCGTTTATGACATTAACTCAGAGATTAATTGCAGAAATTATTCAGTGAAGTCAGCGGAATGTGAGTCAGATATGATTGTTCCTGTGAGAGTAGAACTCGCAATGGAAAATAAAACCAAAAGCAAGGTGGTGACATTCCATGGCTCCAAGTCTGGATGTGATTAGCCTGTAATCTGCAACATATGGGAGCAAGACAAGAAAAGAGATGGATAGTCCTTTGTACAGACGTTCTCTAATGTAAAGATGCACACGTTTCCTTCTCTCCTGTCTCTTAAGTGTAAAAAGTGTCAGGGAAAATGGAAAGTAACAGAACAACGGCTAGGTTTGTGGCGCCCGAGTGGCGTTCACAAACTGCGGTTAGCTGTGTATCTGTTTCAGGTTAGAGCCTATTTCAGAGCAACATTGCTAATGTGAAACATCTTTTAGATTCAAACCTGTGTGAAAGGACTTCCACTTATGTTCATGCATTGATATGAAATCGGAGAACGTGTCCCCAGGCAGCTGTCGCTTTATGCTTATTATCATCTGCCGTGTCCTGATTTACCTCGGTATGGGCATCTGAGGCTGAGGCTGTGGCCTTGGAGATGGCCTGAAATCACACTTGCATGAAACTGATGCTCTACAGGTCGCAGCAGGCCACATTCGCGCATGACTCGGGTCTAAATCCTCATGCCTGAAAATGCAGCACCAAATCCATGCCTGTCTTTACTCATAGTGAGTCACCCGAAAACATTTTTTTTTATCTTTCAAAAATAATCGGAACCAGTTTCCCTCATCTTTAACTCAGGCAGTACAGTGAGTTCATTGTCAACGTCATAAAAGCTCTATCCTGATGATGCACATGTTGTTTTTTTAGCATGTTAGTGATCTATTATGCACCAGGGATTTATCATTTGATGCTTATTCTTAACAGATTTCTCTGCTCCACTCATGGTGCCATTGGGTTCATGTTTGCAGTGAGTTTATTATAGTTAATTCTCAAAGCCATTTGAAGTAACTGCTTTTTTTTGGTTCAGACGGATTCAAATAATCTGCAGTTTGAGCTTCTTCTTTCCCATTCTGTAGGAAATGTTCCTGCCGTCCAAATGTTTTTCTTCTGTGATCTTATATGTGTGACCATAAGCTTTCCCTGTAATGCCAACTGCTGTTCTTCATATCTTGCCTCTACTTGTTTTTTGTCTCTATATTTTTGCAAATTGGCAGCGAATTTGTATGAGTTTGTTGGATTGTTTTAAAAAAAACGCACCAAAAAAAAGTATAAAGTTTCACCTCTAACATCACCCCTTTACCTTAACCAGAATGGGGCGTAAGCGGGTCATTTGAAAACATGAATGAGAGGCAAATTCGCTACCAATTTAACTTTTTGATTTAACATTTAAACAACGCTCAATTGGTACTAAAGGGGGTCGCACACCGGACGCGCAGCTCGGCGCCGCGCCACGCAGCGCCAGGTCTTTTAAATTCGAACACATTATTCTCTATGGGAGTACACACAACGGCGGCGCCTTTCGGCGTCTGTCCGCGGCGCCCAGCAACGGCTCTGGACCGTGTTCAAAATCCTGCAGCGCCACACGGCGCCATTTACATAGTTATATATTAAATTTACATTTATGTGTCTCAAATAGTAGTAATGTATATACGGACTTAGCCCTGTGCTGGAATATACATTTAGTTTTATATTTATTTAAAGAAATCAGAAAATTGCTGATGTTATCAGATTTTCAGGTGAAGTTGTCCTAGACGTGGCGTGGCGTGGCGCTGAGCTGCGCGTTCGGTGTGCGACCAGCTTAAGTGTGCCAATAAAAAATATCCCCTGCACCATTTACACCCAGGATGGATCCCTGCTTCCATGTTGTATGCCAAATTCTGACCCGGCCACCTGAATGTCACAGCAGAAATCGAGGCTCATCAGACCAGGCATTGTTTTTACAATTTTCCATTGTCCAATTTTGGTTAGTCCGTGTGAATTGTAGCCTCAGTTTATTGTTCTTATCTGACAGGAGTGTCACCGGTGTGTCTTATGCTGCTGTAGCTCTTCTGCTTCAAGGTTTGTCTTGTTGTTTGTTCAGAGATGCTCTTCTGCAGACCTCGGTTGTAAAAAGTGGTTACTTGAGTTACTGTTTCCTCCTTTCCATCAGCTCAAACCAGTCTGGCCGTTCACCTCTGACCTCTGACATCAACAAGGCACTTTCACCCAGAACTGCTGCTCACTGGATATTTACTCTTTTTCTGACCATTCTCTGTAAACCCGAGAGATTGTTGTGCGAGTTGATCCCATGTGATTGGATGATTACATATTTGCATTAACAAGCAGTAGAACAGGCGTACCTAATATTATTTATTTATTTATTTGCAGATTTATGTGAGACAAAACACTTGATTATGATTTTTAACTTTGTTTAAGGGTGATTCATTTAATTTTTTTTTTCCCCAGTAACTGTCATATCTACATAGAAGCTTTTATCAATTTGCATTCAAGAAATTTGACTGAACATCTGCATACGGAATCAATCCTGGGAATCGAACATGACTTTGGGGTTGTTTGCGCCATGATCTAATGTTTGTTCATGCAAATAAAGAGTGATAGTATTTAGGATAGGACGCCCCCTAATTGAAACGGTTAAAAAGTCCATTTCTTTTTGCACTCATTTTATCTCTTCATCAATATTCAATTATATGGACTTTTTGCCCCGTTATACCCAGAGCCCAGATACCTTGGCAGGAACTGTAGTTTTCCCCAGACTGATGACGTATTTTGTTATTGAAAATGAGTTGGTTTAATTCTCAATAGTGTTTTTATGCCAGAATGTTGCAACTTGTTGCATCTCATTGCTGATATTGTAGACATACCCATGTATGATAAAGAGGGAACGAGAGAAACAGCGAAAGAGAAAAAAAATCAAGGGGAAAAGGGAGTGTGGTGATTTATTTTGGTTCACACACTGTGGTATGTTATTTCACAAGAGGCCCTTGGCTAGATAAAGGCTTTGTGTTTTAAAATATGATTGATCGTGGAATTCTGCTCTGTGCACTTATGACTATTACGCTCATACTGTATATCGTTATATGTAACACAGAAAAGAGATAAAGGACATAATTTCACAAGAAAATCCAGGTCGCTGTCATACACAACATTTTTGTACAGAAAACAGTGCCAAAATTGTTGTGTCTAGAGACCCCACAAAATCTGGGAGGTTTAAGGAACTTGAACAGATAGACACAGCTGGTGTGATTTGTGTAGGCCAGAAATGTTTGTTAAAGCTGCAAGAAATCAGGCATGTGTGATAAACAGAAAGGACACTGTATAGCGTAAATGGAGACGTTTCGGAAGAGTTTTCAAAATGTTGCAAACTTGGCTCCGATTTGTTAACATATCAGAATGTGCTATCAAAAGTTACAGATTTGAACTTAAAGGAACAGTTAAGGAACAAATCTTTGATAATTTACTCACCCTCATGTTGTTCCAAACCTGCATGACTTTCTTTCTTCTGTGGAACATAAAAGAAGATTTTTTTGAAGAATGTCTTTGGCCCAAAACCACATTGACCCTATTGACTTTCATCGTATGAACAAGCAAATTTTCAAATATCTTCTTTCTTTAACACATTCAATAGTTCAATCAAACATAACTAAGCTCTCAAATGTGAGATAAAAACTAAAAAAACGAGCCTCCTAAACTAAAAAAGCAACTTTTGAGCTTCATTAAACATCCCAAGATGTTTTATTTTACTAAACAAGAGTCTCAGACGAACTCAATGACACTCAGGCCAAAGCTTAAGGGTATTTATTTCCAAAGCTGTTTACAGTATCTGCATTGGATCATTCCTTTTAAACAAGTGTTAAGCACAAGGGAAGAATTAAATACAGCCCACGATATAGCTGGAAATGCATAAGGACCTTATTCACTAAGACGGAAGACAGGACAAGTCAACAGTAGTTAATTTGAAAGGAGCGAAAGTAAGAGTGAAGTGCAGAGAAAGAGAGGGAGTAGGAGGAGTGTGCATTGTCACGCTGCTGGAATGTTGTGCGGGCGTTTGTCGGTGTGACTAAAGCATTTCCCAGAGATGTAATCTGAACAGGCAGTCTTCAGTGTTAGATTGGTGATGGAGGTCCAGGTTTTTTTTTATATAGAGAGAGAGAACAGTAAACAAAGTAGTACTATGCTACTATAACGTTCATGGGTGATGAAATGTTGCCTGAAATTACCCTGTGCTTTCTGTGGAGCTCAACACTGGCAGATTTTGATTCATGCATCCATGAATCGATTCAAACCATGAATTCATATTTTAGTTCGTTTTAAAGGCACAGTTAACTCCAAATGCTGAAAATGCTGAAATATTTACTAACCCTCATGTTGTTCTGATTCCAAACCCATATGAGTTTCTTTCAAAATGTTTGTGGAACTCAAGAAGTGTACTTTATAAGAATGTCCTGGCAACGGTTTTCAAAATAAAACTGGTCTGAAGGTCCACTAAAAACAGTCTTCACGCTATCTGATCATAGTTATGAGGATATGTTTGCACAAACTCTGCACAATTTGGCTCTGTAATCAAGTCACGTTTATTTATATAGCATTTTATGGAATAGATTACTTTAAAGCAAACGTCTTTACCGTATTAAATTTGAAAAAAAAGAGTGTCAGTATCACTTTCAGTTAGAACTCAGGCCTACTCAGGCCTAGCTGTGACGGACTGAACCGAAGAAGATTTCCATGTCAAAGAAGGCAGAGCCCCAGAGCCAAATCTACATATGACATCATCGCCATGAACCAATGGCAGTTCGAAGGTGTTTACCAGCCGGAGCAAAATTTTCTGCAAAGTTCGCTTTGGTAAGCTGTTTCAAACTCCAAACGAACTTCGTTTTGGCCTGATTTTGATCATAATGACGTAACACCAGTTCGTTCTTTGATTTCGCTTCAAGTACATTTAAGTTTTCTAAAGCCATGCGATAGATGCTGAGATGAACAGAACAAACTATAAGTCATTATTTACTGATAATTGTTCCCTCCAGTGAGCTAACACTGAGACTGAAGAATTGAATCAACTGTCAATTGAATTGAATTGAGTCACAACTGTTTCCCAAAAGCGTAGGAAGTTTGTCATATATCCGTCACTTGAACCACATTGGTAGAACTGTTGCAAATGACATCATACAGGTGATTTACTCGATGTCAGATTATTGCTGTAAAAAATGAACATGACATCCGATTAGTACTTTTCTTTATTTGTTCTCTGTTGTTTTGCTCTGTTATTTTTGTACAATGAACTATGTTGGTGACGACAGAACTTGCGACCATAGTTGGCTCATTCGGTCTTGAATCAAACTTCTCTCATGAACTTTCATGTCAAAAATGTCGGTGTATAATGACTTAAATTTAGATCTATTCATCTTTAGCTTTAAGACTTTAGAAAAATGAAAGCATACAAGTCATAGACCACTTTAATAGTACTTTATTGACTATATACATTTGAGTGGGCAGTGAATCCTTCAGAAATCCACCTTTTGTGTAGAAAGAAAGTCACACAGGTTTGAGGCCTGTTGCATGAAGCTAGTCGAACAAACTCTGAGTTTCAGATACGTTTAGAGTTGATAAAACCATGTTTAGATCAGGTTCAGCAGGCTCACAACTCTCGCACGTCCACATTTTGCAGAGTTAGACGCGTTACTGGGTCAACATATTTTGTTGATCCTGGATCAACATCCTGGTAAAAAAAAAATTCTGTCAACTCAGAGTTTGATCCAGAGTTTGCGATTAACTCTGAAGCGTACGTACACGTGTACCAGATGTGGGCCGGATCTGATCTGGACCGACATTATGTTGCTGTGTGGGTCCAGTTTTGGTCTGCAATCTCTGACCCAGAATAAAACCTGCTCCAGAGCAGGTTAGCCTTGTAGCGTAAGTTTCCCATGGCAGTGAACTATCTAAAAACCAATCCACATTCTTGAGCCCGAAAAAACAGAGTTTGCGCAAACTAATCTAAAACTTACCTGGCAGCAACCGAAACCGGCTTCATGTAACAGGCCTCTGGAAGGATTTTCATTTTTAGATGAACCCCATTAAAGTATGTCTACTGTACCCCTACTGGAAGACTGATTCAGAGTCTAATGTAAGAACATACCATGTTGTTTTATGTAATGATGGATAGTCATGTGCAAATGAAAAAGCCATCTAACTCAGTCGAAATGAGCCTTGGCGTGTCAAAAGCATTGCGTGAACAGCATAAAAAACACACCCTATAACTCTTGTTCAATTACAGAAATCCAGGGAAAAACAAAGGCAGATTTAGAAATGTATTAAATTCATCTGTTTTGCATTAAGCTATTAAGTGTTTTGGTGAGAATATCTGCCAGGTGAACATGCAAATACAATAATCAGTCAGGACAATCTCTGACTGCAAGTAATTCTGTGCCTGAACACTATGTTCTGGTTGATAATGACAGAAAAGAAAGCAATACAATTTATTTTCTGTAGTTTGCAGCATTGTTACCTATGGACCATGGCGTGTTCATTAAACGTAAGCTGAAAACATACTTTCATACCCTGAATGCAACCAATTTAAGGGAAGTGTTGTGCTTAATAAAGGTCATAAACAAAACCAATGACCACAAAACATCCACTACATTGATACAAAGAAATAACTGTTTGGAACCATTTGAAGACTTTACGGTAAATTAGAGCAGTCTGGGATATTACTTGATTTTCCACCATGGTTTGTAATATGAAAGGGATAGTTCAGCCAAAAGATTAAAACTCCATCATCAAATAATCACCCTCATGTCATTCCAAACCCATAAGACTTTTGTTCATCTTTGAACACAGTTATATTTTTAAATGAAACCAAAGAGATTTCTGTCCCTTAAAAAATCGTGAAGATATTTTATTGTACAAACATTGAGCTATTTAATCCAGACGGCACGATCACCTTACATATAAACATTGAACAACGCACAATCAAATATGATAAACGGAAGCTTAACTGTACTTTCTTGACATGCGAGAACAAATCTCATTGGTTCTTGTATGTCACGTTTGAGCTTCTAGTTTAATCCAAGAAGCCTTGGATCAAACCACTCTATCCATATGGATTACTTTAACAACGTCATTTAGTCCTTTTTGAAGCATGCAGATTCTGGCTGCATTGACTTTTAATGGAAGGGCAAAAAATCTGAGAAAATTTCTTCAATTGTGTTTTAAAGATGAAAAAAGGCTTGATCAGGGTGAATGAATTTTTTTTTTTTTTTGGTGAACTAACCCTTTAACCGACTAAATATAATGAAATACAATTAAATACCCCATTTGTTGTGCATATGATAACATGTTTATGAGTTATCATCAATCTTAAATTATATAAAATATATATATATATATATAAACTATATTATAAATATATAATTTATATATATATATAATAATAATAATAATATTTCACTAACATGTTCTGTGAAAGTCTTTTAATCATTTTAATTTGACTTCCTTCAATTCAAATGTGAAATACAACTCTGCATCCTGTCTGTTACCTCAAATCAGTTCAAATTAGAGACTTGCACTCTTTTGACTTAGGTCATGTAAGCAACTACTCAGCAATCGCCCAGAACACCCTAGTGATTCCTCAAAGAGACTTCTACTCATAACACCAAGAAACTACAACAATAGTTTAAAACATACTTTTAAATCGAACAATCTTTTAAAATGACAAAGTAACTTTGGAATCAAAGCAGTTTAGATGTATCTAACACACTGTCATCCTGATTTGCGAAGTTATATTTTGTCCTATCCTAGGGCCTTTCCCACTGCAGTATCAGCTGACAGTACCTATGCATTTAGGTCACTGCCTCTTTCCAGGGGATGGTTTTTGTGGTATTTGCATTTGTGATATAACAATCCCTATTGTTCAATTGCAGCCCCCGTCACTGTCCAGAGGGGAAATCAACACGTGAGGTTGCGGATCATCTACGAGACTCTTCTGTAGACGAGAGGGAATCTGCAGTGCCTCGGGCTTCAGCCGGACTCCAGGAGATCTAGTATTTCACCTCACATGAAAGAGAAGCCTCTCTTTTGTGGCCGGGAAGATTATCCCTATTTATTCCCATTCCTGAAATCTAATCCTTACAGGACAAGAGCAGCAAGATAAAGCAGGACAATGAATGACGCAGATTTGTCCTTTCTCTTGGTTTTGATCTGCCCCCATTTGATTCTTTTTAGAGTGTTTAAATTAGTAGATTTGATCTGTTTTCTTTTACAGTGACATTGTAGCTTAATAGGAAGATATAAACTTACAACGTACTGTAAGTGTTAGCTTACTTAAAACCTAGTCAAACTTCGTTGTCTGGTTGAAACCTCATGAGTGACTCATTATACAGTACATAGTGATTGTTCTATGTAGACAATGACAATTGTTCAGCTCATGAACATCTTTCCAAAAACTTATTTAAGGGAAGGTGAGTTGTTTGTAAAGGCGGTAAGTCTATCTCTCACTGCTGCTTTTACATACGCATAAAATTCAATATGGCGTCCTCGTGACTAAGGACTATAGGGTTGATGTTAGCATGTTGCTAAGCTAATGGTTTGATACAGTACCTTAATAAAAAATGGTCTAATTTTAATTAGCTTGAATTTCAGTTTCTCTATTGAGAACTATAGAGAAATGTGCTTTTGGAATATTTGACTGCTAGAAACATTTTAATTTACACTAGATATAAGAACAATATCTAGTGTTTAATTATTAAGAGTGTGTTTGTTCATAAAGTTGTACATTTATCCCCAACAAAAACCTTAGTCTGGCTTAGAGTGTTTTATCACAGCAAACAATAAATGTTTTGCTACATTCCTATTAAGTTATTTCTGAATGTTTTTTTAACATTCTAAAAAAAATCTAAAACCATTCCAAAATATATAAATAAAATTTTTGTGCTAGCGTTTTGAGGACTTTTTTTAAAGACCAGATAGCTAAAAAAATTGTATATTAATGTTACTGAAAGAAAGTTTGTTCATAACTTTGAGAGAACCTTGCCAGAACCTTAGCTGAAGTTCTGAGAACATTCTCTGAGCTGGGAATCTGCTAAATACATCAATAAGGCATTAAGATTTTAAGAAATTATAAACATTATAAAATCATGATTTTCTGTAAAGCTTTGAAACAATGCTCTATACAAAAAAAAAAAATACTTAGATTTTGACAAATTACACTCTAAGGATGTTTCTTTAAAATTGTTCTCACTATGTTTTACGCAAACATTCCAAAAGCATTCAAATATTAAGAACATCATTAAGACGTTCCGAGAATGTTGTTCTAAGAACATTTTCTCTCAATGTTATCAGAATGTTCAAGTACAAATAACATTGTAAGGCTGTTTCAATGAACGTTGTACTCAGAACGTTATGATAACATTATGAAAACATTCAGCAAATAAAAATAACATTATAAGGATGTTCCAAGAAAGTTATTCTAAGAACATTTTCTCTCAACATTATGAGAACGTACATTATATTAACTATTAATAACATTGTGAACATTCCATAAACAATATTTTAATAACGTTTTGTCCTATAATTTGCATAACCTTTAAAGAACATCTAACACCTGAACTTCCAACTTCATCCTTAATACCTGCTACTTCTATAGAATGAACGGTTAAAGAGCTCAAAAAATATAATAATTTTACACTGTAGCCTTGGGCAGTCCATAATGTGGAAGCTCAATCAACAACATTTGTGGCATAATGTTGAATACCACAAAGAATTATAGATTGATGCAGGCTTGAGGTATTTTTGTAGGCCAACATTACGGACATTAGCATCATCTTGGTTTCCTTCGCCAAATACCCAGGATACTTCCATAAGCTTTTGGATTATTGCATAAAGTATGGTCTATGACTAACAAAAGCTTGTGGTTCTTACACGTTTTGTTCATTGTGATAAGCTTCACAAATTAGCATAACTGAATTGTAGTGAATTTTGATACAATCAATCGTTAATACAATCAGCAGACGTCAAAAGCTAGGCTAGGCTAAGGTAGGCTAAATTCAAAAGCTAACGTAGGCTATATGAACTGCACAACAGTCACATGACGTCAACGTCACCATCACTAGGCTATAAAAGCAGACTAGTGAGTAGATGAGTTTACCTGTTCCGATTCATGACGTTATTGTACACGACAACCTCTGTAGTCACATTCAGCCACTTGTTAGCAACTGCCTTTTCAAGAATAACAAAAGCTTAAAAAAAACAAAAAACACAAGGGCTATTAGCTACTAATGTATTTATGTCATAGATTTTTTTTTAAAATATCTTGAGCTTGTTCACCACATAACAGATTTCATGCATTTGACCCAAACCCCACTCAAAATCCCCATTGACTTCAGAACGATGGAATTCGAAGTGCTAAAATGCTAACTCATTTCAGGATTTGGTCTGAAATCAGAAATATTACAGAAATATGTTGTAATATCTCTGCACCACGAGAAAAAAGAAAAAAAGTTACTGCACAATGGAAATTAATAGCACATATTCTTAGTTTTTAGAGGATGTAAAAGCATCCTTTGTTTGGCCATGCGTCAACATGCCGACGCACATAAGCGTCAATATGAGACGCGCCTTCTAGTGGTCTAATCCTAACCCTACCCAGACCTAAACCTACCCATAACGGAAGCGTCATCTAACTAAGGGCGGCAGTGGTTCATCTAAGGGCGGCAGTGGTTCAGTGGTTCATGTAGATTGTCTACAAACCGAAAGGTTGGTGGTTCAATCCCCGGTTCCACCTGACCAAGTGTCGAAGTGTCCATGAGCAAGACACCTAACCCCAGCTGCTCCCGACGAGCTGGATGGCGCCTTGTACGGCTGACACCGCCGTCGGTGTATGAATGTGTGAGTGAATGGGTGAATGAGAGGCAAAATGTAAAGCGCTTTGGTGGCCATTGGGTCTATGAAAGCGCTATATAAATGCAGTCCATTTACCATTTAACTGACGCTAAAGGGTGCGCGTCATTTGATGACGCCAGAGGATGAGCGTTTGACGCTTAACGGTAGAGATCCACTTGTCTGTGCGACACTTCAGTCGCGCCGCACTCCACTTATTTCCTATGGGTGACGTCACGCGACTTTAACGCGCCCGCAAAGCATTCCGGGAAGGTGGCGCTTCATTTGAAAAATTGTCGTGCGTCCAAAAGCTGGCCGATGCCCAGCTTTATGCAAATGAATCCGCCAAACGCGACGCGTCTATCCAATAGAAGTAGAGCATATGGAGACGGGGGGAAGTCTCTCGCAGGTCCTCTGTTCTAGACTGGCCGCTGGCTCAAAACCACACTTGGAGCAGTAAACTTGAGGAACGCCCATCCAAGTACAAATGTGGGGAGGCGTTGCGACACCACGCGACTGTCGTGTCGGACAAGTGGATCTCTACCGTAAGGGGTACCATGTGCGTCGGCATGTTGACGCATGGTCAGAAGCGTCAGTTAGTTGACGCCTTGGGATGAGACTGTGTTGGTCATTCTTTAATGTTTATGACACTGTATTGTAAATATGAGTGGAAATGAACTATGCTATAACTTGTACTTAAAGGGTTAGTTCACCCAAAAATGAAAATTCTATCATAGTTTACTTACCCTCAAGTTGTTCCAAACCTCTATGCGTTTATTTGTTCTGCTGAACACAAAGGAAGATATTTGGAAGAAAATAGATCTCATTCCCCATTGACTACCATAGTATGTATTTTTTTCCTACTATGGTAGTCAATGGGGAATGAGATCTGTTTTCTTCCAAATATCTTCCTTTGTGTTCAGCAGAACAAATAAACACATAGAGGTTTGGAACAACTTGAGGGTAAGTAAACTATGATAGAATTTTCATTTTTGGGTGACCTAACCCTTTAAGCTTGGAGTATTCCATTAAATGCTTTCTAGGTAAGCAGTGCTCTATTTTGGACAGAGCTAATGTGTGAAACAAATGAATTAACACTGATTATTTTGACAAAGAAAGCTTCCCTAGGGCATGAGGGAATTTCCCATCATGCTTTTTCTTACTTTTTGGCACCCTATATCCCTACTACCACACCACTTCAGAGCGAGACTGAGAACCTTGCACCGTTGAACGGCTGCCAAATTCAACAGCGTGTGGTTTCGCAACACCTCCGTCACCCTGATGAACCACACTTCGCTTTATATCTACACTTTAGCTTTAAGTTATTTGTTTACTACTGTATGTCAGCCTCGTAGAACCTCTGCACCACTTAACTAGTTATCGCTACATTTACTTTAACTGCGCTGTACTGTCTGATGCAGATAACAATATAAGTTTATCTTCCTGACCTGTATCCAAACGGCCATTCTGCAAGGTCATTGTCGCTCAGCCTTCCTGTGGTTTACATATAGCCGAACCTGAGGCAAGATGATGTCACCGTCTATTTGAAGTGTCTGAGGCATGACACAAGTCAAAGCCTCACAGGAAACAATAGATCTCTTCATGTTTTCATGCAGTGGCACCTGCAGCTGAATGGCTGTACACACTGTGCATACTGCGTATCATGAGCGCTCAGACTGACCTGAGAAACGTTTTCCATGCGAGTATGTCATCAGTTATTATGTGTGTCCCTTATATCTGTCGACTTAACCAGTGATGCCAACCGTTCGTGAATTGATCATTATTTTGAGTTGGTTCATTCTTTTCAATGGATTGGCCAAACAGTCTAAATCGCTTTGCATTGGTTTATATCGCCTCTAACAGAACCACCTGAAGTAGTTTCTCAGTCAGAAAACAAACATGGTTAATGTGCTCAGATTATTTTTTAATCAAATAACAGATCAAAACAAGACATGGCTTGATAATGTTGATTATTGATGTCAATCCATCTGTACCGTTTATTATATAGGGTCGCAGAAGTACTCGATAATTACTGAAGTATAGCATGGTAAATGATAGGAGTAAAGCGGTTAGGGGAATGTTCTGATAATGTTAACAAACCTGTTTTGGGGACGTTAACTCTTTCCCCACCAACGCATACCTCAGGTCTTTAGTGACCCGGGACGTCATTCACTACCCTTGTCCCCATTCAGTTTAAGTATTACTCAATCAAATCATTATAAATGATAAAAGAAGGCCTGTTTTCCCATACATTTTTTTATTGTAAAGGGTCGCTAACGACCCGAGGTGTGTAACAGTGTAAGTATTTTTTTTTCTGCACAACAATAATTGAATCTTTGATGACTGAATAAGTGCAATTCACCTTTATTCCAGAAGGAGTCAATGTCTGATACACAATGATGACGTTTCACTCATAGTTACTGCAGGTGGAAAACAAAAGAATAGGAAGTATCATCAGCAAAACTTGAAATGGTTCAGTGATTTACTGCAGAGCAAGTACTGAACAATCAAATATTACTGTCACTGTCACTTGAAGGTTATCTGATGAATATTGATTTTGAAGATGTTGAAAATTATAGTTTTGACTATGAGCCAGATGCTGAATTTCCTGGGAAATGAGCTCAGATGAGGACAGCGATGATGATATTAAACATAAGTTTTCATTTGGGCCTGCATTTTTTATCATTTTCAAAAACTTTCGTGGCCCCCATTAGATTTTTTATCATATCTGAACATACATACTGCTTAAAAAAAACATTTTACTCTAGCTTCGTGCATTCTTTTTTATCAACACAGAAAACTGCATTTATGTCAAAGATTTACACAATCCTGTAACTCTTCATGGGTTTGACATTTCATTTAGTAATATTTGCCAGTTTTGATTTAGGTTATACGCTGAATGTTGTTAGGTTATACATGCTTGCATGTGAGTAACCAATGCTTCTATCACTTGTTTCTGCTTCGTCTTTGCTTGTTTTTGGATTCTGAGATTCTCTACTCTTTCAGAAGATGCGTAATAGCAGCCCAAACTGTATAACAGGTAAAACATGGATTGCTGGAAAATTCTGTCGGTAGTTTGTCATAAATTACAAAAAAGATTGAAAAATTGACAAAATTAGAATATTGCGTTCTGATAACTGTATCTTTCAGAATTAACCAAAGAAATTGTAAGGTGGGTAAGCAGCCATTCACACCAAAAGTGTTTTTATGTCTGCTCGCTGTGTTTTTCAATTGTTTTCCCAGAAATAAATGTGCTAGACAGATGTCTCTGACCATTTTGTTGCTTTTTGCAGTTTTTGGTTTTAATTAGGTTTTTTTAAATGTGTCGAGACACTTTTTATTCTGTTCAGGTGTTGTTCTCACTGATCGGTGGGTTCAAAGAGTCTCAATGACTACATGAATCCCTGACATTTGGAAGAAAATGAAAATAGTTTCATAGTTTAATTTTTTGCATGAGCATATATTGGTTTTGTTGTATAAAAAAAATCTCCCCTCTGTGTGTACCATTAGATGAATTCCTGCAGAAGTCCATGACACCTTCATATACTTTCCCTGATTGTTGTAAGTCATTCCTGTGCAGTTTGAAGTTCTGTGCATGTTGTCTCATACTCTGTTCTTGCAGAGACGCATGACACATAACCAGACGTGTTCATGAGCTGATAAGAGCACTAAAGCAATCCAGACTTTATGGTTATTACATCTATTCAAGATCAAACACTGAGCTTTGAGCAAGTCAGACGGTGGCTTTGGGATTGGGTTGGTCACACACACAAAGAACTGCACGTGGTTGCTATGTGAAGCCATAGGGTGTGGGACAGGCGCGAAAGAACTGGGTCAATATATATCTGGGACTTTGTTGTTTCTCCAGTAAACAGAGCACCTGTCTTACCTGCCGAGCTTTTGGCTAGTGTCAGATTCAGCTGTTTTCTCATCTGAATTTCTTAGAAGTGAAGGAAGCTTTCCCTCTGTTAGCACGTGGACACTCTATTTACACACTGGCCATGTCCCTTCTGTACCCGGGTACATCTTATTTCCCACCGCTGTGTGTAGTTGAAATTGGATAACAGATTTCTCTGTATCTCAGGGTATTTTGTGATATCATGTGTGAGATAAGATGGAACTAATCGATGTATCCAAATAGAGGAGGGGAAGCGCTGGCCAATGCGAGCCACAGGTGAGGGCAAAGACAGACACTGCCCAGAGAGTCCACAGAGCAAACACATGTTAATGGACCAGGGTTCACGAGGGAAGAAGGAAAGCAGGACAAACAGTGATGTCTGCCATGCCATTCATCAAGTACATTTATCAATGGAAGCAAATAAAACAGATAGAAATAAGAAAAAATACTGTTGACAATATAGTACAATATAAATACAATATACAATATAGTTTATTCTTATTATTATCATTTATTAATTTATGACAAAAGGGAAGAAGAAAAACGGTTATAGTTATTGGAGCAGAACATATTTTGGAACATTTCCAAGCAAGGGTTAGTTCACACGAAAAGTAAAATTCTGTCATCAATCATTCACTCTCATGTCGTTCCAAACCCACAAGACCTTCGTTTATCTTTGTAACACAAATTACGATTTTCTTTTTAATTAAATCTGAGAGATTTCCATCCCTCCATTGAACGTCTATTCACCCAGAACTCTACCATGGTTTGATCCAAGTCTTTTGAAGAGACATGATTGCTTTATATGATGAGCAGTTTTAATTTAGGCTTTTATTATCTGATCCTTATATAAAGCAGCCGTAACTAATCCTTTAACTGACTTGAATGACTTGTGAAAGAATAGATAAAAAAAAAATCACTAGCTTTTGGCCCAAAACATACTCTACAAAAGTGTGTGGCAAACAAGGCTACTCAAGCATTAGGGTTAACTGTGTTCTACGGTAACTTTTCTATTTCAGCTCAACCACTAGCATGGCAGAGCAACAGTTTGAGGAAGTCTTTGAGTTGGTTGAAGTTTGTTAAACTGCTAGAATAGATACGTCTTTTTTAATGGTGGACATTTACAGGTAACTCTATCGCCCCCTTCAGTTTGTAACTTCAACACTACCGCAAAAAAATATCATTTACAGTATGTAGATACAATCAAATTGTGCACTTGCAATGCGTTGGCGAAGCATGTACGCAGCGTCTGAGATTGCGTACGTGCGTAGAATGTTTCTGACCTTCGGCAAGCTTGCCATCTGTGAAAGCTAGCCATTGTTAATCAGTTACCCTTCTGACGTGACCTCTGTACAGACCTCTCTCTTCAGAGCTTGACCTAGAAAAGACCTGCAAAGAATAATACCAAAGACACACCCTGCAAGTCACCATGAAATCAATATGGACAATTCTTGTTTTATATGGAATATTGCAGAATATATTATACATGATTTATATCCACAATTTTTTTAACCAAAATAACTTTCCCCCTCTTCTCTTCTCTAATGATATGTTTTACTATTTACCTTTCACTCAAATGAGATCACCAATAGCAAACCACAACCATCAAATCAATTCCACTTGGACAAAATCAAGTCTAGCCTTACATTTGTTCTTGTTTGAGAGCCGTTTCTCCTGGAAATACATCACAATGGGGAAGAAAAGATTATTTCAACTTTAAAGTCATTAGTAAGAATTACACTTTTGGCCACCATTACCACTTTTAGCTAATTTAAAATCTTTTGTTAGCCAACTTAATTTAATAAATAATGAAACCTAGCTATCTACAGCCTACAACTTTATGAAATGCAACTTTGTGTGCACATAAAAAATAGCACTCCTCGTGCAGGAGACTTGATTCCAATAGATTTAGATGTTAGCATGTTACTAAACTAATGTGGAGCTTAATAAACAAAACACACTACACTTATCAATATTGCGTAAAATAGTCTACTTCTAATTTGACAATTGTTTTATTCATTATTATTTTGAATGGAATATATCTACATCCCTTTTTGGAATAATGTTTTTGCAATGCATTCTTGGATGTAATCAGATTTGACCCAGAAGAGACCTGCAAAGAACAAGACACCATTAGTCATGATCCCATTTATTTGTATATTGTGTCCTCATACTGTATGCATGGCTATCGGTAAAAACAGCTGTTATGTATACATGAAATCACGTGTTGTTTACATCCGTACCGCTTCTTGACGCTGATGTAAAATCAGACAATAGCTCTTTTATATTAATGTTTACGAGGCAAAGACAATAAATGTCACGGGGGTCTGAAAATTCCAGCTTGTTTTATGTTTTCACCACCATTGCTTGCTTGGATGCCTAAACAACCATGAAGCCCTAAAGCAAAATATTAGTGTCAACAGGTCTATGGAAAGAGAAAAGATATGCTAGCATGTTGCAATAACTTTTTTTTATCTAGCACTAAACTTTTATTTTTGCTCAACATCCCTGAACAAAGCAGTATTGTCACAGTATTGAGGGTTTGTCTTAGAAATTGATTTATATCTTTATCTGCCTGCTGAACTGTCAAAAACATGCACTCTCTTGTAGGTTCGATATGACAGCATCTGCCAAAAACATCCATTTAAATGTAGACATGGGATTGGCTTCTTGGCAGTGGCAATGAGAAATGTCTTCGAAAATCAAGCTTAGAAGAGCAGGAATGCTTGCTTTGAATATGTTACAGGATTCTGCCTGTCCACAAACCGCAGGATAAGGATTTATTGCCAAGTGCTCTCCCTGAAATTGTTGTTCAACCCACCGCATAGAATCACCCCAGAAATTATAATGAAATCACAGACATTAGCACCGTGACGGATTAGAATAGCAGCATGACTTTGAAAGTTTCTTTAGGACTTTTGGATAAGAACCAGTTGAGTGAAGATGGTCCAAGCACGTCAAGAAACTTTTGGAAATTTGTTGTCGGCTTTTTTTGGAAAATGGAAACTTTGAATGCAGCTTACTCTGTGCCATTTCATCCACCTTGTAACAATCAGCACAGGTAAACACAGTATTTAGAGAGAAATGAGATCCGGGGTGTAAGTAGGTAGTCATTTAGCAGGTACAAACATTCATCAGCACATGTCATTTCCGATAATCAAGTCTGAGTATGAATCAACCGACCGTTGACGGGGGGAAGTTTCCCGTAACCTTAAGAACACTCGAAGCAAGGCTTGCAGACAAACACTCAATCTCCAAACACAACTTTTCTCCCTGGCTCGACCCTGCTTCAGTCCAGATGCTGTATTCCCACCCCCACAGAGAAGAGGGGAGTTGTGTTTTCCGATGGCTTCCACATGTCGAGCGGAGACATGGCTGAGTGATTCGCCTCCATCCAGGGACTCATCAGAGAGCAATATTATGTGCCAGGGGTGACGGTTAACAAGTGGGAATTGATCTTTGTTCTACTAGACACCAAGCTGCAGTTTTCTCTCTCTCACCTCATTTCCCCTCACCAATAAGCTCTTGAAGATTGTTTATTGGTGCAAGTTGAAGTCGACGACAAAAGATCTATGGGCTTGGGGTTCTTGCACGCAACCCTAACATTCTATTTAACTTTTCTCAAGTGCACACTTAAGCCGGGTGCACACTGTGCGATTTACAATAGTCCGTTACGATTGTTGCTTGTCAGACTGTACGAACAGATCATCGCTGTAAGCCATGTCAACTTGTAAGATCTTAGTCATCAATGTCAGACAACACTGCATATAAAAACAGATGCATATAAGAAAACTTGTCCGGAGTTTTCCATCATCAATCAATAACACGTTCGGTGACAGTAAGCTGTACTACACGCTGGATTGAAATAGTGGCTAAAAGAAAAGTTAATTTTGGTCATGGCTTGTCTTGAGTCACACTGCAGGACTCACTGCAGGACTGTGAGTCAAATCTTCTGACACTGCCAGAATTTCGTCTGAGGTAAAATTTGATCGCAACGGTCATTAATCAACTGTTGGTGAACATGTCAACCCAACGATCAAAGACTTCAGATTTTAGCCTAGGATCAGAGGAATCTTTTAGAATTTGCAAAATTTGCCTGAGACGGCCAAATCATGGCCAAAATCGCAGAGTGTGTACCCAACTTTAGTTCTTTCTGTGCAAATTTCGTCACCAGAATAGTATGTGTGTACTATATGCGCGGGGACGGACTAAAGGGACAGTAGTCACAGCACAACCAAATACCGGATGTTGCAACAACAACAGATGGCTTCATTGACAACATTTGTGTGAGGGTTTAAGAGATACCTGCAACTTTAGTTAAAAAGAGTGCAAAGACATTTTTATCGGTCGTCGTGGATGAGTATGGAATTGTCCACCGAGGAGTGTCCAATACTATCGCATGGCACCTACTCTCGGATGGTTGAGGAACGAGGACCGAGGACTGAAAGGATTAAAGGAGGTGCGACGACACTGAAGGATAAGAGAGGACCAGGCCTGGAATTTATGTTGTGGTTTATTATGTTTATATGCGGTAGTCGTCTGTGAGGTGCTGCCGCTCTACTTTCGATTTGTTTTAATTTTGGGATTAAAGTTTATGTTGAACGTTAGCCATTTCTCGCCTCCTTCTACCCTTATCAATGAACCTTGTTACAACAATAAGATCAGCAGCAAAAATATCTGTCTATGCCTTTTTATTGTTAATTTTTCACTGCATGTCTTTAGTATATCCTGACAGTAGTTTTTTAATGCCAAAAGAGGGTTTGCGCTGGTGCAAGCTGTTAGTAAATCTGGCCCTTTGAGTCTTTGACAATGTAGAGTTTAAGCACGGACTGGTTTTAGTAACCTAGTAGCCTAGATCCAGCAAACATCTGGTTCATGTGGATTCCACACGGCCCAGATGTGGGCCAGATTTGGGACGACACTATGTTGCTGTCTGGGTAACATGGGAAAAATCCCACAATGTTTTTTGCTCACTGCCCAGGGACCTTATTCAATATGCTTCAGTACTTTTACCAACACAAGTTATAAACAACAAAAGCATGCTGAAAATTCATCCATCTCTTGTAAACAATTCATTTTGGGCCTGGTTTCTTGGGAAGACTCCCACAATGCTCTTTGCTCCATGTTCAGTCATCTGCAACCTTGTTAAAAATGCCTGAAGATGCACACACACACACACACACACACACACACACACACACACACACACACACACACACACACACACACACACACACACACACACACACACACACACACACACACACACACACACACAACACACACACACACACACACACACACACACACAACAAAGTGATTCATCTGTTTTTAACCATTTTTATTTAAAGAAATTACCACTATTACACAATTACTTACTGTCAATCTTTTTCTGACACACTGTATATAATCTTAGAGATAAGAGTGCAGCACAGTGCTCTACTGTACTGTAATCTTGTGTTTTACAGCAGAGAGGGTTTATGTAACTCACTCTCAGGGTTCAGCAGGACAAAGGATGAACAAATATGTCTTCCTGGTAGAGGGTGCGGCCCACATGAATTAATTTAGTGTTTGAAATGTTGGCTCCTATTATTAAATGGAGAAAATTACAGAACATAAAAGTTGATTAATAGCATTTGTGTTTTTAAACCATTTGGAAATAGTAAACATACAGCATTGCCTTATGCTTATCAGCTTGCCATTGCCAGACAAATAAAAAAATCAGAAAAGATGCCAGAAAATGTTTTTTTTCATAAGTTTCGGAAGCAATAAGTCACAAACATTGTGACTAGTGGGAAGTTCAGAACATTTTACTCACTGGGATCTTTGAATCTCGTTCATCAAAATGTTACATGCTAATAGCCAAATTCTCCAAACACATCAAATGTTGGTCGCTTTTAGAATAAGAAAAAAAAATGCAATGCAAGGAAAAGGCCAAATTATGAAAAACAGAAATGATTAATTCATTTTCTTGGTCTTCAGGCTATGCAGTCTGTTAGTTTACCTCACCTCCCGATCTGAGTCTTTCGTTTATCTTGTGACATCCTCATAAACTGAGTATGCAGTCTGTTAGTTTATCTCACCTCCCGAAGCTGTTCGTTCATCCCGTGACATCCTCATAAACTGAGCTTTGCAGTAGTTTACCTCACCTCCCGGTCTAAGCCGTTCGTTCATCACGTGACAGCCACATACACTGAGCTATGCAGTCGGTACCAGATAGTTCATCTTTTGAGTCTTCGGGTTCGAGTCATTCTTTCATCACTTGATAAAAGAACGAAAGACTCAGAAGAATCAGACCTGAAAACTCGAGAGGTGAACTAATCATTTATCTTTCAGGTACAGAACCATAGACATAATAAATACATAGACACCCTATTGGCTGCTGGGGCGTACGTCAACGGCGCCACCATATCAAGGAGGGCAACTTTTGGGAATTGAGAAAAATGCCACACAATTGAAAACAGTTCTCGGGGAATTACCTTTCACAAACAAGACTGAACATTTTTTTCTGGTTGTATTTGGTCATTATATAATTAGTAATAGTAACGTACACTGTAAGAAAAAAATGTAAATTTACAGGTAAAAGTCTGTATTTTTTTACAGAATTTTGCCGTTTTGTCATTATACAGTGAATGCCTGTTATTTTACTGATATTTGCTGTAATTTAAAGGTCCACCATTAAATTTACAGGTAATTGCTTGTATTTTGGTTTTACATGAATTTTGCGTTTTTTTTAAAGGAAATTTTCTGTATTTTTACAGGGTTATGTGTAATTTTACATAAAATATTAAGTAATATTTTACAGATTTTTTCTGTGAAATTAGAAAACAAAGAAAATAAGGTATAACTGCAGAAATCAGCAGTTATTTAACATGTTTTCCTTGAAGATAATTAAGCATGGGGGTTAAAGTGAGTTTTAAGGTTAAATAATAACAAGATTAAAAGACTATAATGGTTCAATAAGCTAGTGTTTGTACCAGTTTGTACAGTAGCAGTACGCAGGACAATTGAATCATTAGTCTTTGAATCTTGTCTTGCAAATAGATGCTCATTGTGATCATCATTTGTATTATTCTCTCCTGATTTCATGTATATTTTATGAATATTTTTTTTAAAATCTGCGTTGCTGCACATTGCGTGGCTTTGTGTGCGCGTGACTGTGTGTGTGTGTGTGTGTGTGTGTGTGTGTGCGCGCGCGCGCGCTCGCGGGATGACGCAGATTCAAATGATCTGCCATTACTCTTCCGTTGCTTAGTCACGCCCATAACGGTTAGCTGATCAGATCTGTCGTCAAGTTTGAATCTGTGTCAAGGACAAGCGGGAGATTTGAATTCAGTCTACGCTCGTGAAGTGGATTGTGATCATCATCACGGTGGTTCAAAGCTAATCGTATTCGTCAGGAGCAGCCGTGAGCAGGAGCTATAGTTATAGCTAGCTATAGCATGAGTTATAGCCCGAGTGTCAGTCAGTCCGTTCGGAAATAACGCGCCCTTTTTCAGTGAGCCTGGTTCGTCACAGCGGACATCATGTCAACCGATCACCGGCTGAGGTAAGAGTCTCATACTACATGTGTGAATGAAATTTTATATTACATTTGTGTTAAGTTGACAGTTTCCAAGCTAACGTTATCATTCTTAAATCAAATTTTCAGTCATAACCTGCGTCGAGAGCTGGAGAGCAAAATACTGCAGCATGCGTCTTTCAATTGTCCATCTGTTTTAAGCAAGATCAGTTGAATACACATCTCTAAAGACCTTAAACAAGCTTTAGTATACTTTTTTTTATGCCTCCTCTCTTAAAAACATCCTTGGTTTTATTATAACTTACTAAAATTGTAGTAACCATGTTTTTTTACGGATTTATTACCATTTTAATAACCAGTTTTACTAAAAATAGGCCTACCGTTTTTTTTATTTTTAGTTAAACCATGGCTAATTTTCGTAATGGTTAGCTAATGTGAATAAATCTATCAAGACCGTTAAGAAATAGAATTCAGTTCTGTAACTTTAACATTACTTGTTGATAAAGATCGGTAAAGCCTAAGTTAGAACTGATGCAGCTAGGTCACAGTAAATCATATTAATTTTTACTTTATATAAATGTAGCTAAAATCACATGGCAGTGCAAAACATTACTGTTAGCATTTCCTGCTCAGCTTCCAGATCATAGTCAGTTGAGGTTTTGCATTGTCTCAATGGAACATATTCTGACATGTGTAAAGGTAATACTGAGTTTTAAAATAACTTATTTTGTTGTGATTTCAGGTAATATGGAAAGGAGATGATCATGGCAAACAAGGTATGGGAATATTTTTTTAAAAATTTAAATAAATAAAAATACACACAGTCTTCTGATTCCATATGATTGCATTAAAAGTGTGCACAAGGTTTAGTTTTGCTACAGTAAGACCATGATTGTGTTAGATTCCACCCATCAATTTTTTTTTTTTTTTTTTGTAACAAGGCTCAGCCTCTGTCTTTTAGAAACATAGCTTTTCCTACTATCTTAAAGGGATAGTTCACTTTGAAATTAATTTTTGATATGTTTTAGCTTACCTCCAGTGCATCCAAGATGTAGGTGTCTTTGTTTCCACAGTATCTTCAATTTTGATAATTTTAGGTAAAACCGTTGTTGTCTGTCAGTCATACAATGGAGGTGAAGGGGAACCACCTCAAAGAGCATTAAAAATTAAACATTATTTAATGAATCGTAAATGTAAGTACACATTGATGCCCTAAGACACGAAACGAGGGGTTTTTGTGAGAAAACGAACAGTATTTATATCTTTTTTACCTCGTGTAAGCATATCCACGTCCAACTGATCTGAGAGCAGGGCGCTTCGGTCTGCGCATGCGTACGGCGTTCGCCGGAATGCCCCGGAAGGGCTCCCTCGCGCGTGTTTACGTCACTCATTGTTTACGCAGAGATTTCGGAAGTTTTACCTTACACTGTGAAGATCTAAACATATTTAGATATACAGGATCGCAATGGAAGACGATTTCTATATACCAACATATAGACGTTCTCTTGACGTAAACACGCGCGAGGGAGCCCTTCCGGGGCGAACGCCGTACGCATGCGCAGACCGAAGCGCCCTGCTCTCAGATCAGTTGGACGTGGATATGCTTACACGAGGTAAAAAAGATATAAATACTGTTCGTTTTCTCACAAAAACCCCTCGTTTTGTGTCTTAGGGCATCAATGTGTACTTACATTTACGATTCATTAAATAATGTTTCATTTTTAATGCTCTTTGAGGTGGATCCCCTTCACCTCCATTGTATGACTGACAGACAACAACGGTTTTACCTAAAATTATCAAAATTGAAGATACTGTGGAAACAAAGACACCTACATCTTGGATGCACTGGAGGTAAGCTAAAACATATCAAAAATTAATTTCAAAGTGAACTATCCCTTTAATGACACATATTACCTTTCATTCCAGCCAGATGATCTGACGGTTGCTGCCCGCATCTCAGCCTACCTGATGGAACATTCTTGCTGGATTAATGACCTTCACCTTCAGCTCAACCTTGCCAAGACAGAACTGCTTATGGTTTTAGCCAAACCATACTTGCTGTGTGATTCTGCTGATTTGCCTAATACATCATTATACTATCGGAGCTGCACAACTCCTGGTCTAAGCTCTTGTTCTATCCAGACTGGACTATTGTAATGCTCTCTTGGCAGCTCTTCCAGCATCAGTCAAACCTCTGCAACTGATCCAGATGCTGCAGCAAGAGTGGTCTTTAAAGGTAGCCCCATACCTAAACTCACTACTTTAGATCTATGTGTGCTCCAGAAGCTTGTGTTCTGCAAGTGAACGGCGCCTTGTGGTGCCATCATCCCAAAAAGTCACAAAATCACTTTCATGGTTTCAAAGACCTTTACCTGGACTGTTCCTGCTGGTGGAATGACCTGCCCAACACATTTTCAAGAAACTGCTAAAGATCCATTTTTTTCGTAAACACTTGACCCAATAATACTAAATCTTTGTTAAAAAAAAAACTTGCTATGTGAAGGCTATTGTGCTAGACTAACTGGGACTTGTCACTGCTCTAGTTGCTTCTATTGTTATCGTTATTGGTAAGTCACTTTGGAGAACATGTAATTTTAAATGTAAAAAAAAAAAAAATTATATTAGAGTAATGAGGTATACAACAATTGCCTTTTAATGTGGCTATTTTTACATGTTCTAAATTATATACTAAGCTTGTATTTCCTATCTATCACGTGTCTTGACGTTCAGTGTTTGTTCAATTATTAATACTGTAATTGTAAATGCAGGTATTCTGTACTTATACATTTAGTTAATTTAACAGAAATTGACTGAAAACTTGCTATTATTAAGTACCTAATTAGGGATTGGTCAAGTTGTGAAATTGGATCTGTAAAAATAAAAATTAAAACTGTAAATATACAAATATTTGTATTTGAATTGATGTACTTATTGCATTTTTATACATAATTTCATTGTTATTTTACACAGAAAAACTATATATTAAAAGCAAATGACGGTAGATAGACAGGACTATAATAAAAATAACTTTATAAAACCCTAAATTTACAGTTTATCCTGAAAGTTAAATGACTTTTTAATGTAATTTGACATAATTTATCAGTTTTTCCACGGTTTAATAAGCCATTATCAACAGTAATATACTGTAATTTAATCAATTTTGACTGTCTTTTTAATGTAATTTAACATAATTTATCAGTTTTTCCACGGTTTAATAGGCCATTATCAACAGTAATATACTGTAATTTAATCAATTTTTACGGTCTTTTAATGTAATTTGACATAATTTATCAGTTTTTCCACGGTTTAATAAGCCATTATCAACGGTAATATACTGTAATTTAATCAATTTTGACTGTAAAGTTAATTCTGTATTTTTACGGTTTTTGCATGTAATTTTGAGAAATGGTTATTTGCTGTAATTTTACAGAATCCGTCTGGAAACTTTGCTGCCAGAGATTTGCCGTTTTTTTACGGGATTTTTTTTTACAGTGTACACCACGTACAAACCACTGCAATCGGCTGATAAATGTAAACGTTATTATTGTTTTTATCGAAGAAAACCGCAGCTCACCCGTTTACTTGCATTTGTTTACAGCGCAGTCTTGCCCTCAGCAAAATGGCGGACGCGTTGACGTATCGCAGCAACGTTCCAAAGCGGCCAATAGGGCGTCTATGTATTTATTATGTCTATGTACAGAACACAGGTCAACACAAAATGAACGAATCACTCTTTGAGACAACTCGGTAGTCCGGAGTTATATTACAGTTTTTCTCATTTGCTAAGGCTCGCTAAATGAAACTGGGATCCGCTTGATCTTCATCATCGTATTATTAGCACAGCAGAAGTCTTCTCTTGCAAATGCTTTAACACTTTTTCATTTGCTTCACACATTTTTCACATCCTTTTTCAAAGCAGTTACCACAGATCTCATTGAAAGACCCCAAACTCTATTGGATTCACTGTGTTGAACAAAAGGAAAACATCTATAAACAGCTGATAGAAAGTACTTGCATAATTATAAATCTCTATCCACCTGTGTGAAACTCATTTGCACAACTCTTCAATCAGCAATCAGTCCTCATCCATCTATAAAAGATGTCACCTCTATGTTGCTATTTGCAAGCATGGATCAAGGAGGCCATAGGCACGGAAGGAGAGCAAGAGGCCATGGCAGAGGGGCCCGAGGAAGAGGAGTAAGAGGCCATGGCAGAGGGGCCAGAGGAAGAGGAAGAGGAGCAAGAGGAGTAAGAGGCCATGGCAGAGGGGCCAGAGGAAGGAGGGGGAGTTTGAGAAAGAGCAAAGAGTAAGGGCGGCGGTGGCCAGAGGAAGAGGAGTTGCATGTGTGAGACTCATAGCAGAGGATGAAATCGAGCTGAAGTTTCAATTGAAATTTAAAAACATGAAATTTTCAAATGAAAAACAATTATTGACCATGTCATCAATCATAGCTTGTCATTTAGAGAGGCTGGACAAAGGGTCCAGCCCATTCTGAGTCGGAGCACTGTGGCATCTATTGTCAGGCTTTTTCAGAATGAACAGGTAATTCACAGTGTTACTGTAATGTATACAACTATTTCAGCTTTACTGTATTGCCCTGTTAGCAGAACAAACTGTGTATACAGTAATGCAGATCTTTTATCAATCCCATTTATGTGACTGTCATATAGTAATGTAAATTTTGACATGCTTTTTGCTTTTACTTTATAGAATGCACACATTATATATATGTGACCCTGGACCACAAAAGCAGTCTTATGTGTCCATTTTTTAAAATTGAGATTTATACATCATCTGAAGGCTGAATAAATAAGCTTTCCATTGATGTATGGTATGTTAGGATAGGACAATATTTGGCCGAGATACGACTATTTGAAATCTGGAATCTGAGGGTGCAAAAAAATCTAAATATTGAGAAAATCGCCTTTAAAGCTTTCCATTTCTGTTGGTTATTGTGCTGCATCCACTTACACAAATACAATTTTGATATATTTAAGGTAGGAAATTTACTAAATATCTTCATGGATCATGATCTTTACTTAATATCAATGATTTTTGGCATAAAAGAAAAATCGATAATTTTGACCCATACAGTGTTTTGTTGGCTATTCCCACAAATATACCCGTGCTACTTAAGACTGGTTTTGTGATCCAGGGTCACATATATATATATATATATATATATATATATATATATATATATATATATATATATATATAATATATATATATATATATATATATATATATATATATATATATATTTTTTTTTTTTTTTTTTTTCATTTGGTAGGTTTTATTTTCCAGTATCCATTTGAGTTTGTAAAGTATCATTTCATATTGATGGCTGTATTTTGTATTTTGTTGTCCATTGTGTAATGATTGATTGAAAGAATAAATTAATTTGACCACAAGTTGTGTTGTTTGATGGAAAGATTTGCTTATGTTACATGTTTTTAATGTTTTGTGAGTGTTAGAGCATTTTGCTAACAAAATTAGTCATTTTGACCATTGAGCTTTAGTTTTATCCTATGTGTTAACTGTTTTGAAAATGTGATGTCAGAGTGGGCAAATGTGTTTAAGCAATCGAGAAAAACTGTAAAGATTCAAAATGAACAAATCGTTCATGACCGACCCATCACTACACAAAAGGTTGTAGGTTACCAAAAAAGGCCAGTAGAAAAGTCTAAATGTTGTTATTCTTTTATTGTCAACATATGATATTACAGTTTTTCTCATTTGCTAAGGCTCGCTAAATGAAACTGGGATCCGTTTGATCTTCATCATCGTATTATTAGCACAGCAGAAGTCTTCTCTTGCAAATGCTTTAACACTTTTTCATTTGTTTCACACATTTTTCACACCCTTTTTCAAAACAGTTACCACAGATCTCATTGAAAGACCCCAAACTCTATTGGATTCACTGTGTTGAACAAAAGGAAAACATCTATAAACAGCAGATAGAAAGTACTTGCATAATTATAAATCTCTATGCAGTTGTGTGAAACTCATTTGCACAACTCTTCAATCAGCAATCAGTCCTCATCCATCTATAAAAGATGCCACCTCTGTGTTGCTATTTGCAAGCATGGATCATAGAGGCCATTTGGCACGGAAGTAGAGTAAGAGGCCATGGCAGAGGGGCCAGAGGAAGAGGAGGAAGAGGAGTAAGAGGCCATGGCAGAGGGGCCAGAGGAAGAGGAGGAAGAGGAGTTTGTATGTGTGGTGGAGGAGCTGCAGCAGCAAGAGGATGAAATCGAGCTGAAGTTTCAATTGAAATTTAAAAACATGACATTTTCAAATGAAAAACAATTATTGACCATGTCATCAATCATAGCTTGTCCTTTAGAGAGGCTGGACAAAGGGTCCAGCCCATTCTGAGTCGGAGCACTGTGGCATCTATTGTCAGGCTTTTTCAGAATGAACAGGTAATTCACAGTGTTACTGTAATGTATACCACTGTTTCAGCTTTACCGTATTGCCCTGTTAGCAGAACAAACTGTGTATACAGTAATGCAGATCTTTTATCAATCCCATTTATGTGACTGTCATACATTAGTAATGTAAATTTTGACATGATTTTTGCTTTTACTTTATAGAATCCACACATTATATATATATATATATATATATATATATATATATATATATATATATATATATATATATATATATATATATATATATATATAAATATATATATAATTATTTTTTTTAAGGTATTTCCACCCATAAGTTTCATTTGGTAGCTTTTCTTTTCCAGTATCCATTTGAGTTTGTAAAGTATAATTTCATATTGATGGCTGTATTTTGTATTTTGTTGTCCATTGTGTAATGATTGATTGAAAGAATAAATTAATTTGACCACAAGTTGTGTTGTTTGATGGAAATATTTGCTTATGTTACATGTTTTTAATGTTTTGTGAGTGTTAGAGCATTTTGCTAACAAAATTAGTCATTTTGGCCATTGAGCTTTAGTTTTATCCTATGTGTTAACTGTTTTGAAAATGTGATGTCAGAGTGGGCAAATGTGTTTAAGCAATCGAGAAAAACTGTATTTCTTTCTCTCTTTATTGTAATAAAGGAAAACCACGAGGTAATAGGATTGCACACAAAGTTGATATTTAAAATAGTTTTACAATTACACAGTGAAGTTAACTATAGTATGGAAGCTTGTTTCCACCACAGAATTAAAAAGAATAATAGATAATTGCGACTTTTTTCAATTGCGAGTTATAATGTCAGAATTGTGAGATATAAACACAATTTCGAGAAATAAAATTAAAACTATTAAAGATTGAAGATATTAAGGACAGAATTAAAGTAACAGCAAGTAACTTTTCCTCTTCGGTCGCCCTACTGGTAGGAAACGAAATTGTCCATTGCCGCTGTCGTAAATAATTTAGCCTACCGTCGCACACACGCTCGCTGTTTATCCAGCACCGGCTTTAGAATGAACGATGTCCACAGACAAGGTAGAGTATGTTACATGATTTCATGAAAGGATGATGTATTGCGACATCAGAAACGAAGAAAAACGAAATAATGACTATTGTAGCGCTTGACGTAAAGCAGTCGAATTTTGTAGTTCTTTTTGTGCAGGGGTTCCTACCCAAACCCCGAAGTTACATAGTGCCAGTAAAAGCGATGCAGACCACGTCAGGCTATGGCAGACGTGTCATTTAACTTATTTTAAGTCGATGTACCATCACAAGGGTCTTGGAAATATATTATGAAAGTTGAAAAACTACATAGTGTTACTTAAAAGGTATTAGATATCAGACAGCAATTCTGACTTTTTTTCTTGCAATTCTGACTTTTTGTCTCGCAATTGTGAGTTTACATCTCGCAATTCTGACCTCTTTTCTCAGAATTGTGAGAAATAAAATAGCAAGTTATAAGTCCAATTCTGATGAAAAAAAGACTGATCGCAAACATGAGTTATAAAGACAGAATTGCAGAATTGAAAAACTCATAATTCTGACTTTATAACACACAATTGAGACTTTATATCATGCAATTGTGAAAAAAGTCACAATTGTGAAATAAAAAGTCGCAATTACCTTTTTATATTTTTTATTCAGTGGCAAAATCAAGCTTCCATAACATAGCAATATTATAGTAAATATATTAATCAGCATATTGAGATATTGTTGATTTTTATAGTTGGATACACATTCAAGAGGAGGGACAATCGCCAGTCATCATTCATTTTATGTTTTTTAAACTGCCTACTTTTTCATGCTTAATTATTGTCTTGTATAATAGTTTATATAACATATTTAAAACCTAAAATATGAGATGTGCTTTTGAAAAAAAAGTAATTTGACACCAATTTGTACCCTATTCGTGGTGCCTAAATTAAACTGACGTTGTTTTGAATGCTCTTGCTGACTCATAATCAAAAGATTATTCTTTGAAGTAACATACAACCTTAACCACAGAAGTGGCCCCACCTATTTCTCTGTGTGTGTGTGTGTGTGTGTGTGTGTGTGTGTGTGTGTGTGTGTGTGTGTGTGTGTGTGTGTGTGTGTGTGTGTGTGTGTGTGTGTGTGTGTGTGTGTGTGTGTGTGTGTGTGTGTGTGTGTGTGTGTGATGAGAAAGGAGGAAGGCTTTGTGTTAGAGAGGATGAGAGGTGTGTGTACGTGGTTATACATTAAGGTTATACATTAGTCTCAGACAAGGGCTAGAACAAACCGTGCTGTTATGTAACAACGTCCATAGGAGTATCTTGCACGCAGAGCTCCTGGTAAAAATCAAAATGCCATTCAATTTCCTGTCTCCCTCTGTTTCTATTCTTCTCTCTCTCACACACACACACACACATGAATTTGAACTATTCATGTTGTTATTGCTTGTTAAAGTGCACCATTAAGACAAAGTTGGCATGATTTTCAAAGACCTTAAGGAATTATGATTTGCGTCACTGAACGCACGGCCCATACAAAAGATTTAGGGCAGAAGGGAAGAGTTGAGTAGCCTACTTAACTGGAAGTGAAGTTGGGACGGATGACAGAAAACCAAGACTATTACAAAATGTTGCTCTCATGCTAACTCTTATTGGACACCACATTGATGTCTATAATCATGCCTATTTTCCAATCTTTAAATCTACACGGGCATCTTTATGCAGTCTACTTCAGACATCAGCACACAGCCTTCATGAATCAGAATATTTGCTTTTTGAGTTTTGCGTGTGAAGAGAGCTGTTTAGCATTCACACTGCTGTTGCTCACTATCAAATTCACCATATGTTTAACCAACGAGCAGCTGGATGCTTCACCTGGCTTTGATGCCATGGGAACGTCACGTGTCTTCCATCACCTTTGAGGTTATTTGAGCGTAGGCCTACATTTTTGGATTTATTGGATTTATTATTGCTAAGTTGGCATTTTTGGAGATCAAGTGTTAGTCCTCACTTTTTGAGGAATAATACTAACACATTTTATTGTGCTCAATTGTGCGTTCTGTGCAAGGAAAATAATGGCAGCCACTTAAAATTGGTAATGTCATAAATGCAAGCTTGCATTCAGATCTGCATCCATTTTTTATTGCAACGCTGAATGCACACTTAGGATATTCACTTAACACACGTAACTGTAGCTTGAATGCTGTCTGTCGTCTGATATAGTGCATTAGCAAATTATTCACATTATATTATTTGCATGTTCTTAAAGTCAGGATTCAACTAAAGCTGTGATATTGTTTTCTTTCCTGTTGTGATGTATATTTGATTGAAACGACTTCTCAAACGAGAACAAAAATAGGGTGGACTTGATTTTGTCCATGAGGAATAGATTGGATGGTTGTGGTTTGCTATTGGTCGATCTCTTGTGAGTGACAGATTGCCCCGCCCTCGCTCTAGTAAACGCATCATAAGAGAAGAGAAGAGATTTCACTGTCAGAGGGAAATCTTTTTTGATTTAAGATTACGAGGGCACATTAATTAAAAAAAAAAAAAGATAAATAATTTATAATAAACGGCAGTATTCCTTAATTTTTTTTATTGATTTCATGGTGACTTTAATAGTCATTGTTATTCATATTAGCTCAACAGAAATTGAGCTGGTGACCATATGCAACCTGAGAGAAGACGTGAGCAAGAGAAGCCGTATTTGAGCGTAAGGTAATATTGTTAATTTGAAAAAAAAAAAAAAAATTAAAGCTGCAAGCAGCGATGGGCGGGCCCTCGCACATGTAGCGCGTCGGGGAGTGATGCGGCCGCGTTGCATATTCTGGAGCTCTGCCAGTGCGGCTGTGAATTTGCTACGCTTTTCAGACACATGAAGGTGTTATACGTCACTTCCTGTTGCCAGCAGGTGGCGTTATGACTGTGGGTGAATGTGGGCATGTACATGAGTTCAGGGTGGGACTCTCATCCTACATGTAAAGTTTGGTGCAGCTGTGAGCATGTACACTGAAGTTACAACCACTTCCTGTGTCATGGCGATGAGTTGATCTTTGATGCCATGCCACGGACACACCGATTGACGAAAACTCGCAGATAGCACAACTTTTCATCGTCAATGCCTTTAGAAGGCACAGCAGAAATTTCAAGTCGATCGGACTAAATCCCTAGGAGGAGTTCGTTAAAGTACGGAGTGTGTAAATCAGCCAAAATTTGACGTAAAATTCAAAATGGCCGACTTCCTGTTGGGTTTAGGGCATCACTCCAAGAGGCTTTTTTGTGCGTCTGGAAATGGTTGATGTGCCACAGAAATTTCGTACATGTAGGTCAAACGTGTGGCGGGGGCTGCTTCGTTAAAGGTCACTTCCTGTTGCCAGCAGGTGGCGCTATGACTGGGGTGAATGTCGGCATGTACATGTGTTCAGGGCGGGACTCTTGTCAAGCGTGCAAAATTTGGTGCAGATCTGAGCATGTACAGCAAAGTTACTCCAACTTCCTGTTTCATGGCGAATCATCGATGCCACGGACACGCCCATTGACGAAAACGCGCAGATAGCACAACTTTTCATCGTCAATGCCTTTAGAAGGCACAGCAGAAATTTCAAGTCGATCGGACTAAATCCCTAGGAGGAGTTCGTTAAAGTACGGAGTGTGTAAATCGTCCCAAAATGGCCGCCAAATTCAAAATGGCGGACTTCCTGTCGAGTTTAGGGTATGGGTTCTTGAGGCTTTTTTGTGCGTCTTGATATGATACACGTCACCACCAAATTTCGTGCATGTAGGTCGAACATGGACGAGGGGCTGATTTTTTTCAATTTTCTAGGTGGCGCTAGCGAGCCATTTTTCCACGCCCATCCGCGATGGGCACCTCGCACCTTAGTGCTCGGGCCCTAAAAAACATTTGCCATTAACTTTTAGCGTGTTCTTAATCTCAGACCTTGTTATTTTTAAGGGTTAGTTCAACCAAAAATGAAAATTCTGTTATCATTTACTAACCCTCATGTTAGCAACTCGATCGCTTTATATGATTTACAGATTCATAAATCAGATTTATTTACAGAACAGATTTATTTAGGCTTTTATTCACATATAAACATTGATCAGAGAACATAAACAGAAGCTCAACTGAACATGCTTGACACATGAAATCAAACCTCATTTGTTCTTGCAGAGGCTCACATGTAACATACACACATAACATGAGAATGAACCTCATTGGTTCTCGCAAGTCAAGTTAACATGCTTGCGCTTCTGTTATCATAACAGATGTGTGCATTGATGAATGTTTATATGTGAATAAAAGTGTAAATTAAATATGTTCAACATGTAGTGATCAAGTGTCTTCAGAAAATTTGGACTCAATTAATTTGGATTAATTTTGTAAGCATCAAATTGGTAGTTGCATGGACTTCCAATGGAGGGTCAGAAATCTCTGATTTCATGAAAATATCTTTTTTTGAGTTCTGAAGATGAATGAAAGTCTTACGGGTTTGGAAAGACATGAGGGTGAGTAAATGATGACAACATTTTCATTTTTGGATGAAATAACCCTATAAAAAGCCAAATAGTTTCTACGCCCCTATACATTTAACATGTAATCCAGAAGGAGTTAAGAGGATACCGTGTTAAATGCGAGAAAAAAGCCCTCACTGCACACAATGGGCTCAAACTGCTCCCTTGTGTGCCTGATGGCTTCTACGACCAGGCCAAAGTTCACACCCCACCTCTGGGTATATGGCTACTCTGTCGAGTAAACTGTATTGAACCCTCTGACCTGCTGTGGGGTCTGAGGCTGAAGGATAGAAGCCAGTGTTGGCTGCCCTCCACAGGCTGGGAGGTCTGGCCTCTGCAGTGGTGAATTCTTGCCGTCTGTTGGCGGTACTTGTGCCTTGTGGGTAACCCATCCTGTTTGTTTAGCAATATCAAACCGTGGGTTTACAGAAACCCCATGGCAATGCTCAAATAATATTCCACACCTTCCCACGGACGAGAGGATAAAGTGAAACTAGGCTATTTTCTAACCCAGCAGAACAACATAGGTTTGGAATCATGCGAAGACAGGGGCGAGGAGTTGCGGAAGAGATTCTCTGTGTTCTTGGAACCCTTGTATTTTTGGCCTTACTGAGAGTCAGATTAAAATGAATCATTATCTGTCAACATTATTTTAGACAGTGGGAATTTTCCATTGTGGTCGAGGGCCAAATTCCACTTATCCTGTGCATTATGCTTGACGGGCATCACATGAAAGTAACGCATTGATATGAAAGACCTATTTATGAAAATTATAAAACTTTTTTTTTGTTTCATTCATTTTTAATTGAAAGAATTGTTTATCTGATAAAAAAGCTAAAATCTTCATATGCTTTGACATCTTCATACACACTTACACTGGACCATTTCGAACCATTCAGGCTTTAGTAATGAACTATTATTTCAATTAGTTAGTTAGCGGCGCAACCTATTGGCGAAAATATTGAACTTCAACTTCAGGCAGTATTTTAGGTTGGTTAGGTATCAGGATTTTTATCAGTAACAAAAACTAATCTATTAAATTGAACAAAAATTAGAGCGAAAATAAGCATTGAGATGAATCACTAGAAATAAATAAAAACTAAAACTGAAATAAAAAAAAAACCCTAAATAGTAATATTTAAAAGTAAAAACTACAAAACAATGACAGTAGCACATTTTCAAATGTCTAAACTATGAAACTAAAATAAAAAACTAAAATAAAAAAACGAATTCAAAATATTACTAAAAACTATATAGATAATACTAAAATAAGGTAGCATTTTCTTAAATGCCAAATAATTTTTCAGTAAATTTTGTTTAGTTTCATTGTCATTTATTTATTTTCAGACATTTCTGTTACAGAACCAAAAATCCATGTAGTCTACATAAGTCTGCAGGTCTCTATAAAAAAAAAACAGAAACGAATAGAGTAATCAGGAATTCTGTATTGCTTTCATAATATATTTTTTGTTTCAAAAAAGATATGTTATTTGTATACTTACATAGACACTGTGATGGAATAACTGTAATCCCATACAAGTGTGACTGCTGAATAGGGACATAAGCTGTGTTTTTCCTAGTGATTTGATCTATCACCAGTATCCCATCTCTGTAAAGACATTCTCATCATGAATAAGGAAACACTGAGCCAGCCAGATCATGTTAATTCAAATCCATAAAACTGCAAGGATAAGCATGTGTCAGAGACTCACCTCTCCCAGTCAGTGTAGTAAAAGTGTCTGTTATAGACGGCCAGGCTGAACGGATAGTCCAAAGCATCCTGGAACACGCGTCTCTGAGTCGCATCCGGAGATATGCACTCCAGTTTCTTTGAGCCTGGGGATTTAGTTTACCTTTTTATCTTAATATTGTACTGCATATGATTGTAACTGCATGTTCAGTGTTGGTTTTGTTTTTCTTGACATCGTTTGTTTGTTACTATGGTTTCTAATTAGTTACACACCTGTTCTTTGTTTTGTTGATCATCATTTACTGTGTATATAAGCCCAAAGTTTTCTCAGTTCTGGGTTTGTCGTCGTCAATGTTAAATGTGTTGCTTTATTAATTCTCCATGTTCATTAAAGTCTCTAGTTCCATGTTAGTCCTGAGGTTTGCTCTTGTTTGGGTTTAACCGCACAGTACTCGTGACAATGCCGTATATGTAGCTGATAAAGTCAGATATTATATTTTAAGAAGACTCGTACCTGCATCTGCCCAGCACAGGTGATTTGTGGTGAAGTCCAGTGTCAAGGCATTGGGCAACATGAGACCCACTTGCACCAGGACTTTCCTCTTATGTCCCTCCAATGATGAGCTCTCTATTTTGGGAGCATCACGGTTCCAGTCGGTCCAATATAAGGTTCTGAAGAGCACGTACAGTAGATTAACACTTTCAAACAAAACAGGTAAGTGAATATATTGATGTTTATTGCAGTAATACACTGAAGACGTCAATGTATGTAATAGATGTCATTATGTAATACATAATGAAGTCAATGCTCAATATTATACAAAATATATAACATACAAAAAATTGGGGTCAGTAAGATTTAATTAGAAAGAAATTCAGCAAGATTGCTTTATCCTTAGGGTGTTTTTGTTACAACAGATTTATGTCAAATAAATGCTGTTCCTTTGAACTTCCTATTCATTCTAGTATCCTGAAAACAAATGTATTACTTTTTTCACATAATTATTATGCTGCATAACCGTACTCAACATTGATGATAATAAGAAATGTGCATCAATTAACCATATTAGAATGATTTCTGATGGATGAGCACAAGAGACTTATTAAACTCTTATTGACCCACAACTTTTGAATATATATCTAGTTCAGCTATAAAACTCTAGAGGGCGCAGGCTGATAGGTCCATCCCATTTAGTCAGGGAACAGACTCACAGAGAGATGGTGAATACATAATCAAGTAGTTTATTTACTAGCTTTAGTCCACAAGGGGAGTATTTCATTTTCAGAAAATATCAATTGATGTGAAGACGAGGAACAGTCCAAGGCCAGGTGAGCTGCACACACACACACACACACACACACACACACACACACACACACACACACACACACACACACACACACACACACACACCGCTAAAATGGATCAAGGATTTTTAAGACATCACTGGGGACTTCAGCTTCTCCTCACATTTCTGTCCAATCAAATACTCTCTAGAATCTAAAGCTCCACCCTCTATGCTATAAATACCACCTGGCCAAAGCGACCGTTGACACGTCACAGAGCAATATGGGTTGGAGGTGTGTGTTCGGTTGCTCAAACACTCAAGTTTTATTCCGTTTTCCAACTGTATGTTGGTTAAGAATGAAATGGTCTACACACATCTACTATTGAATCCAACGTATCATCAGCGCTCGTATTCGCTTCCATGGTATTCGCTTCGTATTTACCTCCTAAACGCTATTGGCTATGTGAAAAGTGGGAGGAGCCATTAAATATGTCCCCGCCTTAGCTTCCTGTTTCAGTGGAAATTATGTCAACGCATCATACAAAGCTGTGGGCCTTTAATGGTGTGGAGCTGATGAGGGTGATTGATTGCAGATGATGGTGGAGTGTGTGCAGGTGGAGGCCAGGAAGAATTATGGGAAATGAAGTTCTGAGGTGACAGGTGATTGTGACAGCACTCTCTCCCCCCCCCCCCCCCCCCCCCCCCCCCCCCCACCCCCCCTTGCAGAAGGAGTGACCTCACGCCAAACAAAATCACACCAGGAGGGAGGGTGTGCGCCATGGTGCTGGCGGTGCAGGAATCCAAGAAGAAGTGGTTTCTATGGTCATGACAAGGGAACTATGGACGTTAGAGCTCAAATCACTGGGGTTAGGAACGGCAAAGTTAAGGACCTATCAGCCGGCGCCATCTAGAGTTTTATGACAGAGGTTTGTATATAAATATGCATAGACAGTGAATTAAGCATTTTGATCTCATCTCACTGACCCACTCTTAGCGTCCACTATGATGGCTCTGGGATTGACCAAATCAGAATCAATCAGCACTTTTCTGTTCCTGCCATCCAGACCCGATGTCTCAATCCTGACTTTCCCACTGTCCACCCAGAACAGCTTCCTGTGCACAGTGTCCACTGCAATTCCCTCTGGCTGTACCAAGCCTGGAATTTCACATTGTATGATTATTTATTCTGGGAGTCAGTTGCATAAACTGCTGAGACTAGTTTTACAAGTTATTCATAAAGTAAATAAAAAATAATAATACAAAAAATTGGTCTAATTTTTTAATCTGAAAAGTAAGACTGATTACCTCTTGCTTAAACTAGTTGGTCAGACTAATTTTTAAGACTCAGTCTTAAAGGGTTAGTTCACCCAAAAATGAAAATTCTGTCAGTAATATGTTCCGAAGATGAACGAAAGTCTTACGGGGTTGGAACAACATGAGGGTGAGTAATTACTGACAGAATTTAAATTTTTGGGTGAACTAACCCTTTAACATAGTGGCTATAGTCCCCATAATAGGCAGACAGACAGACAGACAGACAGACAGACAGACAGAACAGACAGACAGACAGACAGACAGACAGATAGACCGATAGATCAATCACCTTGGCTGATAATAGCCTCTGGCTGAGATCCAAATACTAAGGCCACTCTGTTAATGGTATGTCGTCCAAAATCTGTCCAATATAACATGTTCTCCTGACAGTCATAGTCCATTCCAATCACAACGGAGTCCTGCAATGATATTCAGTCATTTCTTTTTTTGACAAATAATGATTAATTAGAACAAGACAGCTATAGGTTTTGAATTTGGATATAATCATGTATTGTGGTTATGAGGGTCTACCTTTAAGGCCAGTAAAACGGTGGATTTTTCTTGAACTAGGTCTGTTTCATCAAGAGGAATGACTACAATCTGTGAGGCTTGTGCATAAAGGATAGCAGGACCTGAAGGGGAGGAGCTTATGACAGGATATGTCAATGCATTGTTCAATGGTGGGGCATCACCTGAGATACCTGACATGTAAAAAGAAGAGACATTATAATATGACAATATAGGGCTACACGATTTTTTTTCTTGATATAATCATGTGTAGCACTATACTAATCTATAGTATACAAGGCCTTGTCCACACTAATACATTTTCGTTAATAAAACGCATTTTTTTCTCTCCATTTTGGTCTTCCGTCCACAGTGAGACAGTGTTTTTATTAATGAAAACAAAGCTTTTTGAAAACGCTCTCCAAAGTGAATACATTGAAAACGCCGTTTTCGCGTTGTAGTGTGGACTGTCAAAACGGAGGTATTTGAAACGCATGACGTAAGTTTAGTTTAGTTTAGTTATATTCATGTTTATACCACTGTTATGTTCACTTTCACACACTTTTCATATCACAGTCCTGCAAAGATGACAGAAAATGTTCTTGTATTTGCTGTCTTTCGGCAATACATGAGAGCAGTTGCGTTTTAGACTAAACATATGGTGACTGAGTGAGACCTGGACACATCGGTGAATGGTGAGATATTTTGTTAATAAAATTATCCTGCCAGAAGAATTGCGCGATAACTTTATTATTTATTTTTCCATTCAAAAAAATGATTGTAAACGTAGCATAAGCAGAAAAGTACTTCAAAAGTGTACAAAGTTACACTGTAAAACGTGTTTTAACCCCCCAAAAATGAATTGAAAAGTATGATTAAAAACACTCACATAAGTTACAAACTGACATATTTTAAATTGGCAGGATCACCCCCTCATGGGGGCAGCCATATTAAAATCCCATGAAACGAATACTGCTTACTTTATCTTAGTATTCTGCCTGTTATCAGACTTTTGTTGAAATTTAGTGCTGTTGCAAGAGGGGAGAAATGTGGGGATGATTTTAAGGGCCGCCGTCATTTGGGGGGTCCCTGCGATTTGGTTTCGGTATTTTCAGCGGAATCAGTCCAAAATAACTTCATTACTCACAGGGGGGCTTTACATCATTGTAGGACCGGGTTCCAATAATTTCCACGCCTTGGTGGTCCACACACCAGCAGAAACTGCTGTTGCCGTAACATTGCACAGGCAGGAAATTCCCGTGGGGGTCACACAGGGGCATGTAGTCCTGAGGGGACGGCTGACCATTATAGTGACTCATGAGTGAAAGCTTCCAGCGCTCGCACACAGTCTCCATACGGGGAACCAGGGCAGCTGAGTAAGAGACACAGTACACAGTGTAAATTTTACTGAGTAATGTTTCTTTTGAAAAACACTGTGAAGACATTTTCCATGAAATTCTTTAAAATCTGTGACCATTGACTGCATCCATATATCTTGTCTCAATGAATGACTATGTGAGCGTTAATTACAGTTAGGCCGTCCCATGAGGGATAATTATGTCATATTTAGTTGGAACTGCATACCACTCTCACAACACACATGCAATTCAACAGTGTGTTTTAAATGCTTTTTTTAACAACCTCAATGTCAATGAACTGGGATAATCAGAGCAGAATAAATATCTAAATTAAAACAAAATGCTAGACTCTGTTGAGATTGACTATGTGTGTTAAAATAATAATGTTAAAATATAATCTTTTACATTTAAATAATTAAAAGTGCATTAGAACAGCATTTATTTGAAATATAAACCTTTTGATATACATTAATACTTTTATTCTTGAAATGATGCATGACATTGATCAAAACACAGTAAATAAATATATAATTGTACAAAATATTTCTATTTCAAATCAGAATCAATTTTTTTTATTTTCTATTAAAAGAATCCTGAAAAAAAATGTATCACACTTTCCAAAAAACTTTTATTTCACAATATTACAGTTTTACTGTATAATAATATAAATGCAGACTTGGTGAACATCAACTTCTTTCAAAAAGTTTTCCCAAACTTTTAAATATATATCCTAAAATATCAACCTGATCCTAACAGACCGGGGTGAAACTACAAACCTGGCTGATCACAGTTGGCATGTACTGTGCCAGGCATTGTCCTGGTGCCCACTCTCTCCTGACCTCTACTGTCCACACACCAGCAGTGACCAGTGGTGCCCAGGCACTGCAGGGGTTTGTACTGCCCTTTCTCGCCGCACTGAGGAACGAAGGCTTCCAGGCCACGGTACATGCGTAGACTCTCTTGCAGACTGTCTCTGTGTTGCTGGCACACAGTTAATGAGGGTTTGGGCTTCTCTAGTGTAGAAAAAAACACAGGACCAAAGAACATTTATGGGAATTCAGTACATGCAATGATGTGATTAATCTAAGTCCTGGAACAAACGATGTTGTTTCAGGAACATGTTCTAGTTGTTTTCAACCACATCATGAATGATTTATAACGCATTTGTTTTCGATTGGTTTATAATGCGACAATGAACATAATATTTGACTTGATTTGTTTGCTGGACTTCTTCTGTGTTATAAGCAAAGAGAACAGTCTGTTACTGAGCTGACATGGGAGGAAGCATTGTGTGTTCCTTGATAATGTGTGGTTTACGTGGTGGCTGGCAGAGGAAGCCGTCGCCCTTGTATTCAGGCCAGCACTGGCAGTGGAACGAGCCCTGGGTGTTGGAGCAGGAAGCAAACGGATGACAGAGCCGCAGAAAACACTCGTCGATATCTGCAAAAGAAGAGAAGGATGGGCCTCCTCTGATATGAGATGCTTGAATGTGCACCACATGTGCAAATACATGTATAAATTACACTTGTAATTCAAAAGAGTCAATAATGAAAAAATGGTTGAATGACGATTCTTGAAAGACTTTAAGTCATTCATAAAACAATTCTTACATAAATTGTTCCATTGAATTTAATTTCTGTAATTTACGAATGATTTTATAAAGGTAACCCTGGATGACAAAACCAGTCACATGGGTCATATTTTTTAAATTGAGATTTATACATCACGCGAAACCTGAATAAATAAGCTTTCCATTGATGTATGGTTTGTTAGGATAGGACAATATTTGGCCGAGATACAACTATTTGAAAATCTGGAATCTGAGGGTGCAAAAAAATCTAAACATTGAGTAAATCGCCTTTAAAGTTGTCCATACAGAAATATGTAAATGTTTGCAACAGTTAGTTTAGTTAGGTTGTCCATTTTTAACAGCATCAGGATGCACTGCAGGCTGCGGTTTCAATTTATTGTGATGGTCCCTTTAACACATTCTGTTGACTAGAAGTAACGTTGCACTTACATGTCTACAAACTCTCATTAAAGTGTTAGTAGAGCATTAGTAGACTGGTAGGGTTAGGGTTAGAATAAGTTCACATGTAGTTGCAAAGTTACTTAGAGTCAGTAGAATGTCTGTTAACAGATATTAATACTCTAATGCGAGTTAGTTAACATGTAGTTACAAAGTTACGTATAGTCAACAGAATGTCCATCCAAATAAAGTGTTACCCAGGCTGCCAATCTTTATATAAGTGGCAGGAATCATTACACCAGTAGGTGGCGACTCTTCCTGTGAGTGAATCATTGAATCATTTACTCAAACGATTTGTTCAAAAATGCAGATTAATTCAGAAATAAAAACAACACTGCTGTGTTTTGCTTGGAGATGCCCATGGTTGATTCTGCTATGGGTTAGTTGTGATCAATTTTCATTGTCGGTCCAAAAATAAATGTAATTGGAAATATTGTGTCTAAAACCTGGGATGCTCAATATTATCTTCTTGCATGGATCTGCACTTCAAATTTTCACCAGAAACGGTGAACTATACGAGTACCTTTGGGATACTCATTTCAACATACTACAATTTGGGACACACTGATTCTAATATCGAATACTATTTAGGATCGATAGTGTTCAATTAGGATGCAGCACCAGTCTCTGAAACCTCATGACTTAGCTAGTTTGATACACACTCCGGATCACTGATTCAAACAAAATAAGCTAAGTGAAGTGTTTCGAAAGCAATCATTACTAAAAGTAATTTTACAGGAGCTCTGTTGGTCTGAATATGACCACTGCTATGATTAACTGCTGATTTTTGGAACAGCATCCTTTCTTGCGTGATATTTACTTTCCGTGATTTTTAAGAGTACAGGTTCTCTGGATCAAAACACAGGCTATGTTAAGGCTATGTTTAGACAGCCAGCAAAAATATTTTTTTTCAATTATTCAGATTTTATCCAGATGTGTTTTCAAAAGTCTGGACAGAACCCGGGACATTCTGGACATTCTGGACAGAATTTTTTCCAAATCTGATTCAAAGCACATTTAAAGTATGATTGCAATCAGATTTTTACAGATGCATCTCAGCCTGGATGATCTGGACGCTCAAATCAGATTACATATTGTCTTTTGGTTCACTCTTAATGCTACTCACAACACCGAAACATACATTATAAAACACAGAACACTTACCCACACACACATGCAAATCAAGGTCAAACTCATAGCCAGGTTCACAGTGGCAGTGATGTCCACCCGGCATGTTCACACACTCAGAGTGAGGACCACAGGAACTGAGCCCATCAGCACACTCATCTACATCTGGATCACAGATTCAAAACCCAAGAGAGCAATTCAGCACTTTAACTAGGCAGTCATTTATTAGGCATCAGAAGATGACACACAGTCTCCAATGGAATTATAGAGATTAGTTGGCTCAATGTCAAAATATAACAAAGATGAACACTGAGAGATCTGTACCATAGCAGTTGCGTCCATCCCCCTGAAAGCCCATGGCACACTGACAGTGGTACTGAATGCCGTCCCCTGGTAGACATAGGGCCATGGGGTCACAATGGTGATTCCCCGTTGAACAAGGGTTCAACTCCACAAGCCCAGGGAGCTCACCTGATAACATACAGATAAAGAAAGTCCTCAACAAGATCTAAAATTATGTGAAATATTACTAAGAATGACCCTCATATGTTCTAACCTCCTACAGGTCCCACTTGGTTGATTATGGCATATCTAAGAGTGGTTCCTTCTGTGAACATGACCATCAGATGCTCCACATTCACCTGCTGAAAGTCCGGTATGGTCCATGGGCCATGCTCGCAGTTACGGATACTTACATTCTGGTGTAGTCGGTAAGAGAACGTCTCGGATCCACCATTTTCTGACACCACCATGTACTCTTGCAGTGATGATGATGTCACAACTTAGCCAGAAACAAGATACATAACCCATAATGCTCAAAGAACACACATTAAAGCACTAACTTTAGACTTGAGTGACTTATTGCTTTTAAAACATGTGACAGCTCTATGATAAAAGACAACGCAGTCTCATGAAAGTGCGTATCAATACCACGGATGTTATTTCTCGTGGCATTTATACGCCAAAATCAGTTTTGGCGTGCATATGCTACGCACTGAAAATCCCTTGGGTGGGATTAGGGGGAGGGGGGGATGGGGGTGCGTGCGTATTACACGCCATAAAGTGCGTATCATATGCACGCGAAAACTGCGTATCATATATACGCCAAAACTGATTTTGGCGTATAAATGCCACGAGAAATAACATTCATGGTATTCATACGCACTTTTATGAGATCGGGCTGTAAAAGACACAAATGTCCACTAAAGAGTTATGTCACAGGTCGGGAGGGTCGACTGGGTCTACCCCCTCCCTTTAGAATGTACCACTGAGGAGCAGACCAGAAACCAGGCGGACAAGGAAAGTAAAATGTAACAGGCTTTATTGATTAAAAGAATTTGTATATCCTAATTAAAATTCCTCCTTCCTCCCCAGCATCCAGTGGCCGCCGGGACGTCGGCTGGACGACAGGCGGGGACTGGGTCCACTCAACCCCCTCGGACTCTTCGGGTGCCGAGGTTCTCGGCAATGGAGGGAACGCGGACCTGACCAGCAGGTAAGCGCTCTAAGCACGGCTTTCCTTCTTGGACTCTGAGCGGACTGTACTCTTCTCGACCTCCCAAGTACAGAAGTTTACAGCGGTGAAGAGGAGCGTCGACTGGACAGCCGGTAGGTACTCCTGGTACGGTAGGTTCTTTCCTATGCAGGGGATGCAGAAAGCTTACGGCTGTGAAAGGGGCGTCGACTAGACAGCAGGTGGGTACTTCGAGCACGGTTGGTCCTTTCCTATACAGGGGGTGCAGGAAACTTAGGGCTGTGAAAGGGGCGTCGACTAGACAGCAGGTAGGTACTTCGAGTCCGGTTGGTTCTTTCCTATACAGGGGATGCAGAAAGCTCACGGCTGTGAAAGGGGCGTCGACTAGACAGCAGGTAGATACTTCGAGTCCGGTTGGTTCTTTCCTATACAGGGGATGCAGAAAGCTCACGGCTGTGAAAGGGGCGTCGACTAGACAGCAGGTAGGTACTTCGAGTCCGGTTGGTTCTTTCCTATACAGGGGATGCAGAAAGCTCACGGCTGTGAAAGGGGCGTCGACTAGACAGCAGGTAGGTACTTCGAGTCCGGTTGGTTCTTTCCTATACAGGGGATGCAGGAAAGCTCACGGCTGTGAAAGGGGCGTCGACTAGACAGCAGGTAGGTACTTCGAGTCGGTTGGTCTTTCCTATACAGGGGATGCGGAAAGCTCACGGCTGTGAAAGGGCGTCGACTAGACAGCAGGTGGGTACTTCGAGTACGGTTGGTCCTTTCCTATACAGGGGATGCAGAAAGCTCACGGCTGTGAAAGGGGCGTCGACTAGACAGCAGGTGGTACTTCGAGTCGGTTGGTCCTTTCCTATACAGGGGATGCAGAAAGCTCACGGCTGTGAAAGGGGCGTCGACTAGACAAGCAGGTAGGTACTTCGAGTCCGTTGGTTCTTCCTATACAGGGGATGCAGAAAGCTCACGGCTGTGAAAGGCGTCGACTAGACGCATGTACTCGAGTCGTGGTCTTCCATACAGGGATGCGGGAAGCTAGGCTGTGAAGGGCGTCGACTAGACAGCAGGTGGGTACTTCGAGTACGGTTGGTCCTTTCCTATACAGGGGATGCAGGAAGCTCACGGCTGTGAAAGGGGCGTCGACTAGACAGCAGGTAGGTACTTCGAGTCCGGTTGGTTCTTTCCTATACAGGGGATGCAGAAAGCTCACGGCTGTGAAAGGGGCGTCGACTAGACAGCAGGTGGGTACTTCGAGTACGGTTGGTCCTTTCCTATACAGGGGATGCGGAAAGCTTACGACAGTGTTGATAACACAGAATGCACAAGGCGTTCGATGGAGGACACTCAGAACAGCAGATCACTGGACTTCCTCCGTTCTCCAGACAACATCAATGATGAATCAGAACATCGCAAGCTTTAAATTCCACCGTCGCTTAATCTCTTCTTCAGCGGCTCCAAACTGCAACACAGGGCAAGGCCGATGGGCACGTGACAGAATTCGGTATAGTAAGCATGCAGTAGCTTCACTTCAAACACACACGGTGGGCACAGCATCAACTCACGTCACTCTCAACCACTCTGTGAAATATAAGGCCACAGCCCACCTCCTTGTTCTGAACAGCAGGGACAGTAAGACGGAAGAATATATAGCGATCTCACTCGTGCATCATAACAGCTGTCTTCTCATTACGGTGTCTAGACTCCGGTTCCTAGATCGCTTCTCTTCATATACAGTGTCTTGGTGTATAAATCACGTATCATACGGCCAGTAAAAGGTTTGCACTTATCTCTACCCAGGCAGGGGACTTGATGTTTCCAAGGCAACTTCTCCTCTGCTTCTCTGTTCCACTCCACCCAATCTTTCGTAGCGGATTCCCTTCCGCGGATCGATCTCACCAGTCAATTTTGTCCCACAGAAACTCTCAGCCTTCCTCGACGGAACAAGGTCAGGACACAGCACCCGAAACCGAACACAGAACACTGCACTGAACTACGCTCTTGGTCTCCCAAAGCTTGGTCTTTATCTGTTTCAAGCCGCTGTGTGTCCCAATCACCAAACAGCCCCTTGATGCGCCGCACCTGCTGTCACTCTGTCATCAGCGGCTGCTGTTGCCATGGTAGCGACGCATATCAGGCTGACTGGGTGTTGCGTCGAGAGCGCTCCGGGCGGAAACATTCCTCCGTGGAATATATAGTTCCGCTGCTGGTTCGTCACCTTGTGACATACTCCCCCGCCAATCCGTTCTAGTCCCGAGAACGGGTTCCGCTCTCCCAGTCTCCATACCTCACCGGGGGTCGACCTCGGTTCTCCCTCTGGGACCGCCTCGGCGGAGACTCAGGTCTCACCGGTCCCGGTGCTGGGCCCAAGCCCCTGGGGACCACTCCCCATCCTACCAGTAACGGTCCTGGTGCTGCCACAACCGGGGGGGCTTCCTCTCTGGGATTTGGGTAGTTCGGGCAAGGGCGAATCAGATTCCGGTGGAGCACCCGTTCTGGGCCCGCTCTCCCCTCGGGTCGGATAGCATACACGGGTTGATCTGGACGTGGTTGTCGTAAGACCACATAGGGCCGAGGCTCCCACCGATCGCTCAGCTTACCCTTCCCTTGGCGACGATTATCCCTCACCAAGACTCTCTCTCCTGGGAGCAGTGGGGCTTCCCGAGCTGTTCGGTCGTACAGTCTCTTGCTCTTTGCCCCCGCCTGGTTAATCCGGTCCGAGACCCGGCCATACGCCCAGTGGAGTCGCTGGTGGTGCCTCGCCACCCAGTCTGACAAGCTCCCTTCCTCCCCTTGGGTAGCAGCCCCCGTTACTAAGTCGGCTGGTAGCCGCACGTGTCTTCCAAACATCAGATATGTTGGAGCATACCCAGTGGTGCTATGCACGCTGTTGTTATACGCTTGGATCAGTGCCGGAAGCGTATCTGCCCAATGGCCCTGCTGATCCATCTCCAACGTTCCCAATAGGCCCAGCAATGTTTGGTTAAACCTCTCGCATCCTCCATTCCCTTGGGGGTGGTACGGTGTCGTGTGGGTCTTCCTACCCCCGTACAGCTGGCACAACTCATGGACCACCCTGGACTCAAAGTTCGGCCCCTGGTCTGAGTGGAATATTTCAGGGCACCCAAAAGGCTGAATCACAGCCCTCCACAAGGCATTTGCGGTGGTGGTAGCAGTTTGGTCCAAGGTGGGAATGGCCCAGGCATATTTGGTGAATAGGTCTGTCACCACCAAGATGTTCTGAATCCGGTCCACCGGCCTTCCCAGCGTCAGATAGTCCATGGCGACCATGTGCATGGGAGCCTTTGCCTGAATCGGGACCAATGGGGCTCGGATCTCCTTCCTCGTCTTAAACAGGGTGCACCGGGGGCATCCCTGAAGGTAGGCCTTGGTAATCCTCTCCATCCCAGGCCAATAGAACTGGCGTCGCAATAGCGAGATCGTCTTCTCCAGGCCCTGATGGCCCAACTGGGTGTGATAGGCCTGTAGCAGGGACCGATGTTGCCCCTCCGGAACTACTGTTTGCCAGATCTTCTCGCCCAGGTTAGGGTCCTGGATGGAGCGACAGAGCACCCCCTCCCTCAAAGCCAACCTTTCCCATTGTCCTAGCAACCCTCGGACTGCCTGAGTCTGAGCCCGGCGTTCTCTGGCCTCTGGCCATTTCCCAGTCTGGACCCACTCTCGTACCGTCCGCAACCCTTCATCCTCCGCTTGTCTCGACCTCCAACACTGTGGGTCCCAGCCCCACCCATTGGGGGCCTCTTCCTGCGATGATCCAGGCGCTTCCACGATCCCCACCATTGCTCCTTCCTCCTCCTCGGAGCTAGAGTTGGGCCCCTGAACTACTGGACCTGCCACCGGAAACCTCGGCAGCACATCAGCATTCGTATGCTCTTTCCCTGGCCGATACTTCAGCTGGTAGTCGAAATTCGCCAGTTGTGCCACCCATCTCTGTTCGACAGCCCCCAGCCTTGCCGTCTGAAGATGTACCAGAGGGTTGTTGTCCGTTACCACCAGAACCTTGGTCCCCCACAGGTAGTCCTTGAACTTTTCGCTCATTGCCCACTTCATGGCCAACAACTCAAGTTTGAAGGAACTATAGTTAGCATCGTTCCTCTCTGCCGGGTGTAAGCTTCGGCTGGCGTATGCAATCACCCTCTCCTTCCCCTGCTGTTTTTGGGCTAGCACGGCACCCAGGCCGAGATGGCTGGCATCAGTGTACAAGATGAAAGGCTGGGAGAAGTCTGCATAGGCCAGAATCGGGGCCTGTAGTAGTTCCTGTTTAAGCCTCCGGAACGCAGCCTCACATGCCTGGTCCCACTGAACCGCGGGAGATCCCCGGCCCCTCGAACGTCCCGTGCCCCCGAGCAGCTGGTTAATGGGCTTGGCGATTTTGGAGAAGTCCTGAATGAACCGCCGGTAATATCCGACAAAACCCAGGAAGGATCTGACCTGTCGCACAGTCTTCGGCGCCTCCCACCCTTGCACAGCCGACACCTTCTCTGGGTCCACAGCGATCCCAGCTGCACTCACCACGTGGCCCAGAAACTTCACCTCTTTCCGGAAAAGCTGACACTTGTCAGGTTGCAGCTTTAGCCCGTATTTGTCCAGGGCGCGGAAAGCTTGCTCCAGATGTTGGAGGTGAGTCTCAAAGTTCGGCGAATAGACAATGACGTCATCGAGGTAGACCAGCGTGGTTTCCGTCAACTGACCTCCCAGGCACCGCTGCATAAGCCGCTGGAACGTGGCTGGGGCGTTGCAAAGGCCAAACGGCATCCGTTCCCACTCGTATAGCCCGAAAGGGGTCGTGAAGGCTGTCTTCTCCCTGTCCCGCTCGTCCACCTGTACCTGCCAGTACCCACTGGCCAAGTCGAGAGTAGAATACCATGCAGACTGTGTAAGACTGGTGAGTGAATCCTCTACTCGGGGCAGGGGGAAAGCATCCCGCTTAGTCACCTGGTTCAGCTTACGGTAATCCACACAGAATCTCCAGGAACCATTTTTCATACGCACCAGTACGATAGGGGCGGCCCAAGGGCTACTACTTTCCCGGATAATCCCCTTGTCCAACATTCCTCGCAGGAGGGTGCGGACCTCAGAATACAGGGTCGGTGGCACTGGTCGATAACGTTCTCTACTCGGGGCGGCGTCCCCGGTCGGAATCTGATGTTTTACAATGTCCGTCCGGCCATAGTCCTCGTCGTGAGTCGAGAACAAGTGCTGCCATTTGAGCAGGAAATCCTGGAGCCGCCCAGTCTGTTCCTCTCCCAGTCCTTCACCGCGTAGTGACCCTCCCTGGAGGTGATTAGGCAATTCCTCTCCCTCACTACCCACCGGCGGTCCAGTTCGGGTCAGGGCAACTTCCACTACGGAGGGGCTTACCCGGTTAAACTGCACTTCACCCGGCTCTCTCACTTGTTGCGGGCACACCCCTGTGACTCGGGCCAGACACTGATGTCGATGCAACAGGACGGGGAACGCATTCACGTTCCGTACTTTCACAGAAATCCTCCCCCGCCGTGCTGTGGCTAGCCCCCGAGCTACCTCAAGGTTTGGGCCGTCCAGATGGGGTTCCACCAATACCCACTCTCCCGGGCCATAGAGTTGCGAGGGGAGCCTGGCCCACACCACAGCCTCACTCTGAGCGGGAATGGACAACGCGTATCGGCACGCCGTCCTCCCAGTGCCCTCTCGATCTCCTCGCGTCTCGGCAAGGCGAACCCGCCGACAATCGGCCTTGATCCGGTCCCACTCGTGACTTTCCGAGGTCGAGGCCGTCTGCTTTAGTCCACCTTGGAACAGTTCCTCCCAACATTCTGCTATAACGTTCATGCCCAACAAGGCGCGATGGTTTCCCAGGCAGGCGTCACGAACGATCACCACCCCCTTCTGGGGGACAACGACTCCATGGATCTTCAAGTCAGTCACCAGGTATCCCACGTATGGGATGTCCAGACCGTTGGCTCCCCGTAGCGTCAACCAGGGGGCTTCTGAGGTGGGGCAATCCTGGCCCTTAAATAGCTCTCGTGACAGGCTCTCAGAGAACAGAGTGACTTGTGACCCAGTGTCTAACAGGCACTGTACTTCCAAACCGTTGACCTGGGCCACTACAATGGGGCAATGCCCCACCAAACATGCTCTGGACTTCGTAATCAATAGGGGGTCTACCATGGGAGTCCCAGCCACTTGACCCACAGTGGCCGGCAACTCTAAAAATCCTCCTGTGATCCCCGACGGGAGCGGCACTGGCGGAAGTAATGACCCGGCTCTCCACAACCATGACAAATGGGGCGTCCCTGTTCGTCCCACCTGAACCGCGGCCCCATTGGCCTAGCTGGGCGTCGCTCTGGGAATCGGCTCCCCGCTGAATAGGTCCGCTCTCGGAGCAATGGACTGGAATGTTCACGCCGGAGCTCTTCTCTGAAGGAGTTGGATAGCTCGGCCAGCTGTTCCTGGACGTCCCTTTTCAACTCCTCTCGTAACGCACGTCTCCATTCCGCTTCGACCGGGCGTGGGGGGTCGACGGGTGCACTCGCAGCCATGCACGTTGAGGGCTCTACCGTGTGATCCCGTTCCAAGGCCAAAGCCTCTTGTCTCAGTTCGTCAAAAGACGAATCCGGGTTCCGGCGGACCTGTCTTCGCAGGCTTTGGCGTACGGGGCCTTCCCGTAGCCCCAGGAGGATTTGGTCTCGCAGCAGGCTCTCTTCACCCCCTAGACCATGGTCTTGCCTTCCTCTTAGCCTAGCGAACTGCTCTCTCAGCTGTAGCGTGAATGCCCGGATGGTCTGTCGCGGCCCTTGTTTGCAGTTGAAGAACTGTGTTCGCAGAACGGCTACGGGAGTGGTATCGCCGTATTGCCCCGAAAGGAAGTCAAAGATAGCTTGAGCCGTGGTACGGTTCGCTTCTGGCGCTGCTCGCACTTCCCTCAGTGCTTCTCCTTCCAAGGAATTCAAGATGAACTGCACTCCCTGAGGGGCATCCAGACCTTGGAGCCCGACTAAATATTCGACCTGGGCCCTCCATGTCGACAGACTCATCTCCGATCCCGGACCTTGGTACTTTTGGGCCCAAGGGGCTCCCATGAATATGGGCATGGCTTGTCTTCGTGCTCCCGGTGCCTCTTCCTCTGCCATAACGGCTTCTGGTGGCTCAACTCAGCCACTGGGTGGTCTCAGTTCGACTGGGTCTACCCCCTCCCTTTAGAATGTACCACTGAGGAGCAGACCAGAAACCAGGCGGACAAGGAAAGTAAAATGTAACAGGCTTTATTGATTAAAAGAATTTGTATATCCTAATTAAAATTCCTCCTTCCTCCCCAGCATCCAGTGGCCGCCGGGACGTCGGCTGGACGACAGGCGGGGACTGGGTCCACTCAACCCCCTCGGACTCTTCGGGTGCCGAGGTTCTCGGCAATGGAGGGAACGCGGACCTGACCAGCAGGTAAGCGCTCTAAGCACGGCTTTCCTTCTCGGACTCTGAGCGGACTGTACTCTTCTCGACCTCCCAAGTACAGAAGTTTACAGCGGTGAAGAGGAGCGTCGACTGGACAGCCGGTAGGTACTCCTGGTACGGTAGGTTCTTTCCTATGCAGGGGATGCAGAAAGCTTACGGCTGTGAAAGGGGCGTCGACTAGACAGCAGGTGGGTACTTCGAGCACGGTTGGTCCTTTCCTATACAGGGGTGCAGGAAACTTAGGGCTGTGAAAGGGGCGTCGACTAGACAGCAGGTAGGTACTTCGAGTCCGGTTGGTTCTTTCCTATACAGGGGATGCAGAAAGCTCACGGCTGTGAAAGGGGCGTCGACTAGACAGCAGGTAGATACTTCGAGTCCGGTTGGTTCTTTCCTATACAGGGGATGCAGAAAGCTCACGGCTGTGAAAGGGGCGTCGACTAGACAGCAGGTAGGTACTTCGAGTCCGGTTGGTTCTTTCCTATACAGGGGATGCAGGAAGCTCACGGCTGTGAAAGGGGCGTCGACTAGACAGCAGGTAGATACTTCGAGTCTGGTTGGTTCTTTCCTATACAGGGGATGCAGAAAGCTCACGGCTGTGAAAGGGGCGTCGACTAGACAGCAGGTAGGTACTTCGAGTCCGGTTGGTTCTTTCCTATACAGGGGATGCAGGAAGCTCACGGCTGTGAAAGGGGCGTCGACTAGACAGCAGGTGGGTACTTCGAGTACGGTTGGTCCTTTCCTATACAGGGGATGCGGAAAGCTTACGGCTGTGGAAGGAGCGTCGACTAGACAGCAGGTGGGTACTTCGAGTACGGTTGGTCCTTTCCTATACAGGGGATGCAGAAAGCTCACGGCTGTGAAAGGGGCGTCGACTAGACAGCAGGTAGGTACTTCGAGTCCGGTTGGTTCTTTCCTATACAGGGGATGCAGAAAGCTCACGGCTGTGAAAGGGGCGTCGACTAGACAACAGGTGGGTACTTCGAGTACGATTGGTCCCTTCCCATACAGGGGATGCAGGAAGCTTAGGGCTGTGGAAGGAGCGTCGACTAGACAGCAGGTGGGTACTTCGAGTACGGTTGGTCCTTTCCTATACAGGGGATGCAGGAAGCTCACGGCTGTGAAAGGGGCGTCGACTAGACAGCAGGTAGGTACTTCGAGTCCGGTTGGTTCTTTCCTATACAGGGGATGCAGAAAGCTCACGGCTGTGAAAGGGGCGTCGACTAGACAGCAGGTGGGTACTTCGAGTACGGTTGGTCCTTTCCTATACAGGGGATGCGGAAAGCTTACGACAGTGTTGATAACACAGAATGCACAAGGCGTTCGATGGAGGACACTCAGAACAGCAGATCACTGGACTTCCTCCGTTCTCCAGACAACATCAATGATGAATCAGAACATCGCAAGCTTTAAATTCCACCGTCGCTTAATCTCTTCTTCAGCGGCTCCAAACTGCAACACAGGGCAAGGCCGATGGGCACGTGACAGAATTCGGTATAGTAAGCATGCAGTAGCTTCACTTCAAACACACACGGTGGGCACAGCATCAACTCACGTCACTCTCAACCACTCTGTGAAATATAAGGCCACAGCCCACCTCCTTGTTCTGAACAGCAGGGACAGTAAGACGGAAGAATATATAGCGATCTCACTCGTGCATCATAACAGCTGTCTTCTCATTACGGTGTCTAGACTCCGGTTCCTAGATCGCTTCTCTTCATATACAGTGTCTTGGTGTATAAATCACGTATCATACGGCCAGTAAAAGGTTTGCACTTATCTCTACCCAGGCAGGGGACTTGATGTTTCCAAGGCAACTTCTCCTCTGCTTCTCTGTTCCACTCCACCCAATCTTTCGTAGCGGATTCCCTTCCGCGGATCGATCTCACCAGTCAATTTTGTCCCACAGAAACTCTCAGCCTTCCTCGACGGAACAAGGTCAGGACACAGCACCCGAAACCGAACACAGAACACTGCACTGAACTACGCTCTTGGTCTCCCAAAGCTTGGTCTTTATCTGTTTCAAGCCGCTGTGTGTCCCAATCACCAAACAGCCCCTTGATGCGCCGCACCTGCTGTCACTCTGTCATCAGCGGCTGCTGTTGCCATGGTAGCGACGCATATCAGGCTGACTGGGTGTTGCGTCGAGAGCGCTCCGGGCGGAAACATTCCTCCGTGGAATATATAGTTCCGCTGCTGGTTCGTCACCTTGTGACAGTTACATTTGTTAATTATTAATCAGTATTGGAATAAACAATTCTTCCAGTAATTAATCAAAATTATGACATACAAATTTGAAATGATGGCATATTAAGTGATAGATGAGATAAAATGTAAAAATGACGAGATAAAAATTCATTAGGACATAAGTAGAATTTAGACTTCCCATAAGTCATAATTGACTTTTCTGAATTATTTGGAATTATGTTTTTTTTTTCTCGTAATTTCTACATTTATGTTATAAATTGGACTTTTTATCTTAAAATTATGACTTAATGTGTCATTATTGCGAATTTATGAGATAAAGTCATAATTAAGACACAGAAAGTTGAAATGATGAGATACATCAAAATTTACTTTGTTACATCTATGAGATAAAGTTATAATTATGACCGAAAATCTAAATTATGAGACAAATCATAACTAAATCATAACTTATTTCACCTTAATGTCATGATTATGACTTTTTATATCATAATTTTTACTTTTTATATCGGTGTCTTAGTATCTTCCATACTCCATATTTCTGTGTTGAATTCCAGACTGTCAATCTGTGCATAAGTGTTGGGGATTTGTTCGTTTTTAAATGGTTTGGAAAATGGTTGTAATGGTTTAGGGGTTTAGATTTTTTTTTTTTTTTCGTGGATGCACAAATAGACAAAGACATCGGCAATATGGTGTCTAAAACGTATGTTAATATAATCTACTTGTTTGTTGAACTGTATGTTTAAAAGAAATATCACACTTAAAATCATGTGGAATTGAACCCTAGTCATACCGTCCAAGATTGCTTACAAGAATTACCTGATTGGTTGTATTGGTAGGTCTCTTTATATGGCAGAATATGAACTTTTGCACCACTGGGAATGGTAGGTAAATCTCCATTTATCCTTATGTTAAACGTCAAGTGGTTGAATGAATCCATTCCTTTAGCCTCTTGAATAATGGTAACACGCTGGCCTTGTGGGCTGAAAATCAGTTCTGCCCAATGAAAAAACTCAGCACCTGAAGAAATATGTTTTAATTCATTAGAGTGAAATTATAACTGTAAAAATATAATGTAATGAAGCTGCAGATTAAAAAATAACAAACAAACAAACAATAATACCAGTTATGCTAAAGCCATTTGGATGGTTTTGCAGTTCAAGAGCAAACAGCCAGCCAAATATTGAGACCAGCGGGCTCACAACCATCAGAGCCCAACCTGCCTGAGCTGGGACAGGACTGATGGAGATGTACACGCGTCCTTCTCCCACCACAGCAAAGCCATGGATGTCCACATTGTTTAGCTGAGCTTTAGTGTCTCCAACAGAAACACTTCCACTCAGTTTTCCACTTAAAGGCTGAGAAATACCTGTAAAAACAATCTTATCTTCCACATTTGTATAGATGGTATCATAGTCATAAGAAATGATATGCAAAGAACATACTAAACTGCAAAAGCTCACCCATGGGTAAACATTGTCTGCCACTCCCAAAGTAACCAGAACGGCAATGACAGCATGGACCAGTTGCATAGTCTGTGCAGTAACCATCCTGGGAGCAGAATTTCAAGTGCACGCCACACATTTTGGTTCTATTATTTGAACTAGCATGTAGTAGTTCTTGGTTTGGTTTTAATGGTGGTTGAACAAGTGAAGCTGGGGTGTCAATTTGGGCCTCAGAAGTAGATTTATCTGCAGCTGTGTTTGATTCTTCTGTAATGTAGAAATCTTCATCTGTGGTTTTGCGCAAGCTACCAAAACCCATAGAATCAGACTTGGAGACTGAAGCAGGAACTACCTTCTGGAATGGGAAGCGGTTGGTTCCGATGTGGAAAATCCACAGTCCATTTAACCCGGTGTTCCCTGCCCTGAGAGTTGCATAGGTAATTTACCATAAGGTTCAGTTAGTTAAAACTGTTGTTAGTTTGAGTTAACAATGAACAGTTATTTTACAGCTTTTATGGTAACACTTTACAGTAAGGCATTTAGGCACATCTAATGCATTAACATGGACCTATTATGCCCTTTTTCAAAGTCTTGATTTTGTTCTTCTATAATAGGTTTTCATGCCTGAATGTTAAAAAAAACAAACATTTTTTTACGTCACATTGTTGCAGCACCTCTCTTTCCCAGTCTTTCTCTGTTTAGTTCCTGTCTCTATGAAACCCCTCCCTCTGAAAAGCACAATGTGCTCTGATTGGTCAACTGTTTCAAGCGTGTTTTTGAAAATATCACGCCCAGGACTTGAAGTGGAAAAACTCTCTTCTGCAACAGCTGGCAGTAGCGGTTCTGGCTTATGCTGCGTTCATGTGTCATATTTACCATAGTTTACCATTCAACACATGACGTTAAATTCAGAGCTGTTCACGTCCTCGGACTGGGACTATGCATATTTATGGCATCACTATCAACACCTAAATTAATCTGTAGCGGTCATGTGATACAAGTATGGAGCTCTCAGAAAACTCCTACCTTATGAGCTGTAATTACGAGCTCTATGAGGACATTTGGCTTTTGTTGAAATCATGTAATTGCGGTAATTACAGCATGGCGTGAACAGACCTTTAATTGGCTCCATAGGCGAAATCAAACATAAAAATGACATGCCTACAGATAAGAGTTTTTGATATTAAGCAGACTGTTTGTACCATGGAAGTCGGCTGTACCGTTAAAAATATGTGTTCTTAAAAATAAGATGGGTCCCCGAGTGCACAGGAAAGTTGAGGGAGAGCAGAGCCAATTCATAAGAAAACACTATAAATTTGAGAGCATGCATCCAGTTTTTTTTTGCAAAAACGAACTCAATAAAATTCGCCTTTAAGTGAAGATTCTCAGTTATGTATTATGGTACGTGCCGACTGGCGCAGAGCGAGTGTTTTCAATTCTTGCCTCTGGAAGTTAAGCTTCACACTCATGCGGTGCATTGTGAAAAAAATTGCACATTTGCATTCAGTCATTTAAAAATATCAAAGTTTTGGGAATTGCACATGGCATTTCACAACCTGAAGTAACATTAATTGTCATGTTTAAATAATTTTACTTCAGAAATTATCTAATTGATTCATAAATTGTAGATGTTTTATCATGTTTTTTGTTTTAGTGTATTATCAGTGCAAATGAATTAACAATAAGCAACAATTAATAAACCTATAATTAAGCATTAAATAAGTAATGTGAATGAATTTCAGAGATTCTTGAAAGGGATAAAATAATAAAAAAGGTTTCATATACTCACTTATGGAGGTTATTGGTGGTCTCATCAGAGCTAATCAGACTGTAGAACAGCTCTTCTGTGGTAGACGTATCACCTCTACTAAAACCAACCTGAAGTTTAGCATGTCCTTTTGACATGTTAGTATAATTGTGACTGATATTTAGCATCTGCTGCTCATCCTCAGGATACAGGAACAAGGCATATGTATCTGATTTATTACCAGCCAACACAACCTGGAAACTAGTTACCTGCAGGTCAGAACAGCATAGTCAATATTGATGATAAGAACATTACAAAATCAAAATAATGCTTTCTTTGAAACATTTAGGTAAAAAGCCGGTAACATTCTATTTTACCGTGCCCTTGTTACACGTTACATGTAGTTACTGAAGTAATAACTATAAATTATGCATAATTACATGCAGCTAACCCTAAACTAAACCCCGAAACCTAACCCAGTACGTGAATACATAATTACTGTAACATGGACACATTAAAATAAAGGGTTACACTTTATTTCAGGTGTCATTACAGTGTAATTATATATTTAAGTATTGAGTACACTGTAAAAAAAAAGTTGGATTAACTTAAAAAAGTAAGTTACCTGGTTGCCTTAAAATTTTTAGTTAATTGAAATTAAAACGTTGAGTTAATACAACAAAGGAGATTGGTTTAATAAATAGAAACTCAAAATATTATGTTATCTGAACTACATTAATTATCTAAGTTGATTTGACAAAATATAAAAAGTTGTGATAACAAATCATGAAAATAATTTTTTACAGTGTAGTAATAATTAACTATATGTACTTACTACAGTGTTAGGGTAGGATTATGTTTTGGTTGAGGGTTAATTGCATGTAATTATGCATAATTTGCTGTTATTACGGTAAGTACATGTTACAAGGACACTGTCAAATAAAGAGTTACCAAATAAAGTGTAACCAAAAAGGCAAGATAAAGGAATAGAAAAGAATGTTACACAATGTGTAAATGGTGACTGGAGTAGCCTGTCCTCTTCACATGCAACGTTGTCCCATGTGGCGATGACTGTGTGGCTGGACTTAAATGTAGAACCAGTGAAACCACACTGCACCATTTCAGAAGCCCGGTTTAATACATCTAATGATTCCTCCACACGGTAAAACACAGATCCTTTCCCATGTCCCGAACTAATGTCTGTCAGGAAAGGTGCAATGGCTGGAAGCTCAGAGGAAACATGGTTCTTAAATACTGACTCTCTTCAGGAGGAAGCTGAAGGGACAAGAAGCCATTTGTGGCAACCTGAGAAATGGAGAAGATCCCTGCGTGATAACTCAAGACTTTTCATATTGTGTAATAATTAGATGCATTTTTATATTTTTGCTCATGATTTTGTATGACAACAATTTCAATTCAATGTTAAACTCCAGACTCCATGCTCAATAGATCTGGCTGCATATGCAAAATTCATGCAAAAATAATGGGGAAATAAAACTTTTCTTTTCTTTTTAGAATGTAATGGCAATGAAAACAAATATTGTGGCTTACATAAAGAACGTTGAACTGCACGTTGTAGAACTGTAATGGCTTTTTTAGCTTCAGGGCTTCAGAGAGTTCATCATCACCTTCTTGAAGAACTGAATCGCCTTTAGATAATCCGAAAGGGAAAAGTGCATCCTTTTGAATCGCATTCATGAAATAAACATTTGTAAAAAGTAAAGCAAATACCCAGCAGTTCTTCATTTTGAGACAAAGCAGCTTCGATCTGGAGCACTTGAATATAATTGTCCCAGAAGAAGTTTATGAGATGTGACCATGTGGTGATTTAAAATGAAAGGATGCCTCAACCACAAACCACATAGTTACCAAAATGTCTATGGGAGGGTTTTAGTTGGCAAGTAGCCGAGTACAAAGCATCATCCAATGGGGTTGAATAGAACAGAATGGATAAAATAATAAAAAGTTTCTTGCACTCACTTATGGAGATTAGTAAATGATTTTTGAAACACCTGCTTCAAGAAAAGTGTATTTAAAATATTGAATATAAAAAATACTTTCATTTACAGAAATGAGGATCATTTTCAAAAACATTATCTAATTCTTGGAACCCTTGGAATCCCCTAAAATATTTGATTGGCTTAAAATAAGAGTGCAAGGAAAATCAATGGAAGGAACTGAAACTGTTTGGTTACTGACATTCTTCAAAATATCTTCTTCAACAGAGGAAATAAATAGGTTTGGAACGACATGAGGGTGAGTAAATAATGACATTTTTTTGTGAACTACCCTTTAAATGTGGAATAAAAGCTTTAAAACAATTACAGTTTCATTTAAATAATAATAAAACAGTGACACAGTCTCGTAAGTTCACTATACAATGTCCTTTTTTTACATAAATGAATAAATAATAAATTATACAGTCACTGAAAGACAATATTGTTCTGCAGTTGCATCGGTTACTGCTCTTGAACTCTCAGAATACTGTATGTAGAGCCCATGTAATTGTTTTACCAATGTTCTGGATTTTCTGCAGGAGGAATCTGCATGTCTTGACAGGTATTTAAGGTGCAAACAACAGGTCGTTGTCAAGGCTCTTGGCTGTCTGAGTGGGTGAGATGGTTGAGTTTTACTATTGAAATGACATGGACATGGCAATGGGTGGAACTTGCCTTAGATGAACAGCTGCTTTGTTTTCAATCATTTTTGCTTTATTCATCTGGACAGAAACGTCTTCCAGAAATGCTGTGAAACCTGTTTGTCAGAGGGTAGAAGTAGAGATTTAACCGAGTATCGATCTGCATGATAATAAATAAAGCCATTAGATTTGATAACTTTGCTTGTGATTCAATGTAAAGGGAGATTAAAAATGGTCCTAGCACTGATCCCTGTGGAACTCCAGTTGATGTGATTTCCGTGTCAATATACCATGAGTGCTCTATGAGCACACTTTGCTCTATCAATGATGTCATGATAAAAGTTATATAGTGGTTCCCATTTCTATTTTTTTTTCCTTTTTTTCTTCTTTTTTCCCCCTTAGTTTTAATACAATAATGTTAAAATAATTTAGGCAGGACTGTTGAAGATATTATCTATTTTGTTTTGACATACAAAATGTAAAAGTTGTCCTCACCTCCACATGTTTTAACCTTACTGCTGTGTAATGAGAAATGATGTCTCTCCTAAAACTCGTGTGCATCTTAAATATTGCCCACTGGGAAGTGTCATGATGCACTACAGATGGTAAACTAAGATTATATACCCATTAACCCATTACCTACATAACTTCAAACAGACCCTGGTATAACATCTTGTTCCGTCAAAACCACTTTAGTGAGTCAGGAGTTGGAATTGCGAGATGAAAAAGATCAGGATAGCGTATATGAGCATCTAGTTAGTATAGCATTCATATAGCTATTTATATTTTGTGTAGCCTAGGTAGTAGTTAATTAGCATAGTTGTTAGTGTAGTATTGTTAGAAGCTTAGTTAGTAGCATAGTATTGCATCAGTTAGGATAGCTTCAAGTTAGCGTAGAAGTTTAGCATTATCTTTATCTGTATTTAGTACAGTGGATGGAACGTAGGTATTGTATAGTGTTGATGGTTGCAACAGCACTGCTGGACTGCATAGCTTTCCAGTAGACTTGGAAATTAGGGCGCCAGTGGTTGCATGCACTTAGCCAGGGAGACCGTAAGTTCCCCCCCTAGAGCTGGAGTGTGCAACCTGCGTTTTACACAGGATTGGTTCTCCAACGCAATGGAGGTGGAAATGTGCTTCTCCAAACAGCTCGCGCTGAAAAGAGACGCAGTGCCAAACGCTGCTCCTCCTGCATGGACTCCACCACCGCAGCGCCGTCTTGGAGTAAGAATATATTTTTATCCTAATAGGCTAAAGTTAACCCTCTGGGGTCGAAACTCGCTGGCGTGTTTTGCTGGATTTTTTCACATAGGAGCAAAATAGACTTAAAGTACTCCATCATTTATGGTCATATAGACTTAAGACATATGAAAAAACAAACTGTAAAACGTCTAATGTGTAAAATGTGTCCACTTACAATCGAAACAAAACATTGCGCTTTTATAAAATAAAGAAAATAAACAGGGTATGCTTTCTGCCTCTCCTTCTCCGTGAACTTTTTTTCTGCACACTATAACTGACTCAGGCCCAATTTCCCAAACCATTTGTGGCGAGCAGAACGAGGCCAAGGGCCGTGAGAGAATGGCGCGAGGCCGGTGGTGTGATTTACTAATGAGCAACACCTGTGCGATGCACCGGTCTCATATCTCTCACGGAGGAGCGGAAGCATAAAAGAAGGAGCGACGTTCGTGAAGATTCGCCTTATTCACCTACGTCACCAGCTTAAACCAAAACGAGGCTGTGGGGTACGGAAGTAACGTTGGCCCTCTGTAGGCTACAATAACGTTATCTTAAATGCCCGTAACAGGCCTCTATGGAACAACGTCACACTAACCCATCATTTCACCAACAAACGGAAGTTTTATCAGAAAACTAATCAAAAAGAAATCACTGGAAACGACTGAAAAGCGACCGTTTGCTGGCATTTTTGTTGTTTCCTTGAATATTTAAAACCCAAGCATCTATGTTTTACCGCAGGTTTACAATAAAAAGTGATACATTGATCATGAATTAATGTATGTCAAAATTGCACATTAGTCACACAGAAATAAATTACCGTTAGGTTTCACAAAAGAAAGAGGACACGCTTCTTCAGTTGCGTCTGTTTCTGTTTATTTGGTAGTTAACGTTACAAGGCAAACATCACATTTAGAAAGAATGATAATTTCTACAAATATAGCCTATGCCACCAAATAACACCTGATGAGCTTTAGCACTCTCTCGACTCCCAGTAACTTAGGCTTACGTTACAGATATTTTCAGTCAGAGAAACAGAGGAAGCTCCCGGAAAAAAAAAAGTTGCTTTATTGTATGATAGTCCGGTATAAAGAGACGAGACGTAGGCTACTGACAAATAAAATAAAACATTCAATCGTTCACCATCTTTTTTTACTATGGTTAACGTCATCTTCAAGCGTTTACTATGTTTACTATGGTGGTTAGCGTGCATAGTCTTTTGCATTGCGTAACGTTATAAATATTTCTACCTACAGTGATCAGAAACCACATCGGATCACAAACGGCATTCAAACATGAAAGTGAGTTAATTATTTCGCCTCTGTTAGTACCCACTCCTCCTCTAGCCCGAGCTTGCTTGGTAACGTTAAGCAAGTTGTAGCTCTTTAGACTAGCCTGATGTCCTGCCGTGACTAGCCGTGTCTTTTCAGCAAAACAGCCCGGGGAATCTTGCAGTCGTTATTTTGCCCATTTTTCAACATAGTCCACTGTTAATGCCGGAAGAGATGAAATGTTTGTTGTCCACAGGTACCGTTATGATGACAGAATGCCCGCAACCTTTATATAGATATCTATGCCCGCTGCGCTCTGTCACTGAACTTCCGGTAGAGTGTACCCCCTAGCCTCGTTTTGATTTTCAAGATGGAGGCGCGGTGAATAAGGTGAATTGAGAGGTCAGGCCTGGATTTTATTTGATGTTTTGTTTTACTATGTGTGGCGGCAGTCGACCGTGAGGGACTGCCCTCTTTACTTTCGTTGCTGTATTTATTTATTTTATTAAAATCTTTAAATGTTCGCCAGTTCCCGCCTCTTTCTTCCCATAACAACGAACTGCGTTGTCATGCACGTTCCAAGGTTTTCTGAAAAACTCTACACACAAATGCCCTCACTTTGCATTTTGTTCTCATTCAGAAAACACAAACACATAGGGCCCTATTTTAACGATCTGAAACGCAAGTGTCAAAGCGCAAAGCGCAAGTAACTTTGTGGGCGGATCCCGGCGCTGTTGCTATTTTCCCGGCGGGATAAATCCCATACAAAAATGTAATATATGGCCATATATGTACTTATATTTTAAATAGTATGACATATATCTATACATATATTTGACTTATCTGAGAACACAATATATGCCTATAACATATATCTATACATATATTTGACTTATCTGAGAACACAATATATGCCTGCAACATATATGAACATTTATGTGTCCAAACATGTGGAGAAAATTTTTGAGTTCATCCATATATGATACCATATATCTGCATATATTACAGTATAGTATTGGTTTCTCACATATGGACAACATTAAGTATAAATATGTGACATACATATTTGTTTTACACATATTTAATAAATGTATGTAAACATACATGGATGTGATACTGATGCATTTTTAAAGCTGTGGCATATGGTTATGGTACTTTGTGGATTTTGTCAAAAATGACAAAGAAAAACTGCATTATTGTATTAAAAATACTATATTTGGTATATACAGACACAGCATCTCCAACTATATAGGCATTTAATTACAAGGTATTCAAATACACTCTCAGAAAATTTTTTTACACAGTACAAATAATGTTCCTCAAAGAACAGTTTTGTACCTTTTCAATAATAGTACCTTTAATGGTACAAAAACATCTGACTGTCTGTTTGGTACCTTTTAGGAAATGAAGGTACTTTTCTTCTCACATCACAGTGATGGCCAAATTACTGTTTCATTCATGATTGGTTGATGTGTTGAGTATTTGGCATAGCAACAAGACGCTGATTGGCTGAAATCGCTTCAGCTACCGAATTTCCAAACTGACAACGGGAAGCAGACTAAACACACGACTGCAGCGCGGTCGAGTTTATTTTAAATATCAAACTTGTAGAATATGACATTTAAAGGTGAGTTCTGACCATTTATGTTTATATTTAGCTCACAAGTCGAAAATAAAAAGGTTTCAGTCACTTATTTAGCGAGTTAAATTAGCTTTGCACCAAATGATTTTTAGCCATTTGATATGTATAAAGTTAACGTTAAACTTTTTTATATTTTTAATATAATTATTGACTAGTATAAGTCATCGCGTGTACATTATGACGTTTTTTCTCCATTATCCACTATAAATGTTAACTTTGCTATTAGGCACAACAACATATGAACTGATTGGCGCTGCAGCCGTTATTGCATTTTCAAATAGACCGGAGAGCGGGAAGCCGATTAGCAGCACGAGCGCGACCACCACAACCATGGCTGCCCTCTTTATCGTCAGAAGAACTTTAGAGGCTGGACTCGAAATACAAGACAAAGATAAGAGGACACGCAAAGGTGGGTTTTATGTTTATGTTTAACCAATTAAAAAAAAGGTATAAAACGTTACAGCTACTCAACATGACAATAGCGAGTGTAAATAGCTTAATGTACGAATCCAGTCGGTTATATTAGCCGTCTGCAAATATATTTAAAATCAATTGAGTTTTCTGTGTCGTCGTAAGTTAAACATTTAATACGTAATTGTTGTAAATGAATGCTCAACCAGAGGTGCCATGTTGGTGTATTTTACATTAGTCCACAATACTTTATGCCGTTGTTGAACAACGTGATTGAATGCCACCGAACAGTGCACAGATAGTTTATCACTTTGTGTTTAAATGAATGCGATTACCTGATTCTGCCCTAAGTCACATGTCATTAATTTTATCATAGAACTTTGTTGAAACTCAGCAAATGTGTCTTTGATTTTTAGATCATGAAGATGCTGGGAAAAACTGCCTGGTCTCACTGATCATCACGCATGAGAGTCTGACTTCATCCTCAGCTGTGAGGCAAGTATCAGTACAATGGGTTATTTGTTAAGATTATTAAGCTTAATCTTGTGACATTCTTTTTTCTGATGAGGTTGAATTTTTATAACCTGACTCCGCCAGATGGATTTGCTCCGCATATCCATCTGGAAACCTTCCGTTGAAGTAGTTTTGGTAAGGGGCGAAAATACTGGTTAGCTGATTGGCCTATGTTGGTGATAGACGGGCCAAATCAACCAATCAGATCAACGAAGCATATGAGAGCGACGACGAAAACACAACCACAAGCCAGGCTACTCTTGCTGCTGCAGGTAAAGGCTCGTTAGCTCTGTAATTCCGTAATAACTCTGTAATTCCGATAAAACTTGCTCGATAGCCACACTGATGCTAGTTTCATACGCTGAAGCCGCCATGTTCTTAAGACTGAACTGTCGCGCTTCTCGTTGCGTCACACCTCAACCCGCCTCAAAGCCAACGCTGATTGGACGTTCGTTTGGTGAACTGCTCCCAAATTTTCTTTAACGGAAAGTATCCAGACTGATCTGCGAGTGAAACCTTGACAGCTCGCGAGATCAGGATGGTCTCACGAGGCTAGAATTTTTATTCCTAAGACAAAATGTTTGCCATAATGACAGTGATGTCAATCTTGATAAAGCACAGTAAAACTGCACTTCAAATGAAATCTGAAAGATTTCTGTCACTTAATTGAAAGTATATTCACAAAAAATTAAATGTAACATGCAAAATGGCAAAGCAATGTGTAAAATGGCAATGTATTTCTGTTTTTATATTTACATATTATACATGTGCAACATCTGGAGCAAAACAGTTATTCTAAATCAATAATATAATAAATTGGCACTACACTAGCTTTAACATAAAATTAAAACATACATTTGAACATTTTATAAGTTTAAAAATTACAATTAAAATGTATTCCAGAAATTAGATGTTTAACATGTTCAAGCAAATATTATAGCAAAATGATAATTTAAGTTATTTTTCCTAGTTGCATTTACACTCAAAGTTAAGGCACTTTATGCAATGATTGACAGGGCGGGGCTTTGATCGGCTCGGAATCCTTTTTTTAAATCCACATTGAATTTTGCTACGTTAATTGCGGGTATTTAATAAAAATGCTGCCGTAAGTGTCTTAACTGTGAGTGTGAATGCGGTTAAGAAAAATAGCATTTAAAATTATAATTTTGCTACAATTTTAGCTTGAACATGTTAAAGGGCAAAATTGTTCACCCAACAATTTTAATTCTTTCATTAATTACTCAGCCTCATGTCGTTTCAAACCCGTAAGACTTTCGTTCATCTTTGGAACACAAATGAAGATCTTAATAATGAAATCTGAGAGCTTTCTGACCCCCATAGACAGCTAAGCAACTACCACTTTGACGCTTTAAAAAGTTCATAAAGTGATCGTAAAACTAATCCATAAGTATGGTTTAGTCAAAATTTTGTGAAGACATGATCACTTCCTTTATGATGAACAGGTTGAATTTAGGCTTTTATTCACATATAAGTATTCATCATTTCACACATCAGAAACGGTAAACAGAAGCTCAAGCATGTTCTCTTGACATGCGAGAACAAATGAGGTTCACTCTCGTGTGTTGCGCAGCACGTTTGAGAAAGAGGTTTGTTCTCACGTGTCAAGCATGTTCGGTTGAGCTTCTGTTTATGTTCGCTAATCAATGTTTAAATGTGAAGAAAAGACTAAATTAAATCTGTTCATCATATAAAGCAATCATGTCTCTTCCGAAAATTTGAACTAAACTGCTCAATTTAAATGGATTGGTCTTGCTATCTCTTTATGAACTTTTTGAAGCATCAAAGTTTTAGTTGCTTTGACTGTCAGTGGAGGGACAGAAAGCTCTCGATTTCATTAAAAAGATCTTCATTTGTGTTCTGAAGAGGAACAAAAGTCTTACAGGTTTGGAACGACATGAGGGTGAATAATTAATGAAAGAGTTTTTATTTTTGGGTGAATTATCTCTAATCATTTTTGTAATACATTTTAATTTTAATTGTGCAACTTGTACAAATTTTAAATGTATATGTTTAAATTATATGTTAAACAAGTGTAAGAAATGGCTAATTTAATTTATAGTATTGAATTTGAATTGTCACCCAAACATTGCACATATGGTATGGAAAATGTCAATTTAAATAAGAAATAAATTGCCATTTTATATATTACATAGCTTTTTTCCATATTACATTTCTGTATGCTACCATACTAAAAAGATCGTAAAATAATTTGAATCAAACTGTTTAGCCCAAATTTAGGGTCAGAGCAGTAGTTGCATAGCTGTCAATGGAAGGACAGAAAACTTTCCCATTTCATTAAAAGATCTTCATTTGTGTTCCAAAGATAAACTAAAGTCTTACAGGTTTGAAACTACATGAAGGTGAATAATTAATGACAGAATTTCCATTTTTGGGTGAACTAACCCTTTATTTACTAAAAATATTGTCCATGGGACTTGTTTGTCTTATTTTTTTAGTGAACATCTTGTCTTTCACCATACAGTAGCCCTAGCTCTACTTTGCACATTCAAGAGTGCATGATAAATCCTGTTCACAATGGCCGTTCTGAAATTATTCTAAAGTTAAAGCAATATTTTTGTGTAAACACAATTTCTCAAATGTGGGAACAAGCTTATATTATAGAAGTGCAAAGTATGGAGAGGAAAACTAAAATAGGGCTGCAGCTAACATTTTACTCTTCTGGGTATTTTAAATGGAGCTTTAAGTGAATCATTTAAAACTTTTTTTTTTGTGGAAAATGTAAAAATGCAGAAAGTTTTTTTTTTTTTGGTAAAACTGTTGTTTTCTTATCTGCATTTCAGTTCTTCCAGAAATGGGTCGGCATGCTGTGGTTGGTTAAATCTGTTTCCAGGATTCCTTAAAGGTATAGTTCAGCTAAAAATTAATTCTGTCATTAATTATGCACCTTCATGTCGTTCCAAACCCGTAAGACCATCGTTTATCTTTAGAACACAAATAAAGATATTTTTTATAAACTACAAGAGCTTTCTGTTCCTCCACTTGTAGCCTGCGCAACTAATACATCCAAGCCCCAGAAAGGTAGTAAAGACACCAGTAAAGTAATCCATGTGACTCCAGTGGTTTAACCTCAATTTTATGAAGCGATGCAAGTGCTTTGTTTTGCGATAATTAAAAAAAACATAATTTACCTCTATATTTACAAAATTATATTATCTAAAGCACATTCACGGAACAACACCCGGTCCTGAGTCAACACAATATGCATGTGTCGTAGTGCTCTCCCTAATGGATTGCATTGCTACTGGTTAGTAATTTTGTAAATAAAGTGGTAAGTTGTGGTGGGTTTTTTTGTGCAAAAAACAAAGCACCTGCATTGCTTCATAAAATGGTTTAAAGCACTGCAGTCACATGGATTACTTCAATGATGTCTTTCCTATCGTTCTGGGCCTTGAATGTGTTGGTTGCATTGCTCCCAATGAAGGCACAGAAAGCTCAGAATTTCATTAAAAATATCTTCATTTGTGTTCCGAAGATAAACAAAGGTCTTATAGGTGTGAAATGACATAAGGGTGAGTAATTAACTAAATAATTTTAATTTTTGGGTGAACTAACCCTTTAAGCAAAATTGTCCAATGTGTTGAGGTTGGCTAAGCTGAAACCTGTTATAGAAGCACAGTACATGGATGACAAATGAGATGTTGCAGGATTTGTAGCACCCAAACAATGAAACAGTTGATGGGCCCCATTGACTTCCATAGTTTGAATAAAATAGAAAATAGCAACAAATTCTTTGGAAGTCAATGGGGCCCATCAACTGTTTAATTTTTAAAGAACTCAAACAGGTTTAGAACAACTTGAGGGCGAGTAAATGACAGAATTTTCAGTTCTAGGTGAACTATCCCTTTAAGTCTAGAGGCCAAATTTTAGCTCGTCATGGGAGTTTAAATATAATCAATTTACTTCTGTCTTTTCTAATACTGATTCTTCATTTTGTTCAGGAACAACCGGCTACATCACAATCCACTGTGCAGATTTTGGGACCGTCTTGACTGGACGTGTCTTCAGTGAGAGGAGAATCTTGTACATTTATGGAGGGTTCTGTAATTGCTGAGCAGTTGGGGTGGAGGATGGCGTTTAGTTAAATAAATGCAGAGGTATTGTGTGAAAAGTGAAAAACAAAACAAAAGTCTAGCTTTGTTGTAGATGAGAAAATATATTTGATGTACTGTAATATTTTATTGTAATTGCACTTTTAATTCTTTCAAATCTTTTTCAAGTGATATTCTGTTAATTTTGCGAAGTCTTTATTGTATTGTAAAGTCTTTGATGTATTTACACAAAGAAATACTTTACTGTAAGTTGGAAAGAAAGTATTCAAACGTTCATATGTATTTGCAGAACTGATTAAATTGATGCCTTTTGGATTCAGTTGTTGAATGTGCGTTATTCGATAGGAAAATAGCCTTAGTTTTCGAAGGAACAAATTTGACACAGTTAAGGTACAAAGGTGGTACCTTAAAGGATCAAATTTGTACCTTTGATAAAAGTACAACATTGTACAAAGAAACAAAAGGTACATTTTGGTTGTACACAAAAAGGTACACAAACCCAGTGACAAGGATTTGTACCTTTGGTACAAAATTGTACCTTTTTTCTGAGAGTGTATATGATATAAAACAGTACATTATATTTGTATCCCTAATATAAGTAAAAGTATGTACTATGGAAATAAGTACATATATGCATGTATACATATATGTATCCCTAATATAAGTGAAAGTATGTACTATGGAAATAAGTACATATATGCATGTATACATATATGCGTCTTACATATATTTAACATTTATGTGCATATACAGGAAAATATATGGCACTTACATGAAAACGGCCATTTTTGCTATATTTTGAAATATATGTTTCATATATGTCTATGTATTTTACATATATGAATTTTACATATATTCTCATATAGGCAGCAGACATACATGGGCACTGACATTATATATGTAATTTACATACATTTACATATATTACATTTCTGTATGGGAATGTCTCTTGCGCCTGGCGCAAATCTAAAAGGGGTTGGTCTGAAGTAGCTTCATTATTCATACACCATACCTGTCAACACTCCCGTTTTTTCCCGGGTTTCTCCCGTTTTTTAGCCCTGTCTCCCGGACCCCTCCCGGTTTGTTATTTCTCCCGGGAAACTCCCGTAATTTGCATGGCCCAAACTCCTTTATGAATAATCGGACCAATATGTTTGTCTAATGTTGACCAGTTGCCAGAACCGTTTCGGTACGAGGCTTCCGCTTCAGTACGCAAACCGAACGATTCCTTTGGCCTTTTTCCCTGCCGACAAAATCCGCGCGCTGTCGCGACCACCACAACGTTGCGCAACATCAAATGGCAAACGTAATGAAAGAACGAAACTGCGCTACTCATTATATTGTGCATCTCTCTATCAGATCAAACAGCACTGACGTGGAAACCAGAAGAAACATTGTGCCGTGAATGATCTAGTTAAAGGCTTTAAGTCCACAGATCAGCAACATTCACCATGGATTTAATATAGTAACACTAACTGTAGCCATGAAAGTTTGGCTGGAATAGTGAAATGCTTTCAAGTACTTCACACATCTTTTTCCAGCACTTCAAAACTAAACTATTATCTAAATATTATATATAAATATATGCCTATATTTAAATGTTATTTTTAATGTGATGACCTAAACATTATAACATTATTTGTTAATCCTTCAAAGATTACCCCCATTTATAAACCTGAACGTTTCAAGATGTAGGAAAACTGAAACTTATTTAAAAATATTTTTTAATATAACAATTATTTAATAATATTTAATATATTTTTAATAAATAGGAAATTTCTCTGGCACCCATCCCCCCCCCCCCCCCCCCCCCCCCCCCCAAAAACTCCGGATTTTGAAAACCAAATGTTGACAGCTATGGGTTTGGGCGTAACGTGAAATAAACCAATCAGAGCATCATCCAACATACCCTTTAAGAGCAGGTGCGCATGTTGCATGGCGGATTGTTATTATTATGACGCATTTACCAGGCGCGCGCCAAAATCGGTTCACAGCCGAGGAGATCGATGTTCTTGTCAGGGCCGTAAAAGAAAGAGAAGTGACATTGGGGATGGGACAAACCCACCCAAATCAATAGAAAAAAATATGAGAAAGCTCAACTTAACTGGTAAGTTAAAGAGTAAGGTTTTTAATGTACTTCATTATGGTAAAGGTGATTTCGCAGTCTTCAGATTTATTTTCCTAGTTCTTGACGGACAAACTAATTTGTCAGATGTCCTTATATACATATGTGTCTTGCCACTATTGGACAAACAGGTCTGATCCGTCAATTTGCCTGAAAAATTACCAATATACACTGGTAAATGTGTAAGCTAGATTTATGCCTATTTTTTCACATCTTCATGGACACCACAATGATTTCCCTCGTATGGTAATATATTTCCTTGTTATAATGTATGATTTGCAAAAATAAAAAATGCTGCATCTGTGTTGATGAGAGAATCAAAGTGTATGCGCGTTGTGCACCCGCTACATTATGGCCAAGCATGCGCGCTTAAAATAGCATTATGAACAACGCGCAACGCGCCATTGACTTTAGACCAGGTTTTTTTTGGTCAGTGGCGAAATTGTTTTCTGGAACTGCAAAATAGCACCAGGGATTGTTTGCGCTGAAACACGCCTCCTTTTTGCGCCGACCCGCCCAGGGAGCGCGAGTTCATTTCCTAGTTTACCGACGTGCGTCTGTGGAGGGAAAAGCCCGCTTTGCGCAGGTGCAAAATAGGAATGATACATGTGTCAGTGAACAAAGTCAATTGCGCTGTGTGCAAGATTGGGCCCATTATATAATTACCTCAAGTGTCACACTGTGAACTCAAATAGCACACATTTATCTATGTGTTTTTAAACTTGCTTACACACTAAAAATACTTGAGGCAGACTCAGTGAAACCATTCACTCATACAGGTATACCTAATCTTCAGACCAAGTCTGCAAAACAGCAAGCACATTATATGTGTTATGTTGGAGTGTTTTAGATATTCAACAAGAAGTTAAATTTCACACCAGAGCTTGAAACGATAACCTTATTACTCTTTTGTGTCACTCACACACACAATGCCTGCACACACTGAACCCCGTAACATTGGCTACCCTGGAAACTTTGAATTAGAATACAACATACATAGAATACAATTAGAATTGGCTGCTATGCAGGTGCCATTCACTGCTGCTGACAAGTCTCGTGCTCTGAGTCTGTCCAATGGCAATTCCATCTCGAATGTGCAAAGCAGGAGAGGCCTGTGTGGTGGCTAGCTCTGTAATGCATCAAAGTTAGGTTGAGTGCTGTTTGGAATGTGTACCCCTGGACCAGTTGTGCACGAATGCCGTTCTTAAGGCTTTGATTGAACCTTTCGACCCCGCTATTCGCTTGGGGGTGGTAGAGTGCAGCACGGATATGCTTAATTCCCTTATTGAAAAGTAAAGTGGAGAAGTCTGCAGAGGTGAATTGCGGTCCATTATCAGTAGGGATGGCACGTGGCATGCCCCAGCGAGCAAACATGCTGTCCAGTATCTGTGTGATGGTATGTGATGTGACTGTTCGGGCTGGTATTTCCTCAGGCCATTTAAAATGGAAATCGTACACGACCACCAGAAAGCGTTGATGATGAGGAACTCTATGGTCATGAATTTCCCCACAAATGTCCAGTTGAAGGTGCTCCCATGGGCGAGATTCATATGAATATGAATATGAAAGAGGGTATGGAGCTGGTAGTCCAGTCTTCCATCTGAGGAGACAAGGTTCACAGTCCCTGACCAGCCCTTCAATGTAGTTTGCCTGGCCAACAGACCAGGTCCCGGCATCTTTGCTTGAGCATAACGATGCCCAAGTGTCCCTCATGCACCATTGATAGAACACATGTACGCAGGCTGCCTGGCAACACTGTACAGAGGCCCTTGGAGACACAAACATCACCCCAGCAGGACAGTTCATTTTGCACTTTAGCAAAAGGTGTTAACTCCTCAGGAATCCGAGCTGGCCACCCCAAGCGTATATAATAATAATGCATTTTATTTATAACGCGCCTTTTTAAACTCAATGCGCTACAATATACAAAAAGAGGAATAACAACGAGATACAATAAAAACAAACACATTCATTATGCACATATATGTGCGGTGTGTTCAGTGTGGGGTCACACTTGGACTCCCTCTGCAGCTCCACCAGAGAGACATATGCTTTCAGAGGTGCATGGACCATCTGGGTGAGTTCTGGCTCAATGTTATCACTGCCTGGCGAGGCTGTCGGTGCAGGTGCATCAATGGAACGAGATAGAAGATCAGCGACCACGTTGTCCCTCCCTGGTGTGAATTTGAGTTGGTAGTCATACTGCCTTAGCCCCTCACCCCATCTGTGCAGACGTAAGGGTTTATGACCTCAGCCGGAGGCTGACAAGAGCATGGTCAGAGCCTGATGGTCGGTGCAGAGGATGAAACGACAACCATAGAAGAAAAGGTGCCACCTTTCAGTTGCCCAGATACACGCAAGGGCCTCGCATTCACCAACAGAGTAGCGCGGTTACATGGGGGTCAGAGGTCTGGAGGCGATTGCTACTGGTCTTTCCACTCCGACCTGCTCCTGTGACAGCACCTATCCCAGGGCCTGTGTAGATGCATCACAGGTGACGATAGTCTGATTGTCAGGGTCAAAGTGGGTCAGGACAGGTGGTGCTGTAAGCTGGGACTTCAGTGTCCGGATGGCCTCGGAGCATGCTTCAGTCCAGTTCCATGGCTCCTCTTTTTTTCAGTAACTGGCAAAGTGTTGCTGTGGTTCGGGAGTACTGAGGCAGGAAACTAAGGTAGTAGGCCATCATGCCCAGAAAAGAGGCTACCTGGGAGGCAAAGGTGGGCTCAGGGATTTTATGAATTGCTTCGATATTTGACTGAAGAGAGGGGATTCCCCTTAGATGTGAGATGGAACCCTACAAAATCTATGGCTGAGGCTGCAAACTGCAAACTCTCCATTCAACGTAAGGTTATGTGCCATGAGAGCACTGACCACCTAATGAGATGGTTGTTATGGGTCTGGACATCCGATGCATGAACAACTACTGTATGTAATCCAGGAAGACCAACAAAGATGATGGCCATCACCTTTTGAAAGCAGCTGGAGCGAAGCTTAAGCAAAACGTCATACATGTGTAACGGAATACCCCAGCGTTTGTGACAAAAGGTCTCTGCTGGAGGGGTGGAGTGGCAACTGCAGGTAACCCTGGTGCAAATCCAGTTTCGTAAAGACTGTTGAACCATAGGAGTGAGTGGTCAGCTTCTCAGCTGTGGGGAATTGGTATTTGTCAGGGATAACAGCCTTATTTACAGAGCGCAGGTCAACACAGACTTGTATTCTAGCAGATTATTTTGTTGTTGTAATGACCAGGTAAGAAATCCAAGGGGCCACATTGACTGGCTCAATCACCCCCATGTCCAGCATCATTTGAAGCTCAACAGTGACTTCCTCCCGCAGACTAGAGGACTCCTGAGCAGGGGCTGTATGACCGGCAATACCCTAGGATCCACCAGAGGCTTGTGAGTGAAAGGTGTAAGGCAGCCCAGTCCATCAAACAGCGCTGGCCATCTCTGTTGCCAGGTCGAGGTGCAGTGTGGGAAAGTCATTATCTACTGACTAGTTCAAAGTCAGTTCACAAATTTTAAAATGAACTAGTTCAGTTCATAGTTCATACTTCAAAAAATGAACTAGTTCATAGTTCTTTTTTCATAGTTCTTTTTTCCATATGTTGCTGCGAGCTTCTTTTTTTTTTAATTATTGCCACAGCCCATATACAACCACAGACAGCAATTATTTTATCGACTGGCAAAGTTTGCACAGAAATGTAAGATTTTCCCCATCCTCACCGACCTTGTCATAAAACTCGTTTAAAAGATTATACGACGCCTCCTCGCTCGCTGCTTTGTCGACTACAGGCTGCTTTTTGTTTTGATGACGCATGCGGAGGTGCGTGCGACACTGGTGGCTGGTGTTGCCAGATTGGGTGTTTTTTCGCTACATATTAAGGCCTGTTTACGGTGTGTTTTAGCCGGGTTTTCGCTTGGAAGGCTCTGTAGAAATCTGGCACCCGAGAGAGCGTGCGTTCACAGACACCAGAATGAACGCGTTCACAGTAACGTTCATCAGGCAGTAATTCAGTACGTTCAGTTCACGTTCGCCCAAAATATGAACGAGTTCATGAACTATCGTTCATTGAACGCGTTCAGGCACAACACTGTCGAGGTGACATGGTGGATATTAGAGCCATTATCGTCTCGCAGTGTGAACCCCAAGCTTGTAAAAAGATCAATCCCCAGAAAGTCGGCTCCCCGTTCAGAAATGTAGAATGGGAATGATGGCAGGTGTTTGGAGCCATAACATACTACGATGCGGAGAACGCCAAGCATTGTAATCCTGGAACTGTTGTAGCCACAGAGAGATGTGCAGGGTGCTGTAATGGCAGATTGGAGAAGAACTTGTGATACGTATTGGCATTGAGCAACGATGCAATTCCTACATGTCCTACATCACGTGAATACATCACGTGAATACATGAATACAACACGTGCAGGGCAATTTTGGGCTCTTGAATTGTGCGAACTAGAGCCGGAGTTGCCACAACAACTTTTTTTTGGGGGTGCGCATAAGCGAGTAGTGTAGAGCATTCGACAGCTGCCTCCACTTGCAGCGAGATTAAAACTGCTTGATTTAGAGTTAGTTCGTCAGATTCTAACAACAGTTTTTCCTGTGTCTTTTTACACAGTATCCCTTCAATTAGTTCATCACAAACAATTTCATCTTGAATTGTCCCATAATTTGCATGAGCCTGCCAGTTCACGCAGATTAGTTAAGTAGTCTTGCAAGGACTCACCCGGTCACTGAAGCCATTTACATAGCTTGTATCGGCGTAGTATGACTCGTTGCAGGCCCGTGAAGTGGAGAGCGAGCTGAGTGACCGCTTTCTCATAAGTCTCTGCTTCCCCAAGAGCGTGATATATTCTCTCTCCCTCGGCCCAAAGACAATGACGAAGCAGTATAGTCCACAGCCTCGAGATACACCGTGAAGCCATCATTCCAACTCGGCCACGGAATAGGCGGTTCACCAGCAACGGGAAGAAAAGGTGTCGGCGGTGGTAAGCTAAACTCAGCCATCCTTGTCGCCAATGTTATGTTGGAGTGTTTTAGTTATTCGACAAGAAGTTAAATTTCACATCAGAGCTTGAAACGATAACCTCTTTACTTTTTTGTGTCACTCACAACCAGCATGCGCACATGGAACCCCGTAACCTTGGTTGCCTGGAAACCTTGAATTAGAATACAACAATATGCTTTACTCTCAGTTTGCAATTGTTAAACAACCTTTTTGCAAAACGCTAAACTGTTTTCTACACTGGCAAGCCAACATTGTCATTATTCAGCTCAAAGCAGTTCAGTGTTTATTCAGTTCAGTTCAATTGCTGTAAAGTTCATCAATTTTATAACAATTGTGCATACAAACTGTATAGTGTATTTGTGCACATACATACACGTGAGTTCTTTTACAAACTCCTGTATACAATTAACTTTTATACAATTAATACAATTATATATATATATTTATATAATTGAAAAAAGAAATGCAAAAAAGTACTGTAATGGCGCTTTTCCACTGCATGGTACGCTCGGTTCGGTTCGGTACGGTTCGATTCGGCGCGGAACGGTTCGCGCTCGGTTGCTTTTCCACTGCAGTTAGTACCCATTCAAAGTGGGTGGGACTGATCGTTACACTGTTTGTAGGTCCGGTGATAGCCGTGTGCGGCTAGCTGAGCTAGCTGCTACTTCTTGGAACACTTTTTCATTCTGTTTTGCCCCATCCGCTGGACCCGCTCCTAGGCAACCAACGAGAGGAACGTCTGCACCTCGACCACGATTCAGCCATTTCCTTTTTAAAGTGTTGATCTCTTCTTCTTTTTTTCAAGTAAGTAAAACACAGGTGCTACTGTGTTGGCTGTTGTCTACTGGTTATATGACTCTGTATAGCGTGTTTAGTGTCTCGTGTCGCAAATCTAATGACGCTGGTAGTGACGATTCTGTCTGTCTGACCAATCAGTGATCTGCAGTGTTTCACGTCACATTTTAGTACCGGTACGGTACGCTTGGAACCTCAACAGATCAGGTACCATTTAAGCGCGCCGAAGCGCACCGTACCGTACCGTACTATGCAGTGGAAAAGCACCACAAGTGAGCCGTACCGAACCGTACCGTACCATGCAGTGGAAAAGCGCCATAACAGTACTGAAGTCTTCTGTGAGCATGTAACTGCATCATCATCACCATATATGGTGATGATGATGCAGTTACATGCTCACAGAAGACTTCAGTACTGTTACAGTACTTTTTTGCTTTTCTTTTGTCAGGGTTGTCCCTGAAAGTCAGTGCTGTGATTTCACAATGTTCTAAATTATTTATCTAAAAAAACTTGTAACTGTTTGGTAGCAGTGTTTTGAATCAATCCCACCAGTGTGTAACAAACATGATGTCTGTGTTTTGACATGTGTTTTGGTGGTGGTTGAGGAGATTCCCCCCTCATACTGTATGTAAAGCGCTTTGAGTGCCAAGAAAAGTGAAAAAAATAAATGTAATGAATTATTATTATTATTAATTATTATTTTGACAGTTTGTATGTTCTATCTAAGGGCAAAGTTTGAATTAGGATTCAAAAGTCAGCTGTTTGTAGCGTTTTTAAAATTGTGTGTGGAGATTTGAGAAAAATAAAATAGTAGTTCCCAGAATTGTGTCTAAGCAATTGAGAACAAACTGTAATATATTATTTTATAGCCTTTAGGCTAATTTATTGTTTGCAGTAGATATTTATGAATATTTTAATTTGATCATTTATAAATAATTTAGCTATTTAACATACTATTTATTATGTAATTCTCATTTAACTTACTGAATTATAATTATCTGTAGAATGAAAACATATTGCATTAAGCTTACTGCACTTCAGGAGGCTACTTATAGCATTTAAAAAAATCCAAATCATGTTTTAAATCATTTTATCGTATTTAAAAATCTACCTGACTAATAGCCTACTACGTTAGCTGTAGTGAGTCATTAGCTCTTGACATCAGAGCATGCTCTGCTGAAACTCCTCCTCACTCTCTGCTTATGCTCGTTGCTCTTCTCGTTTGAAAACTATGGGCTGTGCCGTGCGTAAAAGTTCGGCTCCACTATAAGTATGGAGCCTAATTCTTCTCTGCTATGATACATCCTTTTCCTCAAATACACTTTAACCAGCACACAATTACTCCAGGGTGGATAATAGGCCTACAGAAGAAAGAAAAAAAACGTGTTTTTTTATGGCAGACCCGAAAAACGGCAGTTGCCAGGAGCGCCTCGATGTCTCTAAAGGAGATCCCACAATATCTGCGATCATGTTTTCCGCAGGTGTCCTTGGGAACGTGGTCGCATTAATTCTCTTGGGAATACGGCGGAGGAAACAACCCGCATCTTTGTTCCAAGTCCTCGTCACATCGTTGGTCATCACAGATTTGCTGGGAACTTTCTCCGTCAGTCCTCTGGTTTTAACGGCGTACTTGAGGAACCAGTCTTTGGTCGGGATGAATGAAAAGCGATTCGTTTGTGGGCACTTTGCATATGCGATGACATTTTTCAGCATGGTCACTCTCGCTATTCTTCTCTCCATGGCTGTGGAGCGCTGGCTCTCCTTAGGACATCCTTACTTTTACGAGAAGCGCTTGAGTAAACGCTTCGGGTACATCACCATAGCTCTCATTTACTTGATTTGCGCTTTTTTCTGTGTCACACCTTTCTTCGGTTTTGGGGAGTATATTCAATACTGTCCGGGTACGTGGTGCTTCATTGACATGGACCCAAAGGTGGCCAAGCATAAAGTGTTCAATATCATCTACGCGACTTGCTTGCTCGTGATGATTGTGTGTACGGTTTTGTGCAACGTGTCCGTCATCTATCATCTTTCACTCATGTACCGAAGACGCAAGGCGCACCAGAGCTCTATACGACGGCAGAAAGGTCACAAGAGGCATCGGTCCATCGCGAAGGAGGTAGAACATCTGGTGCTGCTCGGGTTCATGACCATAGCATTCGTCATTTGCTCTCTTCCTCTTGTGGTAAGGCAGTTACAGACTTGTCCGACACTCTTAAGTTTCGCCTACACTTTTTCTTAAGAGAATCGTGTTATATGTCCAAATTGCGGATGTTAATAGTCCGTACAATATGTTTACATTTTTTTTCAATTATATATTAAGTTTTATCAAATAATGACTAGCATATTTTTCCAATTACAAGTAAGCTCCTGTACTTTCTCCACTATTCACTCTCATATGAAACATATATAGGCTACTTATTCGTTACATAAGGCTAACTTTACTTGCTATAATCAGCGTAGTAGTATGATTTTCACCACTGATTAAAAAATAAACAAGGTAAATGCGTTTTTTTTTATCTCACAATTGTGACTTTTTTTACATTTCGCATTTATTACTTTTTTATTCCGAGTTCTGAGAAATAAAGTGCCAATTCTGAGAAATAAAGTCAGATTTGTCAGATATAAACTTGAAATTTGACTTTTTTCACAATTCTGACTTTTTCTTAGAATTTCTTGAACTTCAATTGCGAGTTATAAATTCACAATTGCGAGAAAATGTCACAATTGCGAGTTTATATCTCAAAATTCTGGCTTTATAACTTGAAATTGTAAGTTTATATAGCCTTATCTGGGTCATTCTACGGAAATGTCCATTTTTCTGTAGCCTTTACAGAAATATTGCTCTAAAAAAACACTTTAGAATTACAATTTCTTTACATTTTAAAATAAAATAATATGTTATTTGAACAATTACACCTTCTTGAGCCATCAAGTGGCAATATTTTATTTTTTATTTATTCTATAAAATTCCAAGGACCACAGAAGTGCTCGTCCCCACAGTCATGTACAGAGGGAAAACGCTTTATTTTGAGGTCAATAACATGTTTTTACACTATTTAAAATACAATAATGTATACATAACTATCTAATATATTATGTAAATGACATAAAAAAACTAAATGCAGAATAAATATTATAAAATTTATAATGAAAGTAGTGGTCCCCTGGAGTTGTGTCACTGGTGTTACTGTTAAACAAAAGTCTTTTATTTTGAAATAAAAATCACACTGATGACATCACTTGACTTCCTTCTTCCAGTTTCCTGAATATCTATGAAGAAAAGCCCATAATAAATCCTCTGTCTCTTTTCAGTTATCAGAAATATTCTCATTTGTCTCATGATTTCATATGAAGCTTTTAGTTGAAGTCACTGGTGTGACCTACTTTATTGTTAGGTAATTGTAAAAAAACGAGAATACAAATTGATTAAACTACTTAATTTAGTGAGTATACCATTATTGACAACATGTGGTTTGATACCTTGCAGCAGCCATTTTGTAAAATGATTTTTTCATGAAAATTGTCACTGGTGTTACTGTCACTGGTGTTACCTTTCTTATGGGTAACACAATGCACTAAAAATATAAAAATCATTAAGCTGTCATTTATGCATATTCATAAAGCCAAAGGGTAATCTAATAATGTGGTGTAAGTTTAAATGTTAGAAAAAGAAATACATTTTAAGATATCTCGCCATACCAAAAGTGGACGTTTCTGTAGAATGACCCATCTAGCTAATATATTAACTAGAATTCATTGGCAGGTGTGTGCAATATGTTAACAAAAAATAGATAATTGTCTCTCTAGTGACTAGTTGCAAAGACTATAACTAGCAGTGTGAAGTTAATAAATACTAGTAGCCTACTAGTAACTCAAGGTACTAGTGAAATACATAGTTTTAAGAAACTAAAAATAAACCTGTAATTTGGATTACTAAGTAGTGACTTAAAAGTAGGTAGCCTACATACAATTTGAACTATAGTTATAGTTTAAAGTAATACATATTTGAACTGCTTGCCATATAAAGAGGCCCTTACATTTATTTAACTATTGAAACAAGCAGCACTTGTTATCAGGACAGACATGTCAGAATAGTATGTTTGTTATGTTTTCCCGTATGAAGTAATAGTAAACACTATTCAAAAAGTGTTCTCCAAATTTTTACACAGTAGCATGAACATTGTAATGGAAAAGTGTGAGAATGTTTTTATGCTGATGCTTTTGCTGTTTTGATTTACGGTTTATTCACAGCATACAGTTTCACATTATGTTCTTGTTTTCATAGATTGAACTGTACTTTTCCAACCGAGAAGGTAAAAAAAATTGGCTCGGAGCCCTTCTTTGTGTATCGGTCAACCCCATCATAGACCCCTGGGTCTTCATCATCCTCAGTCCTCCGGTACCTCGCCTGCTCTGGGACAAGATGTGCAAGACCATAAAGTCCAAACCAACACAGGAGAAGGTCCGCAACATTCATCCAGTCCTGTATCAGAAAAGCCCTCCTGGAGATTCAGAAGGAGGCAGTTTGCTGAAAGTTTACACGGGAATTCCAGGAACTGCTGGCTCCTGATCTCTAAAACCTCTATGTGTTTGTGGGAATGACTATGGAGTGATTGCTCACCCATATTAGGAAAATAATGGATGGAGAAGTTTCAGGTCACTGGATACCTGAACAGCTGGATCCGAGACCTCAGGGTGAAAGAGCTGGGTGGTGTTGCACCTGTCATGGAGAATACATAAGATTATAATTTTTTTAGCAAATTACATCTATTTATTGTCTTTATTTATGGAGAGAAAAAAAACATTTTTTGTTGACTTAAATGGAGAGTCTTGCTTCCTGTTTCAACGGCATGCATGGGGGTTGTGGTTATCTTTCTTTTTTGACGTCATGCTTCATCAGGCTTTCTTTCTACATTCCATTGCAAATATACTGTATGCAGGACTCAATCATGTCTCAGCAAGTCATTTCATTGTGAAAAAGTTCTGTTACTGATTACAGTCATTTGGAGGGGAGTTGAAACTCTCTATACTGAGGAAATAAAAGTTTATGCATCAAGGAACTGTTCAACGTTCTTCAAATATCTTCTTTTGCATTCTGCAGAAGACAGGTTTGTAATGATGAGGTTGAGTAAATGATGACATCATTTTCAGTTTTAGATGCCTTTAGATCCCTTTAGCGTCCTAGCGATCATCTTAAAGTGAAAAATTTAACTCCACATAAGTTGTAGGCATATTTTGTCCCATGTCTCAAGAATAAGTGCATACACTTAGCTGTAAAAAGCTGTAATGTTTATCATGAGGATCACTGGACATGTTCATTCTGTGCCTTGAGCAACACTTTACACCCTTTAACCTTTCATCTGATGAATTTACAACCATGACTCAAATTCAAGTCTAGCAGCCTTGAGAGACAGTTTTTATTTTAGGTCATCAGACATGTCATCAGACATGACCATTCCCAATATCACTTAACAAATTTAAGACATCATGTTACAAATAGTCATAGATTCTTTCCATCGGCTCACTCCCTCGAGTGGTTTTGGTTTTACAGCCCCCACAAATGCAGAACTTTTAGTAACTCATGAAATATGACAGAAAAGTCCTTTGGAAAAATGTTTCCTTGTTTAGAAGAATTGATTTCAATAAAGTGACAGAATCAAACTTAAACATCTGAAATATATTTTATAGTTACTGTTTTACATTTTAGATTGAATAATGTCCTGGGAAAACTAGATGTTTCTAATGCAGTTGTGCTGTTTCCCACAATAAACACCAGCATTTGTGTAAAACACATGTTTTTAGTTGCAGGTCATTTCCTTAAGAATCCACATGTTGTGTTTTGTTTAATCTTTAATTGCACTGGGAAAAGTTACTCTCACAGACTAATGAAAAAGACGTGGATGTCCTGTTGTTTACCTTCGTGTGCAGTTCATACATGTGTTCATTTAATGTGCTCCTTTAATTGGACATTGGGAAGGGGAGAGAGGGATCCTTATAAGGCAAGACCGCAGGGAAACATTTATCTGTCAATCTGGCCGTATATTACAGTCCATCGTGTGGTCGCTGTGACAGGACTGAGATGTTATTTCTTTGATAAAGTCAAAGTATTTCCGAAATCAGTGTTTGTTTGTCTAGCTTTTGTGGCAGTTTGTCACAGATGGAGTATTGGACACCTGATCTAAAGATACTATCTGTTCTGTGTATTTTCTTTTGTTGAATTAGTGCTGGTTTACCTCATTCGCTGCAGGATAAAGCACACACTTTGATCACGAGATCCTGGAACCTTTTTTATATGAATCTTCATTTTGAGCAGAGATGTATAAATATCTTTAACAAATAATGCTTTTCTGTATTTTGTGGGTTATTCACTTGTGCATCCATTAACAATTAAAAAAAAAAAAAAAATCAGCTGACAAGTGTGCTGTGGATGTAGGGATAACACAAACTGGGTTGCATCACTTCCTTCTACGTTCTTGCTTTGCCGTCCATTCAAAGACAAATTACGCATACAAACTGCACATACAAAAAAAATCAAATGCTGTCCTTTCAAGTCACCAACTTTGGTGAAACATTCCCAATCCTTCACAAAATGTTTCCTCACTGCAGATAAGAAAGTCCTGAAAACTGAAAACAAGGTAAATTATATCTAAATATATAATTGGGATTTCACTCAGTGTAATTGCGTAGCGCTTCTGGTTGAACGTCACACGCATCACACACATGACCAGCGTCGGCCAATAGTGAGCCTACGTGTGACGTATAACACAGAAGCGCTACGCAATTGCACTAAGTGAAATCCAAAGGCCAAACAGAGAAGGAAGTGAATACTTGAAGAAAGTCGTTATTTTTGTTTGTTTTTTGCGCTCAAAAAGTATTCTCGTCGCTTGATAAACTTAAGACCGAGTCACTATAGTCACTTGGACTATTTTAACAATGTCTTTAATGACTTTTCGGGGCTGTCAGGTTTCATTCCCAGAAGCCTATGGAGGAGTGACCCAGCTCTCAGATTTAATCAAAAATATCTTAATTTGTGTTCCGAAGATGAACGAAGGTCTTACGGGGTTGGTACAGCATGGGGGTGAGTAATTAATGACTTAATTTTCATTTTGGGGGGAACTAACCCTTTAAGACAAAAATCAAACACCGGATGTCCCTGAACCCAAAACCGAAACAATGCTGATCGGCTTTAGCATACCTGCACGTAGAATGAACCTGTCCTTTGACATAAATGGGGTTCTTATAAACTCTCCTCCCCTGTACGTAATCATGGTGTTTTTAATTGATTTCTCTTTTTGTTAAAAACATATTTTTATCACCTGTGTAATATCGCATGTCTCCACTTCTCCCTCAATCTGATACAGAAACCCATGTTGTTCATTCACCGTGGAAAGGTGCTATACAAATTAAACTTTTTTTCTTCTTCTTTTACAGAGGAGAATTTTAACAAACACACATTTTTCATTCATCATTTTGTAGTCAATTCAAGTCTAGTCACCTTAAAGCGCTTTTTACAATACAGATTGTTTCAAAGCAGCTTTACAGTGATAGGAATTTAATGCAACAAATATTGTTTTGGCTGTACAGCAGCTCTAGAATAAAGTCATTGTCTAGCTTAAGTACGTTTAATTGATACATTTCCGGTGTAAAATTAGTTATTAACAATGCTTACATGACAGTTTTCAACTGAAAACAGAAAACGTTTAATGCATTCTGGTTGCTCATTTACAAACTTTTAAGTTGTTTTCTTAAGTTGTCTTTTAAGTGCACGTTTTTGAAAGCGATACCGTTATCATCTCTGTGTAAACTTCAAAAACCTGAATCTGTGAAAACGATGACCACCATTTTTTTGCAGAAAAGCTACATTGCCATCTTTCTCTGAACAAATTACTTTAAAGGGTACCAATTGGCTTTATGCACAGCTGCACTACTTCCTGAACTTCAGCCAGCTCCTTTGTTTCCTGTCTGCCATTATTGGACAAACTGATTAATCCAGGTGTGCCTGGCCTCAGTGACAATAATCAGGCACACCTGGATTAATCAGTTTGTCCAATAATGGCAGACAGGAAACAAAGGAGCTGGCTGAAGTTCAGGAAGTAGTGCATAAAGCCTATTATGGAATTTTGAAAATTACCTTTCATGTAGTGTGTAACATAGATCTAAGTGAACGAAAACATCCTGCAAAGTTTTAAATAAAGTTCACCGTATACAAAGTTATTGTCTCTCAAAAGTAAGAGTCGACTCTGAGTCGCTGATATGAATCGATAGACGAACGATGCATTTTCTCTAACTTTCGTACGTCACTTGTACAAGTTATTTGAATAAGACACGCCCACTCAGTGCGCGCGCCAGAAAACAGTGAAAACAACATGTCGACGAGACGCTGTTCTGAAGTGCGAATCAAAAGCGAACTTTTTTTTCACTGCCCAGGGACGAGCATGTGAAGAATCTGGCTAGAGTTTATATTTACAACTATACCACACAAGTATAGCCGAACCTTGTGCTGTGTTTGCGTCATTTTAATGAGGATTCCTTTACAAACATAAATGCTTTCATGGATTCGCGAGTCGGCTGATACTGAAGGAACGTTCAGTACCAAGTTTATTTGGATCAGCTTCCTCCTCCGAATCACAACCTGTAAGTACTGTTAATAATTGTTGCTTTTATGGGTTTTGTAGCATGCTCAATAAGTGTGTGTGTGTGTGTGTGTGTGTGTGTGTGTGTGTGTGTGTGTGTGTGTGTGTGTGTGTGTGTGTGTGTGTGTGTCAGTTACGCTCAACGCAGCTTAGGTCTCCAAGCTGTGTGTGTGTTTTTTTTGAAATATGTAAAATGTTTGTCGTTGTTATTGGAGTTGTCATAAAGAATAGAGCGTATTGTAGTACTGCAGTGCTTTATCAATATGTTTAAGCTTTGGGTTAACGCGAAAAATAACTGACTGGGTCGTCTGACCAATCACCACAGATTAGCGTCACGCAAAGGCGGGGTTTGAAAAATGAGTCGTCAAACGAATCATTTGAGAATCGCTGAGCAAATCAGGTAAAAATAAATGCATATTATAAGACAACAAAAGTGTTTTTTTGTCATTGCATTCATGTAAAACTGTTGTTGGGGACTCCCAGAACAATATTAGGAACATTTTAAATGCCATAATAGGTGCCCTTTAATCCTCATGGATCAATTTTTTGAACTTGAGATTTATACATTATCTGAAAGCTGTATAAATAAGCTTTCCATTGATGTATGGTTTGTTAGGAATATTTAGTAATATTTGGTTGAGATAAAACGATTTGAAAATATGAGGGTGCAAAAAAATAGAAACATTGAGAAAATCGACTTTAAAGTTGTCCATTTATGTTCGCAATTGTGCTGCATTCACTCACAAAAATAAATGTTTTATATTTATGGTAGGAAATTTACTAAATATCTTCATGGAACATGATCTTTACTTAATATCCTAATGATTTTTGGCATAAAAGAAAAATTGATAATTTTGACCCATACAATGTATTGTTGGCTATTGCCACAAACCCGTGCTACTTGTGACTGGTTTTGTGACCAGGTTTACAAATTATGTCTTCCAAAATTCTCAGGAAGACTTAAATGCACAAACAAACTCAGATAGGCACCAAAGCACATTTGGTTATCTTTTTTATTTTTATACATTATGGTTTAGGGCTGTGTGCGAGAGCAAATTCCACAATAATTATATTTATTATTTCTTTAGATTTTTCATTCTGAAAGTCAGAACATGCAGCTTTACCACAAGAACTCTTGGTGAAATAATACAGAATATTTTTCTATTTATAGCAAGACTAACTTACTCATGATTTAGTTTTTGCTGTCTTTGCTATTTGAGCGGTCACATAGGGCACAAGTGTGTGTTGACATTTGAACATCATTCGCAGGGAATTGAGAAAACATTGCCTGGCAATCTCACATTTGACTCACATCAACACCAGGAACAACACTGACAGATTTCATAACAGCAGTCAGATGCTTTAATGACCATCCTGAAATGACTCATCATCATCACCATCTTTGTTTATTTACGCATCTGGGTTCCACAAAGTTCTAAATAGTAACAAGGTTCAGCACAGTAGGCAAAACTAAAGAAGGATACATGCACAATAAATACGTAAGTAAATAAATAGAAACGTGGATATGATGCTCAAAAGGAGTAGGCAGAAGCTTAAAAGTACAGTATGTAACTTTTGGCCACCAGGGGTCACTCAATCAAAATAATAGCAAAAGACGTATTCTGATGACGTCGTGAAAGAGCGTGTGCTCATGGGAGTTGTTGTCGTTGTCGAGAGAGAGAGAGAGAGAGAGAGCGCGCGAACCAGCTATACGATGTTCATTGGGACACGCGCGATCTGTCATTCCCCAGCCATCTAGCATCTCCAGCAGATAACATGTTCACTGACGAGGTAATGTGTTGTTATTTATATTATATCTCTATTCTTGTTACGTTTAGTTACGGCTATTAACTTTATGTAATGCCATTGTAATGAACACGCGCGCTCTGTCGCTCCCCACATTCTTCACTCATTCTAACTTAGTGTTTTTAAAATCACGTCTCTTCGAACGGAGAGATATATGAATTATCAGGGCTATTGAATCAATATTCCATCTAGCTAGTAGATGTTAAAAAACACGGTCACCTTTCGTTAATAATTATAATTACGTTTATACTATGATATTGAAAAAGATGGTGAACTGCATATGAAGCTACTTTCTGCAGCTATATCTACAACAAATGTGAATTTACATTATACTATACATGAGAGCTAGTCCGTCTGCGTTTTACACATGCCATCATCGTTTCACAACATATAAGTTACGGATAGATATAGTTAACTGAATGGGTGCTTACTTGTTTATTAGAATGCAAGCGAGATCGGCATCTCTCTGTAGTTCCAGTTTGTCACGAAGCTCGTGGAAATGCAACTCCAATGTTAACGCGAGTCATGTCTTCTCCTGTCCCAAACCCTTCTCGAGTCATTTCTGTCACCCGTGCGTTTCCGCTTCACGGATCTGCCTCCAGCAGCAGAACGTGCAGGCAAAGCATATCATGGTCCATTATTGATATCCAACTATTGATTCTTTATCGTCTTCTTTTATTTTAGTGACGTGCGTCCGGTGTTTACATTTGCGTTTGGAGGTTTTTCGCCGGGGATCCGCACGAATTTAGAGAAACTAGAGTCAAAGGTTATATGACGTCATAGATGGGCGACGAAACGGAAATAAAGACACAGCCCGTGTCTTCAAATTAAAATATAAATTTCTCCGGATTTGAAAGTTGGTGGGAACTTTTGGGATAATGTTAGTACACAACTAAAAGAAATATATAACATAGATACAGTTATTTTTGCTATTTTGAAAGCTGAAAAGTTCCATATTGTGCCTTTAAGCTTATTGACACCTACCCCCATACATTTAAGCAATAGATACATTTACGACTATTGACACATATTTATATTGACCTTTTCCAGTAACTATACAATCAACAATAATAACTCACAACAATTCTGTTGATTCCAAGACAAGGAAAGTTATTATAAATAGTTTAATTATATTATCTTTATTATCTTTGTAGTTTGCCAGTCACAAAATACAACATAAATAGATTGCTCGGCAAGAGTTTCACCTTGAGAAACGTTCAAGAGAAGTCACTCAAACACAGAGTAAACATTGACAGAGTAAACACTATTTACTGAGTAAACATTGAGAAACCTAATTACCCGCTGAAGCAATTTTCAGTAACACATTCTCATTGTCACTGAGAATAACTAAATAAGTATTGAATTAGACTGTAAAAAATGATATGATCAATAAGTCAACATAATGTATCTCTTTCCATTACTTCAACTCAAAATCATTTAAACAAGTTCAACTTATTTTTTTAATTATACGCACAACTAGACAAGATAAAAAAAAGAAATACTTGAAAAGCCATTTTGATTATTACTTAAAAAAATTAAAGGCACACTATGTAACCTTTTTTTGTTAAAAATTTAAACAATTTGAAAAATGAATGAATACATCATTTAGTCTGACTCTGTCCTCCTTCGTACTTCCGCTCACTTTTCATTTCCCTTCAGTACTTCGTCTGGGATTGTGCTGTAGACTTTGGTTTTCTCCGATCAATTTTTTACCGGGCCAATCAGCGAACAGAGGGAGTGGCTGAGAACGATGACGTTGATGTCGACTCGTGCGTTATTAGGGCCCGAGCACCGATGGTGTGAGGACCCTCTTGGAATTGCTCTGTTTATTATTATTATTATTATTATTATTCTTCTTCTTCTCCGCAATGAATCGCATTTTTGAGGGCCTAAACATGCACGAAAACTCACGAAAATTTGCACACGCGTCAGAACTGGCGAAAATTTACATCTGATATGCGTTTCAAAATTGGGCGGGGCAAAATGGCTCGATAGCGCCACCTATAAAGGTTCAACGGAGTGCGCCTCGCGTTACGTTTCACGTACGTGTACGAAATTCGGTACATACATGTAATGGCCCAATACCTACAAAAAAGTCTCTTGGAGCGTAGCCCTTAACACAACAGGAAGTCAGCCATTTTGAACTTCCTCTCAGATTTTTGTGCAGTTTTTGCCATTTTCAGGCCTCGTACTTTAACGAACTCCTCCTACAGTTTTAATCTGATCATCTTCAAATTTGCTGAGTGTAATCTTAAGGCCTTTGCGACGTTAAATTGCGAAGATCTTGAGTTTTCGTCGAAGGGCGTGTCCTCGGCGGCCTGACAAATTTTGATGTTTCGCCATGAAACAGGAAGTTGCTGTAACTCAGGCAAACAATGTCCAATCTGCCCCAAACTTCACACGTTTGATAAGAGTTCTGTCCTGAACACATGTCCATGCTCATATTCAGTTACAGTCATAGCGCCACCTGCTGGCAACAGGAAGTGACATGTTTAACAGCATGCTATTATACCCATAATAAAGGACATTTTTGTAACTGACTTTGACATACTCCCACTATATTTATCTACTTAAATGCACATTGCCCACCATGGTCTGTCTTCCTAAAGCCACCGGGTGGCGATGGCACGGGTGCGAGGGCCCTTTCAATGCTGCTTGCAGCTTTAATTAGGGCCCAAGCCCAAAGGGCGAAGGCCCTATTGTTTTCCTAAGGATTATTTATTATTATTATTATTATTATTATTATTATTATTTTTCTTCTACCTTTTGGACACTTTTGGAGGCCTTAACATGCTCAAAAACTCCTGAAACTTTGCACACATGTCAGAACCCGCGGCCATCAGGGCCGGGCTGAAGATGGTACCCGGGCGTGGCAGGGGGGCTCGACAGCGCCCCCTGGAACGGGGTCCGAAAACATGGTCCATAAATCAAACACGCTTGCATGTAATAATATGAAACTCGGTACACATGTAGATCTCATCGTTTCATATATACTTCGCACTCTAACTTTTTACCCCAGCCCAACAGGAAGTCGGCTATTTAGGCTTGTTTGGAAAACGCATGCAAAGGAATGTGAAACACTCCTCCTAGAGAATTCAAACACACGGCACGAAACTCGGTCAGCGTGAAGTCAAGACACTGAGGATGAAAAATTGCCAGGGGATTTTTGATATCTCGAACGGTTTGGCCGTGGCGAGGAAACGAAATTATGGCGAGAAACGTGAAACAGGAAGTGTGTTATAACTACTGCATACATTAACTAATCTTGATGAAACTTCAGCAGTGTGTTCGTTGTAAGAGCCCGATCACATGGATGTGACTATTGTGAGTCAAAGTTATAGCGCCACCAACTGGCAGCAGGAAGTGTGTCACTTCCAAAATGCTTTTAAATCACCCTCTTATTTTTACCCGATTTGCTTCAAACTTCATGTGCATAATGTAGACACATGCCAGATGTAGACCTGTGAAAGGATTATTGATATCTTAGACACTGTTGCCATGGCAATGCATCAAACATTAATATTCCTTTTTTTAAGCTTTTTCATGCTTTTTTATGCTTTCGGGCACTTTTGGGGTTCTTAACGTGCTCGAAAACTCTTGAAACTTTGCACACAGGACAAAACCCGCGGCCATCAGGGCCAGGCTGAAGCTGGTACCCGGGCGTGGCAGGGGGGCTCGACAGCGCCCCCTTGAACGGGTCCGACAATTTGGTCCATATATCCAACACGCTTGACCCTATTTGCTTCAAACTTGATGTGTATAATGTAGACACAAGCCAGATGTAGACCTGTGAAAGGATTGTTGATATCTTAGATGCTGTTGCCGTGACAACGCATCAAACTTTAATATTCTTTTTGGATACTTTTGAGATTCTTAGCGCACTTTTGGGGCCCTTAACATGCTCAAAAACTCTTGAAACTTTGCACACGGGTCAGAAACCGCGGCCATCAGGGCCGGGCTGAAGCTGATACCCGGGCGTGGCAGGGGGGCTCGACAGCGCCCCCTGGAACGGGGTCCGAAAACTTGGTCCATAAATCAAACAGGCTTTACCCGATTTGCTTCAAACTTGAGGTGTATAATGTAGACACACGCCAGATGTAGACCTGTGAAAGGATTGTTGATATCTTAGATGCTGTTGCCGTGACAACGCATCAAACTTTAATATTCTTTTTGGATACTTTTGAGATTCTTAGCGCACTTTTGGGGCCCTTAACATGCTCAAAAACTCTTGAAACTTTGCACACGGGTCAGAAAATGCGGCCATCAGGGCCGGGCTGAAGCTGGTACCCGGGCGAGGCAGGGGGGCTCGACAGCGCCCCCTGGAACGGGGTCCGAAAACTTGGTCCATAAATCAAACACGCTTGCATGTAATAATATGAAACTCGCTACACATATAGATCTCATCGGTTCATATATCCTTTGTACTTTTACTTTTTACCCCAGCCCAACAGGAAGTCGGCTATTATCGTTTGTTTGGAAGCGTATGCCCCTGGAATTCGATATACTAATCCTAGAGAATTCAACCAATCGCCACGAAACTCGGTGTGCACGAAGTCAAGACATTGAGAATGAAAAATTGCCAGGGGATTTTTGATATCTCGAACGGTTTGGCCGTGGCGAGGAAACGAATTTATGGCGAATAATGGAAACAGGAAGTGTGTTATAACTTCAGCATACATTAACTGATCTTGATGAAACTTCAGCAGTGTGTTCGCTGTAAGAGTCCGATCACATGGATGTGACTATTGTGAGTCAAAGTTATAGCGCCACCAACTGGCAGCAGGAAGTGTGTCACTTCCTAAAGGCTTTGAAATCACCCTCTTATTTTTACCCGATTTGCTTCAAACTTCATCTGTATAATGTAAATACACTGCAGATGAAGACCTGTGAAGGGATTCTTGATATCTTTGAAACTGTTGCAGTGGCAACGCATCAAACTTTAATATTCTTGTTTGATGCTTTTGATGCTCTGAGTCAATATGGCAAGCCGTTTTAACATTTAATCATTTTAACCTACTAGTCTCTTTTTTCATGCTACTAGTACTTATTTTTTAGATACTAGTATCTATTCCATTAAGTAATAGTACTTATTCATTAGCGACTAGTGCTTATTCTTTAGTACTAGTGCCTATTCCTTAGATAGTAGTGCTTATTCTTTAGATATTCTTTTGAATACGTATTAGTAGCTAATGAATAAGTACTGGTATCTATTTAATAGGTACTAGTATGTAATGACTTAGAACTAGTATTTATTGAATAAATACTAGTATCTATTAATAGGTACTATTATCTAAAATGTCATTTTCTCTCTCTCTCTCTCTGAGCCAATATGGCAAGCCGTTTTATCATTTAATCATTTTAACATACTAGTCTCTATTTTCATGCTACTAGTACTTATTTTTTAGATATTAGTATCTATTCCATTAAGTACTAGTACTTATTCATTAGCGACTAATGCTTATTCTGTTTAGAATATTCAAAGTGCTTATTCAATTTGTATGCTTATTTATATTTTCAGAGCAGAAAATCAGATTTTTCTGCTTATTCAATATTGCATCTAAAAAGTGACTTGACGTGTGTGTGTGTGTGTGTGTGTGTGTGTGTGTGTGTGTGTGTGTGTGTGTGTGTGTGTGTGTGTGTGTGTGTGTGTGTGTGTGTGTGTGTTTGTGTGTGTGTGTGTGTGTTTGAGAGAGAGATTGTGTCTGTTACAGTGACAAGAGTTTTTAAGCCTTGTCTTTTTGGATATATATATATTTTTTATAAAAAAAAAATGTGCATACAACCCATGTATTTTTAATGTATACAGTCGTGCTCAGAATTAATGGTACCCCTGGTAAAAATGATAAAAAATGGCTATAAAAAATAAATCTGCATCGTTTATCCTTTTGATCTTTCATTCAAAAAATTGGTAAAATTCTATCCTTTCATTGAAGTAAAAGAATTGAAAGTGGGGGGGAAATCACATTATAAAATAAATATTTTTCTCCAAAACACGCTGGCCATAATTGTTGGCACCCCTAGAATTTTTTATGAATAAAATATCTATGAAGTATATTCCCATTAATATTTACCTTTTTTAGCACACCAGGGTGACTAGGAACATGAAACTGTCCAGCTATGACTTCTTGTGTTACAGGAGTTTAAATATGAGGAAGCACAAAGGCCAAATTCCCTTAATCATACATCACAATGAATAAAACCACAGAACATGGTTCTGATGTGCATCTAAAGATTGTTGAGCATCACAAAATAGAAAGTGGATGTAAGAAAATAGCTAAAGAATTGAAAAATCCCATTTTGATCATCAGGGCAATAATTAAGAAGTTATAATCAACTAAAGATGTTACGAATCTGCCAGGAAGAGGACGTGTGTCTATATTTTCTTAATGGACAGTGAGGATGAAAGTTTGAGTGGCCAAAGACTCTCCAACGATCACAGATGGAGAATTGCAGAGATTAGTTGAGTCTTGGGGTCAGAAAGGCTATTAAAAAAAATCAAACAACCCCTACATCACCACATGTTGTTTGGGAAGGATTTAAGAAAAATGCTCCTCGCTCATCCAAAAACAAACTCCAGCATATTCAGTTGTCAGACACGACTGGTTCTTCAAACGGCACAGGGTTCTGTGGTCAGATTAAACTAAAAAAAGAGCTTTTTGGCAGCAAACACGCTAGATGGGTTTGGTGCACACAAGGATAAAAAGTACCCCATGTGTACAATTTAATATACCGTTGGATTTTTAATGTTGTGGGCCTATTTTTCTGCTGGAGGTCCTGGACTTCTTATTCAGATACATGGCATCGTGGATTCTATCAAATATCAACAGATAAAAAATCAAAACCTGACGCCTTCTGCTAGAAATCTTATAATGGGCCGTGGTTGGATCTTCCATCAGGACAACGATCCAAAACAAACATCAAAATCAACACAAAAATGTGTTAGGGGGCACAAAATGAAGCTTCTGCCATGACCGTCCCAGTTCCCTGACCTGAACCATATAGAAAATGAGTGGGTTGAAGTGAAGAGAAGAAGCACCAATATGGATCTGGGAATCTGAAGGATCTGGAGAGATTCTGTATGCATGGTCTCTGATCTCTTGTCAGGTGTTCTCCAAACTCATCAGGCATTATATGAGAAAACTCAGAGCTGTTATCTTGGCAAAAGGAGATTGCAAAAAGGTATTTAATAAAAGGGTATGAATAATTGTGGCCAACGTGTTTTGGAGAAAAACATTTATTTTATAATGTGATTTCCCCCCCACTTTCAAATCTTTTACTTCAATGAAAGGTTAGGATTTTGCCAATTCTTTGAATGAAAGATCAAAAGGATAAACGATGCAGATTTATTTTTTACAGCCATTTTTGATCATATTTACCAGGGGTACCATTAATTCTGAGCACGACTGTAGTTTGCTTTAAATTAAATTAAGATTGTATGTTTGGTAATTGAACCTAAAATAATGTAAAATGAATGTGCTATATTTCAGATCAATATATTTGTTTTCCTTCATTTTAATCAACACTAACTTTATTCTCATCTGAATTATAAATAACTTATTTCTGTATAAAATAAAAAATCCCGAATAATCCAGACCAACCAGAGCACACTATTTCTACAACATCATCAGTGCTGAAGCGGGACTACCAGAGCCGTTCGGCAGATAGCGAGCAGATATTTTGTGTCACGTCGTGCACAATAACCCTAAAGGCACCAGGGTGGTGATGCCACCGGCTTTATTTATTTATATATATATATATATATATATATATATATATATATATATATATATATATATAAATAAATATAGCTGCGAGCAGCGATGAAGGGCCAAAGCCGGCGGTACCGCCACCCTGGTGCACCAGGGTTGCGGTGCCACCGGCTTGGGCCCGTAATCGCTGCTCGCAGCTATATTTTTGAGTTGTAGTTCAAAATAAGAAAGATGCGAGCGAAGCCATTCGGCAGTTAGTTAGTTCGGCAACGCTGCCGAATATGCTCGCAAGTTAAAGACGGAGCAAGAACAATCTTTGCTTTGTTTTGTTGGTGGCCATCCTCCCCACGGGATTCGGGAAAAGACATACGTCACGACCAAACGTTAGCGATTGGTTATGGCAGATAGAGTGACTATGGGCAGATCCAATAGTTTTAGACGTCAATAGAGTTCCCGCTTACAAGGAAGTTAACGCTTGTCAATGGAGCGGTGCCAGACTCTATGTACAAATGAAATGTATGAGAGTCTGGTGGGACCAGGCTATACATCATTAGCCCCAGGTCCACAAATGTAATCTGTGCTTCCGGAACTCCACAGAAAAATGTGCATATTTCCACAGAATTTAAACATGTGTCAGTATGAACAGGTCTAAGAATGTTTATCCAATCAGCACAGAAAAAAAATCAGAACATAAGTCAGCTTATTTGAATTGGCTTGAAAATAAATTATAAACTAATTTAAAGTAAACATATGAAGTCATTGATGAACTTTAGATGTGCATATTGATAATGCATTGAATACCCATTAATATCAATAATGTAGAAAAATGGAAGCATTACATCTTAAAAAATGCCATGCAGACATGTTCATATCTGTACCTAAAAAGGTCAAATAACTTTAACATTTTTTTTTAAATGTATTTAATCATATTTTTTTAGGAATGCATTAATCAAACAATAAAGGTCTAAGTAGAAAGAAACGTTTTAAATTTGTATAAATAGGCCCTAGAAGGAGATAAATGTATTTTTATATATCTTAGTTTTCGGGGAAATTATCAGAGTTCATAAGATGTGTATCTTGGAAACAATCCCGAAATATTTCTGTTCCTTTTTAAATCCCTGCAGTAGAGAGTCCACCAAACCTCAAAATCTTGAATGATTTCCCTAAAGGCGACTAATCTATGATTATTTTAGCATCCTTAATACTAAAAGACAAATATTTTTTTTTTTTTCAAAAGGTAATATGAATTAAAGGGCACCTATTATGGCATTTAAAATGTTCCTAATAATGTTCTGGGAGTCCCCAACAACAGTTTTACATGCATGCAATGACAAAAAACACTTTTGTTGTCTTATAATATGCATTTATTTTTACCTGATTTGCTCACCGACTCCCTGATTCGTTTGACGACTCATTTGTCCAAACCCCTCCTTTGCGTGACGCTAATCAGCGGTGATTGGTCAGATGACCCAGTCAGTTATATTTTGCGTTAGCCCAAAGCTTAAACATATTGATAAAGCACTGCAGTACTACAATACGCTTCACATAATTTCACATATTTCAAAAAACAAAAAAAATGACATTGGAGACCTAGAAGCTGCTGAGCGTAACTCTCACTCTCTCACACACACACGCACGCACGCACCACACACACACACACACAACACACACACACACACACACACACACACACACACACACACACACACACACACACACACACACACACACACACACACACACACACACACACACACGCACACACACACACATAAAAGCAACAATTATTAATAGTACTTACAGGTTGTGATTCGGAGGAGGAAGCTGATCCAAATAAACTTGGTATTGAACCTTCCTATATCAGCCGACTCGCGAATCCACACTTGAAAGCATTTGTGTTTGTGAAGCGATCGTCATTAAAATAACGCGAACACAGCTCAAGGTGGCTATACTTGTGTGGTATAGTTGTAAATATAAACTCTAGCCACTGAGTCTTCACATGCTTGTCCCTGGGCAGTGAAAAAAAAAGTTTGCTTTTGATTCGCACTTCAGAACAGAGTCTCGTCGACATGTTGTTGTCAGGTCTCTCTGTCTGCTCGGCGCACGCACTGAGTGGGCGTGTCGAATTCAAATAACTTGTGCAAGTGACGTACGAAAGTGCATCGTTCGTCTATCGATTCATATCAGCGACTCAGAGTCGACTCTTACTTTTGAGAGACAATAACTTTGTATACGGTGAACTTTCATATTTAAAACTTTGCAGGATGTTTTTGTTCACTTAGATCTATGTTACACACTACATGAAAGGTAATTTTCAAAATTCCATGATAGGTACCCTTTAAATGAAATTAAAGCATTGCCCATCACAGTTTGTCAAATATACAAATAATCATCAGTATTTTATGCAAAGTTATACTATTATATGATGCAATCATATACAGTTTGATGTGAGTGCATAACTCAGCCTATTCCAGAAATTTGGTTGTAATGCAATGCAGTGCAAAAGAAAAAGGAAAAAAAGGCACAGATAAAAACATCTCCTAGCCTGTATGTCTTGCATGGGCATGAATCATGATGGTGTGAGGGAGCGAAATGTGACTATAGAGAAGTCAGTAAACCAGTGAACTGTAACAAATTCATGCAATTGGAAGGATGATGCAAAACATTAGCACATCTTTAAAGTAAGCTTTAAAAGTTAAGGAAATTTGCCCAGATTCATGAAAGTCGAGAAATGGATTCTGCCTGATGTCATTCCAGGACTTGTCTCAATACATGTTTTGTATCTACAGTTTTTTTTGGCCGACACAGAATCACCCACAGAAAGCACAGAATTTAAACCTGCCATTCACAAAACTCATGTCTAAGTTTGTTTGTTTGTTCGTTCATTAATTAATTAATTAATTAATTAATTAATTTCATTCATTCATTCATTCATTCATTCATTCATTCATTCATTCATTCATTCATTTATTCATTGTCAAAAGGTTTGTAGTACTCTCATCTCTGTTTAAAATATTTTTCTACTATGTATAAATCCATTCATCAAGGTCGGGTTGCATCAGCCGTTCATAAGTTCTTTTTATAATAGGAACGTAAAGTCCACCACTGTAAAAAAAAAAGAAGCAAAAAAGTTTGCTGCTTGTTCTACAACTAAAGCAACACAAATGCTATATGAATAATACTATAAATACTTAAAGGGTACCTATTATGGATTTTTGAAAATTGCCCTTCATGTAGTGTGTAACATAGATCTAAGTGAACGAAAACATCCTGCAAAGTTTTATATATGAAAGTTCACTGTATAAAACGATGCTTTTCCTTTGTCTAGATGACGTCAACTTGACAAGTTATTTGAATAAGATACGCCCACTTATTGCGTTCGGAGCGGTACGGAGACGCCAGGGAAAACCATAGACAGTATAAGAAATGGACAGAGCCATCTCATTGGAACTCAGTTGAGACCAAGCGTGCTGCACAAGCCCTCAAAAGTGAAGCCAAAACGTCTCGATCGCCCCCTGGTGACCGGTCCTAGTATAGGTCATAAGCCCCGCCTCCCCATGTTATTCAACGGGACGCGAGACCAACTAAATAATTAAATTACACTTCACATATCTTTTTTCTAAAGATAGTTTCAGTCATTTACTGTAGTTTATATGACATTGATGTGATTTCTCATGTTTGTTTTTAAAATAAGTTAGTTTTTAGTTAGTTATTTGATGCAATAAAACGGTGCAATGACATCATGATTGACAGCTGTGATTGACAGGTTCTCTGAGCGAAGTAGTCACTGAAGCACCAACGACTTTTTTTCATAATGTTGACTATGTGTTTAGTAGTTGTATTTACCTTATTTTAACGAGGTACTGCAATCAGCAGACATCATTGGAGAGGAACAGAGCAGGCAGAGGCCACTTTAGAAAAGTGCAGGGCGTGTGCTTGCGATTGATTCAACGCGATCGGGGGTGGGGCCTTGATTTCGCGGCTTTACTTCCTGCTCACGACTGCGCATGACTGGTCCCGAAAACACAACTGCGCAGACTCAAGTTCCAATATGTCAGCGCCATATCGGGACTCTGGCGGCTTCAGTTCCCTCCAATGGAAAAGAGCGAAGGGGCGTCGTCCATCTTTTTTTACAGTCTATGGTTGAGACAGTTGAAGCCCATTTTTAGCGATTTTTGAGCACTTCAGTTCCTGACGCGCAGACTCAAACCGACTCAAACTAAGCTTGATGACGTGAGCAACCTGTCTGACAGACGTAAATCTTCTAGTAGCTGTGCGTGAAAATTGCCAACGTTAATCTTGCAGAGACGGGGAACTTGAGCAAAGAGTTATTTGGCGTGAGTGAGCAGGAGTATTTTGTCCCGTTGCTTTTATGGACTCATTATCTATGGGCTTCTCCCTTGACGGGACGTCCCCCCGATTGCCTGCGAGCTTCTCCTCCTGTCTGTACGGTCATTTCTGTACAGCGCAACAGAGAGTCGAGTGGTTATGATGCAATCGTTAGCTTATTTTTACAAAAACTGTTTATACGGAGCCATAATGTATCATAGAAGGTAATGGAGCCCTTTATACATTGTTGTGTTTCTTTAGAAATAAATAATGGACAAATGGAGTCTTTAAACGCCTCAGATGTAAAGTTATTCGCCGTCAAAGAGACGCAAAAATGAATGGGAGTCAATGGAAATACTAACACAAGTGAAGTTCTGATGGCGGCACCCGGCCGACTTCAACTTCCGGTCGATGGATTACCCCCTTGGGGAAAACTAACATCATGTCGACGAGGCGATGTGTTTTGAAGTGTGATGCAAAAGCAAACTTTTTTCATCTGCCCAGTGAGGAGCATTTGAAGACTAAGTGGCTACAGTTCATTTACTATACCACAGAAGTATAGCCCGAACCTTGTTCTGTGTTCGCGTCATTTTGAAGATGATTGCTTCACAAACCTAAATGCTATAATATATGGATTTGCGAGCCGGCTGATACTGAAGGAAGGTTCAGTACCGAGTTTATTTGGATCAGCTTCCTTCTCCGGATCACAACCTGTAAGTATTATTAATATTAATTGTTGCTTTTATGTTTTATGTATCATGCTCAATAATTATTTTGTGTGTTGTGTACGCACAGCGCAGCTTCTAGGTTTTCAATGTCAATTGTATTGAAATATGTGAAGTGTTTGTCGTTGTTAATGGAGTTGTCATAAAGAATATAGCTATAACGTTACCTCTTAGTACTGCATTATCAATATGATTATGCGTTGGGCTAACGCAAACAAACACTGAATGTGCTTTTACCACTAAACTTTGGGCTATGGTCGCTAACACATCACCGCAGATTAGCATCACGCAAAGGCGGGGTTTGGAAAAATGACTCGCAAAACGATGAGAGTCAGTGAGCAAATCAGGTAAAAATAAATGCATATTATAAGACAACAAAAGTGTTTTTTGTCATTGCATGCTTGTAAAACTGTTGTTGGGGACTCCCAGAACAATATTAGGAACATTTTAAATGCCATAATAGGTGCCCTTTAATCCCTTTGAGATGGGAAGACATTAATAATTTTTGTTGCATTAATTGAAACTGGGCAGTGCATTAGACTATCAGGAGAGTAAATGTTAAAATTGTGGCTGTGTCCGAAATTGCATAGTCTCTTGACTAGCTAGGTCCTTATTTTGAATAAGTAAACATTGTGACCGCTAAAAAAGTATGTTGTATACTGTATATTGTATGAATGTTGTGAATGTAATGTGGATGTACTACATTCGACATTTTGTCATTATCATGTGACCTACCAGTTGCATTGCTTCATTGCCATTCACAAATCCTCTCCTGGATCACACTTCAGAATCTCTCCAGAAGTAGTAGGTAACCCGGCTACTTTTTGCCTACTCTTTAGTAGGCTACTGTGAATTTGGACATACTAATCTTTGGTTGCACCTTTTCTTTTTAAGGAAGAATGTAGCTAGTAAGTCATAAGCTCTCCGTAAAGTAATGAGTAGCCTCATAATATGATGTTTACCCTCAATGATATAATAGCAGCCTTTAAATGTGTAAGCAGAAGTTCTGTTGAAATGCCATGAATTATTATTGATTCTAACTTATTTTGCCTCATGTAACTAATGGTAAAATATGTTTCCATTGAACTAGTGAATCATAGATATGGGTTAGTATGCAAAATATGCAAAAAATATCCTGCATTTGAAATGAAAAAGGATCGGTAAACAAACACTGATACAAAAAAAACATAAGAAATTACGGTAACACTTTACAATAAGGTTCATTAGTTAACAAAGGGACTATATGGAACTTTTTCCCCAAAATAAACGTAACAATAGCCTTTTTATTTTACCATTTATGACTCAAACATCTCCTGTTGAGCATACTGACACCTTGTCCGCTCACAGTGGGTGCACCTATAAGCCTGTATCCTATTTTTCCTATTTTCTGTCGGGTCGGATTTTTCCCGCACTGTCTGCGGATGTGACGTCAAGCGCGTTTGTAGTGCATCTTTACCTCAAAAATCAGACTGAGTTGCAATTTAAGTAAAGCTGATGCACCTGGTCCCAGATTCCCCCAAAATAAAATAAATAAAATCCCTTTAGGCCTGCTAGTGTTTTGTAGACGAGTTCTTCGTTGTGATATACTTCATTATGAAATTCCCCCTCAGCTAATAGAAGGCCAAACAGAAATATCTGTGGTTCCCACAGAGAATAAGGGTTTGGCATGTACAAGTGAAGCAGCTGTGTTTACTTACAAAAGTTTACTCTGGAATCATGGTCTCTTTTGAACAGCCTTGAGGATCAACAGTTTTTACTGTCTCTACAGTGGCTGTCTGGACGTCCTTTAAGAGGAACACACAAATGCTTAATGTAAAGTTGGAATCACATCATCTTTGCAACCATGCATTGTAATTGTTTAGAAAATGAACACGAACAATCTGCATAAAGATGTAAATTAAGCAATATTATAAAGTTATAATTTTACGTCATAATCTTAGTTTGTTTTAAAATGTTCACTATGAACAATGGCACTCTTTTGTCCGAGGGTTTTCTCTTTGTAATATGAAAGTCACATTAAAACTGACTTGGCGACTAAATAAAATTTGAATAAATTAAAACTATTTGAAAATTATCACATTTCATGGTTTTACCCTTGGCTCAAACCAAGATTTTCAATCTTCAATAATGATGTTGTAAGAAAACTACATTTACATTTACATTTATTCATTCAGCAGACAATTTTTATCCAAAGTGACTTACAAATGAGAACAATAGAAGCAGTTAAACTAACAGTAGGACGTGCTGGACCCCTGGACTGGACCCCTCTCAGTTTAATCTAATGCAGGCTTTTTTTTAATTAAGTTTCTGGATGTACATAAGTCTGAAGTAATGAGTTTAGGTAAAAGGGAGCAGTGACAGGAGGCAAACATCAGTGACTTGAATTTAATGCGAGCGGCAACTGGAAACCAGTGCCATTTTGTGAGGAGAGGAGTGACGTGTGCTCTCTTAGGCACATTAAAAATCACTCTGATCAAACTGAGGCCCTGCATGTTTACACTAGTGCATTTTTGTTTTAAAAAGCAGAACTTTTGTTATGCCTTCAGAGTTCCCTATCGATACGGTTCACTCGAATTGTGTCGCTAGACGCACTGGGGAAAACTCAATTTTCTGCGATTACCGAAGCCTTATAGAATCACGCAGTGAAACTGCATGAGCCAATAATCGTGCCGGGGAGCTGCACAAACCTATGGCGCTATAGCCCGCCAAAATGGACTGGACTACCATCTATACAAGCGGGCATTTCACAGTAGGATCTCTGATCAATTCTCCTTCAGCAACGAATATCTCCAACTCTCCTCTCTGCACTCACGGATTGCTTTCTTTTCAGTGAGCTGCTCCACCCCTCACGCTCTCCCGTTCTCTTCCTCCCAGGAACCTTGGAGGAAGCGACAGCAGAGCCAGAGGAATGAGCTCACGCCGGCGCAAATCCCGAGTGCCTCACTCTCCCCACAAAGAGAGGATTCTCCCATGCTCTTGTCCCACACAAACCAGCGCCCCTCTTCTGGAATGAGGAGCCTGGTCTCATTCAGGGGATCCGATCACGATCTCTCTGATGACAGCATGTCATTGGTGGCTTCAGACACGAAGGATTGGTTAGGCTCACTGGATGACTATGTCCCCCATTGTCTAGAGCAGTGGTTCCCAACCCTGTCCTGGCGCCCCACCAACACTGCACGTATTCTTTGTCTCCCTAATCAAACACACCTGATTCAACTCATCAGCTCAAAATCACACGGGTTAATGAGCTGATGAGTTGAATCAGGTGTGTTTGATTAGGGAGACAAAGAATACGTGCAGTGTTGGGGGGCGCGAGGACAGGGTTGGGAACCACTGGTCTAGAGATCAGAGTGAACAAGAGCTGGAATGGATAGCGAGTTAATATGCGTCCTCTCAAAGGCAGTCAATGAGCTTGGAGTGGAGTAGTCTAATCCTGAGGAGCCATCATGCAGCCACTTGGATGAATGGTTCCTGCTGGTGTGTCAGTACCAGCCCAAGCGCTCGAGCTCTGCAGCTGCTTCAAGTAGCCAGAAAAGCATGCCAACTCAGCAGCCCGCTCAGCCTAAGCTAGAACCTGAGCCTCGACAGAATTCCTTCCAAGCACTACCCCTTCCCTAAGCGCCAAGGTGCCTGGCCTAAGATAACGCTGGATCCTGTGACACAGAAGCAGTCCTGATCCTTCAGGAAGGAAGAGGAGGGGGCTATGTCTCGCTAAGGCCAGACCACCCCCCAAACAGCCTTGAGTTTGCCTTCCCACTCCCTGTTCAGTACCGGGTGTTAGAAGCGACTTGTTTGTTGCAAGCATTTATGCACATTTATGTTCATGCACCCACGCAACTGACCGCTATAGCCAACAAAATAAAAAAAAATATTCAAGAGCATCCCCAGTAGGGATGGGAATCGAGAACCGGTTCTTCTTCAGAACCGGTGCCCAGTGAATCGATTCCTTGGAACCGTTAGCGTGCCTGCATAACGATTCTGCTTATCGGTTCCGCTCGTTGCAACGCGCTGCGTTGTTTTGGTTCAGAACGCAGCAAACACGGCATCGAGACAGCGCTTATTTAGGTTATATTTCACGCGAAAAGACGACAATGAGGCGCCGTCTAGAGCTGAATCAAATGAATCAAACTTCATTCACGCACGCATGAAACACTTGCATACACTACGTAGTCAAACATACATGCATACTGCTGAATGCGCAAACAAATACATATGAAATGCACAATGACACACCTAAAGTCGCTCACGCACATACTGTAGCCTACACGCAAACTCTACACACATGAGATGCGCGGAACTCCAGGCACATACTCATGTGAGACGCGCGCGCGAACACACACACAAACTCTCAACGCACATACAGAGACGCGCGCGCGTACACACAAACTCTCCACGCACATACTCATATGAGACGCGAGCACACACAAACTCGCGCACATACTCAATAGTATGACGGCGCCTCATAACAATATGGTCATTTGCAACACGTGTAAAATTTCCATTTCGTCAAACGGGGGAACTACTCCCAATTACATACAAGCTACCTCCAGAAACATTTGGCCACACAGCAACGTGTAACTGATGATGAATGAGCGCCGCTTTTAAATGAACATTCTTTTTAAAACAAAAATTGACAGAATTTCATTTTCTTAATGGCATAAACACAACAGACTTTAGTCCCATGAAACTTAAACTGGAATGTCACCGTTTCTGTCACTGCGACTTCCCGAACAGGCGAACACGCACACATCACTTTTGATGACATGATAATCGTAATTGAAGCGAACCGAACCGTGAGACCAGTGTAGGTTCACACCCTAATAATCTGTGGTTTGTCTTCTAATCAGATATTAAAACAAATTAATACAAACAAACAATTTGTACTTATTTCCTCACCCAATGAGAATCGATAAGAGAATCGATAAGCAATATCGATAATGGAATCGGAATCGTTAAATTCTTATCAATTCCCATCCCTAATCCCCAGTGTCAAGTTGAGTTCTGAACAAAATCATATGAGGTAACACGCTGCAATTCACTCGCAGGCCCCCTCGCCTTAAAGGGTTAGTTCACCCAAAAATGAAAATTAAGTCATTAATTACTCACCCTCATGCTGTACCAACCCCGTAAGACCTTTGTTCATCTTCGGAACACAAATGAAGATATTTTTTATTAAATCTGAGAGATGGATCACTCTCCCCCATAGGCTTCCTAAGGAATTGAAACTTGACGGCCCAGAAAGTCATTGAAGAAAATGTTTAAATATTTCATGTGCCTACAGTGGCTCCACTATAAGTTTATCAAGCTACGAGAATACTTTTTGTGCGGAAAAAAACAAAAATAACTACTTTATTCGACTATTCCATTGCTTCCTTGTGGGCCTGAGACGAGAGTTCAAGAGATTTCCACGACGCATGCGCGAGAACTGACGTTCTTCTTCTACTACACAGCGCACGTCTTACAAGCAGAGGAAGACGTGCGCTGTACTGACTTCATTTTCATTTTTGGGTGAACTATCCCTTTAAGAGCATGGTCTGCATGTCTGTAAGGACAATGTGGCTCACGTCCTCCGCACTGGAAGGAAGAGCTGGATATAAATGCAGTCAGGGTTTTATTGATGAAAACACACAGGAAAACAAACAGCTAAATTCTCAGGAACAGTCCAGAACAATCCTCGCACCAACATACAACCAAGTAGGACAAGACCTGACCAAAAACAACAAAAATTACAGGGGTTTAAATACACAAGGGCTAACAAAATAACAAGACACACCTGGGAACAATCAAGCCTAATAACGGGATCCAATCAACAAAAGGACTACAAAACAGAACAGGAAATTACATAATAACTCCTCAAGCGCAGTTGGTGATCCTGCAGCTATATAATAAGGTGTGGGAGTCAGGGGAATTGCCGTCAGCATGAAAACACTCTGTTGTTATCCCAATTGGGAAACCAGGGAAAGATAAAGGCGAGACAACTAGCTAGACCTATCGCACTAACATCTAATAATTTATGTAAAATAATGGAACCTATGGACGCGGACAAGTTAACTTTGACAGAGTAGGAATTTGCTTATACCACAGCAGAGTGGTTTCCATAGAAGGTCAACCATGGATCCGGTGATATGTTTGGAGGATGAAATTAGGAAGGCTCAGGTAAAAAGGAACTGGTAGATGCTGTCTTTGATGTGGAGAAGGCTTATGATATGTTATGGAAAGAGGGTCTTCTTATTAAAATAGAATCAATGGGAATTGTTGGAAGAATATTAAACTGGATTATGAATTTTCTGAAGGACATGACTATAGAGGTAAGAATTGGAGTATCTTACTCCAGTGTTTACTCTATAGAAAATGGGGTACCACAAGGATGTGTATGTAGTCCTATTTTATTTAATATCATGATCAACAAGTTTTTTTTGAGAGCTTGACGCTAGCCTTGGGAGGTCTTTATATGCAGATGATGGGGCAATATGGGTAAGAGGTCGTAATGCAGCATTAGTTGGAAAGAAGCTACAGGCAGCACTGTTGAGAAGTGGGGAAACAGGTGGGGTTTTCAATGGACAAGACACAGGTTCTTTGTTTCTCTAAGAAGCGTAATAATCCTGCAATACAAGTTACTCTTTATGGGCAGTCAGTTAAACAGGTTCAAAATACTGTGTAAGGTTTTTAGGTGTGTGGATGGACCATAAGCTGACATTTGGAGATCATATACAGTAAAATTTTAACAAATGCAAGAAGGCAGTCAATGTTATGAGATGCCTAGTAGGAACTGGTTGGGGTGCTAGTATGAACTCTCTTAAACATATTTATATTGCCATAATTAGATCAACATTGGATTATGCATTGCATTTAGTTCAGCTGCAAAATCTCAATTGCAAAAGCTTGACCTGGTCCAAACACAAGCCCTCCGTCTATGTAGTGGTGCATTCAAGACTTCTTCAATCCCAGCTCTCCAGGTGGAGGTTGGGGAGATGCCTTTATCTCTGAGACGTCTTTAGCTTGACATGGTATATTGGGTAAAGTTGCAGGGTCATCCAACCAATCCTGTGTTGAACTCATGTTAGGAACATGGAAGGAAGCAATTTAACAGTTTTGGATGGGTGGGAAACAGTCAAGCCGAGAAACTGGGACTAGTTAAATTAATTCAGAGCTGTACAGTGGCGTTACCTGCTATTCCTCCTTGGATATTTCCATTGCAACCTGTGGATCTTGAAATCACAAAGATGTCAAAACAATGCAAGGAATATGGTGGGATGAACGGTCTGGTACAACAATATTTTGGTCTCAAGTATAATAATAGTAGCCTATTAAAATATTTACAGGCGGTTCAAATGATCCAAATACAGGAAAGCAGTATATATACCACATTTTCAGAAATCAATATTAAAAAGAACATCAGACCATTTAGTGGTGTACACTGTGGAGCTTTTAGCTATTTTAATAGCACTCGTGTGGATATAATAAGTTGGGCCTGACCAATATATCATCTGTTCAGACTCACTGGCATCGTTAATAAGTATTGCAAATTGCAAATCTGTTTGCAGGCCTGACTTGATTTATGAAATCTTTTATAGTCTGTATAGATTACAAAATCTTAATATTACAATGTGTTTTATGTGGGTACCATCTCATGTTGGAATAGAGGGTAATGAAGCAGTTAAACATATGGTTGAATAGGCTCATAAGTCAGAACTGCAATGGACCGTTCCATTGAATAAAACGGAAATGAAGTGTAATTAAAACAGAAGTCAATAAGTTATGGCAAGGACAATGGGAAAAGGAGACCAAAGGTCGTTTTTTATATAAAGTATAGAAGCAAGTGACTACAAGGAGGCAGGGTGGTTGGAAGCGAAGAACGTGATCACAAGACTAAGAATTGGACATACAGGTCTCAATCACAATCTCAGTCACTTAAGGAAACACACAACAGGACTATACATTGTGACAAAAGAGAGACTGTAGAACATGTATTGCTAGAGTGTGAAGCATAGAGAGAATCATACTGTTAGAAAATGGGTAGGATATAGACCCCTTATCAGCCGACGTCACAGTTACGTCAACGGCGCTAGCTGGAGGCAAAACAAACGGAAAACTGCAGGCGGCCAATACAAACCAGCACAGATTCGGCTACATAATAAAGAGCTTAAATTATTATTATTATTTTTATTTCTCGAAAATATTCACATCATTAACATTGCACGTACTGTCACTGTTTACATTGTCGTCTTCTCGGCGCTGGCTCGGCAGAACTGCGGATCGTACACACAAGTCTTGTACATGACCATTCAGCACATAGTTATAGGCATCTAAAGATTTATATGCCCTCAGTTTCTCTTTACGCTCGGTTTCTCTATCAGGTAGGTGTAGAAGTCAGGCCACTCGACCGAGGTAACGTTAATCCTGTCAGATCGTCCATTGAGTGAGCGTGTACGGGTCAGCCGTAAAACGTTTTTTACGTCTGGTTCCGTCCGTTAAAATTAACTTTTGCAAATAACAATCGCGGTCCTGGACACTGAGTGACCTTGCACATTAAGATAAAACCGGATTTTCTCCAGTCATTGTTAAAAAACAAGCTAACAAAACTTGCAAAATAACGTTAGGGAAGCGGCCAGAGGGATCGTTCTGCAGCCAACTAAGCTCCGCCCACAGAAAAACGTCACCATGTTTACCAACTGATAAGGGGTCTATACACATTGATCAGTAGAGCGTTTACTTTCTTTTTCTACATTAAAACCATTAGCATCGCCAGTTCTAATGAGGTACCTAAAAGAAACAGGTCTATTTGATAGAATTTGAGATCAATCAAGAATTTATATATGTATGTATGTATATACATATATATATATATATATATATATATATATATATATATATATATATATATATACGTCTAAATCCGCATTGAAGCTCCACACCCCAAACAGTTGGTGGCGCTAATGCAATAATTGGTATGCTTGCTAACCGCCAATAAATTTAAAGAAGAAGAAGAAGAAGAAGAAGAAGACTTCGGCCCAGTCCCAAATGGCGCACTTCATGCGGACTTTCGGTCTCGTGGACTTAAATTGCGCGTGCTCGCCGAGTCTACGAGTCCGTAGGCCGTCCCAATAGCATTTTAACGCTCTGAAGTGTGCTCAGCAGCGCCCCCTTTGTACCCTTGAAGCGGTCTTCCGCGAAGCCCGCATAGAAGCAGGCTCCACGCACTTTAACTACCCAGGAATCCTTGCGAAAGGCCAATCAGACAACAGATGGGAGGATATTTCACTCACGGACAATTGTGAACATGGCTCTGAGAAGAAAATATTTAAGTGTAATTATCATTACGGTTTTTATGACAAGACACAAGTTTATACAAACATTATGATCATCAACCAGTGGTTGATGTCTATAACATAGGCTAATAATAGCGAGCTGAATAATATAATAATATAATATTATGGTTCATAAAATAAATAGAACAGAATGTCAGGGCTTTACTGAGTCATAAACACAACAACAATAGTCAGCATATTTCCCCGAACCTGCAGCTCCTGTCCATAACAACAACCAGACTGTCTTCCGATTTTTCAAAAAACTTTACAGACTCAAAATACATGTTAAAGGCTGCTTTGAAATGAGCAAAGTTGGGTTTTGAGTTACTCCACTTAGTTTGATGAATATGAAATTTTCCTAATAATAGAAACAAATCAATAACATACATTTTTTTATACAAAAGTCAAATTCATTTGTATGAAGTAAGACAGATGACAAATTTAAGACAAGGGATCTGTATCTCTGCTAAAGGAATTTAATAGCTATATGTCCGTGATGCCCTTTATCCTTTTTTCCCCCTTTTTTTTCTGTTCTGTTTGTTCTTTTTTTTTTTTCTTTCTTCAAATTATTGTTGTCTCATGTTTTACTTGTCAAAGGTGATACTTATCAGAAAATATGTAAAAGAAATGTCAACTTGATATCAAACTCTGTGATTTTGAAAATTCAATAAAAAAATAAATAAAAAAATAACAGACTGTCTTCCTGTTTCCGGCGTGATGATCGAGTCTGTCCCAAAAATACCTCTCAATGCGCCCTCGCGGACTCGCGCTAAGGGCCCTATAGGTCTGCACTCATGACGTCACTGAAGTGTGGACTCTGAGGAAGTCCATAAGTCCGGAGTGTGCCATTTGGGACAGGGCCAAAGGCCCTGTCCCAAATGGAACCCTAAGCACTCGCGGTCTTCCTCTGAGTCCGCACTTTCGTAACGTATTGCCGCTTTGACTGTCGGGAAGAAGTCTGCTGTGGAGTCCGCATCAGCGCGGGCTCGGCAAAAGTGCGCATCAAGGGCGCAAATCGACCACACGGGGCGCTCGCGAGCACCCTTCTGAGATCTAAAAATGACAAATGGGACGCACTACGGTCTCACGGACTTAACGGACACGCGCACGCGGCAGCCATTGTAAGTCCACAAGACCGAAAGTGCACATGAAGTGTGCCATTTGGGACAGGGCCGAAGAAGAAGAAGACGAAGAAGAAGAAGAAGAAATTACATAAAAGACAGGAGACAAGACAGGGGAACACAGGCTGGGATCATGACAATAAGAGTCTTGTTAACATGAAATTGTGACCATTTGCAAAGACATAGTTGTTATTGTTCTCAGTATCTCAGATCATCTCAGTATTTGATGTAAATTTCAACTTATTGTCAATCAAACTAAACAATATACTTATAAGATTCCACAACTTCAACCACCTGCCCCTTAATAATGCGACTCTGAGGAACAGGGTCTAAAATCAATGAGCATTTCGAATTGATTAATTACTTTCGACTTTTCATTGACTTACTGTGTCATTTTTTTTTTTTACTTTTTATGTCATAATTTATGGTTTTCAAAAGCATGATTCTATATTCTAATATGGTGGGATGAACGATCTGGTACAATATTTTGGTCTCAAGTATAATAATAGTATTAAAATATTTGCAGACGGTTCAAATGATCCAAATACAGGAAGACGGGAGCAGCAGTATATATACCACATTTTCAGAAATCAATATTAAAAAGAACATCAGACCATTTAGCGGTTTACACTGTGGAGCTTTTAGCTATTTTAATAGCACTCACATGGATATAATGGAAAATAGTCTAACATTTGGTACAGTCGATATACATTTTGCTTTATGTATATGATATTTTCCAAATAGAATGAGAAGTTTAATTATATTATCCATTTCCAATAAACCAGAATCACAATCCATAAACAAGACCATTACATCAGTTATTGTGCTAAATTTATAAAATAACTACTGTAAAAAAGAAACCAACAAACTTGGGACCAAAATAAGTTATTATAATTACAACAAAAAAATAAGTGTACAATTGTTTCATTTTCTTCTGTACAAAAACTGCATAATGGCGAAAACCCTTCCTTAAATTTACTAATGAAATCATTACATGGATAGTATCTGTTTATTATTTTAAAGTGAGTTTCTTTGACTTTATTAGGAATTACATATTTATTTATATTGGACCACAAATTCTCAAAAACAAGGAAGTGGTAATCCTGTTTCCACTTCACCATTGCCTTAGGTGAAGAACTATTTTCTTTGATTAAAATTCTTCTGATATATATTATTAAAAAAAAATTCTCTAATGGAAAGGCCCCCAACAGTCAGACTAGGAAAATAACTTAGAATTACAGGATTATACATCTTTTCGGTTTTTTTATAAGATAAAGTCGTTCCGGGGAGATACAATGAATGAGTTTAAAGTATCCTTTAGAAGATACATTTGTCCCAACTAGCTATGAAATTAGCCTGTGCACGACAAAGAAGTCAGCCATTTTATTCCAAAAATGCTTAAAGGGGTGGTTGATTCCAATTTCACTTTTTTCATTTTAAATAGTGTGTAATGTTGCTGTTGGTGCATAACAGTATCTGCAAAGTTGCTGCGCTGAAAGTTCAATGTAAGCAGAGATATCGTCTTTTAAAAATCAGGAAGTTTAATGCCTACAAAAACGACTTGAATGGGGACTACAACGAGATACTTCCCGGGTTTTATACGTAACTAACCCATAAATTTACATCAACCCTCACTCCGGAATATGCAAAAATGGGGGCATGGCCATATTTCTGAGGCTTTGTCGAATACTGCAGCTCTTTTATAGTGGAGAGCTGTTGCCATGCCGTCGAAAGTGTGTTATTTTCATCCAGCTGGCAGGTCTTCTGTGTTCGGGCTTCCTACTGACGCTGCAGTTCGTCAACAATGGCTAAAATTTATGTTTGATTATGTTCCTGAAAATTACAATCGTAATTTAGCTCTCTGTGCTGCGCATTTTACGGAAGACAGCTTCCAGAATCTCCACGAATTCAATGCCGGATTCAACAAGAAACTGTTACTAAAACATGAATCAGTTCCAACTTTAAAACCAGAGGCAGCAGTTGTTGGGGCACAACCTGTAAGTAAGACTTAATAATTTTAAATGTATTTGCATGTATAATTTCAGACGTAATGTTTATTTTTATCAAGGACGTAAACAAATGCCAGCGCTGGCTTTGAGATGGTCCTCACTACAGAACATGAAATCCACGGGGAGGAGTCGGATCTAGATCCGACTCCTCCCACCTTACATACCTAAACCTACCCAGCTCCACCCCTTATTCAATTCAGTTCAATTCAAGTTTATTTGTATAGCGCTTTTCACAATACACATTGTCTCAAAGCAGCTTTACAGAAAGTGCATTTCAGAAATGTACAAAGAAAAATACAGTTAGTTAATCATGTATAAATTTAGGCATAACATATCGCCGGTGTTTAGTCGTCTCTTCACAGGCGTCGAGTCGTCTCTCCACAGGCTTTAGTCGTCTCTCCACAGGCGTTTAGTCGTCTCTCCACAGGTGTTGGGGCATCTGAAGTCTCCGTGAGAGGCTGGATACAAACTGGAGCTGACGAACGCTATTTACCTCGGGACTAGCGTCCCGAGATAACAGCAGAAAGACAGATGGGAAATAATTAGCATAGCTGATGTTCATAATATTAATGCATTCGAACTGATTCAGAAGTAGTATAAAAGGTAAGCATTAAGTGAATGCTTGGTTAAAGAGATGCGTCTTTAATCTAGTTTTAAACTGGGACAGCGAGTCTGAGTCTCGAACAATATCAGGAAGGCTATTCCAGAGTTTAGGAGATAAATGTGAGAACGCCCTCCCTCCTTTAGTAGACTTAGATATCCTAGGAATGACCAGAAGCCTCGAATTTTGTGATCTTAAAGAGCGCGATGGATTGTAGGGCGATAGAAGGTCTGTTAAATACACAGGAGCTAAACCATTTAGGGCTTTATAGGTCAGTAGTAATACTTTGTAATTGATACGGAACTTAATAGGTAACCAGTGTAGAGATGATAAAATTGGTGTTATATGATCATATTTTCTTGATCTAGTAAGAACTCTAGCGGCTGCATTTTGGACTAACTGTAGCTTGTTTATTGAGGATGCAGGACAACCAGCTAATAAAGCATTACAGTAATCTAGTCTCGAGGTCATGAATGCATGAACTAACTTTTCTGCATCTGAAACAGATAGCATGTTACGTAGCTTAGCAATGTTTCTAAGGTGGAAAAAGGCTGTTCTTGATATGATTTTCGAAAGTCAAGTTGCGGTCTAGCATAACACCCAGGTCTTTTACTGTAGTGGATAAAGTAACAGGACATCCTTCTAAATTAAAGTTGTATTGTAAGGGATTTTGTGGGTAGTTTTTTAGACCAATAAGTAATACCTCCCTTTTATCTGAATTTAATAGCAGGAAATTACACGTCATCCAGCATTTTATATCTTTTAGACACTCTGTCAAGTTAGATAAGTTAGTGTTTTCATCTGGTCGTGATGAGATATATAATTGAGTGTCATCAGCATAACAGTGAAAATTAATTCCATGTTTTCTTATAATATTACCAAGTGGCAGCATATATATTGAGAATAGCAGAGGGCCTAGGACAGATCCTTATCCCTAAACCCACCCCTAAACCTACCCAGCTCCACCCCTTATCCCTAAACCCACCCCTAAACCTACCCAACCCCACCCCTTAATCTGGATCCGACTCCGCCCCCCGGATCTCGTGTACTGCAATGAGGTGCTACTGCTGGCTTTAGTAGCCACTTAGTTATGCTATTTCATGTGTCTAGGACAAACGCGTACAAACATTTTGGACCTGAATTTGTAATTATGTATACTAATTTTGTATATGTAATTTCCATGTACACTTTATGACGTAATTTTTCGATTTGATCAAGAACATAAACCAATGCTAACGCTGTTTGTTTAGTAGCCAGTTAGTTCGATGCTATTTTGTGTGTATAAGACAAACGTGTATAAAGTTTTATTTTTACAATACCTTTTGTATTTCTTTGCAACAGATGTTTTCACGTTCTGTTGGCAGTACACCTAAAGAAAACGATACACTAAACTAATTTTTGTGAATAGATAAACGGTTATTCATTATATCAATAAAACAATAACTTCAAAAAACAGTATTAGTCATTTATTCAGTTATTTTAAATGTTTTATCAGTAGGCAACCGTATCTCAAAAGCTAACAAGCAGCAGTAGCATTTTCAAGTAACAGCGTATTGAAATTCTTATATAATAATAGTAAAATAGAATAGGATAAAATAGAATAGAATAGAATAGAATAGATATAATAATAAAAAAAATGCACCATTCAGAAACCATTCAGTAAGAGCCGTGTTTGGGGAGGTTCTGCTTGACTCTCTTCATTGCCGCTTTCTGGGTCTGATTCTGGCTTAAACTGATAGGGCAGTTTTGATACATTTACATTTGACCGGAGCACATGCAACTTTCGCCCGTAAAGGTAATGGGCATGAAGTTTCCGGACAACGTGCGCTACGCAGTTTAGCCAAGTACAACACGGCCCAACTAACCAATCTGAGCCCATTGCCTGTTTCTGAGCGAGTGGTTTCATATAATCAGGAAGTCAAACGGTCGTTCAAATGACACAGGAGAAAGCGGCTTACAATAAAGGTGAAATTAATGAAAAATAAGGCTTAAAAAAAAAAAAAAACACGAAGACATGTTATATTGCACCCCATAAACACAATCATGCAAAGAAAAAAAAAGCAGTAATAATACATGAATAATACAGCATTTTTTATCGTTTTTGCGGATCCGTATGAGCGGGTATTATTTTGACAATGTTTTTGTCTGTATGTTAATAACACAAAGGAAAAACATTTCAGTCTTTAGTACATTGTTGTCATGTAAACTACTCTGTAAATAAGATACCAACCCGAGTCAGAGAACCCTGCAGTTACTCTTGGAAAAAAAAGTTCTAATAAAACACATAATGCATTGTGCTCCTCCTTCGTGGCATATTTAATCATTTTGATGATTATTTTGCTGTCATGACAGAAATTAATCACACATTTAGCCACGAATTTCTCAGAGCTCATCTTTAACACAACCTCAGCATTACTGGATGCACATTGTGGTCATAAATTTTATTTAAAACATGAGTTCTTAGTTTGAAAGAAATGAGTCCCTTTTAGGAAAGTGAGTTCGAAGAAACAGATGTTGTAATTTATATGAGAAGGAGATAAATGTGAAGGAGATAAACTTGTTTAGTGAAAAGTGAGAAATAAAAAATATTTCTCAAGGAGGATACAAATTATCATTTGTGTTTGCTGCATGGCTCACCACTGTAAACATGTTCCTTTACTCTCATTAAAACTCATATAAACAGTAGACAACATCTGTAAAAACGCTTGCCAGCAAACAATCCACTCTCTCATTTCAAATAGATAAATAAAACACAAGTAGGCCTGTTATTTAGCATTTAATCATACTCATGAGATAAGATAACCTAAATAATAAATAGAGCTTTATGCTTCACATGGTTGATTGGAAAGGAAGTGTGAAATCTGGAATATGTCAATGAACTCCAGGCCAGTTCCTGCTCAGAAAGCTGCCTAAGGCACATTCCTTTAAATGGCTTCATCTGCAAAGCAACGAGCTGCGATTACCTAGGCTGTCTAAACAAAATAAAGCCACACATTCTTTGAACCCTAAATCACTGGCACTGCAGGGCACAATATAAGGCCTGTTCACACCATGACGATAACGATAAAGATAACGATATAGATGTAGTTCTAAAAATCTTTCTCAATATTAAAGGATAGCAGAGTTCACACCACAGCTATAACGATAACGACACAAAGAAACTATAGTTGGAATCACTTTCAGAGTGATTTTATCCAGCTGATGAACCATCAAAACCTGGACAGCCAATCAGAATCCATCCTGCTGTAACGAACTAGAGCGTTTAAAGCGGCAGACAAGCACACATTTAGAATAAACTGAACAATATTCGCTGGTGTGGACGCTAATATAGTTATCTTTATAGTTATCTTCATAGTTCATTCTTGGTGTGAATGGGCCTTTACACTGACAACATCACAATAATTTAAAACTGTCATGGGCCACCAACGGAGTCTTCAAGGCAGCGCTGAATGGAAGGCGCTCCCCGCCCCCTACCGCGTTTCAGCCAATCGCAACAATGGTGCTCGCATTCAACTTTGAGAACCAACGAGCGATCGATCTTGACTCCACTCAACTTGGTACGGTAAGTTGCATAGAGCAATATTCTAAGATCTGAATTCATAATGAAATTTTTATTATTAAAAAAAATGACTATGCTTTGAAATATAGCCAACACTAGCTGCTAGGGATTTTCTTTGCCGCCCGCCGGGAACGCTCAGCTATCTAGCTAACTGTAAATATATTGGCAATTGAAGATTTTGCTCCGATTGGCTGAAACGCGGTAGGGGATGGGAGCGCCTTCCATGCAGCGCTGCCTTGAAGGATCCGTTGGGGGCTTAAAACACCAATGGGCGTTCAGCTCATGCCCTAAATATGCCCTATATTTAACATTAGGGACTTTTTTGGAACAAATTTGGTTATTGCACTAAGCAGAGCCATTTACTTTCTAAGTTGTCACCTTTTATTCATCAAATGTACTTTTAATAAAGCACATTCTTTGTCTTATTGTGCATTATACTATGGAGCTTTTGAATGCTTGATTCTGATTGGTTGACGAACGTTAAAGGTGTGCAGTTATTTTCAGGGAAACGCACAGCTAAAGTAGTTCCAGGCAGGTCTAGACCGCATTACAGTTCCATATCACTTCGCCAAATGATTTCAGTTATTTCACTGGACTTTACAGCCTACAACTAGCCTGGCATGCCAGACCTACATCAAGATGTTAGGTCTGGGAACTCTCCATTGACATACCTCAATCCGAGGGGCGGGATAAACGGTTACCTTTCAAAATCCCTCTGCACGCAATAGGATAGCGCTACAACCAACCAGAGCAACGAACGGTTGTGGATGAATGAGTCCCATACGTTTTTCCACCAGCGGAGCTAATTGATATATTAAACTTTTGCCGTATCAGGTCGTCAAAACTCCGAACACATCTTCTTTTTTAAGAATGACTTAAGTGACGTTCTCTTAACTCCAAGTCCTCCAGAGTCGCGGCCAAAGCCGATTCGAAAGACCGCTGCATCTTCATTGTTTTCAAGTAGCAGGGAAATATGGAAATCACGCGGAACGTCATGAACTGTGCCGTCATTGTGTTAAGCCCGCCCGCCGACTCTATATACACGATGTGATTGGCCTGACCAGTTTTTGGTTTTTCGAGCTCAAAAGCCTAGTTGCTAGACCACACTGGCAGCGAAATAATTTTCGCTGCCGCTAGGGTGCGTCTAGATTTCTAGGCTAGCCTACAACAACAAAATGACCAAATCCTATAACGACACTGACACAAGTCAGCAACACAAGTCGCACTCTCTCTCCCACTCAAACGTGCACATACGTACAGTATAAACACATGCTTGTGTTGCCAGCGACTGCTCTGACGATTTTATCAGTAAAATAGTTTAGTAACTTAAAGGCTACATGACGTTTCTCACTTGCGAGGTGCACTGCAGATAAAAGTAGTTTCGCTAGTAGACAGTGGTTCTGAACACTACAGTATTTTTCTAAATGTCGGGAATAAGGCCAGTGTTTAATCGGCCATCTATCATCATCTCTGATGCCAGCTTTTCAGCTTCATGTGCGTCATTTTAATGACCTGCCATAACAAACACAACACAGCACCTTCCCTTCGGTAGTTAACTCACAGATAGACTTCAGATCTAATAATGTTGTTTGGCTCATCAATATGAGACAACATGTAATGTTTCATTCACCAACCTCGCTACCCACAATTGACTCTTACAGCAACAACCAAAAATCCACCCATTCTCTGGAGACTCTTATCTATAAGTAGGCCAGATGTCTTGTCTCTGTGTCAGTTGTATAATGTTCCCAGGCTCCTTTGCATGAGCAAGATAATTAATGAGAAATAGGTCAGTCATCTCTTAGCTTTTAGTCCTTATAAACCAACTAAACAATCCACCAGAAAGAGTAGTTCATGCACTCAAACTGATTACATAATAAAAGTGGAGAGGAAGTGAAACTGAGTCAGGATTGGCTTGTTGTGACATGGTGAAATGAATTCAAGTGTTTCCCACTGTACTTATTTCCTGGATCTGACGAGAACGTAGACATGGCGTCAGACTTCTCATTAAAAGAATGGTTAATGCTGCTGTCAGTGCAATATTCACTGATATCAAATAAAATTACTGCAGTAAGTCAAGCTTCTGAGTTTTGAGTCGTAGAGATTTACTGATATTGTCTGTTCAAACAGACTGAGGATTAAATGATAGATTGTAAATCCCCCTTTTGGCTGTGTCTTATTCTTATAAATAAAATAATGCCCCTTTAATTGTATTTTTCATTTGTTTTAGTAAACTGAATTTACACTAAATCCATTGTTCACCACAGAATGTGCTCCACCTCAAACCTCTCTGGAACCACAGAGCTCTATCAAACAGAATCACAGATGGAGCCGTGATGCGAAGAATCAACTTTCTGCTCCTTATTAAAGGAAAAGTTGCCCAACAATGAAAATTCTGTCATTACTCATATGGTGTTAGTTACAAAAAAAGAAAATCACATGTTGTTTTGCCACACATTGAAAGTTGTGACCACAATCTGTCCAGCTTGAAAAAAAGAACAATATAAAGATCCACAAAATCATTTATATAATACTTTTCTGTGAGGAACAGATGGTAATTCACTGCTATTCAGTCGTTATTTATGATTGCTTTGTGGAAAAGACACGTGAAGATTTAAAAAATTGTGTTCCACAGAAAATAAAAACACAAAATATTGCATGACATTACGTTGAGTTATTAAGACATAACTGACATTTTTGACAAAGTCATGCTGTAAACAGTTTGTCCTCTGTGCGGAAAATGGTCAAATGTTCACCAAGAGGAAGTGATAAATGCAGAATCATGGTTTTAAGCCCACATTGTGAACAATTGACATCAACTTTTAGCTACACTGTTTACCAATATTTTCTTTCATTTACTTTTTCAGTAATTCTTTTGACATCATCTGCATCCACAAACTCTTCATATGTTTTTTGTGATGTGAGCAAAGTTAAAATTCTTTTGTTTATATACAAAATATAAAAGCTCAACAAATCCAGATTGTGGGTTCTAAGTACTCAAATGCTTGAGATTATTATCCACTTTAACACACAGGTTTTTCTTTCATTTATTTTGAAATAAATGGCTGTACTGCCACTATGTGGTTAAGCTGCCTCGGTTGCACAAGTTTTACAGTGTGGAGGGATTCATGGTCAATTAGAGTTGTTAAGAGATATACAAATATGCATATCCTGGTGCCTCTGAGCAAATACCAACTTCTCGGGAATTAATTTGGTTTTAATATGACACACATCATCAAAATTTTGCAATATATAATAAGTTATAGATGTGGTCAATGACAAAGAATGAGGAAAATGATGAGAAGGAAATTTAGTCCTAATATTTCTTTTTGAAGGGAGAAGAAAAACATTTAGACATTTTCATCAAAAATGTATGTAGTACAGTATTTGGTCTGAATTATTGGCACCCTTGGTAAATATGAGCAGTGAAAATAAATAGGTGTTGTTTATCCTTTTGATCTTTTATTAATTTTTTTTAAATCACAAAAAATCAATTATTGCTTCACAAGCTAATTTAATCAGTTCATTGAATCAGTTCTTTGTGAGGGACAAATGAAGAGGATCATTTATTGAAAATTATTATTTATTGAAAAGGACCCTTTAAGAAAACAGTCAATAGTTGTTTCCCGGGGCATTTTGGACTCCTGCAGGTCTACCCTTTGTCACCGGTTCTGTTCATAATTTGTATGGACAGAATTTCTTGTTTTCATTGTTTACCCTTGTGTGTTTTCTGTGTCAGGAGCGTGGCAGTTGGCATTTACTTTAGAATGCTGATTGACATGCCTCTTTTAATTATTGCTTTCAGCTGTCTCTCATTTACCCAAGCTTATTTTACCTCTTGTGTTCCTGTCATAATGTTAGTTCATTTGTTGTGTTTGATGAGTTTTTTCCTCTAGTTTGGTCTCCGTTCCCTGTTATTCTGCCCAGTATTTTGTTTCTCTACCAATCTGGATCACAGACTGTGTTGCAGTGCCTTCCCGCTCGCAGATACTGAACTGTGGATTTCTTCACTGTAACCTGTTGCTCATGGATTCATCATGGACTGTCCATTCCCGCTCGCAGAAACTGAACTGTTTCTCAGTTGTTAATTTTCTTTTGCCTCCATGAGTTTGTTCAATAAATATTTTGTTCTCTGCATCTTTGGGTCCTTCATAATTTTCCTAACAGAATGAACTGGTCAGTATAAAAAATGGAACCACCAGAGTTAAGTTATTCATGAGGCTCTTCAAAAACAAGGTGAAGTGATTGGACATCAACAGACTCAGCTCATTCAGACTTTCCATGCTCTCAAAAAAAAATGTCTGAACAGATAGCCGAATTAATTGGACAATTACATCGTCTCACCGTCTGTCCAGATCCTACTAACATAACATACAATCCTACTAACATAACTCAGGTGTCATCAGTTGCTCCCACAGCCAGCCCCCCGACTCCTCAACTCAGCAGAGTCTCTGAACCTTGTCTTAATCCTCCGGAAGTTTATTTAGGAGAGCCTACGACTTGTAGTTCATTCCTGTCCCAGTGCTCACTTTATATGACATTGCAACCATCTGCATCTCCTAATGATGAGTCAAAGGTTGCTTCTGTTATCTTCCTTCTATCCAGTCGGGCTTGTGAGTTGGGTACTTATGAACCTGGAGCTTCATAAGGTTTTTGACAGAGGTGCAACGGGTGCTGCAGCGGTCATTGAACTGTCTGAGCTACGGCAAGGCAGTTCGCCAGTATCAGACTATTCTATTGAATTTTGCTCCCCGAGAGCCTCCTGTGGGTGGAACGAAAAGGCACTTTGGGATCGCTTTTTGTGTGGGCTCCCAGAAGAGGTGAAAGATGAGATTTGTGATATGGATCTCCCCAAGCTGTTGGATGGATTGGTCAATTTGGCTATTAGAGTAGATAAGCATATCACTACTCTGAAAAGCAGTCAACGGGTAGATCCTCTTTTACGCCATCTTCATCCTTAAAGGCCCTTGTATCTTCTCCTGAACCAGAGAGCATGGTTATCTGTCCAGGAATGGCACATAAACCTTGTGAACAGGTTATGTTTGTATTGTGGCAAGCCAGGTCATGAACATCAACACCTGTCCAGTAAATCCAATGCTCATCAATTGAAGAGAGAGGTCTCTGGTGGGCATGTCCATCAAAAAATCGGCACCTAGACTCTTTTTCCTGCTTGTCAGTCATTTAATGTTGAGATTCGGCCCTTTCCAGCCCTGATACATTCTGAGCTAGTTGCTGATTAGAAGATTCCCACCACCAGACTTAAGGAATCTATCCTAACTAGTACACTCTGTGATACTATGTTGACTACCAGCACCCATTCTATGGCTCCAGTGTTACTTACTTACTTACTTACTTACTTAAAATATGAGTGCTTCAATTGTGGCATTCACTGAAACATGGCTGAATAAGAATGATTATGATAAACTGATGTTTAAAAAAAAAGTGCACTAATGCTAAATGATTGTCATAAAAGAGACATTGAACTTGTGGCCGTATCTCTACGCCCTTTATATCTTTGTATATCTTTCTAGGGAATTTCCACAAAGGGTTTTTTATTATTATTATTTTGGTTTATTTTTATCCTAGAGCAATGCAACCTCAGCAATTAGAGCATATTCTGAACGCCTTAGATACACTGGAATTAATATTTCCTGAATTTATTCTGTATGATTTCAACCACTGCTCGGCAGAAAAACTTTTTGATGAATATTTTTGTTTTTTATCAGTATGTCACATGCACCACTAGGGAAATTATTGGACAAATGCTATGTCTCAATTCCAGGTGCAAATTTATCTATCGCTTTCCCCCGACTTGGTTCTGCAGATCACAATATGGTATTGTTTGCACCAGCATATTTACCGGTTATAAAGAGGACAGAGAAGGTTGATAAACTTTTTAAACAGTGAACTAATTACATCATTGATAGGCTACAAGGATGCTTTGAAACTACTAATTAGAATACGCTCATAACTTCATCTATCAATATCAATTAGCAAGTGGACACAGTGAAATTGTATATCTCCTTCTGTGTAGATACTATTATTCCTAGCAAAAGGGTTACCATCTTTCCCAACAACAAGCCCTGGGTGACTATAAGGAACTCAAGGAAATTTTAAATAAGTAAAAGAGAGTCTTCTACAAAAAAAAAAAAGGAGTTCAACAGAGAGGTTAAGAATGCTATTAAAACTTCTAAACTGAAATACAAGAACAAGATTGAGCAAACATTTACTCAGGGGAACCTCCATAAAGCCTCCATACAGCAATTAATATTGCTCCCACTGCTTGTAAACACAAATCATTTCTACAGTCATTTCTGCCCTCTCCAAAAAAAGGTGAGCTCTTAAAGGGTCACTTCACCCATTTGCATTAAGGTTTGTATTGTTAGAAACCCAGTCATATATTATAATGATGGTGGAATTTTGCTTGTTTTTTTTATGAGATGGGAGAAAAAAGGATTTAAGTGTTTTACTTCCGTCCTATCGTGACGTAAATATCGTCATTTTGCGTCACGATAGGACGGAAGATAAATTATATTGAAAAGTGTATAGACTACAAACATTAGCTCATTATTATTCAAGGGTGTGGGACCCACTCACCCTACAGGCCTATTACAGATCAGTGGGTGGGACTTCACTTGCAGAAACCGAAATCAATATCCACCATCTTGTTTTTGGAAGCTAAGCTAACAAGCGCTGTGGAGATAGGAAGTATGACAATGACTGAAGAAACTATACATGATATGGAAGAAGAGGATTTTGAAAGTCTGCTGCTCGAATCCGATGTTCGTGGCTATCTTTACGAGCCGCAATATAGTGAAGAGCAGCTGAGGCTGATGGAGGAACAGGAGGCGGCTGCCTGTCGCGGTCGAGGAGCCCGGACTGGCTCGAGCTGAGGCGGACTGCTGTGCCTGTGCTCTCGCTGTGCGCTACGGACACAGATAGAGTCCGTCTGCTGCAGAGAATTTCAACGAAGGGACGTTTGTGTTGTGATGTGAACCACCATAGTTTCGCCTGACTGAACATCCAGGTATCATGCAGTAATACACCATATTCAGAAAGAAATACAAACGAGGAGTAATTCACTAATGAATTTGCCAATGTAACTTAACGTTAACGGGGTTTGTTGTTGTGGGAAGAAGGAGGCTGGAATCGGCGAACATTTAAACATTTTAATAGTAAAATGAACAAATACACAACGAAAGTATAAGCCAACAGCCCCTCATTGAAGACTGAAGTCCACACACAACATAAAATCAGGCCTGTTCCTCTCTCGATCTGCCGTTTATGCTTCCGCTCCTCTGTGAGAGATACGAGACCGGTCGGTGCGTCTCTTTACTTTCATTATCACTTACTAGAAATTTTGCGTGAAATGAATTTCAAACTCTGGTGGCAGCTAACGTTAGCCTTGTTGACGAAAGAATGATTTCTTTGATGTGCGCGCAGTTCCGGATTAGTGGGTGTGGCTTGCGGAGCTGTGCAATGTGGTGCATTGTGGGTGTTGTAGTCTTTCATACAAATGCACCCTTCGGTTATTTTCTGTCTTTTCTCGGCCAAGAGGGCAACAAATTCAAAAATTATTTTACATTTCGACTACATATATGATCCACTTTCAATAAAGATTCATGTTGAAATGGGTGAAATGCTCCTTTAAGAAGACCAAAGCTTATACTGCATCTGGGCCTGATAATATGTGGCCGAGTTTTAAAACACTCTGCAGAGCATTGGGTGTCTGGGTCTGTTTCAGAACTCTTTGACCAGTGTTGTAGTCCCTGTGGAACAATTCCATAGTTACTTCGACTCGGCAGTAATATCACTCCTGAATGACCTAATACCTGTGAACTTACATGGTAACTACATGTGTACATAGTATGTAACTACAGTGCAAGTACACATTGGTACATAGTATCTACAGCTGTAATATTATGTGTAACTACACATATGTAACAACCAACGGAATGGTATGTGCTTCAGGAAGTACATGTGTAACAGGAATTATGTAACTACATTTTGTAACAACAATATGTATTTACACAAGTTGTTCCACCACATGTGTTTTTAGGAGGTTTTTGAAGGAGAGAATGGTGGATGCTTGATGGATGTCTTGAGGAAGAGCATTTCACAACCTGGGAGCCATAACGCTAAAATACCTGGCTCCCATGGTTAGCAAACTATAGAAACTGACTGAATATGGCACATCCCTACCTAAGATATTTATCACCAGCCACCGTTGGTCAGGTGACAACTGGTTTGTCAGGGGATTTTTTTTACAGAAGGAGCCTGAAAGAACTGTGACAGAGGGAGCAACTTTCATTTTCCATTTATGACCATGTTCCTCCTGCAGAGTGACGTACAAATGAATGCAAGCTATGTGATAAAGAAAACTGTTATTGTAAACAAGGTAACTACTTATTAAATTACTAAAGTAATGACTTATTCCAAGAATTGTTCAAGCTCATATCCAGGCGTCAAAGCCTCTGGACCTGCTGGTGTTCATTAATGTTTAATCTTTGACGTCATTAATTAAAAGGTATTATTTAAAAAAATATATTGTTTGAAGCAGTCGCTTCTGAGGACTTCAGACTAAAAACTACAGACTAAAAAAGATTCTGAACAAATGATTTTAAAGGAACACTATTCACTGTCTTCCCTACATTTAGATAGGTGGGCAAATGCATTTTTGTCTCAGTGCATGCATTGTCTTAGTCTGGCAGTGCAGCTGCTAGCTTAGCTTAGCATAATGAATGGAATCCTTTGTTGCCAGATAGCATGTTGGGAGTAAAAGTGATAAAAAAAAACGAATTACTTCTTGTGGCCTGCTTATAATAGCAACGCAGATTAACACTAGGCGATTTCCTAGCCAGATATTGACTTTATTGGGGGGAAGCACATGCGAAGCACTGCGACTTGGGCACAGAGATATCACGCAACACCTGAAATAAATCTTGCCACAAAGAACCGGCAAAAGTAATGATTATGCATGAAACATTTGAATTGTCTATTAATAAACTGTTTTCTATGCCAGTGGCTGCAAAGATAAAGTTGACGATGCAGACTCGCCATCTTCGCAGTGAACGCGCATATAGAGAGAAATGCACACCTCATATGAATTAAGCGAGTAACCAATTTCTTTTATTTTTTATTTTTTTTTGTTTAAAAGTAGACATTTCAAGCTTTCTATATCTATATCTATATATCTATATATCTATATATATCTTATATATATATATATATATATATATATTATATAATATATATATATATATATATATATATATATATATATATATATACTTCTCAGGTCTGTAAGGCAAGTATCTTCTACGCTGAGTTTTGGTTCATTTATGAGACGCGCTCTAGTTCAAGTGCCGGTGCCTCTGTGTCCTGATTATATTGTCTACTATATTTGCTTCTTTTTTATTAATTCAGGCAATTTGTTGATGAAACTTTGGTCGTAAAAGAACTCCAAGGGTTAATACTTGTCTTCTAAAGCAAAATGGTATGTTAGTGAGAATAAAAAGATTAAATTTGCCAAGATATGTTGCTATAATTTGACTATAGATAAGAGAATAACATCCAATGAGGTGGCACATAACATGAATAATTATGAGTCTTGTTGGTTCTTGCATTTCGCGTGCCTATTGTCACATCTGGGTTGTGCCATGAACGATTCAGTCACAAGAACGAAAGAGCCAATGAGATTCAAAGTAATCAAAGTGGAGCTGATGTGGTAGCATGTTGAATGTTCTTTAGTCATCAGTAATGTTGACATTCAAACACATTACAAAGCTTGGAAGAGCCAGGATATTATTATATACATCTCAGATTGTGTTCAACTAAATAAACTAAGTCATACATTTAGGTTGGCTTGTTGGTGAGTAAATTATGGGGTAATTTTAAGTCTATTTGATGACTTATGTTAATTGGTGAAAAGCCCTCAAAAGGTGAAATGTTTGTTTGACTGGAACCCAAAGGTCCTACAAAACCATAGTGTTTAACGGCTCTCCTGATCCCCTCAAGGCTGAAAGTGTCAGCATTATAATGCACAACATGAACATTATAAGAGAGGCAGACATTGACATAACACAGGCTGTAGAATGCCTGTTTGCAGTCTATTTTATTTTCAATGTGCAATACCTGGTTGACATTAAGCACACACAAGGCTGCAAGAGGAAGGGGATACTATTTTGATTAAATAACATGAGGGCACATGAATAACAATAATAAAAAAGATGTGTACTGATAATTTATTTATTTATTTATAATAAATTGCCCTGTAATATTCCATAAAAATGAGAATTGTGAATATTAATTTCATGGTCACTTTAACCCTTTCATGAATTATGATAACCACAGTCAGGATTTTTTTTGTCCTATGTGTTTTTATTGTATAGGGCATGAAAAACAAGATTTAAAACTTTTTTACACTTATTTTTCAAAGATATTTTCATCTTGAGTGGACAGCATGCCATTTGAGTTCCTTAGCCACATGTTTAAAGTGAAGAGATACTGTATTAAACATAATACTAGCAATAGTATTTAACAAACCAATCAATACAATTATATAAAATCATGTGAAAACTATCATAAATATCATAAAAAAAATTTAAATGTGAAATATTGCAGAGGCAATTTAACTTAGTTGAACTTTGCGTATCTTTGATATCAGAACATGATGGCAATTACATGAGAGATCTCTACAGCCTGTCAAGGTACAACTGTGGAAACCACTCAGATGCTCCCTGCAGAGTGTCAATTTACCCTTATTAGCTGATAATTCTGATATGTTCAAGATGGACACATTTCTAACATAGCTAGAAAATCATAGCGATCAGGTGTTTTTCAATCTCATCTGAAATTAACAGTGTTGCTGAAAATAACGCATAAATAACATACATAACACAATCAGATTACTTTGTTTGATGTTATGAGTAAAGTAATGCGTTACAAGTAAAGTGCATTACGTAATCATTAATGTTTGAGTAAAGTAATGTAGCCTATACAAGTAACAGGCATTACATAATCAGATTACTTTTTGATCTAATGAGTAAAGTAATGCATTACAAGCAACATGCATTACGTAATTAGATTAGTTTTTGATCTAACAAGTAATGTATCGTACATTACGTAATCAGATTACTTTTGATGTCACGAGTAAAGTAATGCATTAAAAGTAATGTGCATTACGTAATCAGATTACTTTGATGTAATGAGTAAAGTAATGCATTACAAGACACATACATATAATAATCACATTACTTTTTTTATGTCAATGCAAATTACATTCTAATAACACATACATTTACAAAAAAAAAATGCTTATTCATTTTTTGAATAAGCATTATTCAAAAATGCTTTTGAATAGCTGTCCACTGTAGTGACCTCTATACGCATGAAAGGTTAAGGCCAATTCACACCACCACACAGTCAAACACCAACAAAGTTGGCTGTTGGATTTATCATTTTATGAAAAATAACTGTCATGTTCACACTGCCCACAACAGACACTGACAAATAAGGTCAGTGGGGTGCAAAAAAAAACAACAACCAACACCAACAGACGGCGATAATAGACGCTGACAAAAACAACAACAACAAACGTGTTTGTTTGCGTTTTTCCGTGCGCGAGCGCGCTGTTCGTCCAATAGGGGGCGGTAATGCGCGTCACATGCTTTTACCAACCGCTGATATTAGCACGAAGAAGAAGTTACAGAGCGGAGCGGCAGTGAAACATGGCGGATACCAGGGAGAAAGGTTTACAAGACTACAGGAAAAAATTACTGGAGCATAAAGAGATTGACGGACGCCTTAAAGAGTGTGAGTGAGATATCTCTCTGTCCACGTTAGAGTGTTATTTACCAGTTTGACAGCGTCTCCGGCTGTTGTTTGTTGTATTTCGACAGTCTGTGCTGTAAGTCGCTTTGTCATGCAGTGCTGAAATGAATTAGCGGCTAATGGTAACAGCTAAGATTGCCGACAGATATCATTCACATTATTCAATGAATGTACACAGCATGTTTTTAAGCGTTCTTTCTAATATTTAATAACCCGTACAATGAAAAATAGTAATTTCTCTGTCAGTTATTCTCCAATGGACATGCACCAATGGACGTTTAGCATCTCTGATACATGAAGCAGCTGAAACTTCTATCACATGATTGTACATGTAAATAAACCCTTTATATCGCTTAATTTTCAGTGAGAGAGCAGCTGAAGGAACTCACTAAACAGTATGAGAAGTCTGAGAATGATCTGAAAGCTTTACAGAGTGTGGGCAGGTAAGGTCGAAGCTAAATGTGCTGCATTGTTTTATTATTCCAAATGAAATGAGCCGGAGATCTGCTTTTCTGATGGTCTGATCAATTCATTGTCTTTGTAGATTGTTGGTGAGGTGCTAAAACAACTGACCGAGGAGAAATGTAAGTCCAGAACACTTTATTCTGGTGTGACAGTTGATAGTCAGTCTAATGTTGCTCTGTTCCTTAATTTCCTCTTCTTTTGCAGTTATTGTCAAAGCAACCAATGGCCCACGCTATGTTGTTGGATGTCGCAGACAGGTGAAGTATGATTGTACTTATTTAAGCTGTACTTTATTATTAAGCCTGACATGAATGAACAAAACCTTTTTTATTTATTTAAATGGAACAGTATTGAACCTTGGTGTGTGTATATACCTATTAAGCCCACCAAAATCTAAGTCTAGTTTTTTTTCATAGATATTGAAATGGTTTATAAGAAAAAAAATGCAAGATTTATCTCACACTTGAAATTAGTTGATGTACATTATAAAATATACAATTAAGATATTTTAGGAATAAAGTCAGAAGTCTGGCATGGGCTTAATTGGGTACTTTGGCACCATTTAAGCCTACATGTGTTCCACATAAGCCCACATCATCATTGATTCACAAAATATAAAAATGTATTGATTTTAAAGAAGTAAAACATCAATGTATTTATTCAGTGACAGGGAAGTATTAAACACATTCATTTTGCTAGTGTTTGATTAGAGCCCTGGGTGGGATGGGTTGGTGTTAGTGACCGGTGGTCTGGAGCCTTAAAGGGTACCTATTATGGCATTTAAAATGTTCCTAATATTGTTCTGGGAGTCCCCAACAACAGTTTTACATGCATGCAATGACAAAAAACACTTTTGTTGTCTTATAATATGCATTTATTTTTACCTGATTTGCTCAGCGATTCCCTAATTATTCGTTTGACGACTCATTTTTCAAACCCCGCCTTTGCGTGACACTAATCTGTGGTGATTGGTCAGATGACCCAGTCAGTTATTTTTCGCGTTAACCCAAAGCTTAAACATATTGATAAAGCACTGCAGTACTACAATACGCTCTATTCTTTATGACAACTCCAATAACAACGACAAACATTTTACATATTTCAAAAAACACACACACACAGCTTGGAGACCTAAGCGCTGAGCGGAACTGATACACACACACACACAGCTTGGAGACCTAAGCTGCGTTGAGAGTAACTGACACACACACACACACACAACACACACAAAACACACACACACACACACACACACACACACAACACACACACCATTATTGAGCATGCTACAAAACCCTTAAAAGCAACAATTATTAACAGTACTTACAGGTTGTGATTCGGAGGAGGAAGCTGATCCAAATAAACTTGGTACTGAACGTTCCTTCAGTATCAGGCGACTCGCGAATGCGAATCCACACTTGAAAGCATTTATGTTTGTAAAGGAATCCTCATTAAAATAACGCGAACACAGCTCAAGGTGGCTATACCTGTGTGGTATAGTTGTAAATATAAACTCTAGCCAGATTCTTCACATGCTTGTCCCTGGGCAGTGAAAAAAAAGTTCGCTTTTGATTCGCACTTCAGAACAGCGTCTCGTCGACATGTTGTTTTCACTGTTTTCTGGCGCCGCAATGAGTGGGCGTGTCTTATTCAAATAACTTTTACAAGTGACGTATGAAAGACTTTTGAGAGACAATAACTTTGTATACGGTGAACTTTCATATTTAAAACTTTGCAGGATGTTTTCGTTCACTTAGATCTATGTTACACACTACATGAAAGGTCATTTTCAAAATTCCATGATAGGTACCCGTTAAAGGAGTAGTTCACTTTTAAAATGAAAATTCTGTCATCATATACTCACCCTCATGTTGTTTCAAACCTGTATGAATTTCTTTCTTCTGCTGAACAGAAAGGAAGATATTTAGAAGAATGTCAGTAACCAGGCAGTATGAGCATAGTATATTTTTTTCCTACTATGGAAGTCAATGGGAAACAGAAACTGCCTGGTTACTGACATTCTTCTAAATATCTTCCTTTCTGTTCAGCAGAAGAAAGAAATTCATACAGGTTTGAAACAACATGAGGGTGAGTATATGATGACAGAATTTTCATTTTAAAAGTGAACTACTCCTTTAAGTCGGCTTAGACTGGAGTTGTAGCTGGAGTCAAGCTGGAAGTTTGCCCGGGAGTATCTCGGGATGGAAGCCGAGTTTGGGCTCCAGACACTGGGGTTAGGCCCCCCAGACCGGGAGGTTTATCAAAGTTTGCAATTAGAGGGATTCCTCATTGAAACGCTTAACTTATATTAGCTTTTACTTGGATGTATCAGGATTTTATGGCTCATATAGTATGTATAGGGGTATAGAAAATGGGAATCTACATCATTGTGCATGGCATTCTGGTAGCCATATTTTAGGAACCATTGCTCAGAAGCATACAATGAGGATAACTACAAATCACCAGAGAAAGACAACTGTACTATGTTAATACTTTTTATGAACCGCTTACACTTGCACAATATAAACTGACTAATATTTGAATCTCTTGCGTACATTCGAGTACTCAGTCGTACAGCCAAGACACTGCCCATAATCATCACATTTCATACAGAAATCTTATGGCTGCCACACACAAGACCAAATACATTTTTCTAATCTCTTTAATCACATGGCATTCTCTAATGCACCTGTAATGCATAGTAAATATATAAATACAAATTATAAAGCCAATAACTACTATGCTATTGCAGTTCATAAGACAGCAAGCGTTCACCATTATAATATTTTAACTGTATAGTATACATTTTAAAAGCTACCTCCACTATAACTCATGTCTCTTCTTGTCTGTGTCCTAAAGTCCCAGACTGCATTGTGTGGCTGACTTCACATTCCCGTTCTCTAAATGAAGTTTACACTCGAGGAGGAAAAAACTCCCCAGTCCCAAAAATATGCAATTTGCTGCAGTATACAGTATAGCAGACTACTCACATAGTTGTCAATCTATATCTCCCAATAGAATGTATTAGGAAAGAGGATTTTTAAATGCTTATATTAATGATAAAAGCTCATGTCCTTTATCTTATCTGGTCATATGTTGTTTTAGCTGGACAAAAGCAAGCTTAAACCAGGCACTAGAGTGGCTCTGGACATGACGACTCTCACTATCATGAGGTAAGAGGTTCAGTCTCTCTGCTTGAGCTCTTAGCTGTGCTAGTCTAGGTTCATTTGTCTATATAAAATAGTTTATTTAATATTCAGCTGGTACGTTTTACCAGAACCCTGTTTTCTAAACTTTTTATTTTTATTTTTTAAAGGTATTTGCCTCGGGAGGTGGATCCTCTAGTGTACAACATGTCCCATGAAGATCCTGGCAGCGTTTCTTACTCCGAGATCGGTGGATTGTCCGAGCAGATCCGTGAGCTGAGAGAGGTCAGAAAGACACTGATATTGTGATATATCAATGGCATCTGATGAAATGTTCACCAAGGCTGCATTTATTTGATCAACAATACAGTAAAAACAGTGGTATTGTGAAATATTAGTACATTTTAAAAGAACGGTTTCTATTTTATATAATTTTTTTTATGTAATTTATTCCTGTGATGGAAAAGCTGAATTTTCAGCATCATTATTTTAGTCTTCAGTGTCTCATTCTCCTTCAGAAATCATTCAAATAATATTATCTGCTGCTCTAGAAACATTACTATTATTATAATAGTTGTGATGTTTCAATGGACATCACAAAAAATATATATTTTTATTTCATACTATGTTATATATAGTCTTTGAGTAGAGTTCAAAAGAACAATTATTTGAGTTAATTTCTTTTTCCTAAAATATCCACCGTCACTTTTGATCCTTGCTGAACAAAAGTATTAATTTCTTTAAAAACAAAACCAAACATTTGAACTTCTATCTTTTTGCTGATATCGAGTGCAAATCGGCTCATTAGGGGTTTAAATCATATCAAATAATTTTGTTAGACCATTTTCGTATGCATCAAAATCAGGTATAAATCTGATACCCAGTCATCTGACCTGAGTTTAAACACTCGTATGTCTGAATGTAAAAGTGTTTAAAGGCTGGATCTGTGCATTGCAGCATAACTGCAGCTTTGGACTATACTGAACTTGTTGGACGGTTTTAATAATGGATTCTCTGTTGTAGGTAATTGAGCTTCCTCTGACCAATCCTGAGCTGTTCCAGAGGGTGGGCATCATCCCTCCCAAGGGCTGCCTCCTGTACGGGCCTCCAGGTCAGTCACCCTGTTATGGTTTGGTGCACATTTACTTGTTATTGAGATGTGCAAATATGAAACAAATGTGTTTTTTCACAAGAATATATCTTTTTTTTATATATAAGGCACTGGAAAGACCCTTCTTGCCAGAGCTGTGGCCAGTCAGCTGGACTGCAACTTCCTGAAGGTATGTTAGATGCAGTAAATGAACTATCTAGCTGGAGTTTAAATTGACACAAGTCAACTGTTATGGTTAAGGTCATAGTGTTGAATAAAACATGTTGTTTATCAGGTCGTGTCCAGCTCCATTGTTGACAAGTACATTGGTGAGAGCGCCAGACTAATCAGAGAGATGTTCAACTATGCCAGAGACCATCAGCCCTGCATTATCTTCATGGATGAGATCGACGCTATTGGTAATGCTCTTCTCCACATCGTATTCAAGCCATGGGAATTGTGCAGTTGTTCTGAATTTATATTAACACACTCTTTGTTTTTTTGAAGGTGGACGTCGGTTTTCTGAAGGAACGTCTGCAGATAGAGAGATCCAAAGGACACTTATGGAGGTTTCAAAATTTGTCAATTGAATTTTTTTTCTTTATTTAATAAACCTTTATCTTGTGTATTAATGCCTAATTTAATTGAAAATGTACATGATAAAAACCACGTTAATCACATGATTAAATGTTTCTGTCTCTATATCAGCTGTTGAATCAGATGGATGGATTTGATACTCTGCATAGAGTTAAGATGATCATGGCCACTAACCGGCCAGACACTTTAGACCCTGCGCTACTGCGTCCTGGCCGACTGGACAGAAAGATCCGTACGTTTGTGTTTCAGTGTCCTCCCTCTTTACACATTAAGTGACTGTACTTGGAAACTTTAACTTTTCTTTCCCCACCGTACAGACATTGAGTTGCCCAATGAACAGGCTCGACTGGACATCCTGAAGATCCACTCTGGGCCCATCACTAAGCATGGAGATATAGGTGCGCCTCCATGACTTTCCGGTCTCTTTTTTTTTTTTTTACAGCTGTGACTTTTTCTTGGGAGTATTTCCTTTTCCTCTCTCATCACATTTACTTTTGTCTCCAGATTATGAAGCCATTGTCAAGCTTTCAGACGGTTTCAATGGAGCAGATCTGAGGAATGTTTGCACTGAAGCTGGTAGGAAATGTCACATTGAAAAAGTGCAAATCAAGGAGTTTGTTTTAAAGAAACATTAACTATATTTGCCATGATCTAGCATGTATATACAAACTAAGACAAAATCCAGTCATATTAGGGAACAGGAACGATCAGTTAATTAAAAAAAAAAAAAAAAGAAAGAAAAGTGCACCATGCTTATATAATTAGAGCTGCATTGAACAATTATTTTGCTAGTTGTTTTTGTAGTTTACACGGAGACGATAATGGTATCATATTCAAAAACTTCTACTTTGAAATCTGTTTGTAGGCTCACAAAACGCTGTTGTTGTGTAAATGAATGGCCAAAATGCATACTTTTTCTGTTTTATTAGTTTGTTTAAACGCCTCATTTTCAGTTTTGGTATTTTAAAATGTTTTTCTACATCCTGCCCAATATTGCCCTCCAAACAATAGGTCTTTTCACCGCTTAACCCAGGGTTATCGTCATTCTAAACCACACTTTTAACCGTTGTTATTTAGTAGCGGGTTTGCGTCGCTTTTTACCCGGGGTTCTGGAAAATGTCAAATAGTGACCGAAAATGTGACTTCTAAAGAGGAGGAGTCAGTTTCATTCTTACCTGCAAACTTGTTGCTTTTCGGCGAAAATCGCAGTTTTCTTGGTCAATTGGGTCATTTACGTGAATCACGCAGACCGAGAGTTTTTTTGGGGGGGGTATGCTGCCCGCCCTTCATCTGCATGTCATGCAGGCTAGAATTGAGAAACATTATTGGATAATTCTTATAGTTGACATTTCTCTGGGCCAATCGGGATCTTAGCACTTTTTCTCTTGGCCAATCGAAATCTTAGCACTTGCGTCAGAATCTTGAAGCTCACAGCCTCAACCACGCGAGTCTGATGGAAACTCATAACGTGTAGGAATCTTATGTGAAATTCGAGGTAAGTCAAGCTTTTTGGAGCAAAAACAAAAGCTATTTGTTTGCTTGATTCAATTAACGTTAGTTACCTCTTTTTATGTGATATCATTTACAATAATATTGTATTGTCTAGGGGTGGAACGGTACATGTGAGTTATTCGTATTGAACCGAAACTGTACGGGCGTCATGGTTCGGTGCACGAATTTGCACAGAGAATACACGGAATAAAAATAAATAAAACTCCAGATAGCGATAAATTTCGCTCTATTCACGTTTGGTGTGAACACAGCATAATGAACAGATGTCAAGATTGCATTGCGCGCGCGGCTGTGTGTGTGAGAGAGAGTCAGGCGCGTGTGTGTGTGTGTGTGTGTGTGTGTGTGTGTGTGTGAGAGAGAGTTAGGCGCGCGGGCGCGATCGAACACAGGAAACAAAAACATACTCCATCATCGTTCAAACTGCAAAGTGTTTACTTATTTGTGTACACTCGCAATCAAATACAACATTGTGCTTTTGTCACACTCTAAACTCTTGTCAAACTGTAACCTGCTACAACTGTCATCCAACCACACACACAACCACACACAAACAAAACACACACACAACACAGTTTTAAAAGCAAAACATATTTATCCAACCCCATTTCAAAAGTCTGTGGGTTCTATCTTTTGGAGATTCATCATATCGCATTGGTTTTCATTTCTTGTCCTCAGAGCACTAATCTGTTTATTTTTAAGTTACACATTCTACATTGCTTAAAAAAGAAAATCAAATGTGTTTTTAATGGTAGTATTATTTTATATGGAAATCAATTATTTATAATTCAGATGAGAATAAAGTTAGGGTTAATTAAAATTAAGGAAAACAAATATATTGATCTGAAATATAGCAAATTAATTTTAAATTCATTCAGGTACAATTACCAAACATATCTCAAGGTCTTTTTTATTAATTTTTATTAATAAACTAATTGTATAAAACTTTTGTCAGTGCACTACAAATAAACTGGTTCTAAGCCTTTATTAATAAAACTCATTTAAAAGATACAAGGATTAAGACAATGATAAAAATGCTATCAATATTTTTGTTTTGCTTTTCACTCCATTGTAGCGAAATCGTACCGAACCGTGATGTCTGAACCAAGGTATGACTTCTGTGTACCGTTCCACCCCTAGTATTGTCGTCATACCTATAAATTATGTTAAGCTATGCTAAAAGTGGTATGAATGGTTTCCAAAATGGTAAAAAACTATTGTTTTACTCGAGGGGAGGTGGAAAATGAGCTTAATTCCCCAAATGGTGGAATATCCCTGTAACGTTAGCTAGGCTTTTCGTTAGTCGGGTATCCAATCATCCATTCAACCCCCCCAACCCCTTCTTGACTTTCTAACATTTACAGAGAAACTGTCCAATGCAAGTTGCGCTGGGGAAAATGACAGGGCAAGTTGCACCTGATAGGGCAAGCAGTGTTAAATACTAACGAGTTAGTTTGAAGCGCTTTAAAATCATTCTTATGCTAATGACAACTTGGGTCATGCACTTCTGCAGCAGTCCTCCAATATTTTGTTTTTTTTAGGGTTTATTTTAGGTTTTTTGTCCATAGAAATGTGGACACAAAAACAATTAAACTATTTTGAATTAAATGTTGCATGTCAACTTTTGTTTTTTAACAGCTGTTAGTGGAGTTTTTTTTTTTTTTGGGATTTAATGTAATGCTGACCTCCTCCTCCTCTTTGTCCCACAGGTATGTTTGCCATTCGTGCCGACCATGATTATGTGACTCAGGAGGATTTCATGAAAGCTGTGAGGAAGGTGGCAGACTCCAAGAAGCTGGAGTCCAAACTGGACTACAAACCTGTATAAAACCACATTTTTTTTGTGCAAAGTATAAACGTGAGGGGTTAGTCAGATATCAGCACTGTCCATGGACAAAACACTTTTTTGTTAAAGTTACTGCAATAGATTTTGTGTCAACATTTGAAAACATTTCCATTGCTACCATCAAGTGACTTCAGTTGTTCAGTTAATGGATTGTTTAACCCCAATTTAATACAAATCTTTACCTGTTAGCCGAGTATGTAGACCTGAAAAATGATACGGCTCTTTATAATTCTGTGTGATCAGTTATATAAAATGTGTGCCTGGCCTGCTTCCTTCCTCTTCATTAAAGTCAATGATAAAAGAAAGAAATAATAAAATATACTCCCATGGTTTTTCTACAGTATCGCTGTACCTCAAATCTCCACAAGAAAACTCCACAATGAGTCATTCTGAATCATGTATTTGTTAGTTCAACCAATATATTGAAAAAATAATAAATATCCTATTCAACTTAAAATTTCTATATTACACACATTTTACAAGCACATTCAAAAGCCTAAAATTGAAATAATTCTAGAAGTGTCCATATGTGGGGGTTAAAGGTCAGCTGCCTGCATCTCTTAACCTTGAAGATGCTATAATGTTTCCTTTTCAGGTTTAGCCTTTCCAGCAAAGACTTGCCTTTAATACTGGCTTTAAATAGGTTTAGTCTTCCATTAAGTCCTCCTCTTCAATATCATGAGCTGGTGGGTTTGACAGCGCAAATGATTCAAGGACAAAAGCTCTGCAGATCGGACAGTGCTGGAAGCGGCACACGCAGCCGTCGCATACACATGCGTGTCGGCATGGCAGAAGCACTCTGTTTGTCGGTGCATTTTGACACACCACACAGTCCTTGCCTTGAGTATCAGGCCACTCCCCCTCTGAGTCAGACTCCTCCCCTTCTTCACATGGCGTTTCAGGTTGCGGCTCAGCGTCTTGAGTGCTAGTCGAAGGCTCTGTGGATCCAGACAAGATCCGGTTGTCTGCTGACATGAAGAGAGGCTGTAAAGAGTTTTAAGCACACGAGACAAAATTAATGCTAAATTAATTAACGGCACTGTTCAATTTTGCTTTAGGGACGCTAGGTGATGAAGGTTAAATGTAATCAAAATGAGCATACAAAAAAATGACTACGCCAAGAATAAAAGACAAAATGTTTTAAATAGATTTTGATACCTTCAGATCGTAAAAGTTTCCATGGCGTGAGAAGATACTGGAACAAGATTCTGGCAGAGAGTCTGTATTTGACATCAGGAACATGGAGGACTGTCACACTGGCCACCTAGAAAACAACAGAGAATAACAGACTTCACCTGTTCCCATCAAACAAATCTGATAATGAAAGACTCTCAGCTGCTTACGATGTTGTAGTTGTCCCTGGTTTCCATATTGGCCAGTGTCAGCACAGCTACCAAGGGGTATCGGTCCCGGGGGAGCAACCAAAATCGGTAACTCCGAGATCTGCTGGCATCTGGGTGAAGTATTTGACTTTTTCCTCTTTCTGTATACTTGTATTATGTTAAGGACAAAACATGCCATTGTGTTCCATCTTTGAATTTAAAAAGTGGGAGTGGTGTAAGACCTGTTTGTCACGTCACGTGACACTTCTTTAGGAAGGCACACTGTACAGATGCAATATTAGGCCCTGTCCCAAATGGCACCCTAAACACTTGCGCTCTTCTGTGGAAGTGTGCCATTTGGGACAGGGCCTTACTTCAAATTCTAAACTTCACTTAATTCACATTTCAAATCATATACTGCTGCTCTACAAATTATAATTAACTGTCAATTTGACTCAATGAGCTTTAATTTCCTTCATGTTCTATTTTCAGACGTCAGGAGAATAGCGTAAAGCTTGGTATTTAATGTGACATGGATGGCAAGAGCTCTTTTCAGTCAATGGATAATTTTCCTCCTGACTATTCATTTTTCCCCCTTTATATTCTGCTGAGTCAGTATGAAAAAAGACAACAAAACTGCACATTTGTGGTATTTCTATCCTGATTTATTCCTGATATTTCCTATGAATAATCACTGGAATGCACTAAGAATGCATTAGAATGCAATGTCTCTTTCCCGGTTTGTTTTCATGCAGATTTTTTACAATGTAATTATCTCCCCTTTTCACTTCTAATCCCTAGCAGTGTTTACTGGAACGTTATTTAAAGCAGGTAAATAGAATATTATTATTGTCTGTGAAAATTATGGAAATCACTTTGAAATATTATCACTCAATGTTCCACTTAAAGGGATAGTTCACCCCAAAATTAAAAATGTCTTTATTTACTCGCCCTCATGTTGTTCTAAACCTGTATACATTTCTTTCTACTGCTGAACACAAAATAAAATATTTTTTAGAATGTTGGTAATCAAACAGTTGACGGCACACATTGACTTCCATAGTAGGAAAAAAAAATACTATGGAAGTCAATGACTGCCATCAACTGTCTGGTTACTAACACCATTCTTCAAAATATCTTCTCTTGTGTTCATTTATACGTGTTTGGAACAACATTAGGGTGGGTAAATGATGACAGAATATTAATTTTTGGGTGAACGATCCCTTTAAGTTGAACATTAATGAATCCAGTACAACATTTTGTCTTTTAAGTAAGGCAACATATGTTTCATGATACAGGCCTATATTCCTACAGTGATATTTAACAAGTCCATAATATTGCTGCAGAAATAATTGAGCTAATCATTAAGTAAATAATCACCATGATGACGATACAGATTTAGCTAATTGATGTATATTATATGTAGTTATGTGCATTGATCATGGTGACATAAGTCTACCCTTAATGCGAGGCAAATTCTGTTTCTATAAAGTCATTTTTATAGCCCTTTGATGCAATTTTTTATTTTTTTTAAGTGTTTTAAGTTGATGGTGCACACATCCTGAAATAGATTTAGATATTTTCTGTACATCTCAAGTAAAAAGTGGCACAGCTTACCTCAATTTTCACATATGGATCTGGTGGAAGGATGTTGTGGAATGTTATTACAGAGCTATTTACTACAATAGGAGTTAAATTAGGAGGATACTTGAAGCTTTGGTGGTGAAGATAGCTTAACTGCAGAGCCTCTTGAAACTGCTCTGGTGTGTCGAGCCGGAGCCCACGCTGGTGACTCTGAAGGGCCGCCTGGAGCGCCGGGACCCCACAGCCCCAGAAACAGCTGAGGACAGAGTCTTCAAGACAATACGGCCGCAAGCTCACACCCTCTGACCAACCACACACACAACACACACACACACACACACACACACACACACACACATAACACACATCTTGACTCCATATTTGAAATGGATTCAACATTGGGTGAGTGAGTGAGTTGATGCTCACCAGGTACTGTCCCAGCCGGAGAGTCCATCTCCAAAGCGAAGGGATTGGTCACCTGCACCATCTTCCTCTCAGGCACAGGAATTAAAGATTCAGTCTCATCTGAACTGCGCAAAATGACGGGAACATCAAATCCAAACCTTGACAGGAGATACTAAAGTTAGTGAGACAAAGATAAGAGTGCAACTTCTGCTTTGAAAAAGGAACTAACTCACTGGAGAATTCAGACTAGAGAAATCAAGATCACATATAGTTCACCCCTTAAACACTGGCCTAAAATGCTCATTTTTCCTGATCAACATTGACTTACCAGCCCAACACAGCAGCTACAGTGATGATGAAACACACTGATATCACAGTAATGTAAAAGAGAGGAGAATACTCGTATAACATCACTAAAAACTCCGCGGCCATGCTCAGAGTGTTACATTAATACAATGCGATTAAATGCCTGCACGTCTAAAAAAAGTATTTAAAAAGAATAATAATGCGGTTGTCCTGTTTAGTCTGGCGTCTGGCTGTCACCCTGCAAGACTCATCAACGTAAACTTCCGGTTGTGAAAGCCTACTACGGTGGCCCAGAGGACCAAATCCGCACATGACTCCAATACCGTTACAAATAGGGAGGAGCATTATAGCAAGATAGCGAAGGGAAGTCAGAGTCATTCTGCGAATCGCTTCTTTCAAACAAATCGTTGCATGGAGCCGGTTCAAAACAGATTCAGTTTTTTACGTCATCGCGTCATGTGGGCATTGTAACATTTACATTACATTAACTTCGTGCACCTTCAAATATTGCACATCATACAATTATAAATACAAAAATAAATATACAACATGATTTAAAAATCAGAATAAGTGTAACTGTCAAATACATACTTAATAGTCAAGTTCACAAACTCACAAAGCTTTCTTATTTTTTAACAATCTCTATGCTGTCTATGTCTATGCACAGCCTTCATTCAACATAACAATAAAGTTGGGTTTTATATTAGTAAACTCACATTAATGAATGTGAAAATTGTTCAGAAATATTTTTGTAAAACACTTTACATTCCCTTTAAAATATTCGGTGAAGCAAACATTGTTTGTTTTTTTCCACAAAGAGGTCTTCGAAATATATATAAAAAAATAATTGGTAAATAAATATTCTGTAGGCGTATCTCACACCACAATATAACTGAATAATGGCAAATCAAACGCAAGGTTATAGTAATGTGCCACATTTACGTGTACTAAACATACGTTCGCGCTTTTGATTAAAAATAAGGTTGTAATTTGTATCATACTCATAAAAAAAAGTGATTTAGAATACAGTTTGCATCAGCCATATACATAATATAAGGCATATACCAGTAGCGGTGACAAAAAATGTTTTGTTTCGAAAACAGTCACGGTTGAACGGTCAATAGACTCGAGAACCCCTCGGACAGATAAATAGTTTGACGACTCATTCTGACTGATCCGTGAACAGCAAGATCCGACTCAACAGAAAGATTCGTTCACTCATCGGACGTCGCTAGAGCCAAGGGGCTCCACGGGGAGAAATACAGTCGACATATTAATGGAAAGTGAACAGGTTGGCGTGTCCGCCCTATAAGTTAAACACTGTAAGAGTGAATTCGCTTTTTATCAATGGCGTTTCAGGTTCGGCGTTTGTGATTGACGCATCTGTACAGATGCTGGCCGCTTTGGTCGCGCTGGAGGAAGGAGAGGTTTTGACATCGTTAGATTTGTTGTTAATATAATCAGCTGACCGGTGCTGAAATCGCTCCGTTTGCTGTTTTCCAGAAAGCGTTGACAGCGATGAGCGCTTGTCAGGACAAAACGTCTTTGAGTTGTTCGGAAAGCAGGGAAAATATCAGCGGGAATGAATGGGGAAGGATGGATGATTCGTATTCGTCATGCTTTGACGAGCTCACGGGCGACGCGATACACGGCGGGATGAATGCGGTGCAGCCGGGCATAGACGTGCATCTGCCGCTGCCCCTAGGCCAACGCGAACTGATGCTAGGCCTGGTGGAAGATGGTTTCCCCGTCTATCATGGCCGTCTCGGTTCTGATCCGGACTCGGATTATCTCGACATCCCCAGCGACTTGAACTACAGCGAGAGCGACGGGACCGTCACCACGAAAAAGCGCAACCGCTCCAACAGCTCGCGGCACCGCGGGGAAGTTGTAACGGAACTCGGACCCGAAGAGGTGCGCTGGTTCTACAAAGAGGACAAGAGGACCTGGAAACCGTTTGTTGGACACGATTCTCTGAAAATTGAGTTGGCTTATCGCAAATTCTGCGAGCTTAACCCGAACGAGGTCAAACGGAGGGAAGCCAATGAAGAAGCAGAGGATTTATTCGAGTCTCCATCAGAATGTGAAGCACCGGCGGTCCGGAGACAGTCCGCGGCGGCGGCAGCATCGCCACCGGGAACCGAGAGCTCGGATGCGGGATGCTGCTCAACGGACGAGACGGAGCTGGAGTCGGACACATCAATGTGGAGGCAGTGTGTGTCCGTGGAGGACTCTACGAGGTGGACATTAAAGGGAAAGACTGTTTTCCTGTATACTGGAACCGTGAGTGTTTTTACAAGCTTATTACATTAAAGAAAATAACAAACAAGATGTCCTAATTCAAACATATTTATGGTGTTTGAAAAACAAAGAGAGGTTTTGCCGAATGTTCGTGTAGGCTATTTCTTTTTATAAGGCTGACAACGTGCCATAAAGTATCCTAAAAGTAATAAAAATACTGTATTCCAAATATTCTCTGAAGCCATGCGATAGTTTAAGAAACAGTGTTGGGTTACTCTAAAAAAGTAATTGATTATAGCTGCTAATTACGTCACCAACAGTTTAATTACTCTCTCTGAAATTGTTTAGTTATTAAACAATGCAAGGATAGACATGAAACTGCACTTTTGATTATTTATAATAGGCTAAACAATATACAACTGCATAAATTATATTCTTAAACTGACCAGAGTGTATAAGGGAGAAGATTACTTTAAAACATACATTTTAACCTTACATTTTGATGTTAAATCCACTATTGTTTTATATAGATTTGTTTTAGTCTGTACCGTATTTAATGCAATTACATCATATTCAGAAAAGTGGGCTAACTGTAATTAAATTACTGAAAAGTAAGAGTTATTTCCTTTACCTTTTCAAGGAAAAGTAGTTTCCCGTAATTCGATTAATTAGTAATTTATTACACTCAACACTGGTGAGAAACAAAAACTGAAATTTAGGTTTTTTTAGCCAAAAAGTTTTGCAGTAACTCTCAAATCATATTTACGCATAAGCTCCATATCCAAACTTGACCCTGGAATATGAATTGCGCCAGATTTTACGCAATGTTCGAATGTGGCTTTCAGCAAAAAACACATTAGGTATTATCTAAGGGGAAGTTCACAGTTTTTTTTACATTCCACTGCGTTACTCTTCAATTGTTTTTCAATATAAATATGCGCTAGACGGACTCTTTATTCGAGTGCTCGCTTCATCACAACAACGTTAAAATCGCCATCTGTGAACATTTTACCCCACGACAAAAGAAACTCTTTAGAAAAAACAATTGTAAACCAAAAACGTACAGTGTGCTTAAGTCAGATGAATTGTTGCTTTAGGACAACAATTCGGACTGCTTGTTTTACAGAACAGGACCACATCCCGGTCATGAGAGGCCAGTGGTTCACGGACGGTACCTGGTTGCCTCTGGAGGAAGAGGAGAGTGACCTCATTGAACTGGACCACCTGGCCCGTTTCCGAGGCCAGCAGATGAAAGACACCTTCGACACTGAAGCGGTGGCCATCACGGTGGACAGCAAAGATGGTAACAGACCATGGAAGCACTAGGACTCAGGGCTAGGGAGGCTTACTAGGGGTCAAGCACATTGAAGCTTAGTTCAGCTGCCACAGAGGCACCTCATAAATGAGCTACAATCCCAAACCCAGACATCCTGTTTGTCCCATAACACATTTGAACTAAGTTAAACTGACTTGTGTACTGGTATCGATTTTCAGTTGTGTTTGCAAATACTTAAAACGACCCTTAATTGAAATGAACTGATCTAGTTAGACCACTTAAGATTACTTAACAGTCAGGTAATTTGAAACAGACCTGTTTGACTTCTGCCCTTAATTCACTCAGCCATTCACAGCCTGAAACTGAGCCGTAGCCATGTGGACTGGCACAGCGTGGATGAAGTGTACCTTTACAGCGACGCCACCACCTCTAAGATTGCACGAACTGTCACTCAGAAACTGGGCTTCTCAAAAGGTTTGTAACACCCTTGATTAGTAAGTACTTTCTCAGTGGTGTTGTTTACTTGTAGACCACATGAAATGGCTTGATGAGTTCAGTGTTTTATGTTATATTTTGTATTTTCTTGGGCAGGACATACTGAAGGCCCATTTTATTAAATACGCTAAATGGCTCGAAATAACATACTGACATACTATTTACTCGTACTTTTTCTGCCATATAAAAGTGTAGATTCAGCACATTATTCACTACTTGCTAGTCGATTACTGTGGGATGGTCGTGCATTCGATTGGACATAAATCTGTGTGCAACATGAGTCATCAATATTTTGAGTCTTTTCTCTCACATGAAATTAAGAGAAAGAACTTAACCATCTGCTTAGTACATTATTGGAGTACACTAGCATACACACGATTTCAAAACAAATAGACATGGACTAAAAATCTAAATAAAAACATTTAAAATTGTATGTGGTCTTTAAAGGTTTAGTTCAGCCAAAAATGAAAATTATGTCATTAATTATAATTACTCACCCTCATGTCCTTCCAAACCCGTAAGACTTTCGGTCTTCTTCAAACACAAATGAAGATGTTTTCATGAAATCTGAGAGCTTTCTGTCCCTCGATTGATAGCTACGCAGCTAGCAGTTTGACCCTTCAAAAAGTTCATAAAAAGATTATAAAACTAATCCACATGAATTGAGCGGTTTAGTCCAAATTTTGCGAAGAGACACAATCGCTTTATATGAAGAACAGATTCATTCTCCTGTTACACAGCACATTTTAGCTTCAGCGAGAACCAATGAGGTTTATTCTCTTGTTGTTACGCAATACGCAGCACGTTTATTGGTCTTACGCATCAAGCAGGTTCGGTTAAGCCTCTCTTTATGTTCACTGAGCAATGTATGTGAATAAAAGCCTAAATTAAATCTGTTCATCATATAAAGCAATCTTTTCTCATCAGAAAATCTGGACTAAACCTCTCGATTCATATGGATTAGTTTTACAATCTCTTTATGAACTTTCAAAGTGGTAGTTGCATAGACTGTCAATGAGGGACAGAACTCTCTTAGATTTCGTTAATAATATACTTATTTGTGTTCTGAACATGAATGAAAGTCTAATGGTTTTGGAACGACATGAGGTAAATGATAACAGCATTTTCAATTTTGGGTGAACTAACCCTTGTGAAAAAGAAGTACACTTCAACACGTTTAGTTCAAAATTATTACAAAGTGCACATTTTAAAATCTCTTTGAAATACACTTAAGTGGCCTTTAATTTGAATTAATTAATATTATCAATCTGCAAGTATAGTTAAAAAAAAAAAGTTATTTAATACAGTTAAGTACACTTCTTTTTCACAAGGGAAGTCACTGTTAAAAACTAAAGATAAAATAAAGTGCATGGTTATGAATTTAGCATGTCTGGTTAGCCTCCAGTAGTGGGACGCGTCTCCACCGAGGTTACGTGGAGGAGGCGGCTCTTGAGGACACGCCCCCCGAAACAACGCACATAGTCTTTGTGGTACATGGGATTGGCCAAAAGATGGATCAGGGGCGGATCATTAGAAATACAAGCATGTAAGTCCGCAAATCACACAGCTGAGTCTGCAAAAAACATCTAGTCCTGAAACTGATGCATTTCATTGACGGTTTAGGATGCGTGATGCTGCCCGCAAGATGGAGGAGAAACACTTTTCTGACCGAACAAATGAACACGTTGAGTTCCTTCCTGTGGAATGGCGATCTAAACTCGCCCTTGATGGAGGTATTGCCTATGGACAACGATAAAAATATAAAGTGCATTATGTTTGAAAACTATTATCAGTGATAGACATGATTATGGTTTATTTATGATAAAGTCTACTTTTTCAGACACCGTGGACTCCATTACTCCAGACAAAGTGCGAGGTCTGAGAGACATGCTGAACAGCAGTGCAATGGACATTATGTACTACACAAGCCCTTTGTACAGGGATGAGGTGATTTACATCTATAGTTTTCTACTCTTTCATTCATTTTGCTCTTTTTTTTCAGCTCTTTAACCCATAAACAAGATGTTTAACGAATCATATTCGTGCTCCTGATGTGAAAACACATAAAAAATATACTTTATAGCTTAAAAGATGTTTTAGTAAGACAAGATTATTAAAACGTCCCACTCATACACAGATGCACACTCTGTCCCACTCTTTTCTAGTGCACAAGTAAAGTGTCACACTTGTTCGTTTCACGCTCTCTGCACTTGCATCCTCAGATCACCCGGGGTCTGACCAAAGAGTTGAACCGACTCTACATGCTCTTCTGCGAGCGCAACCCAGAATTTGCAGAGAAAGGAAAGGTGTCCATCGTCTCCCACTCACTTGGCTGTGTCATCACCTTTGACATCATGACAGGGTGGGACCCTGTGCGCTTTGTTCACGAAGACGTGGCAGATGCCATGGAGGCTGATGTAAGCAGACAAGAGCGTCAGCTACTGGAGGATCTTCGTATGACATGCTTAAGGTTTACGACTAATTAAAGTTACACTCTACACTCCCATTAAATTAAGTAAAGGATGTAAGCAACCATGCAGAACACTCTAGCATAGTCGTGCCTGCAGGATTTCTACATGGAAAAACAACACTAAAAAGTTCAACAATTCAATATATGCTCATTAAAAATGCAACTCTGCACTGTCTAGTATTTATGTAACTATTGTGCACTTTTAGTCATTCGAGAGAAATGCGCCATATGTAAATACTGAAAATTCGCTGGGAGAAAGTGCTCTGGTATTCACAGTATGTAAAGCTGTAGGTACCTGTAGCATGGCAAAATGCATTTAGGACACCCTTATAAGACACTAACAACCTCTCAGCAATCGCAAAGCAACAGGTTAACAAACAACCATTCAGATGACATCCTAACCACCACTCTAGCAACACGTTCACAGTCAGCCAGAACACTCTAGTATCATGCTAACATCCACCCAGAACACCCTAGCAAGTAACCAACAACCACTCAGAACACAGTAGGAACATTCTAACCCAGAACACACTAGCAAGTAACCAACAACCACTCAGAACACAGTATCAACATACTAACATCCACCCAGAACAACCTAGCAAGTAACCAACAACCACTCAGAACACAGTAGCAACATGCTAACATCCACCCAGAACACACTAGCAATTAACCAACAACCACTCAGAACAGTAGCAACATGCTAACATCCACCCAGAACACACTAGCAATTAATCAACAACCACTCAGAACAGTAGCAACATGCTAACATCCACCCAGAACACACTAGTAAGTAACCCAACAACCACTCCGAACACTGTATCAACATGCTAACATCCACCCAGAACACACCTACAAGTAACCTAAAAACCGCTCAAAACACCATATCAACATGCTTACATCCAACCAGAACACACTAGCAGGTAACCCAATCACCACTCAGAACACAGTATCAACGTGCTAACATCTACCCAAAACACACTAGCAAGTAACCCAACAACCACTCAGAACAGTATCCACGTGCTAACATCCACCTAGAACACACTAGCAAGTAACCAACAACCACTCAGTACATTGTATCAACATGCTAACATCCACCGAGAACACACTAGCAAGTAACCCAACAACCACTCAGAACAGTATTACCATGCTAATATCCACCCAGAACACACTAGCAAGTAACCCAACAACCACTCAGAACACAGTATCAACATGCTAACATCCACCCAGAACACACTAACAAGTAACCTAAAAACCGCTCAAAACACCATATCAACATGCTTACATCCAACCAGAACACACTAGCAAGTAACCCAATCACCACTCAAAACACAGTATCAACATGCTAACATCCACCCAAAACACACTAGCAAGTAACCCAACAACCATCAGAACACAGTAGCAACATGCTAACATCCACCCAGATAGCAAGTAACCCAACAACCATCAGAACTCAGTAGCAACATACTAACATCCACCCAGATAGCAAGTAACCCAACAACCACTCAGAACAGTATCAACATGCTAACATCCACCTAGAACACACTAGCAAGTAACCCAACAACCACTCAGAACACAGTATCAAAATGCTAACATCCACCCAGAACACACTAGCAAGTAACCCAGCAACCACTCAGAACTCAGTATCAACATGCTAACATCCACTGAGAACACACTAGCAAGTAACCCAACAACCACTCAGAACAGTATTAACATGCTAATATCCACCCAGAACACACTAGAATTGATTGAAGGGGTACGCTGGCGCGCTTTGGCTGCCGCTCCTTTCACTGTTTCACCGTTTGTTTGTTTTTATGCTGATGCGGGGGTTTTCTACCTGCTGTTTTAAGTTTCCGACTTGTTGCAATGTCGCGGGACTATTTTAGATTCGCTGGATTATTGCTTGTATCTGCCTGCGTTCTCTGGATGACCCTGGAGCCTTGTCGGAGGAGTTTTCCCCGCGGCCTTACTTTGAACTTTCGCAGCCTTGAGACTGTTGTGATCCTGGATCCACGAAGCATGGCTTTAAGGTACACTGCACACCAGTTGCTGAACTTAAAACAAAACTTCTATTTACAAAAAGATGCTTATGAACTCTGTCGTAACGCTGGCCTGCTGAGACAAAGACGGTACATACATCGGAGTTTTGGCCGCAGATATGGCTTCTCTTCCTCTAACAACATCTGCGTGCCTATGTGTCGGCGTCAGGCTAAAAGCGTGTCTCGTACAGGTGCAGTCTTGAGTAATTTATCTTCGTTCATCCGATCGGAGTTGCATTCTGTGATGTGCCAGAGTCCCGTAAATGTTGCGTTGTTCAATGCACGCTCAGTAAACAATAAAGCCTTGCTTTTATCGGACATCATCGCAGAGCGAAAACTGGACTTATTGTTTTTAACTGAAACATGGCATAAACAAAACGACGGTCTCCTCTTCAACCAGATCACTCCTGAGGGGTATGGACTGTTTGATCTCCCGCGACCTACTGGTCGAGGTGGTGGAATTATTGTGGTTCATAATCTGCAATCTAACATCAGCGCTGTGAGTGTACCACAGTTCTCATCATTTGAATGCCTTGTTTTGAATATTTCTGCTCCAAAGGCAATTACCATCGCTACTGTCTATCGACCACCAAAGGCAAATGAAGCTTTTATGACTGATTTTGCTGACTTGTTGTCAATGTTGTGTTATAAATTTGAGAGAATCCTCATTCTAGGGGACTTCAACATACACATTGACGAAAATGACTGTGCGATGGCAAAGGACTTCCTATTTTTATTAGACTGTTTTAATCTTAAACAGTTTATCAGCGGCCCTACACATAACAAAGGTCATACATTAGACCTTGTGATTGCAAACGAAGCAATTATATCACAGCAGTGTTCAGTTGATATTGGTCTCTCTGATCATCTGGCAATCTTTTTTAATATGGAACTGCCGCTTCCTTCTATGTCTTCCTTACACTCTGTTCAGTTCCGTAAATGGAAATCAATTAATCCGTCAGATTTTGCAGACTCTGTTGTTTCCTCTCTTAGTGGTCTTCCATCAGCTCCTCTGGAAGATAAGATTTTAGACTTGAATACTGTTCTTGCCTCTAATTTAGATTCTTTTGCTCCCTTGAAGTCACGCAGGGTTTCTTTTACTCGTTCTGCCCCTTGGTATAATGACGACCTGCGCGTTAGGAAAGCAGCTTGCCGTAAATTGGAGCGCAAGTGGCGTGACTCTGGCCTGAATGTATTTTATCAAGCCTGGAAAGATCACCTGGGGGAATATAGATCTGCAATTGAGTCTGCCAGATCTGTTTATTTTTCCCAGATAATAGATAATAATCTAAGTAATCCAAGGCATCTCTTTCATACTATAAACAGACTTCTTACAGTTAGTGCTGGTACCTCTCTGCCTGTTTCAAATCAGGTGTGTAATGATTTTCTTCATTTTTTTAACTCCAAAATTGACAATGTTTATAAAATTATTCATGCTATACCTGTTTCCTCTTCTGTACTATGCTTGCCTAGCTTCGCTGGCACATCCTTTACTACCTTTTCTGAAGTTGACTCTGAGCTGCTCACTAGGGTGGTATCATGTATGAAAGTTACCACTTGCTTACTTGATCCCCTCCCTACTAGCCTGTTTAAATCTTGTTTTGACTCACTGTGTCCAGTTGTTCTTGGCATTGTCAATGAATCTTTGTGTACTGGTGTTGTCCCAGCAGCATTGAAAACTGCTGCTGTAATGCCTGTTCTGAAGAAGCATGGTGCAGATTTGGATAACTTAAATAATTATCGCCCTATATCAAATCTTCCATTTCTGGCAAAAATTTTGGAACGTGTTGCGGCTTTGCAGCTACACAGTCATCTCACAGCAAATAATCTTTTTGAGCCCCTTCAGTCTGGTTTTCGAAAATTTCATAGTACTGAGACAGCCTTGGTCAAGGTCACCAATGATCTGTTAATAGCCTCAGATTCTGGTTCTCTGTCTATTCTTATCCTTCTTGATCTTAGTGCCGCTTTTGATACTGTTAATCACAATCTTTTACTCAACCGTCTGGAAACTATCTTTGGTGTTTCTGAGACTGTTTTAACCTGGTTTAGATCTTACCTCTCTGATCGTAAACAGTTTGTTTGTATGAGTGGTTTTAGGTCTGAGATCGGCTCTGTCTGTACGGGTGTTCCTCAAGGTTCAATTCTAGGCCCCTTACTTTTTAGCATTTACATATTTCCACTTGGACTGCTACTAAGATCACTTGGGCTTAATTATCACTGTTATGCAGATGACACTCAGATTTATATTCACTCTAAGCCTGGTCAAAATCTGGATGTTCCTTTTTTAACACATTGTATTTCTGAGATAAAAACATGGATGTCCCAACATTTTCTGTGTCTCAATAGTGATAAGACTGAGCTCTTGCTTATTGGCACTCCTCATCAGCTTCGAAAGGCTGGTTCACTAATTTTAAACATAGATGGCTCTGATTTGGAGGCACAGTCTAAGTTAAAAAACTTGGGAGTTATATTTGATTCTAGTCTGTCCTTTGACTCTCATGTGCGGTACATTGTTAAGAACTCTTTTTTTCATCTCAGAAATATTGCTAGACTCCGCTCTATGTTATCCCTCTCAGTGACTGAAAGGCTTATTAATACTTTTGTTTTTTCTCGCATTGACTACTGCAATGCACTTCTTGCTGGGGTTCCTAAAACCACACTGAACAAATTACAATGTGTACAAAATTCTGCTGCTAGGATCTTGACTGGAAGCAGGAGAAATGAGCATATTACACCGATTTTAAAGTCTTTGCACTGGCTCCCGGTCAGGTTCCGAGTTGATTTTAAAATCCTTATGCTCACATATAAGGCACTGCATGGTCTGGCACCTCAGTATTTGTCTGCGCTTTTAACTTTATACACACCCAAGCGTAATTTACGCTCCTCACAAGCTGGTCTATTGGCAGTCCCACAGACTCGGTTGCGTACTGTAGGGGATAGGGCTTTCTCATCCTATGCTCCTAGGCTTTGGAATGCACTCCCTCCTAATATCAGAGATGCACAGTCTTTAAGTATTTTCAAATCTCTTTTAAAAACGCATTGTTTTAGATTAGCTTTTCCTTGACTTTTTTTTTTTTTTTTTTTTTTTTTTCTCTGAGTGTTGTATTTTAATGTTGTATTTTAATTTTGCTTGTTCTGTTATGTAAAGCGCCTTGAGAAGCTGCTTTAAAGGCGCTATATAAGAATAAAGTTATTATTATTATTATTATTATTATTATTACTAGCAAGTAACCCAACAACCACTCAGAACACAGTATCAAAATGCTAACATCCACCCAGAACACACTAGCAAGTAACCCAGCAACCACTCAGAACTCAGTATCAACATGCTAACATTCACTCAGTACACTCTAGCAAGTAACCCAAGCAACCACTCAGAACTCAGTATCAACATGCTAACATCAACCCAAAACACACTAACTAGCAAGTAACCCATCAGCCACTCAGAACACAGTATCAACATGCTAACATTCACCCAGTACACTCTAGCAAGTAATCCAAGCAACCACTCAGAACTCAGTATCAACATGCTAACATCAACCCAAAACACACTAGCAAGTAACCCAACAGCCACTCAGAACACAGTATCAACATGCTAACATTCACCCAGTACACTCTAGCAAGTAACCCAAGCAACCACTCAGAACTCAGTATCAACATGCTAACATCAACATGCTAACATCAACCCAAAACACACTAGCAAGTAACCCAACAGCCACTCAGGACACAGTGTCAACATGCTAACATTCACCCAGTACACTCTAGCAAGTAACCCAAGATCCACCCAGAACACCGTATCAACATGCTAACATCCACCCAGAGCACACTAGCAACACACTAACAATCACTACCAACATTGTAGTGACTACATAGCAACATGCTAACATCCACTCAGAGCACAAGGCTGGCCAACTCTGACCCTCAAGATCCATTTTCTTTCCAGAGTTTTTTGCTCCAACCCTGATCAAACCCAGCTGCCTGTAGCTTTCTAGTAATTCTGAAGACCCTGGCTGCGTCCAAAATCTTAGGCAGCTGACTTGTTGCCTCTCTGTCCTATCAGGCACTGACTTCGCAGGCAGCGTTTGAACACAAAGCTACCTCACGAAAGTGATTTCGGACAGGCTTTGAAGCAGCGTTATGGTTGAACGATCTAGAGCTAAACAGAGAGAGCTTTGATGATAACTAAGCAAATATTTTTTGCTTAGAAATAACATCAAAATTGATATTGATCAAAATGTTGATCAAAATGTACATTTACAGTACACACAAATATGCAACGTTCAGACACCATCTTTGTGTTTTAGCTTAACTGTTATGGAATGGAACACACAGGATTGTGGGATATCAAAGATTAGATGACGTTATCTCAGGAGACAGGAAGTGAAGCTAACGTTGGATTCGGACGTGCCTTGATGCCTTCCTACCTTAGAATGCATCCTCCGAAGGCAGTATTTTTAAGCTTTGGGACGCAGCCCTTGATTAGCTTGTTCAGGTGTGTTTGTTGGTTAGAGCTAAACTCTGCAGGAAAGTGAATGTTGTAGGCCAGAGTTTCCCTGCCCTGCCTTAAGCCCCGTTCACACCGCCAGCGATTTTGTCGCTACATCGTCGCTAGTCTCTGTACTGTGAAGTCGCTTGTGGGCGTTCGTAGTGCTGTCGCTCTAATGTTATTGGTAGACTACACGTCTGGCCATATCTATACAAAATACCATCAGAAGTGATATATATACAACTATATAATTTTAATTTGAATTAGCCTCAAAAGAAACAATATGCTGTTGGGAGAGTGTTTTTATATTACCACAGCAGTGTTCAGTGAACGGGGCTTTAGGATCTGTTTATCAATGTATAATAACCATCCACTCTTGCATTGTGGCCGCCGGTTTTGCACAGGCTACCACCACTCTTTTTTTCTTCAGAAAATGTAAAAGTCTAGTGGTTATTGTTATTTAAACTTTAATTTCGGCTGTACGATACATTAACAATTCGAAAGATTATCTTTTACAATCTTTTTCTGTTAGTTCTTAATGTATTATCCATTTGTTCAGTTGCCAGTTGCATTGATTTTACCGCTCTCATGTTGTTTCCGATGCATTCAAAGGGTTATGCATTATTTAAAGGTTTTTAGTTGTGTGTGTACTCTACTCCATAATGACAATCCCTCTGTTAATCTGGTGTGTGTATTGTTCCTCTCCAAAAATCTAATTTTATATTAATTTGCAGAATGAGGGATCTGGAAGATAAGCTCCAGCATGTCCAAACCTCATCCTCAAGACCCTCTCCAGTCCTGAAATTCAAGGTATGTTAGTATAAATAACTTTCTCTTCTCCTTCACACCATCTGTTTATGTAAGTTTCATGTAATAAACCATGTGATTTGGGGTTGTAGGTGGAGAACTTCTTCTGCATGGGATCTCCTCTAGCTGTGTTCTTGGCTTTGCGAGGTGTCCGTCCTGGAGTCGACGGAACGCAGGACAACATCCTACCTAAATATATCTGCCAGCGGCTTTTTAATATCTTCCATCCCACTGATCCTGTAGTGAGTGATAGTTTTTGGAGTATAAAGATAGCCTAGGATCAGATTTCTCAGTACAGGTCCATATATATTATGTGCCCATTTAAAAAAAAAAAGTCTTAGAAGTAAAATGATTGGAAAAACTTTACAATAAGGTTTCATTTCTTGACATTAGTTAATATAACAGAACTAACAGTGAACACAACTTCTACAGCATTTATTAATATTGGTTAATGGGGTTAGTTCCCCTAAAAAGAGATTTAGTCAAGAAGTGATTAAGTCAAAAATTCCTGAAGAGACTTAAAGGGTTAGTTCACCCCAAAATGAAAATTTGGTCAGTAATTTCTCACCCTCATGTTGTTCCAACCCCGTAAGACTTTCGTTCATCTTCGGAACACTAATTAAGATATTTTTTATTAAATCTGAGAGCTGGATCACTCCTCCATGGGCTTCTAAGGGTTTGAAACTTGACGGCCCCGAAAAGTTATTAAAGAAATTGTTAAAATAGTCCAAGTGACTACAGTGGCTCAATCTTAAGTTTATCAAGCGACGAGAAGCACGCATCACACACGTGACCAGCGTCGGCCAATTGTGAGCCTACGTGTGACGTACAACACAGACGCTCTACGATATTATACTACGTGAAATCTCGAGGCCGACAGAGAAGGAAATTAATACTTGAATAAAGTCGTTATTTTTGTTTGTTTTTTGCGCTCAAAAAGTATTCTTGTCACTCGCTAAACTTAAGATCTAGCCACTGTAGTCACTTGGACTATTTTAACGATGTCTTTAATGACTTTTCGGGGCTGGCAAGTTTCAATCCCTTAGAAGCCTATGGAGGAGTGATCCAGCTCTCAGATTTAATCAAAAATATCTTAATTTGTGTTCCGAAGATGAACGAATGTCTTACGGGGTTGGAACAACATGAGGGTGAGAAATTACTGTCAGATTTTTCATTTTGGGGTGAACTATCCCTTTAATCGATTTATATGATGAACAGATTTAGTTTAGGCTTTTATTCACATATTGATCAGCAAACATAAACATGAAGATAAACTTGCTTGATGCTTGACGCTTGAGAACAAACCTCAGTTGTTCTTGCTGAAGCTTAAACATGCTGCGTAACACGAGAATAAACCTCATCAGTTCCTGTTGAAGCTCAAACGTGCTGCGTAATATGAGTATGAACCTCATTAGCCACGTTTCCACTGCCGGGCGAGGGCTAACAGTGAGCCGAGCCGGGCCTCAAGCACCAGGCTTGCGTTTCCACTGCCGGGCCAGTAGCCCCGCAGCGCTGCCCTAAACCCCGCCCCTAACACGCCTTTCTGGATCAGACGTCATACAACCCAACCCATTTCAGCGGGTATTATGAATTTATTTATTTTTTCAAGCTAGGAAGATAGCATGTATATTAACTCACCGGCCGTGGCTGCAATAGTGTCCCGATTATCTTGCGAGTCGCCACTAACAGAGGGACGGTAACCCAGCACACCATCCATTAAGTCGAACCATGGAAAGTTCCTTCTCTGAGCTCCGCTTTGTCCATTGTGCGTTTTAATCGCCTTGTACAATACTGCGCCTGCAACTTGAAGCGTTGCTTCAAAGTTCAGCATCAATGTATTTTATAACGTCCTCGTTTCTTCACACGCCGTCAAATTGACGTTGTACCCTTTCTTCTGCCCAAATGCTCAGAAGAGCTTTGGTATCTTCGACAGACCAGCACAGGCGATTCTCCATTTCGAGCAGTGATTATTTTGTGCGATATAAAAAAAGTGAAATGTGCATCTTGCTTCAGATCATAACGTTCCATAACACGATAAACTCGCCTTTTACCTTGAGCACGTCTCTAGCCCGAGCTGGCCCGCTTTGGCCCAAGGTATTCGACGGGCCAGAAATCCTGGCCGTTGGCCCCGAGTAAGCCCCGATCAAGCCCCGGAAGTGACAGTGGAAACGCGACTGGCCCTGGCACGCACTAGCACGGCTCGGCCCCAAATCATAGCCTCCTAATCATCTACTGATTGGCTTTATCACTGTCTCCTCTCCACCAGTAAGCTGGTGTGTCATGGGCGTTCTTGTGCAATATTGCTGCCGTCACATCATCCAGGTGGATGCTGCATATTGGTGGTGGTTGAGGAGATTCCCCTTTCCATGTAAAGCACTTTGAGTACCCAGAAAAGCGCTATATAAATTTTACGTGCTGCGTAAGAATGAACCTCATTGGTTCTTGCTGAAGCTCAAATGTGCTGCATAACACAAGAATGAATCTCATTTGTTCTTGCTGAAGCTCAAACGTACTGCGTAACACACGAGAATGAACCTCATTGGTTCTTGACTTGCACGCCAAGCGAACATGCTTGAGCTTCTGTTTATCATAACTTATGTCTGAGTCAATGAATTTTTATATGTGAATAAAAGCCTAATTCTGTTCAGCATATAAAGAAGTTTCGAGATTTGAGACTTTGTGCGGCTCTTTGTATTAAACTATTCTGTACATAATGCTGTTTTTTTCATAATTGTTTATGTAATGTATGAAATTATGTACGATTTGTAAATGTTAGTGTATTTATTTATTTATTTAAAATTTGTATTAACAAGACATAGGTGCTCATAGTAAGCTATATACTCTTAAGTAAGTAATATATATACACACATGAATACAATTAAAGGAGAGAAAAAAGGGAAAAACGGCAAAATATATAGATGTTAGTTTAAATGTTATGCTTTTTTCAGTCATGTTATTTCATTGCTTTGATTAAACAGTTTAATGCAGTGAATTCAATTTTTTTAATTAAATTAAAGGTGTATAATATCCAAATATCAGTCAGAAAATATAAATAACATCTAAATATGAATAACATCTAAATATGAAAAATGTTTCCTGCAGGCATACAGGTTGGAGCCTCTCATCCTGAAGCATTACAGCAATATATCACCTGTCCAGATTCACTGGTGAGTAAAATGATGCTTTATTGTTTTCCTTTTTATACTAATAATCATAAAGGATAAAGTAATCAATAATTAAAAAAAAACTAACAATAAAAATGCATTTTTGTACACGCGTACGTGTAAACATAGGTTAAAATTTTTTTTTTTTTTTTTTAGGTACAACACCAACAGCCCCACACCGTATGACCAGATCCGTCCCACTCTACTGAATCCGTCAAAGGAAAGTGCTTATGTGTCCGATACGGAGAGCCTCCCGAGTCCATGCACCTCCCCTCCACAGCCCCGCAGACACTACGGCGAGTCTATTACCAACCTGGGCAAGGCCAGCATCATGGGTGAGATGGAGAGGAAGATCGTTAAAGATGACTGGAAGTGTAAAACAGTTGCAGGGAGTGCAGGATGTATAGTGTGTGATGTAGGAGTAGAATTACGGTTCCCAAATATCGAGATAATGACGGTCTGCCTTCAATTACTGAGCATCTGCAGTTTAAAGCTTTTGATTTGAATTTGGAAAGCGATAAACAGAAACAACTCAGCAAAGCATCGGATCAATAGAAAGCAATTAGCAAATGTCACACACAACTGGAGATTTAGAAACACACTTACCAATAATAAATCTTCAAGGTAGTATATATACAGTAAATTATTATTTCTGCTATATAGCTCACTCTAAAATGAAGATTAGCGTTCACTAATCATAAAGGTAATCATAGACCATTTATCTTGTTTAACACGTTCATTTTATCTTCATTTGCTATATCCAGCAAAGCAAACAATCAGAGTGAAGGGTGATTCTTACAAAACTGTATTTTCTTCAAGCTTTTTTTCATGGTAAATGTAGTTGTCTTTCCAAAAAAGTACTTACAAATAACCAAGTGATATAAGGAGTCCATATAATTTATACATTTCAGGCATCCGAATGTTTTGGACTGATTGTTTGAATTAATTTGCTTACTGGATCACCGGACTGAAAACTTTCCCTCTAGTTTAGCGGCTTAAAATGATCTGATCGCAAACGTAGAAGCGAAATTGGAATTAAAAGGTAAGGATAGAAATTTCCGTCTACCAGGGTTACAGGTGCTTGTGCCATTGTAGATGCTTAATGTAATGTGAACTCCCGACTTCTAAGATCATCTAACGTGACACAATCTCATGTGCTCCAGTCATTTATTTGCATTAAATTATTTTAACATGTTGAAGATTTTGAATTAATTGCACAAGTTAACACGTTAAGGTTGACCACAGATCCAGCAACTTCTCAGTTGCTTACAGTGATGCATCAATGGCGGAGGAGTTGAACCATTTCTTTGCCTGTTTTGAGCTGGAGTCTCCTGAGGCAGCCACATTACACCCAACAGCTCACAGTAGCCACATCTTCATCGTGGAGGAGCAAGAGGTGAGGCGCACATTGAGGGCGGTGAATCCGAGGAAGATGGCATCACTGGATGAGCTCTGATGGACTGTGCAGACAAGCTAGCGGGGTTTTTTACTAAGATCTTCAACTAGTCTCTGTTCTGGTCTACCATTCCACCCTGTCTGAAGTCTCTGCAAAAAAAAGCCTACCGTTAAAAGCCTAAGGGCAGCTTTACTAAACAGGGCAGATTAGCGTGAGAGCGCAAAACAGCACTGATGGGAGTGGAAAGTTCTGCACGTGATCAACTGACGACCCGCAAATTAAAGAACACAGACAGCCGGATCATTTTCATAATGACCAATGAAATCTACCAGGTAGCGTCTGGTTTAAGACATGCTTTTTTTGGGTGGTTAATAATGGAGCAAACACTGGTAAATTGACAAAAGCAAACCTTCGTAAATAACATTGCCTGATTCATTTAAATTATTTCCTCCCGTGAATTTTGCCCCTGAAAGGGAAACTCCTACAAATGCATATGCGATAAGGTCAGCCACAAAAATAACCTCTTTCTGGACTTTATCTCCACATTTAATACCATCCTCCCCCAGACTGGTGACCAAGTTGGCAGACTTAGGACTATCCCACCCCATCTGCCTCTGGATAAAGGACTTCTTATCGGATTGCTCCCAGAGGTTCAGGGTAGGCCCTTAGATCTCCTCAGTCTTAACCCTGGCTCCCCTCAGGGATGTGTGCTGAGCTCCCTACTCTACACCCTCTATACTCAAGACTGTACACTCCAGCAACGCCATCATCAAGTTTGCTGAGGATATCACTGTTGTGGGATGCATCTTAAAGGAGGATGAGTCTGAATATAAGGACGAGGTGGAGCGGCTGTTTGTGTGGTGTATAGACAATAACTCGGTCCTTAACACCACCAAGACCAAAAAGCTGACCATAGACTACAGGAGGAATAAAACAATCATTCAGCCCTTACTCGTATCTGGGTGTCCACATTGAATGGATTGCCAATACCACAGCATTGATAAAGAAGGCACAGAGATTTTACCTACTGAGGATACTCTGGAAGAAACATCTGACTGAAAATCTGCTTTTGTCTTTTTACTAGGGGTGTGCATTGGCACTGCCCTCACAATTCGATTCGATTACGATTCACCAGGTAACGATTCGATTCAATTCGATTCTACGATGCATTGCGATGCATCAAAATTCTACTGCACACAACAAGGCACATTTTTCATCAGTCATGAGGCAATACAAGCATATTGAACAACAGATTTTATTGGCTGATATTATAACTCCTGTATCTTTGACATCAATGTCATTAAATTAAATAAAATTGATTGGTACAGGGTATTGAATATGGCATTTTCAAACGCGGTCATCTCCCTCCACCTCAAGCATCTTTATTGTTGTTATTATGCCCCCGGAAGTAATTGAAACTTCAAAACTTTATTGTCCAAGGCCAGAAAATAAACAGTGAAATAATCGATTATGGCACTTTGCCGCATCGATGCTGAATTGTGCATTTCCCGCATTGCGATGCATTGCCGAATCGATTATTGTTGACACCACTACTTTTTACCGATGCTCCATAGAGAGCATACTAAAATACTGTATTTGTGTGGGGTTTAGTAGCTGCACTGTAGCGGAGAGGAAAGCAATTCAGAGGGTCATCACCTCTGCCCAGAATATCATGGGCTGCCCTCTCCGCTCCAACCCTGGTCGTCACAGGACAGTAAAATCACGGACAAACAGACTTTAAAAAAAGTTTTTACCCCAGAGCCATAGTTGCACTAAATGCTGCTAAGTCTTGAATTTACATATGGGAAATATCCATTATGTGCAATTAGGGCTATCACGTTATCAGATTTTTCACACCGCGGTTATTGAGGCCAAAAGAATTCACGGTAACGATATCTATAGAAACCGTAGGAGAAAAAACAACAATGTTATTAGTCAAATTCATCTTTACTTTGTTTATTTTGTGTTTTGCTTTCTTTTTTTAGCCAATGAATTCAACACTCTACTGTTGCATTGCCAATTGCATACAACAACGGAGACTCTGTTTTTTTAACCAGGAGAGAGACAAGTTCATTATTAATAAGTTTTACAACACAACTAATACCTTAACCTGTTAACCTGAGTCCCCATTTGGAACCCAAATCCAAGAAATGGCATTCCCAAATTAGAATACATAGTTTATGAAACCTTCGGACTTCAAATATTGTAAACTCATTTAAAATAAAACATTTGACAGCTTGTCATATAGTCAGAATTAATTAAATAAATGATACAATACTGAGATTTATGGAACATTTTTAAGACCATTCTATATGATTTCATTCAGAAGAATAAAGTTTCACATAAAGTGTTTTAGCTTAGCACAGCATTAAAATACAATTTATGAGAATATCATCATATTATACTCCAAAATCACTTTATAGTGTCAACCGAGTTATTGAAATGACTTCCTTCTGTGAACTGATGTGGCTTCTTATCACAGAATGAGGCAGATTTTTTTTTTTATAGTATTCTATACAGTGATAAAGACTATGTCTATTAGCATTGCATTATATACATTATACTTACGACAATAATCAAGATAGTATGAAGAACACAGATAAACCATATTCCATAGTCACAAATTTGGTGTTAATTATCTTCATGTTTAATCAGTCAAAATGTCTCGACCTGCATTTTATTCAGCTAAAGTGATGGCTGGATGTCTTTGTCTATTGACTGGAACGTCAAAAGTTTAAAGGTCCCCTGACATGGGGTTATTTTGTTATTGTATAATGTTTCCTGGGTTGCCCTTATAATGTTAGTATGTTTTTTAGATCAAAAATAGTCATAATTTAGAAAAAAAAGGCATTTTTCCTAGCCTGATTTTAGCCTCTGATTTGAACACTCTGTTTGAAGGGGCGTGTCTGCTGTGGGACTCAGTATAACCGGCCACTGCTGTGATTGGCTGACATGCTTGCATATGAAATAGCTACGTATTACATGTGAAACTCTCTTGAATACTTTTACTACAGCTATTATACATTTTTACTAATACAGCTATCGAGATTAACGAATCGTGAGAAGTTTTTAAAGTATTTAGATCTATTCCCATCACATAAAATGTTGCCGTGATGAGCGAGCAAGCAGATGACAATATGTTGATCGCGAGACTGAAGATCTTATCATTGCAATGCAGTTTCTGCACTCTCACTAATGCTTTCACCAATGCAAACACGATGATGTACATACAGTAAGAGCTTTGTTGTGCAGTGTAACAGCGTCATTGATTTCATAACGAGTTGTCCAGATAAACTTGCGCTGTGTGGAAAGATTGTTCTTTGATCGCGTTTGATAGCAAAATAATCGCAACTTACTCTCTGTATAGTGGCAAAATCCGCAGGATGTTGGACACGGAGTGGTGAACAGATGAAGAAATCTGTAATTTTCTGTAATCCAAAAAAACTCCATACTTGTTTTTTGTATTTGAGTGGCAATGCAACAGTAAAGTAGCATTATTAATTTTGTTATATACAAGTATACGATGACAAAAAAGATATTCAATTATAGTTATCACTTTTGGTGTGAACAGGCCTTTAAAATGTAACGGTAACTACATATACATGTGTATTTTTCCACAGGAGCGGCAAGTATAGGTAAAGGCATCGGCGGTATCCTGTTCTCCAGATTTTCCCGCTCGAGTGGACAGGTGGGGGGAGTGGAGGAGGAGCCATCGGACTCGGAAGGTGGAGCATGTGAGAAAGGGGATGAGAGCAGATCTGTGGAGTTAGACGATAAACCGGAGGAGAAGATTGAGGAGAAAATCGAGGAGAAGGCAGGAGACACCAGCATGTCGCAATCGGCCTCTGTCATTATGGATAACTCCTCCTGTAAGTGGCTCAGAAATTGTGCACTGCTGATTTAATAGCTTTCTGATAACCACAGTTTTTATTGATACCTTTTTTATAATAATGGAGGCCTGTTTCTGCCTCTAAATAAAAAATAAAAAAGGCTAAGTAAGAAGTAAAGTCAAATTGTCAGATATAAAGTTGCAATCACGTAACACAAAGGTGCATTGCGAGGTTTTAAATCTCGTTGCCGGATATAAAGTCAATTTAAATATACAGTCCCATTTTATAAAATAAACTCACAATTTCAAGAAATAACATTGCAATTATAAGAAACAAAGTCATGAAATATAGTCATATTGCCAGATAGAAAGAAACAGTGTGAGAAATAAAGTCGCAATTATGAAAAACATATTGCGAGATGTGAAATTATGTTGTGAATATAAAATTGTAAGAAATAAAGTCACAGTTGCCAGAAACAATCACAATTGCTAGATATCAAATCATGTTCAAAAATTTACAAAAGTAGTTACTGTCACATTTTATATATAAATTCACAAGTTGAAGTTATAAAGTCTCAATTCTAAGAAAAAAGTCACATTAGCTATATTACCATCCACTTAAATGCTGGATGGAAACACCAAAATGAACATACGTTAAAAAAAATGTGCATAAATAAAACTTGTGCGCTCAAATGAGGCGGATATTTTTTTATCTGATAAGAAGATATGTGCATTAACTATGATGGAAGTGCATTAACTATGATGGAAGCACATTAACAATTATGGAAACAATCATAATGTAAGAAAATACATTTCTTGATGCGCAACAAAAGACTGCCATGACTTTGCCTCAGCATTGGATGTAATTGGATAACTGGACTAACCAGTGGACCAATTTCATCACACAGCATCTCAAATGTTGGTTTGGTCATTCTGAAATGCCTGAGCCAAAGTCTGTCATCAAAATAGTTCGATGCAGTTACCTTCCAGAATTGTGTCACACGATTGCGTTTCTAAACATCAGGCAACTGAACACAAGATAACGCGAAGCTCTGAGACGCAAGTCATTTATTTTATTAGAGATTTGTTGTGTCGATTTCCCAGGAAGTGACACTTTTGTACTCTTTAACACATGGGATGGAAATGGTGCTTTATTTGCAAGTGTTTTATTACAATTTTGTTAAATTTGAATTTGAATCTTTGGATGGAAAAATAGCTATTATAATATATAAAGTCGCAATTACGAATTAGCTATAACACTGCAAGATATAGGGCCTTATTTTAACAATCTAATCGCATTGTCTAATGCATACGGCGCAAGTGCACTTAGGGCGTGTCCGAATCCACTTTTGCTATACTGTAGTTTAACGCCGGGAAATATGGTCCCTATTCTCTTAATGAGTAATGGGTGTGTTTTGGGCGTAATGTGCAATTAACCAACCAGAGTCTCATCTCCACTCCCTTTAACAGCAAGTTGCGCTCGCGCCATGGCGGATTTGCTATTTACATGGCGGAATTTGTAAAGTTATAATTAAAGTTACAATGTACGGTATAAAGTCAAATTGTTTGATACAAAGTTACGACAAAGTCGCAGTCGCGCGAAATAGTTTTTACTCTGAGGCGTAAACGGCTTCCATAAAGATCTTTGATGATTTGTAAATTCGCTTGTGCAGAGAAATTCATCAGACCTCTAACACCTGTCCTTCTTTTGACTGTTTTTCAGTGGAGCTTGAGAAACGCATCGACTTTGAGCTGAGGGAGGGCCTGGTGGAGAGCCGCTATTGGTCAGCGGTGACGTCACACACGGCTTATTGGTGCTCACACGATGTGGCTCTGTTTCTGCTAACGTTCATGTACAGGCCAAATGAAGCAAATGACATGACAGAGGACAACCATGAATCATAACACACACACACATTTGAACTCTCGCACTCTTGATCACTTCCTTAATTTAGTTTAGCAGACCTTGTTCACTGTGCGTCAGGGATCCTTGCCTTGTTTCTCCTTAATTTTAGAAGCACACCCATGGAAGAGACTTACTCTCTACCCTACATCCGCAAACTAGGATTGTTCTTAACCTCGATCGATGAAATGATGACAATGATCCTACTTGTTTCAGCTTGGACAATTCACACCTTGAAGCTTCCCAAAGTTGCAAACTCTTCATATTGACTTATATGTATTAACTTAACTTGTACTTAGATAGTATGACTGACAAGAATCTGCTGAATTGGAGGTTCACAATCAGAAGGGTTTGAGGAATGCATCTGATGTGATCTATTTATTGGCTTAACGATTATACTTTTTAAGATTTTTTATAAATTAAGCATTACTCGTTTGTTTACTTTATTTAGATGATAAAAAATAATCTGCATCTCTCCTAAAAGTGGCCAAATATTGAGTTGATAGTCGATGGAAACAGTGCACATAACCACATCATTATATAATCACCCTCATGTTGTTCCAAATCCATGTGACTACAAAAGGAGATATTTTGAAGAATTGTACTAGTTGCTTTTTCCATGCTATTACAAAGAATGGTGAACAGTGTTATTTTGTAATATTTTCTGGTTTCATTTAAATTTTAGTTAAACTTTTAGTAATTTTGTTGTTTGTTTTTGTCATTTTTATTAGTTTATTTTTATTTTTAATGTCTACAGGTTTTGTAAATTTTCGTTTAAAATTTACTAAAACTTTAGTTGATTTTAGTTCGTTTAGTGCGTTGAAATGAAAGTGAAAATGAGAAATGTTCCCTTTTTATTTTATTTCTGTTGTCTCTTATTTTATTAAGTAAAACAACAAACATGTTTTATATTCTTAATCCAGAACATTCTTAAAGGGATAGTTCGCCCACAAATGAAAGTTCTGTCATCATCTACTCACCCTTATGTTTTTACAAACCTGTATGAGTTTCTTTCTTCTGTTGTACACAAAATAATATATTTTGAAGAATTTTGGTAACCAGACAGTTGATATAACCATTGACTTTCATAAAATATATTTTTTTCCTATATGGAAGTCAATGGCTACCGTCAAGTTGTCAACTGTCTGGTTACCAACATTCTTCAAAATATATTATTTTCATTTCAACAGAGGAAAGAAACTTGTACAGGTTTGGAACAACATATGGGTGAGTAAATGATGACAGAATTAAGTTTTTTTTGGGGGGGTGAACAGTCCCTTTAAGAAATTATCCATTTGTCTTACATTGAAGAAAGGAAGTCATTTGGGTTTGGAATCTCATTGGTGAGAATGATGACAGAATTGGTATTTTTGGGTGAACTATTCCTTTAAAGACATTTCCGGTCCTGTTTTCTGATACACCGAGACATGAGTTTCTCCTCTACAATCGCATGATAGACACTGAAATCTACTGCATATTTGAACTGCACCCTTTGCTATGATTATCTCCACCGAATTAGAGTTTATGCTTTGACATGCATGAAAGAGAAAGCCCACAGAGGCTTAAACGAAAAAAGAAAAAACAAAATATTTAAGTTGAAACACTTAACATTATTTCACATATGGCATACTCTTTTATGCCAACAATGTGCAATATGCATATCAAACATATTACTGTTTTCTAATGTATTACTGCACTAAAGAACCACACAGTCACAAAGACTTTGCCATTTTGAAACGACTCGTTTTTTTGTGTGTGTTAAATTCATGTTTTATGTATTCATTTTTTATGATTTGTTTACAGTAGTCCTGAAAATCGACACCCCCATGCCTTTACGATGACAAGAGAAAAGCACTTAACATTTCTCCTTACCTCACCCTTGAATGTGCCAATAAACTGAACAGTGAGATCTTCATTAGGTCTGTGGTCAGAGGGTACGGTCTGCATTATGTGCATATATACTAGAACTGGACTCCAGCGTGTCTGTTCATGTTTAGCTTCAGTGAACGCCGAGCTGTTCCTCTTTTACGAACCTCGTGATTTTCATTAAAGTTGATATCGACCGCCTGTTCTGTCTCATTCTGTGATTTACTTTAAATCCTGACTCTATAGAATATATAGGATCAACTAGTGTTGCTGTGGACCTTGAAGTAAATGGAAAGCAATACCAACTTTATTAATCTCTGAGGGGTCATTTAGTTTTAGCAATACACAATATACACTAGAGCTGGTGGGTTGTGTCACAGGTCACCAGTAGGCAGCACACTTTTAAAATGGAAGGTTAAATGCTTCACATATATTTTGTTGTTGATGTCAAATGGTATGCATAATATAAAACTCAACTGTATTTTGATGTAAATTTTGACTTTTTTTATTATTGTATTTGTATTTTTATACAATATTTTACTAAATAGTTGCTATAAGACCAAAGCCAAATGTCTTACCAAGTTGTGTCCCAAATTTGAAGTTGATATCACAAAAATTGAAGTTCCCATGAGATTTTAAGCATTGTACCAGAACTTATCTCCGGGTGACGGCCACATTCTATTGATTCTTTTGTTTGATGATGCATTCTCCTGTCACAAATTAATACAATTCTGTCACAAAACAATCACCAAACATGGAACCTTGAGTCTCAGAACTTTCCAACGATATGTGTTTTATCAAGATTAGAAAAGGTTTTGATTATAAAATAGTGCGGTATATTTTGTCATGTGAAACATGAAATCGCAACTAATGGGGAGAGGAGCCCGCTAAAAAGAATTTAAGTTATGTTTCAATGGTAACGCAAGGTTTGATTCCAACATGGTTTTCACAGGATGAATACTGAGACTGTAAGCTTTCGAACGATACCACATTTGTGACCCTGGATGACAAAACCAGTCTTATGGGTCATTTTTTTGAAATTGAGATTGATACATGGAAGCTGAATAAATAAGCTTTCCATTGATGTATGGTTTGTTAGGATAGGACAATATTTGGCCGAGATACAACTATTTGAAAATCTGGAATCTGAGGGTGCAACAAAATCGAAACATTGAGAAAATCGCCTTTAAATTTGTGCATTTATGTTCGCGATTGTGCAGCATTCACTCACAAAAATAAATGTTTTATACATTTACGGTAGGAAATGTACAAAATATCCTTTTGGAACATGATCTTTACTTAATAACCTAATGATTTTTGGCATAAAAGAAAAAATGATAATTTTGACCCATACAATGTATTGTTGGCTATTCCCACAAATATACCCGTGCTACTTAAGACTGGTTTTGTGATCCAGGGTCACATTTATGATGATTAATAAAATATGTGGGGGGGGGAAAGGACAATAAAAAAAGAGTGTCACGAGTCCCGCTAGCTGGACTGTGTCTGTGAGAGAGAGTTAACATTACATAAATTATGAACTTTCTATTGACAAATATATGACAAAGAAGTGAATTTAACATGAATATTAAGCAGCACAACTGTTTTCAACATTGTTAATAAGAAGAAATGTTTCCTGAGCAGCAAATCATCATATTAGAATGATTTCTGAAGGATCATGTGACACTGCAGACTGGAGTAATGATGCTGCAAATTCAGCTTTGATCACAGGAATAAATTCCATTTGACATTTTTTTTGTTGCAAAAATAAAAAAATCCCATTTTATAATATATATTATAAAAGAAAACGGGCTATTTTAAACTGTATTTTGAAATCGAGCAAATTGTGAGCATTAGCCTACTTTTAAAAACATAAAAAAATAGTGTTGAGCTGAGACTTTTGAACAGTAATATTTAATTAGGCTGTGTTATATTAGGAACCAATCCTACTATCAATTAGTTTTTCCATAAAAAAAAAATCTAATAAAAAGATACATCCTTACCAACCGGGCTGCACGTGATCCGAGTGTGTTTCAGTGACTGTGGCTCTGTCTCAAGTCCAAGCCGTACTCTATCTGCATGTTTGAGCTCAGCTGACTCGAACTCTTCTGATCCCCTAGAGCGCTCTCTCAGTAGGCAGCTCACTGAGATATAGGACACAGCCTGTGGGTTTTCTCCGGGACTCTCCACACGTCCTCACAGTCTCTGAGTAGAACACATGTGGGATAAAGATGGCTTGAGACACAGCAGAAACAGTCTGGGCTTCTGGAAACTTCTCACTGCTCTTTAAGGCTCGAGGGAGGAAGAAAGCCAGGAAGATCAAGCAGAAGGTCTGTTGTTTTATCAGTTTATTCCAAGAGTTGTGTGGTTTTACGAATGCATACAGTTCTGTCTGTGTTTGGAAACCTTTTAGAGCAACAGGTGAGCTAAGAGGTCTGTAAGTTAGTTTATTAACTTGTTTAACAAAAAATGTAACAATCAAATGTTAATAGTTTTAAACGTCTCAATTAAATTGTAAAATAAGATAACTTTTTGACCGTATTTAATAAATATGTAGGCTAGTGAATATGTCAAAATAGGCTTAATTTAATATATGGCCTATTTATATGCTGGTAACGTTAGATTACTTTCAAATTTAGTAATCTAGATTGCTCAATTTATGTAATGTATTCTGATTTCTACTTTTCGATTAATTTTAACTTAACTCATTATAACGTTAATTAGAATAGGATCCATATTGATAAAAAATACGAAGAAAAAGAAAATATATTCAATTGTTATCAACAACATGAAGTGCACTATTTACAACAGGGTTTCCCAGACTGGGGTTTGTGAGTTTAATAAAAAGCTATAAAGTAATTACGTAATAAATTAAAGTAACTCATTTAAAAATAAAAACAATCAAAATAAAACATTTAAAATAGTTTAACTGCATGTGACCATTAACCGACATCAGAGAACCATGGACATGATTTTATTGTTTTTATTGGCTTAATTTTATTATTGAACTAACTTATTAATTTAAAATCTCAGGGTTTACTTCGAGTAAATATATGAAGGCAAAGCGGTTCAGCTGACAAAAAAGTTTTTACAAAAAATCCCTGCATTGCATGTACATATAAAATGAAGTGACCTTGTACATTAGTTTGAAAGCCAAAAGCCTTCCAAAGACAGTAATGCATGGATAATAATTCAAATAATAATTTATGTGTTCATCAGGAGCTGATTAGATATGCAATGTTGAGAAAACACTTGTTAAAATTGAAATTATTTCCATAAATCCAGTGTTAAAATGATGTGGCTCTCAGTTTTCAGTAGTCACATGACTAGTGGCTGGTCTGTGTGTGCGATTCCTCAAACCTGGAAAACCTTCTGAACATATAGAACATAGCCTACTTTTAGAAAGGAAAATTTAAAACAAACAAGTAGAATCAATGAAATATGTATAATTTACTGCCATTGTGCGAATAACATGTAATCAATAGAAAAGTAAAGTATAATGTAGTCTGATTACAAGTATTTTAAAATGTAATATAATCTAATTACAAGTACTTAATTTTTGGAATCTGATTACGTAATCCAGATTACATGAAATCAATTAGGCTACTACCCAGCATTGTATATATGTATTGATGTCAATTGGCTTCAATTCTATATTCCAACATTTCCTGTTGAGTGCAAAAATACATTGATTGCTCATACATTGTGGAAATATTTTCAAGGCATTTTGAAGATGAACATTCAGTCAGCAATCAGCCGTGAGATCTTTGTTCCAAAAGATGAAAAGTTACTGGTAGCCATTGAGGTGAGGAGAAGGATGAAGAGGAAAGGACTGTCGTTCCTCAATGCAAGTCTTAAGAGGGACTACTCAACTTATCTCTGCTTGTCAGGTAATGTCTTAATAAGTATCTAAACTAGTGAGTTTGAGAAATAAGTTTGAGCTATCAGAAGTCTGGAAGTTTGATGGAGACATCATTGACTCGTGTTCCATGTAGTTGCCAACAGTCAACCAGCTCAAGTCCTCATCACTAAAGTTAAGAGGTATCCGGGCACACGTCAGTTTACTAAAAGATCTCAATGGTCTGTGGAGCAGCTTCGCCAGGTCAATGGCATCAACCCTGATAAGGTGACCATTCTTTTAAATGTAGCTTTTTATTCCCAGTACATTCCATTATTCTGACTCCTCTGAATATTTGTTAGGACACTCCTGAGTTCGACCTAGTGTTCGATCGCATCTCTGATCAATGGGTGGCCGGCTCAGCTGCAGAGAAATGCATGTTTGTGCAAGTTCTTTATCATGCTTGTCAGAACTACTGGGAGGCAAAGCTTGGCAAACCATCGAAACCTGGAGAACAGAAGATGCCAGGAGCTCCGGAGGACAAGAAGAGCCCTGGTGCTCCATGCCAAACTAACTTTGTCAACTGTCAGCAAAAGCTAATGGGAGGTGAGTGCGTTGAGAAATGTCGAATCGCTGTATTGACCACTTGGCAGAATTCATTTGTATAGACTGGAGAGCCTGAGATCTGTAACAAAACAAAATGTGTTTTTCCATTTTTTAGATGCTTGTTCTGTTAATATGGCCATCTACCGCTGCAAGATCTTTTTTAATAGAATGAAGAGCAGTATGACTGCAAACCAGCGTGAAGGTTAGTAGAGTGTGTGTGTGTGTGTGTGTGTGTGTGTGTGTGTGTGTGTGTGTGTGTGTGTGTGTGTGTGTGTGTGTTATTTTCTTATTGAAAATAATTTATACATTAAAAAAAAATAAAGATGGGGGTAAAATATTATTTTAATACATTTATAGTCATGGACAATATGGGTAAACATTAATAAATATTTACTTTTATAATAATAATAATGTTATTGTAAATATTTATTTACAAATTTTCTGGTGTTTATTATTTTTATATTTGTTTTTATTATTTATATTATTGCTAATAATATTTTTATTATTTATTTTTAATAGACCCTTTTAATAATAATAAATTAATAAATTAAATTTATAAAAAATAAATTAATAATAATAATGATAAATAATAAACAAATATTTTTCTTTCTATAATACATATTTTTTAAATTTTCAAGAATGGTTCTTTTTAAATATTATTATTTTAAGATTTCTCAAGATTTTTTTGTAGAATATTTATTTTATACATAATAATAATGCTTCATTTTCAAGCATGCCTATTTTTTATTATAAATAAATAATTATAATAATAATTATAAGTATAATTATTATTATTATTGCCATTATTAAATGGCTTCTTTTCAGTCATTTCATCCTTTTAATGAGGCTTTTTTTATACTATGAGATCAGGATAGTTGTAACCTTGACATTTATGGCTTTATTAAAATGTAAAATGAATCTAGAAATGAAAAACAAACAAGTTCATCACTGATGAGGTGTATTCAAGTCATTGTGTGTATATATGAATGGCATTTTCATTTACTAAAAAAAAAAAAATGATCATTGACCCCTAGACAATGTATCACAAATGCATCTTTTAGGCAGTTCCATTGGTTTCCATCCGTTCCTGTCTGTGGAGTGTGGGTCAGATCAGTCAGAGTCCAGGCAGGAAGAGAGGGCGCTTTGTCGGCTGGTTGTTTGTAGTGTTGTGATAGATCTCTCGGCAGTGGCAGAGAATGGCTCCATTGCAAAGAGGGCCCGATTAGTTCAGAGGCCACTTTGTTCAGATGAAGGCATGCGCGGGGACACAAAGACAGGCGTTGAGGAGGGGGAGAGGAGCCGAGATGAGTATAGTGGCACCAGCCTTCACAGCGGATCATGGATGAATGGTGTGTAATGAATGGGAGAGGTGCCAAGCTGCCCTGGAGGCCGCAAAATGACACGTCCCAGTCCACACACCTCAGCTCTAATCATATACTGCCATGTCTGTTTCTTTTTGCAGTTAATAAGAGTAGTGAATGGTATTGAAGAATTACATTATAAGTGTAGATGATTCCAATCCATAGAATAAATAAGTGTGTTATGTACAACTTCCCACAGATTAAAAAAGCAATTTGTGGGGGGAGGGGTGGGGTGGGTCAAAATAATTCCTTCATTAATAATTCGTTACACAGAACTTCATTATATTAAATATTAATCGAAAATGATTATCACAAAATCCACACGCCTAACCCAAAATCTACACATTTAACACCCTATACAAAATTCACACCCAATCCAAATTTCTTTAACGTTAGTGAGGAGTAACAAGTAACGCAAGTTACGTAATCAGATTACTTATTCAAGTAACTAGTAAAGTAACGCATTCCTTTTTAAATGTACACATTATCTGACTGACTTCTTCAAAAGTAATTTTGATTTTTAATTTTTTAAAGTTACTTGTACATTTATTGACGGACAGCTCTCTCCTGTCCCCATGTTGAGAGAATCGTAAGTGTGAGGGGATGATTGTTGTAGTTGTACTAAATGTGAGCAGGCATTTACTCATATCTTGCTCAAAAGCATATTTAGTATACAAAATGAATAAAAACAGTGACATACAAACTCTGAATATTAACCAAACCTGCAATAATTAAATGTTAAATAACACAAATGTATTTAATCTCACTTTATTATGCAATGTCTTTGCTGCTGACCTTCGAGAGTGTTGAACTTTCTTCTCCTGCTTCCTGTTCTTCAGCAATCCAGAACATATCCCACAAAGGTTTTTTGTTTTTTTGACCTGCGCCCTCTACTGTACAGGTGTGAATTTGCATTTCCTTCATCCTGAGGCTTATTCATTTCACTTTTGGTGTGAAAGGGCCTTTACATTAGCCAAAAATAGGAAAAAAAACAAACAAACAAACAAACAAACACGCAAGCCCAGCTCAGGTGAGAAAAAACAACGCGAAAGTAGAGTAACATTACTTTCCATAAATTAAGTAACACAATATTGCACCATGCCGGGCGACGTCTTGTTTTTTATAATGGGGTTCTGAACCGCTCTTAGTCTGACCCGTCATCTAGGACTTGTTTGCCTTGGGAGACCCTAGGGGCATATAGCCCCGGACAACATAGCTCCTAGGATCATTCGGGTACTCAAACCGCTCCACCACGATAAGGTGACCGTACAAGGAGAGGACCAAAAATACAGTAAAATATTATTACAATTTAAAATAACACTTTTCTATTTGACAATATTTAAAAAAAAGAAAAAAAAAATATTCCTGTGATGCAAAGCTGAATGTTCAGCATCATTACTCCAGTCTTCAGAGTCACATGATCCTTCAGAAATCATTCTAATATGATAATTTGCTGCTTAAGAAAATTCAGAAAAATTAAGAAACGTGTCCTTGCTAAATAAAATAATTTGCTGAAAGTGCTGAATTTAATTTAATTTATTTAAAAAATAATAATCAGCAGCTTTATTCCAGAATTCCCCAATACTTAATTGTTCCATATTAAGTTTATTTAGTATCTAGTACAGTGTAAAATAAGAGTTTTTGGAAGTTGACTTGTAGGTGTTTGTTGTTATTTCCTCAGCAGCAGCAGCTGTTAAAGCATCCAGGAGTAGGAGTAGCGCGTCCCCTCCAGCCGGGAAGAAGATGGGGAATGTAATGCGGAGGGCCAGTCAGGTTCTGAGTGAGCGCGGGGAGCGCCTGACGAGGGCGGAGGAGAAGACCGGACACTTCCTCCACGGAGCCAAGCAGTTTGCAGAAGCAGCTCAAAAGGTGAACTGATCACAAGACCCATTCACTGCTTAAGTTCATGAAACTGCGCACTGTCATATGAACAACCAGTCAGTGATAGACAGTTTTTTTTTATAAACTAAAATATAATTAATTTTAATTTAAATATTAAATGTTCAAACTATTAAGATGTACCAAACTGTTTTTGTTTCTTAAAAAAAAAAAAAAAAAAATCTCACTGACCCTAAACTTTTGAAGAGTTAGTGTTAAGAACCAGTTATGGGTGGGTTGAACCATTTGAAGAAGAAAAAAACTGCATTCTGTATAACTAGTAGCCATTTCAGTGAATTATATTTAATATGAATAATATTAAGCATCCCATTTTCCTTTATTCCCTCAGCTGGCTCTGAAGCAGATTTAGACGTGTTCTGGATGACCTGCCAATAAACTTTTTTAAAACGTAGCTTTTAATCCTCTGGTCACTGGATATTTTAAAATGCAGCTTTCTCATCTAACTCAGATTTTGATTTTGAGTGTAAGGCAATGGTTTCTCCTCGCCTGCAGACTGGACTTTTTATTTATTTTATTTTTTTTTGCAAGCCACTGAGCAATTCAAGCAGCTGTGATGTGGTCTATCATACTGTTTGTCTCACCTGCAGATCTGTTCATTTTTTACCTTTCCTACAGTAGCAGGTGGCTCATCCTCCTCTGCTGAGATTCCTTATGTGGCAGGAGTCTTAAAGGGATGTTTCATCCAAAAATTAAAATTCTGTCATTATTTGCTCATCATAGTTCCATCTTCTGTTGAACAGAAGATGAATGTAGGTAACCAAACAGTTGCTAGTCCCCATTGACTTCCATAGTTTAGAACAAAAATACTATGGAAGTCAATGGGGACCAGCAACTGATTGGTAACCAACATTCTTCAAAATATCTTCTTGTTTGTTCAGCAGAAGAAATAAACTAATTCATGAACTGAAAGGAGAAATTGTTGACTAATGATTTCAAATCTCTTTGTAGTCTCGTCTAAGTGGATTCATTTTTATTCTGCCAGCTGTACCATAATATTACTGTCATATTGTAATACTGCTACTTGTTGTATCTACACAGTGTGAATGTTTTTTTTTTCTCACATAGATTGCCACTTATGAGGTTGAGTATGTGTACTAATTTAATGCACGATTTGCACTTTATTTATTTTCTGAAGCTTTAACGACTTTGTAGTTTTTTATTGTATTATCATTTCTTTTTCAGCACTGAAAGTATAATGGTTTTATTTAATATTTGACATTTAAGGGGGTTTCAGACAGATTCTTACAGATGATACTGGTTGCCTTAACAGAGGTATTTATTTGTGCAACATTAGTTATGCGTATAACACATTGAGATGATATCCTCATGAATGACGGTACCGTCCCTCTGATGTTCAGTTCTGTTCTGATCACATGAGGAGGCTGCTTTTATCTGCTTTTTAGATTTAAGTTCATTAGAGATGCTGCGAGCTGTTTTACAATTACAGCTATTCACTATGAACTCAATGTTCATCTATTTGAATGTGAATGTGGATAACACATTTTTGTTCTTCTGTCTTTGTCTCCTAATTCTCTGTAATGTTATAACAGTCAGTCTGCCTTGTTTGTGATTGTGATCATCAGTAGCAGGAGCAACATGTCATGAGAAGCCAGAGGGTGTTTTCCGCACAGAGTCGGACACCCTTCATGTATGTCTTCTGATGTTCTCCTTATGTTGTCTTTTATATTCCATAGTATGTGTGTAACAGAGAATTCTATCTGTCCTCTTGTCTGCATTTAAGAACATGTTAAATATGTGAACACCCATCATTTGCAAAATAAATGAAATGGGACCAACTTCGGAAATGCCTATTATTACACACAATATATGTGGTGTTTGTCTGTGCGCCTTCACACCACTAGAGCGCGCTCACATACAACCAGTTCAACATGCTGCAGACAAGCATCTTTGTGAGTGTAAATATGTGTGTGTGTGAGTGTGGGATAGACGAGAACGTGTTGGTCTGAGACCATACTGAAAATTATTCAGACTAAAACCTGGAATTGATTTTTGTAAAATGCTAAGTTTTACTCATCTAACACTTTCAATGCATAACGGGGGGAAAATCTTAGATCCGTCTATATTTCTATGGCAGTAATCGAATAAGAAATTTTGTGAAACAGTTGAATGTTCTGACGGACAGATGTTCTTGATTCCATTCCAGCTTGTGTGCTGTTTTCTGCAAGAGAGGGACATATCAAATGTCATTCTGAAATTAATTAATGTTTTAAATAAGCATTTCACTTAAACTCAAATTAAGCAGATTATACATTTACAAAAAATGTATTTAACTATAATATTATTTTTTTTCTAGTGTGAGATCTTGACCAAAAATTGATGCACCTCTTGATGGAAATAAATGTTGTGAAGTTATTTCCATCAAGCAGTGCATACATTTTTGGTCAATATCTTGTATTGGCAATGCAAAAGTCCAGCACTCTGTAAAGTCTACTCCAGCACATCCCAAAGACTTTTAATGAATTTAAGAACTCAGGGGTGCCAATTTATGTGTGAAAATGATTCTTCATGCTCCCTCCTAACCATTCTATAACAATTTGAGCCTGATGAATCTTGACATTATCATCCTGGAATATAGCCATGATGTGTCTTCCTTCATGGCTGTTTAAGAAATGTAAAGCTACACAGCATAGAATCTTAAGCATTTGCCTATTAAAATCCAAACAGCATTTTTTATTTTATTTTGGCTAGGCAGTGTATAAATAATACATTTATGTGTGCGAATGTATACACTAATTATTACGAATATTCACCTGTGTTTTTTTGGACTTTTTCATATTTATAGTTAATACCAGATGTATATACACATATTGATGTTTACTGATGCATTTGTGTTGCCATTTACATTTTGGCAAAGTGTTGGCACGTGAAGAGCGTGATGAACAGGCACAGTGTGCAGCCGGTGACCTGCACGGTTGATGCTCTGCATTGCTGGATCAGCATCTACTACATGCAGCATCCAGCAGGATTATGTGCTTATGCTGTGACCAAATGAAGGTCAAGACTCACCTTTTGACTCCAGGATTGATGACTTGTAGGACTGTGCATGACACTGCACGATTTAATTCTCTCTTATTGCATAATCTGATGTGCTATAGATTATAACATAATCTGCCCCTCTGAAAAGCATTATGGTGATCAATCGATATGATTTAGCATTCTCGATGTGCATTGGGGGTGTGATATTGACCCGGAAGATATATTTCCAGAAGCACAAAGCCAGAGGTGCAGGTCGTGTCTTTCTGACGGTGAGACTGGAATTGAACATCCGTCGTGTATCGACTGGCACAGGATCGTCCCTCTTCAGTTTTAATGTTGGACCGGATCTTCAAATGACAACCAAATGGCCTTTAATGAATTTTGAATAGAAATTGACCTTAGAAATACCTTGGAAAGGTGCACACTGTTTTGTAATTGGGTACTTCAGAGAGCATGTAATACAATGGACTTGATTTTTCTCAACCTCATGTTCCAAAGTTTGCTCTAAACTTGTATGACCTTTGTTAAATGTAAAAAATGTTCATGTTAGCGTACAGTGCATTAATTAATGTTAACATACAACTTGCGATCTTAAAATTATTTTATGCCTAGTAAATATTGAAATGAACAAATAAGATTAATAAACAGTGTTGGGGAAAGTTACTTTTAAAAGTTATGAATTGCAAAATTACAATACTCCCTGAAAAAGGAACAAATTACATTACTTGGGGTCGATATAATTGTCCCCACCACTTTTTGCCAGGGTTGATATTATCCCCACCACTTTTTGAAACATCTTGCGACATGGATGTATGAAACAGAAAGAAACATCTCCATTTGATTATCAATTAATGTGTCTGGGTAAATAAGCAGCGATCTATCTCTGGAATGGAAATGGAACGTTTTTTTTAAATCATGGTGTGTGCTCATTGTCGCTGTTCTTTTTCAATATTGTTCACTCGCATTGCATTCGTTCAGTGCCAGGGTGCCAGGGTTGGCTGCCTATATAAGCCATGCAGAAATGCCGAAACGTCAGAATCTTACTCCTTTGGCGCGACGATCATCTTGCTTCAGAAGAAGAAGACTGAAGCCTCTCTTCCTGCCATCATACGAGCCTTGCAGAGGAACAAAATCTCTACAAGCAAGCTGACTCAGCGACAGTCTGCAAGCAAGCTGTCTGCAAGGCGCACTGCAAGCAAGCTGATTTAGAGTCTCTACATCTGGTGACTAAATTAAATAACAAATTTTAGAGCAAATTTTCAGAAACGTTGTTGCACATGTCGCACTGTGAATGCAACTCATGCAGGGCTCACCTGCCTGCTCTAGATGAGCATTCCGAGTGCGCCTCTTGTCCGGGCTACGCCCACACCGAGGCGACACTTCTGGACTCCAGTTGCCCGCACTGCGAGAAGCTGAACGTTGCGTCACCCCTGAACTGTGCGCCCAGATCACGCTCTTCAGCGAATCTCATCTCCTTCCTCTCTTGAGCCGAGGTGAAAGAAGGAACGGAGTCGCCAGGGTGAGCAGCAAGGTGGCAGCGGTCAGGGTAGTGCTGGACTCAGATTCCTGGAGGAAAGTGGTTATGACAGATGCCTCCAAGACAGGCTGGGGTGCGACAGCAGAATAGCCTTCGGCTCATGGGTGACCCCTATATCTAGTTGGCACATCAACCGCCTGGAGATGATGGTGATTCTGGCCTTCAAGAAGTTCCAGCTGCTCAGGTTTCATCATGTCCTGGTCCTGGTGCTTTTATAAATCACCAATGAGGTCTCAGGTTCTGTCCTATGTACACACTGGCAAACCGGCTTCTCTTTCGTTTGAGGAGCTCGGCAAGTGAACCACCCTCTCTATGCGGAGGTTCCTCTAGAAGGGTGGCCCTTCTATGTGCCCATAGAAGAAGACATGCTATCACATGGCGGACCTCCCCGGGGGAATGGAGACTCCAGCCCCAGGCGGTCAACGTTATATGGCATTCCTTCTGTCATCTCTTTGCGATGGAAGAGAACTCCCACTGCCAAATATACTTCTCAAAGGAAATGGATACGCTGGCCCTGAAATTGCCTTGTCTGTGTCTTTTTGCCTTCCCTCCTGTAGCCCTGCTTTCGCAGGTCATCAGTCGGATTCGGGAAGAAACGTGCTGTTTGTCTGATGGCACCACACTGGCAGAACCAGCCCTGGTTCCCAGAATTAGTCCAGCTCATGTCGGCAGCTCCTTGGCCCATGCCGCTAAAGAGATGGGAAATTCTCTCCCAGGAAGGAGGGATGATCTGGCACCCTCAACCAGAGTTGTGGAACCTGCATGTTTGGACCCTTGATGGGAACCGTCTAGCCTGGTATTACCAGACTCTGCTACTTCACTTTGCTTCGTAGACAGAGTCTGGAATGGCATAATAGAAAAGTGTTTTCTCTCTCTCTAGGGGGCGCTTGTCTGAAGTTTAAAATCATTGGTTACCCGTAAGCCAATCAGATAAGTTTATTTATGATGTATGTTATGCGCCGCATCGAACCACAGACATCATGCATCGAACTCAAATCTATGATCGAACTTCCACTGTAAACCTGCTGTAAACACTTGATGATGCGAGAGAAATACCGGAGTGAACATGGCTGTAAACGACTTTTGCAGATTATGCAAAGTTAATCTATGCATCCACGGTACAATCAGGGCCTCTAAACTGATATTTGACAGTAGAGAGAAACAAAAAAATATTTGCAGCCAACTGTCAAAGTTAGGATTAGTTCTGTTAAACACAGCTCTTTGTTTATCTCGAGTCTGTCGGAAATGCTGCAACTTAATTGCAAGATTACAGCATGTCATGGCAATATTTAAGACCTGGAAAAGAAAGGAGACACTGACCTGTCAAAAGGCTCCCCAGTTTCTCGCTGACGATCGGTAATAGTTGATAAATTAAACTTTTCCCAAAGGGAGTAGGGCCACAACATCACCTCCATTCAAAATGTTTAATACACACTCTTCTTGTTCGGGCTTCAGTTTGCTAATGCCGGGAATATTCTCCACAACAGAGCGAACGACATCCGCGTCTCCATATCCGCGGTCATTTTCGATTTCCCTGACCAAATCTTAAACTCAGCGCTTAGCGACTACGTCATGGCTTTCAGCCCGCCCTCTGTTCGTTGATTGGCCCGGCTGTTTTCAGGCCGGTCTAAAACTGAGAGATAGGCCGCTATCTCAGACTGAGTACAGAAGCGAAATGAAATTGAGCGGAAGTACAAAGTCTGACGTAGTCAGGCTAGGAACCGTCAGGCCTTCCCCAATAAGTCATGAGAATGATCTCAGAGGCAAGGGCCCCTTCCACTAGGTGCCTCTTTAAAGTGGTCCTCAGGCAGAGAAAAGGTTACGTGCCGAAAGTGCTTTCGACCCCGTTCAGAACGCAGGTGGACGCGCTGCCAGCTCTTCCGCTTCTAAAGAATGAGCAGGCACATCAGGGCCCTTAGAGTGTATACTGAGCGCTCTAGCCGGTGCCGGCAATCAGATCCGTTGTTTGTCAGCTTCGGAGATCGCACCAAAGGGCTGCTAGTTTCGAAGCAAAGGATTTCCAGATGGATTGTGGATGCAATAGCACTGGCTTACAAGTCAGTAGACTTGACCTGTCCCCTAGGGCAGTGGTTCTCAAACCTGTCCTGGCGTACCCCCAACACTACACATTTTCTTTGTCTCCCTAATCAAACACACCTGATTCAACTCATCAGCTCATTAACCCATGTAATAATGAGCTGATGAGTTGAATCAGGTGTGTTTGATTAGGGAGACAAAGAAAACGTGTAGTGTTGGGGTACGCCAGGACAGGTTTGAGAACTACTGCCCTAGGGGTTAGGGTCCACTCCTCTTGAACGTGGTCCAGCGGAATCTCTAATGCAGATATCTGTGTGGCGGCCAGCTGGCGATCTGACTATTCTGCATTTTTGCATTGCTTATATTGGCAGCCAACCCCGCCCCTTTCAGCAGGCTGAAATGCAATCTGTCTGTGAAAAGCACAGATGTGAACCAATCAGGCTTCAGGATTCTGAGAAAACAGGAGTTTTCCCCATACGCGTTAGTGAGCTTAACACAATGCTCGTTCCGGTATCTCGGGGAACCATAAATGTTATCAGTTCTCTCTTGGTGCTGTGCACTAGATAGCGCTTCAATAAATTCCTTAATCGCCATTGCAGAGACTCTGTTCGTTACAGTGAAATCACAAAACAAAATGCACTCAAACGTGTCCCTGCTCTTGATATACAATCATTGATGAACATCTTTGGTAAATATTTTTTATGAGAAAAAAAAAACTATACAAGGGTGGATTAGAACCCAGAACCTCTCTGACACGCTTCACAAAAGTTCTTTCACCAGACTATTAAGGAATTACTTTACTCGTTTCTTAAAAAATGTAGGTGTAAATTTAAAAGTAATGCGTTACTTTACTCTGCTTTTCTGATTACATACCTCAAGTTATTCGTAAAGGCCCGTTTCACACCAAGAACGATAACTACTGTATAAAGATAACTATATTAGCGTCCACACCAGTGGATGATTTTGTTCCATTTATTCTAAGCATGTGCTTGTCTGTCACTTTAAATGCTCGAGCTCATTACAGCAGGATGGATTCTGATTTACTGTTAATGTTTTTATTGTTCATCAGCTGGATAAAATCATTCTGAAAGTGATTCCAACGATATCGTTTCTCTGTGCCGTTATCGTTATAGCTGTGATGTGAACTCTGCTATTTTTTAACATTGAGATTTTTTTTAGAACTACATCTAAAAAAAACATCTTTACATTGTTAGTTAAATGCAGTTTACTAATGCGCAATGAAACCTTTTGTAAAGTGTTAGCAAAAATAGCGCTGTCCATTGTCAACTTAGCTTCAAAACAATCATTTAAATATGTTTAAACATAAACGGCCCATAATGCCACCTGCTGATGAAAATTGTATTTGTCACTGGTGAAAATGAAGACCTAGAAAAAGCGATTAGTAGATGGAGAGATCATACACCCAGCACACAAACAAAATCATTCTTACCCAGAGTTCTCTCTGTTCCAGACAAATGCTGTGTTAGGGATGGGGGAATAATAAAATTCAATTTGTTGCTCATAAGAAAACAGAGAGGAGAGAGAGAGAGAGATATTGAGAGAGATTTATGCCAGATGTTAGTTAACGGAAGAAGTGGGACAGAAGAGTGTTTGTCTCTCTCTCTCTCTCCTCTCTCTCTCTCTCTCTCTCTCTCTCTCTCTCTCTCTCTCTCTCTCCTCCTCTCTCTCTCTCTCTCTCTCTCCCTCTCTCCTCTCTCCTCTCTCTCTCTCTCTCTCTCTCCTCTCTCTCTCTCCTCTCTCTCTCTCCTCTCTCTCTCTCTCTCTCTCTCTCTCTCTCTCTCTCTCTCTCCTCTCTCTATCTGTGTCAGAAGCCCATCAGGTCCCACACCAACGGATTAGATGAAATCTCAATGGGGATGTCCGACCCACCAACAGTCTCATTCAGGACAGACGTGCACTGCAGAGAGAAGAGATGGTACTTTATCAGACCTTTTGCAGTAGTCAGGTCATGCTCATATTCTAATCTCCAGTCTGTACCTACACAAGTTTAGCCCTCATGTAACACGTTGGGATGGACAGCACATAATCTAATGAATCTACTAGGCCTATTAAATAGAAATCTGATATTAGTGTTAAAGGACTAGCCTACTTATTCAATCTCCATAGGATTGATTTACATTACTAATTAATTAAAGTGGCTATTAGACATAGGCTGATTGAGTAGAGTATAATCTCAGGATGGGTTAAAAGTCTTAAGTTAGTTGGCGCTGATAGCCTTGTGGGCAGTGCGTCAACATATAGCACCATTGAGCTTCGGGCGACCGAGTTCGAGTCCTGGCTTAAGGACCTTTCCTTTAACAGGCTAATTCCCATGTCCCCAGTCATGTTTTTTCTACTTCACTTTGAAATAAAGGTTATACATACATATCAAAATGAGCAGTTTTAAGTATTATTACTCTTTGACACAAAATGCAATTTATTGTACACATTTTCCTTTAATGTGCACAACCATTCAATTAGTTTATGTCCCTCAAACTCCAGTCCACCCTTTTGGTGATACTTGCATTTAAAATCTTAAGCAAATTATCTGAATCACATGACTTGCTAGAAGTGACATAATTTCCTTGGAGGGAAAGAAACATAAATAACAAAGTAAGTATCAGTCATAAAACTTTCTCTCTTTTCCTTATTCTTAGAAGACTTGTGTAATGGTTTAAAACATAACACGTCCACCTGGTTGTGTCAATTTATATATTGGGCATGAAAATGCATGAAAATTTAAATTTTCAATTTGATTTTATATAACTATTAAAATAAGCTGTTATTCCACTGTTGGCATGTTGTTATTTCCTTACTAGTATTGAGTATACTAGTATAGTTTAAAATGGGCTTTATTATTTAAAATGTCCAACAATGCCATTTAACAGGGTGGACAAAAGCCATATAATGTGAATGTAAAATATTTGGTCAAGATTGTTAGGTTATACTCGCCTGAGCTTGACCAACATGTCTTTCTTTTTTTATTTTTATGATAGACAGACCAGACATTCTCCGGTGAAACGACATACTTCTCAATCATTTAGTCCGTTTAAACCACACCTTTTTCTTACAATCAACTGCAAGCTCGTATTCAGATCTGCCTCCATCCAATCAACAACCAAATGATAGAACCAAGTCCTGTACATCTCAACTTTAATATATTTTCGTATAAAATATGGAGTAGCAATGACCCCAATGTCACTGATCTGATAGTGAAGTGCTATTTCTCTTTCGCTTTGCTATTTAGGACACTTTTAGAGTCATGGAAAGAGTGTGGAACAGCTGACAAAGCTAACACAGTCTCATCCCAAGAAGTCATATATTGACGTCTTGGGACGTCTTTTGACCATACGTCAATATCCGCCTTTTAGGGTACCCTTAAACGTCGGTAAATGACGATCCTGGGACGTCATACAACTGACGCTTTACCTTTAACGTCAGTAGGTGACGGGGTAGGTTTAGGGGTAGGTTTAGGTCTGGGGTAGAGTTAGGATCCGATAACGTCATCTAACCGACGTTTAAGGGTACCCTAAAAAGGCGGATATTGACGTATGGTCAAAAGACGTCCCAAGACGTCAGTATATGACTTCTTGGGATGAGACTGCGCTGACAAAGCAGGTAGGGTTTTGCGCTATCAGTTGATTTCTCACTGCCCTTTCGCCAGTGACTCTGCGATATCTCTCACAGTAGGGCCATATGGTTCTCTACACCTTCCATCCCAGCCAAACCTCTGGTAACCTTCAAAATTCAAGTGCTGCCAAGCCTCCATCCTCTGAGAGATCACTGTCTGTGTTACCGTCTCTCTTACCTGTCACTGTCTCTTTCTCTCTTCGGACTGAGGAATACCCTGGTGTGGAGTCGCGTACCTGTTCTGATGTTATCGTTGGTGTATATATCATTACTCTCTTTTTCTCCTGGCAGTCATATCCAAAACTATGTGTTTATCCTTTGTGACAGCTTGGTCTGGTTTTGAAATCAGTTTCCTATGTGGGTTAAAACAATGAGTGCATTTGGCAGAGGACAGTTTAGGTAAATAACAGGCAGTTCTAAGCTTCTTTGAAGATCACATCCTTAATCCCTCGGCTGGTGATTTATGAAGGGAGAGGTAAGTGTGCACGCCCCATATGGGTTCATGGTCAGGACGCTGCACGGATATTGAGAGGTAGACAATTCACAGCGAGGTCAGCAGTGTTGATGTCATCAAAAGCATGGCTGAACCTCGGAGATTCTTTCAGTTGAATGTGACAGGTCAAAAAGTCAAATAGGCTTCACATCTGTATATCAAACCATACACAAGAGGCCATTTTTTTTGGATTTTAGCTCTAATTTACTAATAAAAATAGTTGTTAAATTGATGACTCGCTCATTAAGAAAGTGACTTGCCGCCACCTACTGTTAGTTTAAGTTTTAAATGTAACATTTTCATTTAACGTTTTCTATCATTTCATATTTTTATATTCAAAATGTGTTATTTGTAGTGTAAATGCAGTAATGCCACCTGAGTTGTAATCATCAGATCTAAATGCCACTTCAGATGCAGCCTCTGTGCAAATATGGATTTTGTTGATATTTAAAGGAGAACTCCGGTCAATTTTAACATTGAGCAAATTTTTTAGTAAATTTGGAGTGCTGTCAGTACAGAGAACAACAACAAAAATCGGTGTTTCCTACACCGTGTTATCCTCTTTTTAAAATTTGCACCTGTTGACTTAAACGGGGCAAGTTTTAAACCTGCTTTTAGCCTCTTACAATCCTTGATGTGTCATTTTAAGTGAACAGCCATGTGAGTGATTTTTTTGACTCAACACGGTGAATCTGACTGCAGTAGATGTGAAAGATATGAATAAAATGATGTTTATTCAGCCAGCTCACATACCTGTATTTACTTCCTGTTTTCGGTCAAAGTCCACAGTAGTCAATTGTCGAGTTTGCGAGCGCGATCATTAGTAATCTTAGGACGCAGTGGCTGAGTTTTGTTTTCGAAGGAAGTATTCCCCACGATCAACGTCAATGCTTTAATGTTTGCGCGAATCATTTCTTTTTTGCTAAGAAGCTGCTCCTGAAAAAAGAATCGGTTTGTGCCGATTACCGATGACTTCTTTCAGTCAGTTCAGAATCATTGTTTCTTTTGGGAGAGACGATAACCGCATTTATCCTGCACTTTGATCTTTGAAAATGTGCAGATCTTTTATATTCACAAATAGCTATATTACACACTACATGAAAGGTAACATCTAAAAAGGCGTAATAGGGACACTTTAAACAGTTTTTAACCTGATAACTTAAATGGTTGTAATCCTTGAATGCTTTTTAAAGAATAAAAAAATAAAAACACTTTAAAATGAAAGTGTACAAAAAGTTATAGAAGTTGTAAATGCAAATGTACTGAACTAAAAAATATATATACTTAATATATTTTTATTAAATTAATTCGACCCCCCAAAAATTCTAGAATATTAAAGATGTCTAATATGTTTTAAATTTAAAGTTGATATTACAAAAATGTAATATAAAATATTTTTTCATGGTAACACAATTTCAAAATGGTTTTCAAAGGATGAATTTTGAGTGTTAATGCTTTTGTAACATGATTATGTATAAAGGGGGAAAGGCAATAAAAAAGCTTCAGAGATACTGACAGTTAACAGGCTATATATAAATGTACAAAAACTAAAAATATATAATGCAAAGTGTTATAACCTTCAGATTATGTTTATTGTAACAATAAGAATATTGCTAGAGTAGATGACATAAATGTGTTGTTGAATTGAAGTTTTACACAAGCTTTGCTTTTATTTCTATGGTGAGCTATAGTTTGAAGCACTGCCATCACAAACATATTAAAGTCAAAAAAAACATTGCTCATCTTTAGCACAAATACATATCTTGTGAATCTTTTTACATGTTTAATTAGCATAAAATCCAATTGTCTGTTTTGTGGCCTCAATATAAAGATGTAGACCTGCTGCATAGCTACTGTGTCAGCTAGGAATAGGCATCATTCTGTCATTACAAAGAGTCTATGGCAAGTCTGTTCAAAACAGACTGTTTGTCAGTTATTAATCATGAAAGCCTAGTTGTGCCTACAGCCATCCACTGAGCTAAAACACCAAGCTATGATCTGCTGTAAAATCAGTGCCGAGGGTTCCTGGTGTCCCGTGTTTGTCTGGGCATGAATCCATCATTGGAGCGGCTGAAGCTCTGGGCAGATGGTTGGCATCAACATACAGCCACTGTTTCAGCATAACTTTCCCCCTTGTGTCCTCACGTCATCATATCAGGCTATGATGCTCTCAGAGAGGACAGAAGAAGACTAAGAGAGAAGATTTAGGAATTAAAAAATCTAAAGGTCAAAAATCTGGTCTGATAATTTATCTTATTGGAATTTTGCACTCAACGTGATTATATAATGTTTGGTCACACTTTATTTCGATAGTCCACTTTAGACATTCTACTAACTATAAGTAACTCTGCAACTACATGTCAACTAACTCTCATAAGAGTTTTAGTAGACTGTTAGACAGGTTAGGGTTAGCAAAATAAGTTGACATGTAGTTGTAAAGTCTTTTTACCATTAATATTAAGTTTTTGACATTACCATTAATGTTAAGTTTTTAACCAAGTTAGTTAACCTAGCCTGTATTAGGTCCCCTCGTGTCTAGAATTTTCAATCGGTGTAAACCGAGTTTTGGCTATCTTTCTCTTCTCTGCAGCTCAGACGTGCTAATCTTGAATCTCCTCCTTATAACGTCATAAGGAGGAAAGGTTACCTTCCCTTTCTCTGCTTTGCCCACCCAGAGAATTTGGCTCCCCATGAGAAAATAAGCTAGGAAGTACGAACGTGCGAGCGCGATTTGAGTTTTTCCTCAAGAGATATAATGGCTTGCAAATGAGCAAAGCATGGCAGTTGATCAATGTTCGGATGTACAAATGAACACAAAAGTATTTTTTAGTTCCTTCATCCGAGCCTCTGAAGAAACAATGGGTTAATTTTATTTTCTCTGGAAATGCGCCGACACAACTTCCCAAAGTTTTGGATGGTCCAAACATTTCACCTGACGACTGTTTCCTCAACTTGGGCCAATACAGAGCTGGCCTCGATGAACGTCTGAAAATAAATCAAGCTACCAAGCAACAATTCAATTTCAAGTTCAGACAGGTAAGTTAATATTTCTCTCAAAATCGTTCAATACTGTTTATGCATCAGTAAGTCAAGCCAGTGACTAAAATATCAACTTCACATTGTTTCTTTTAGTAGGATGAAAATAATCTTGTTTAAATTGTGAACAAATTATATACAGAAAGCGATCAAAGAACAATCTTTCCACACAGTGCGAGTTTATCTGGACAACTCGTTATGAAATCAATGACGCACGTTACATGCACAACGAAGCTCTTACTGTATCATCGTGTTTGCATTGGTGAAAGCATTAGAGAGAGTGCAGAAACTCCGTTATAATGATAAGATCTTCAGTCTCGCGATCAACATACTGTCATCTGCTTGCTCGCTCACATGTAATACGTAGCTATTTCATATGCAAGCATGTCAGCCAATCACAGCAGTGGGCGGTTACACTGAATCCCACAGCAGAAACGCCCCTTCAAACAGAGTGTTCAAATCAGATGCTAAAATCAGGGTAGGAAAAATGCCTTTTATTTATTTTTAAATTCTAAATTTTTGATCTAAAAAACATACTAACATTATAAAAAGAAATATAAATAATAATAACCCCATGTCAGGGGACCTTTAAAGACAGGGTAGGCGACTATGTAGAGTTGTGGGCAGACACCAGTCTCAGAGAACCGCAAACAAACATCAGCCACATTTTACAGTTCCTCCTAAACCAAAACAAGCTTATGCTGCGTTCACTCCATAACTACCGTAAATAAGAGATGGCAACCTGTGACGTTCTACTTGGAGCAGTTTATGTCCTCAGATTTGAATTTATGCATTTCAATGGCAACACTGTCAACAGCGAAATGAATCTGCAGCAGTTAGGTGGTACAGGTCAGAGCTCTGTAAGTTGTTTACGTTCATTATTGTTGTAATGTTATGTGCTTTGAGACATGAGTTAATTTAACACCGTTTATCATGACGCTCTGCTCCATAGGCGCCGATTTATGTTTTACTCCGTGGGTGCTCATGGGCGCTGGCCCTTTAAAAAAAAAAAAAAAAAAAAAGTAGGTCTAGTCAAAAAATGTTTGCATTTCAGAACCTTACTCTTATCAGTTCTACTGCTGCAAGTGAATTTCGTTTTGTATAAATTGTATCTTCATTTTAATAAATGTTTTATCAACAAACTGCCTGGATTAATAAATAAGCAAGCAAATATAGACAATGCGCCGCGTCACAACTGGAGCCTCGAGGTATCGCACACCGGACGCGCAGGTACACGAGCAATATTGTAATGTTATGTTTAAGGATATTATGGAATTCAGATCATGTCTGTACTATGTTATGTTATGATTGTAATGTACAATTAAATACAACCCTTGCTGTCTGCAGTCTCAACACTTTACAGTCCGTTAACTGAATGAGAATATCACCTGAAAATTCGTTAACATCAGCAATTTTCATTCAACCAGCTGATTTATTTAGTTTTAACATTTAGTTTTCTGTAAATGAATGTAAAACTAAATGTATATTGCAGCACAGGGTGAAGTCAGTATAAATTAATGACGATTTGAGACAAATAAATGTAAATTTAATATAAAACTATGTAAATCGCGCTCTGTGGCACGGCAGGATTTTGAACAAGGTCCTGAGCCGTTGCTGGACGCCGCGGATAGACGATGAATGGCGCCGCCGGTGTGTGTAAATTACACTCATAGAGAATATGTGTTCATGCGACCCCTTTTAGGAAATGGACAGCGGTCGACACGAACACACACACCTATTTACTTGATTATAAAGCCATAAAGTAGGCTCTCTTTCAACTCAGGACAGCACCACTTCTCACAAATACAGTCAGGATTGGAGATCAAAAGTGTAACTGACACATAACCGCGATCAGAGGCGCTTTCATCCGAGAAACGCTGTGATTGGTGGATAGGATATGGAGCAGGCGAGACTGACATCGACATAACCAATCACAGTGACAGATGCTTCACATAGCACCAACTGCAATGTTTAATTTTAAATGAATGTAGCCCACTGGCAGTCTAGCACGTGGGTGCTCGGTATTTTCCGTGGGTGCTCGGTATTTTCCGTGGGTGCTCAGTATTTTCCGTGGGTGCTCGAGCCCCGGAGCACCCACGGTATCGGCGCCTATGCTCTGCTCTGGATGTGTGTTCATGTTTTTTTGAAGAAGACGTGGCTTTTGGAGACCCTCTGAAGGGAGGGTGGGATCTTATGCTTTCAAAGCCAGCTTGCTATTTCTAGCCCCTCTGGAATTGCCTACCCTACCTTTAAGCAGAGAGTCTAATACTCTAATGACTGGTAGTTGACATGTAGTTGCAAGTTAGTTAGTAGAATGTCTAAAGTGGACCACCGAAATTTAGTGTAACCTAATATAGTTAGTCTTGTGTAGCTAGACGTTTGACTTTCTTCATTAAGTCTGCTCCAGTATGCGGCTTATTCTTGCCAAGAACTGGCCACTAATGGTCTGTTAACAAATAGTGAGTTTTTGCATTCCAATTTTTTTAAGTAGTTTTTCTAAATAAATAAAAAAGTTGAGTGTCAAGAAGTTTCACGTTTCACTTGACCAATAAGTTAAGAACTGACTCTCTTGTCTCTGAACTCTTTTATAATCACAATAGTGAATACACAAATCTGTCCCAAAGCATAGTGTGTTGAAATGGGTAAGGTACTCAAATGGTCTATCTATTTCCAGTAGACCTTTGAACTAATACTAATTTCCCTGTGAACTGATAAAAACCTGTGGATAGGTTGTAATGTATAAGCGAGAGAGTATTATATATAGGCTGTGGCCGCATCCAAAAATATCATACCTCCCTAATATGTGAAAAAACAATATGTGACAAAAGAAGTATGTCCGAATTCACAGTACTCATAAAAGATTAGGCAAAAAGTACCTAGATGAACCGAGATTTTGAAGTGTGTATACGATGGACATTTACAATCTCATGAGGCCACAGGAGAGTAATAGCAGTGATGCGATGCAACTGACGCTGGTAGGTCATGTGATAATGATGCCCTGCCCTACAGCTGATTCTAAGGATTTCATTGGTCATACCTACACAACTCTAAAAAATAGCTCTGCATTGATGATGTATTTTTGTAGGCCAGACCGGAAGTAGCAGCACCCTGGTCCCCTCGACAAAATCCCAATAGGGTTTTCCCATTGGCTTTTAGAAATAAGCTGACCATAATTCTTACACAGATAATCTTCATGAATGAAGACAACTTTCATATTTAGAAGCCTAAATACAACAGACTGAAGTAAAAAGCCTACTATTTGTTGCAGTCGAATCCTTGATATTTCTTAAAGGGGACCTATTATGGCGTTTAAAATGTTCCTAATATTGTTTTGGGAGTCCCCAACAACAGGTTGCATGCAATGACAAAAAACACTTTTGTTATCTTATAATAATATTTTTACCTGATTTGCTCACCGACTCCCATATGATTCGTTCAACGACTCATTTTTCCAAACCCCTCCTTTGCGTGACGCTAATCGGCGGTGATTGGTCAGATGACCCAGTTAGTTGTGTTTGTAAAGCAATCGGCATTAAAATGATGATTAAAATGAACACAGCACAAGGTTCGGGCTATACTTACCACTGATTCTTCACATGCTCGTCCCTGGGCAGTGAAAAAAGGTTGCTTTTGATTCGCACTTCAGAGCACAGCGTCTTGTTGTCGACATGATGTTTTCAAGTTTCCCTGGTGTCTGCGCACGCAATGAGTGGGCGCGGCCAACTTGATCATTTTTCGTCTTGACGTCACAAGGCAAAGGAAAATGACTCATTGGAAAAACGATTCATTAAATTGACTCTGATGAGTCGACTCTTTTGAGAGACAATAACTTTTTTTACGGTGAACTTTCATATATAAAACTTTGCAGGATGTTTTTGTTCACTTAGATCTATGTTACACACTACATGAAAGGTTCCAAAATTCCATAATAGGTGCCCTTTAACACTGAACTTTTTTTGGCTGGTGAATATGTGAGTGAGTTGAAATCAACTGTGAGCAGGATTTGCGCATGGTTTGTTGAAAGATATCATTCATGTAGGCTACATTAGCAGCACTAAATGCACTGAAATGGACTTCAAGGACTTAAAAGAGCTTTCAAAGACTCTGCTGTTGCTGAAAACCATTTATTTAAAGCCTTCATTCAATATATCTTTTGGATGATCAGTATTCCTCTCAGTCATATTCTGAAGGCTTCAGCCAGAGAAGAACGGTGGATAGTTTATGAAGACTGATGGCGTCCAACAAAAGCAATGGCGTATTGGATGACGAAGCTCAGCTGCATTAACGTCAGCGCTCATCCCCCACTGACCCCAGAACAGTGCTGACATCTCATAGTGTGAGCGTCTATACAAGGTCGACATAAAGGGGCACTGACGTCAGATCAGTTACTCGCTGCTGCTCAACCGTATCATTGTGACTTCCAGAGGTGAAGGTGTACAGTGTTTGCTCGATTGGTCAGCAGAGGTTACAGGTTCAGTGTAGTTTGTCAAAGCGTACAGAAGATTGCAGGTGAAATAATTATTGCACATTTCCTGCTTGCTTTTATCTTCTTCATCCTCTGCTGTATAAGTACCTGGTTTAACCATCATGGCAGCTATTGATTTTTGTTGTGAGATAGTTTTTGTCAAATTTTATTTAACCTGTTTATAGTGTTTGTGGCATGGTTGTCAAAGTTACTTAGTTTCCAAATGATAAAGCAAAAATACATTAACAAAATTTTTTAATAATCATCATGTCCAAAATCATGTACAAAAAATGGCATTAACCCTTAAATGCTTGAATGTTTTGTCAATCATTATTACATATTGTGGTCTTTAGCGACCCGAATCTATCTCTAACACGGATGGATCTCTAACTGCCACAATTGTATAGAACTTTCCTGATATTTAAAAAAACAAACAAAACATATTTCGTTACCTTTTGGAACTTGGAAAGTTTTCATTTGAGTTTTACCATCATCACTGTCCTCGTCAGAGCTCACTTCCCTGTACATTCAGCATGTGGCTCATATGTGTGATATTAAATATCATAAGGTTTTTAAAATCAATATTTTGATAGCTGACAATTTCTTCACCAGATCCAGCATCAAGTGACAATGACAGTAATATTTGATTGTGTTCAGTACCTGCTCTGCAGTAAATCACTGACCCATTTAAAGTTTTGAAACATCACTTCGTCATTGTGTGTCAGACATTAACACCTTGTGGACTAAAGGTGAATTGCACTTATTCAGTCATCAAAGATTCAAGTATTTTTGCACAGAAAAAATATACTTACACCATTACACACCTCGGGTCATTTGCGACCCTATACACTTTTTACAAAACAATTTATTAGAAAACAGACATTCTTTTATATTTTTCTTATTGTTTATAATGAATAGAATGTAATACTAAAAAGGTTGATGTTTAACTGATGTTAAAATTAGTGAAGGGAACGGTAGTGATTTGGTCCCGTGTCAATAAAAACCTGAGGTTTGCGTTAAAGGGTTAATCAAAGAACCCTGAAAAATAATATATATTACGGTTTTTGCAAAAATATTAAGCAGCACAATATTGAGTTGTGTTGCTCATGTAAGCAACTTTAGCTTGAATCTGGCTTGCAACATTTCTCTGCAATGTTTCCTGTCATATATGTATCCCATCCACAATTCCAATTTTGACGTCAAACATAAGCATCCAAACATGTGACTAAAGCCTCCATTCATACATGGAGGTTTACTACTAAAATTAGAATTAATACATGATACTGTTGCAGTCAATCAGGATTACTCATCCCACAGAAAGCATGTTCTCCGTTTCTCGATACGCTCCTCTGTGTATCTAACTGGTCAGTATTTATTAATGTGAAGGGAGGCTGATGCTTGGATTATAGCATGTGTGACTAAATGTAATGGTTCTGTAATAAAGGGAGTGTCAGTCTTGCTGTCATCATTAAAGTTATTGGATATCTGCCTTGTGCTGAAAGCAAACATCTGGCTAACAAAGAACAAGTGCAGTGCATAAAACACACACTCACACACATACACACACTCACTCTGAACTCCATCATATGTCAGAGTGTATTGTACTTCCTCCCAGTCTATTTTTAGAAGCCAGTAATCCAGTACATATTAGTTTAAATCTCATGCCATGCTCTGTGCTGCACAAGGACACACTGCAGTCTGATTTATGTTTTCATTGACCCTTTGTATTATATTTTATGCACTAAACCTGCTTTAACTGTGGCCCAAGCTGTACATCTGTTCAATCCCGAGTGCAGTTTTAAATTCCAGTGAAATTCCAGTAAAGGACGTGGATATGTGGATACCACCCTAATCTCTGTTAAAATAGTCCAGTGGCTTAAATAACATTCCTGAAGTGCATTAGTGCGTGACCGATTGCATGTATGGCCTATGTTGTGCCCTGTGGGCTTTTTGAAAATAAAACACTTTTCACACTCTCGCTAGTTTACGACATTTCATTTGTCAGCTAACAGTGTACAGCAGTGGATCTACCAGTGAGCCCGGCGTGACGCCGCATCCAATGAAGGGCGCTCGCGCCCTCAACGCGTCTAGCCTGCCAGAATGGGCGTGGCTTAGCGTATATAAGTGGGGGTGGTAGGCTGAAATCCCAGGTTTTCATCGACTGAAGCAAAAGTCGCTCGTGGCGCGAGCATGGCCCGTTACGCAATACTCGTTCCCTCTACTAGAGAGAACCGAGGTTACGTTAGGTAACCGATACGTTCTCTTACGAGAGGTTCTCTCGTATTGCGTAAGTTAGCTTATGCTACGGGAACCCTTTGTCAATGCCGTGTGCGCCAAGCATCCACTCATGAGTCCCAGGGAAGCCCGGGGAACCCAAATAGCGGGGAATAAAGGCGGCCAGCAACGCGGGCCGGCACTTACACATAAGAACTTATAGGGAAACACAGAGCGGCGCAGGTTTATAAAAACCTGAAAAAGGTGGACGGGGAAGACCAGCCCGCCGCCACACATAATGTCATGAATGGAAATTCCGCTGGACCACGCCCACGATGAGCCCATGCCTCTAGTGGAGTGAGTCCTGACACCCAAATGGCATTGCAGACCTTTTGACACATAAGCGACCGCAATAGTGCTTGCTTTTATCTTCTTCATCCTCTGCTGTATAAATACCTGGTTTAACCATCATGGCAGCTATTGATTTTTGTTGTGAGCTAGTTTTGTCAAATTTTATTTAACCTGTTTATAGTGTTTGTGGCATGGTTGTCAAAGTTACTTAGTTTCCAAATGATAAAGCAAAAATACATTAAGAACAAAAAATTACATTAACCCTTAACCCTTTGATGCGCAAGCTATGGAAACCCCATCTAATGCACAACATGGGTCTAAAAAGACCCGTATTCATTTCCTATGTTATTTCATGCATGGCTGAGTGTTTCTTTGCTGAATCTTTAAAATATATCTATTTTATCATTTGTTATTCCAGGTATTCATTAAATATCTTGTTTTTGATTTCCACAAATCATTATGTTTATGTTTTCTTTCTTACTTTATAAACAAACACAGTTTTTGTATTTCTACATTTTTTTTACATGGGTCTAAAAAGGCCCGTATTCATTTTCTATGTTATTTTATGCATGGCTGAGTGTTTATTTGCTGAATCTTTAAAATATATCTATTTTTTCATTTGTTATTCCAGGTATTCATTAAATATCTTGTTTTTTTTTCTTTTGAGATCAATTTATTTAAGCATTTAATATTCCATGATCTATAAATACCATGATTTATAAATATTTAAAATTTCTTGTTTTCAATTTAAAAAAATATATTATTTTATTTATTTCTAGGTTGTGTGTTACTATATCAAATTTACTTATCAAGCATGATAAAACAAAATAATAAAGACAACATTTTGTCAAATTAATCATTTTAGCAGTCATTTAGACAAACACTTGAAATGTTTATTTGCCACTTTGTCTCACATAGCATTCACATATCACAGATAACTGATAACACTGAAATTGTAACTGTATTGAATTGAATTGTGGTGAATGTGATCAAATAAAAGAAAATACAAAAATCAAAATAAAATCACACTGGTACAGCGGCATCTGTACTGTTAGGCCTTCTACATGTAAATAAGCTTTAAAATACAATCTTTTTTTAGCTAACATTAGCTAGAATATGTCACCAGCTAGCTTTAGCTAATAGTGTTGGACATGTTTCTCCTTCTCACAAGTAATTTCTCTCTAGGATTACAAGGTCAAGGTAACCATAGCCTAATATTCAAATATTATGTCCATCTTTTACAAAATATAAAATATTTTCTGTGGTTAAAATAAAATAAGACTTGCATCAAATATACAAAAGCAGCCGTGTTGAGTTGTGAAATGTGTGGCAGGTGAATAGTATTCTGCAGTAAATGTTCCTACTTGCAACAATGTGCAAATATCAAAGTTTCTATATGGGTCATTTTTGACCCATGTATGTAAAATTGATGTAGAAATAAAAAAATAAAAAAACGGTGTTTTTTTATAAAGAAAGAAAGGAAACATTAACATAATGATTTGTGGAAATCAAAAACAAAATATTTAATGAAAACCTGGAATGAAAAAAAAAATGAAAAAAAATAAAACGGTTTCACTTTATTTTGATGGTCCCTTTAACACATTCTGTTGACTATAAGTAACGGTGCACCTACATGTCTCCTAACTCTCAGTAGAGTATTAATAGACTGGTAGGGTTAGGGTTAGAATAAGTTGACATTTAGTTAGTTGACATGTAGTTGCAAAGTTACTTATATGTAATGAGAGTTAGTTGACATGTAGTTGCAAAGTTACAATTAACAGAATATTCAAAAGGGACCATCAAAATAAAGTGTTACCAAAAAAACATGTCTTTTAAAGATTCAGCAAAGAAACACTCAGCCATCACTGAAATAACATAGGAAATGAATACGGGTCTTTTCAGACCCATGTATGTAAAAAAAAAAAAAAATGAAGAAATACAAAAACTGTGTTTGTTTATAAAGTAAGAAAGGAAACAATGATTTGTGGAAATCAAAAACAAGATATTTAATGAATACCTGGAATAAAAAATGATAAAATAGATATATTTTAAAGATTCAGCAAAGAAACACTCAGCCATGCATGAAATAACATAGGAAATGAATACGGGTCTTTTTAGACCCATGTATGTAAAAAAAATGTAGAAATACAAAAACTGTGTTTGTTTATAAAGTTAGAAAGGAAACATAAACATAATGATTTGTGGAAATCAAAAAAAAGATATTTAATGAATTTCTCTAACTCCATGGAGCTCCATGTCATGGATGTGGCAGGGCGTTCTCCAACCTCGTACTCAAACCTCCAGTCCCAAGATACTCCTGCAGGAGTCATTTCTTAAAGTCACTGCCGCAGCAGTGCAGCGGTGAGATACCCCAGTCAAATTTCCACAAGCCCATGTCGTTTCACTCCACAACGAACGCAGGCACTCCCTTTCAAACACAGCTCCCGCAGGAGCTCCACTCATAGCCCCACATGGTGGGCATAGTAGGGAGACGCAGTTCCAGCCAGGAGCCCCGTTAAACGTCACTGCCGCAGCAGTGTCCATCCATGCTCCATACAGCTTTCAATTTCCACTCTTTTTGGGGGGTAACATACTTTAAGCTCTTAGGCTTTCTGTATTTCCTAAGTTCTTAATTATTTGATCACTTCATTCTAACTTGCTGTCCCTAATATTTACTCAACACTTTTGGGGAGTATATCAGAGCTCGAGTTGAAGCTGCTTCATCGAGCCCCTCTCCAGTGGACAGCAAGCCAAATAAGTTTAACCTAATATCCTAAAGATTTTATGGGCAAACGAACTCGTTAAATGAAGTTCCTAAACGTAAATTAGGGAGGAGCGAGCCCATAATCTTTCAATCAACAGAGTATATAAGCAGCCGCTTACCTCTCCCTAGTATCAGCTGTTCCAGTATCCCTCCACCTCCCCAAACTCCACCTTCATCTTAGGTACCTTGCCCTTTAATTAACAGGTCCTACATTTAGCCACTGGGGGTATATCAGAGGTCGAGTTGAAGCTGCTTCATCGAGCCCCTCTCCAGTGGACAGCAAGCCAAATAAGTTTAACCTAATATCCTAAAGATTTTATGGGCAAACGAACTCGTTAAAGTTATGTTTGTAAAATAGTTAGTTTGGTCAGTTTACATAAAAAATTAATAGTGCCTGTAGTTCAAGAAACACCCATATAAGGTGCATGTGTGTGTCTGTATGTCAGAGATCACTCAGTGTACTGTATTATAGTGAAGAAGAGTCAGATCAGACACCTTTGCATTGTTGATCACCTGACTGGACGGAGGTATCGGCTAGCAGCAAGTCAGCAGGATGGAGAGCTGTGTGTGTGTGTGTGTGTGTGTGTGTGTGTGTGTGTGTGTGTGTGTTTTAAGCCAGAACTAGGAGTCATTGTGCTTACTGAATGCCTCTGAAATCCTGCCTGTGTGACTTTTATTTCACCTTGCTATTATTCAGCTTTTTATGTCCTGTCTCACATCTTATTATAATTATGCTAGACAGAAATGTCTAAATCTCTTAGAAAAATAAACAGACTGAATAATAGTAATTGCCAAACGGTAAAGAGGTTAGCGAATCATGAAGGTCCTTTAGGGGTCCTGTAATGCTCTTTTACATTTTCACTTTGTTTAGTGTGTAATGTTGCTGTTTGAGCATGAAAACTGTCTGCAATATTACACAGCACAAAGTCACTCCAAAGGGAGTTTCTGAACTCCCTGAAACATTGTAGTCTTGAGTTTTCTTCCAGGAATGAACACGCCTCAATATTCCTTATAAAGGGGTCCGTGATTACGATTGAACTTTTTTAACTTTAGTTAGTGTGTAATGTTGCTGTTTTACCATAAACAACATCTACAAAGTTACGACGCTCAAAGTTCAATGCAAAGGGTTAAGGTTTTCTTTTACAGAAATTGCTTTTAAGGACTACATCAAACGGCCGGTAGGGACTACACGAGCTTCCTCCCGGGTTAGTGACATCAAGATCCCTAAAATTTACATAATTTAATGTAAATAAGGCTGAGGCTGACGAATTTAGAGAGGTTAACATTTATTTTCAACACCGTTCCTGAATATTATAACCTCAACGTCAGTGCACTGGACATTTTGCGGAGAACAGCTTCCAGAAGAGAGTACAGTGCAGGTCATACACACAAAAAGCTTCCCCTGAAAGACATTTTGTAGGGGACAACATGTGTTGTTTATAGATCACAAGTATATGTAATTTTCTTGTAGTTGTGTTTTCTATTAACAGGTCCAATTACACGCTTTATGTAGTTGCTATGATGTAAACGAAGGGCATAGCGTTGCCTCTGCTAGCCTGCTAACTAACATTACAGTATTGATGTAGCCTAGTGTTTATAGCTTTTGTAAGCCCTTGCTTTTGTAAGACTGTTTTCACCGCCCTTTAGGAAAATTACTGTTTACGATTGAAATTAAATAAAATTAAAAATAAAATTATGATTACCGTTTGAATTACCATATTTTTACATCGAACCACAGACATCATGCATCGAACTCAAATCTATGATCGAACTTCCACTGTAAACCTAATGTAAACACTTGATGATGCGAGCGAAATACCGGAGTGAACATGGCTGTAAACGACTTTTTTGATCGGTGAGTGATGTAATAGAAAGACTGTTGCGCTTGACAGGGCGCAAACTAGCAGAGAGAGAGAGAGAGAGCCGCGCGCACACTCTCAGGTCTTCAAACAACACGAGCGCTATCTTGCTCTCTCTCCCTCGCAAATATTAATCAAAATCAATCGACAAGATAGTAAAAGATCGGAAGACCGCAGTTTCACGTGGAGCATTTGGAGATTTTTAGAGATTAGAGACTCTAGGAACAACATCTCAATGAACAACATCTCAACACTATAAAGGCCTGTCTCATATAGACGCCTGTCTCAAATACAAGCCGGTTCAGTTAGACGATTTGGGCAAATAAAAGCCTGGCTATTATTTGAAGTTTTACAGTATTTAAGACCTGGAAAAGAAAGGAGACACTGACCTTTCAAAAGGCTCCCCAGTTTCTCGCTGACGATCGGCAATAGTTGATAAATTAAACTTTTCCCAAAGGGAGTAGGGCCACAACATCACCTCCATTCAAAATGTTTAATACACACTCTTCTTCTTCGGGCTTCAGTTTGCTAATGCCGGGAATATTCTCCACAACAGAGCGAATTGCATCCGCGTCTCCCTATCCGCGGTCGTTTTCGATTTCTCTGACCTAACTCTTAATCTCGCCGCTTAGCGACTACGTCACGGCTTTCAGCCTGCCTTCTGTTCGTTGATTGGCCCGGCTGTTTTCAGGCCGGTGGAAAACAGAAAGATAGGCTGCTATCTCAGACTGACTACAGGAGTGAAATGAAATTAGCGGAAGTAGGAAGTCTGACGTAGTCAGGCTAAGACTTGCATGTCTTCTATGCTTCTCCTTTCTTAATTTGTGCATCCTCATTTTCTTTCCTTGCATCTTAGCTCCACTTCGGATGCGAGGGAAGGATACACCTGTGCATCCTCGCTCATGACTTCCTCACTCATCTTTCCTCGACTACTCACGGTACAATTGAGAGCACCGAGATCATTGAGATGTCGTTCAAGATTGCTGAGTTCAATCAGGCTGAAGGACGGAGGAGCAAGGAAACGAGGAAGCATCAACTTCAGTATCGAGAAGCTCACTCAGACTCTGTTTACTGAACACTTCCTCATACGAGCATATGCATACAAAATGACCAATGAGAAAGGTTGTTACTAACCCAAGTACTATTTCTCAAAGGAGGGGCTTCAAGAGACAGGAACTAAACAGAGTGTTACTGAGAGACAGAGAAGAGAGGTGCTGCAACAATGTGAATTATGTGAAATATAATGTGTTTTGAACATTATAGCACCCAAATCGATTCTAGTAGACCCCGTAAAACAAAATCAAGACTTAATAGGCATATTACGTCCTCTTTAAAAACAGAAAACAGGCAGATTAATTCTAACGGTCAGTGACAAGGTGGAAAACTATCATGTGGACCAAAATTGGCTGTTTTTAGCACAAGAAACGGCAAGAAACAGTAAGTATACTTGCATAACTTACTAATTTATTTTCTTTTTTTTTTTTAAATAAGGAGAAAGACTCAGATAATCGATAAAAAGCTCATGTTCACATGAATGTGGAGCAAAGCAGAGCTGCTTTTTAAACTCGGCTCTATTCAACAGGGATATCCATGGCAACCAGCTGCAATCAGCAGCCTTGATCTACATGATGAGAACGAATTCCTGGCCGGACCAGATGACTCGGTTCCGGTGTTTCCCTCAACAAGAGTTGAGCTTTCAGAGAATCATGCAAAACATATACTATCCAAAAGTTTATTTTGAAAGGATCCAAACGATCAAATGTAAAACACACAAAAACGCAAACAATAGACTCATAATATATTTAATATCTCACATTAATGATCAAATAAATAAAATAGAGCATTTTTACATTAGGTGAAGTAAAACTTTTAACTTGACATTTATATTCAAATTGACCCAAAAGTGTGTGATTTTTAAAATATATTTTATCAGTTAAAAAGATTTATTTATTCGATCTTCCATGAATTCCTCAAAAAACTTGTTTCTCACCCCCATCACTATGTTTTTCATATTTCTTGGCCATTTCTGAGAAGAAAAGTCCAATACGGGTAATTTTGACCGCACCTTTATGCATTAGTGTAGGTTTATCGTGCATTCATTCTATAGGGTTAAGTGGCCGTATTTTATTAATTTTATTACAGTAAGTACAGTTTCTAAATATATATATATACTTTTAAACTTTGAAGTACACTACAAGTGCAAATTCAATACAATTAAGCACACTTAATACTTTTTTTTTTTACTGTTTGAATTTTAGGGCACTTTTACACGACAATGCTAGTTTTTGCTTTTTTTCACAAATCTGTGAAAACGACAAAAAACGAATCGGTTACCTAACGTAACCTCGGTTCTCTCTAGATGAGGGAGCGAGTATTGCGTAAGCTAGCTTACGCTACGGGAAAGATTCCATCTTTCTGAGAAATTGAAGCCAAAAATTATCCTATAATTTTGTATCCATTGTCAACGCAGTTCAGCTGCAGCAGACCATGAGAGGGCTAGCTAGCCGCTCATTGGTTCGCTCACAGAGAACTGCTTAAGCCTATGAGGGAGCGCGAGTGAACCCGCGACCAATGAGAGTCTGACTCGCTCTCAATACGTCACCGCCCGCCGAAACGGGTGTGGACGAGACTATAAATATCCCGAAATAGGTTGAATAATCTGTTTTTTTCATATACTGAAGCGAAAATCGCCAGTAGCACAAGCACGGCCAGGAACGCAATACTCGTTCCCTCATCTAGAGAGAACCGAGGTTACGTTAGGTAACCGATTCGTTCTCTTACGAGAGGTTCTCTCGTATTGCGTAAGCTAGCTTACGCTACGGGAACCCCTGGTCAACGCCGTGCGTGCTAAGCATCCACTATTAGTCCCAGGGGGACCCCGGGGAACTCTGTAAGTGGGAATGAATATATGTACATGTGACAAAAGGCCAGCGGAGCGGGCCGGTGACTGTGTAGTACATAAGCACATTATAGAGAGGGAACAGAACGAACTCGGTCTGTGTAATTAACCCCCTATAGGGCAGCTCAACCAGAAGAGCTGAAACATACTAGACTGCTAGTAGTTTAGCCTGCAAGACGGGTACTTCCAGATTGTAAAATCTGACAAAGGTGGAGGGGGAAGCCCATCCCGCTGCCACGCAAATGTCGTGAATGGAAATTCCGCTGGACCATGCCCACGATGAGGCCATGCCTCTAGTGGAATGAGCCCTGATGCCCAGAGGGCATGGCAGGTCTTTAGATGCGTATGCTGCTGCAATGGCATCAACAATCCATCTGGATAGGGACTGTTTCGAAGCGGCCAACCCCTTGGTGCGCCCACCGAACGAAACAAAAAGCTGCTCGAATCGTCTGACCGGAGCAGTGCGAGTAACGTATAATCTCGGGGCCCTGACCGGACATAGGAGATTAGTATCAGATTCGCTATCGGATGCAGGCAGAGCCGATAGGGATATAACTTGTGCCCTGAACAGGGTGCCGATCGCTTTGGGGACATAGCCATGCCTAGGTTTGAGAACGACTAAGGAGTCATTAGGTCCAAACTCAAGACAGGACGCGCTGGTGGACAGCGCGTGTAGGTCTCCCACCCGTTTTACTGACGCGAGCGCAAGTAGAAAAACGGTCTTTAGCGACAGGTACTTTAGGTCCACGGTGTTTAACGGTTCGAATGGGGGAGCTTTCATAGCATCAAGAACTATGGAAAGGTCCCAAATCGGCACCGAAGGGGGCGAAGGGGGGTTCATCCTTCTAGCTCCCCTGAGGAAGCGGACTACCAACCCATCTTTGCCCAGTGACTGGCCGCGCCGGGGTTCAGCAAACGCCGCGACGGCTGCCACATACACCTTAAGAGTGGACGGGGATCTGCCCTTGTCCAGCATCTCTTGGAGAAAATTTAGCAAGGAGGGAACCTCGCATAACCGTGGGTCCAGACCCTTTTCGGTGCACCACTCTGAGAACACAGACCATTTTGACGCATAGAGCCTTCTGGTAGAAGCCGCTCTAGCCTGCATGATCGTGTTTAACACTCCCTCTGGCAAAGCAACGGGTAGTTGTTGAGCACCCACGCGTGTAGCGCCCAGCGCTCTGGGTGGGGATGCCAGATTGTGCCGCGAGCTTGGGAGAGGAGATCTGCTCTGACTGGAATGGGCCACGGCGCTGTCTGTGACAGCTGCGTGAGCTCCGGAAACCAAGTCTGACCCTCCCAGCGCGGGGCTATGAGGAGCACCGAGTGCTGCGCTTCTCTGATTCTCTGAAGCACCTGTGGTAGCAGAGAGACCGGAGGGAAAGCATAAAGCGGGCGGCTGGGCCAGGTTTGGGCTAGCGCGTCCTCGCTCCTCGAGAAAAATATTGGGCAGTGGGTGTTCTCCGCCGAGGCGAAGACGTCCACCTCTGCTCTGCCGAATAAACGCCACAGTTTCTGAACTGTAAGAGGATGCAGGGACCACTCCCCGAGGGAGTGGGGTTCCTGGACAGGCTGTCTGGACCGTCGTTCAGATGTCCCGGCACGTGCGTCGCCCTGAGCGAGAGCAGGTGACACTGAGACCAAACTAAGATGCGTTCTGTCAGCTGGAAAAGATTCCTGGATCTGACTCCGCCCTGACGGTTTATATAAGAGACCACGGCTATATTGTCCGAACGGATCAGCACGTGGTGGCCCTGAATGCGCGGGAGAAAGCGCATGAGCGCGTTCTCGACCGCCAACCTCTCCAAACAGTTTATGTGTAGGAGGCTCTCTTGAGCTGACCAGGGGCCGAAGGCCGGTGAGCCCTCGCAGACCGCTCCCCAACCCGTGTTGGAGGCGTCTGTCGAGATGACTTTTCGGCGTGAAACTGTCCCCATGGAAACGCCCCGCTGAAACCATTCTGCCACTGACCATGGCTGCAGAGCTGTGATACAGGTCTGCGTTACTTTTATCAGCTGGTGGCCCGTGGTCCACGCTCGGTGAGACACACGGCTCCTCAACCAAAGCTGAAGCGGGCACATGCGCAGTAACCCCAGCTGGAGCACCGCGGAGGCTGAGGCCATACAGCCCAACGCTATCTGAAATGTTTTCAAAGGCGTGAGTCTGTTCATCTGAAAAGATGCGGCGAGACGCTGCACACGGTGCGCGCGCTGCGTTGACAGACGCGCCGTCATCGTGACCGAGTCCAGCTCTATACCCAAGAAGGAGATAGTCTGACTGGGTTGTAGTACGCTCTTTGTCCAGTTGACAGAGAGGCCCAAAACTTTCAGATGGTCGAGGAGAACTGTACGATGAGACAGTAACTCTCTCTGAAATTGTGCCAAAATCAGCCAGTCGTCCAAGTAGTTCAGTATTCGCAGCCCCTGACTCCGCAGGGGGGCGAGCGCCGTATCCATGCACTTCGTGAACGTACGGGGTGCTAGGGATAGGCCGAGCGGTAGGACGGTGTATTGATAAACCTGGCCTTCGAGGCGAAACGTAAGAATGGCCTGTGAAGGGGATTTATCTGGATCTGAAAGCATGCATCTTTCAGATCTAGTGATATGAACCAGTCCCCCTGGCGCACATCCGCGAGGAGTTTTCTGATAGTGAGCATTTTGAACGGTCTCTTCATGAGAACTTTGTTCAGCGATCTGAGGTCTAATATTGGTCTGAGACCGCCGTCTTTCTTGGGGACAAGAAAATAATGGCCGTAAAACCCCGACTCGCTCATAGCCAGAGGCACCCTCTCTATAGCCTTTTTGCACAACAGAATTGCTATCTCTGAACGGAGCAGCGCGTCACTGCTTCTGGGTTCACAGTAGTTTCTAGCCGCGCTCGGAAGCGAGGAGGGCGGCGGCAAAACTGGAAGCGATAGCCTAGCTTTATTGTGTTTAACACCCACTGCTTCCCACGCTTTGAAGCGTGACGCTAGGGGGTGAATGGCTACATGGTCCCCGTCGCTGCACTTCGCGGGCTGCGTGAGCGCGCTGATAGTGTTTACAACAGCGGGACGTACACTCGGAGAGGAGTTTATGGGCCCTGTAACAGAGTGAACAGAGGTAAGACGCGCACACGGGCTTGTGGGCGCGCTTATACACTCTGAGACTCGAGCGGGCTTGGCCCGCTTTATGAGAGTGGACTCTGTGTGAGACAGGGGAACTGGAGTGTCTTTGTGTATGAGTGAACACAGTGTTGTGGGCACATTCTCTACACAAGTTTATGGACCGTGTAACAGAGGTGGGACGCACGCACGGGCTCGTGGGCGCGCTTATGTACTCTGAAACTCGAGCGGGTTGGGACCGCTTTATGAGAGTGGACCCTGTGTGAGACACGGGAACAGGAGTGTCTTTGTGTATGAGTGAACACAGTGTTGTGGGCACATTTTCTACACAAGAGGCTTTTACTCTCTTTTTGAGATTTCTCTGGGACGCCGTAAACACGGCGTTTTGTGTATGAGTGAACACAGTGTTGTGGGCACATTTTCTACACAAGAGGCTTTTACGCTCTTTTTGAGATTTCTCTGGGACGCCGTAAACACGGCATTTGTGCTCATGCAAGCGGGAAGGGATACCGGCTTGGTAATGGCGGGGTACACTGCTGTAGTAGCCGCGTGAGCGGGGACTAACAGAGGGCGAAACTTTGACGGCGATCCGGCCGCGGCGGGAGAGCGCCGTCCTTTTCTCAACCACGCTAGGCAGACTTCGAGTAATCAGTTTTCAGCGCGATCCTCTGCCGAGGCCCCCGGGAGGGCGGCGGTCTGTGGCGGCTGTCAGAGCGAGAGCGAGGGCGGCCGCCCTGGTGTCGCTGAGAAGTCTGACTGTGTTTAGCTAGGCGCTAGGGTGGGGATCGTGCAGGAGGCTGGTCACGTGAGCGGCCTGCAGAGGAGCTAGCGCGACGAGGCAGAACAAAATTCGCGGGAAATCCTCAATCCGCGACTGAAAGGGGATTTTTCCCCCCGCTCTCGTCCCATTCACGAAGTACCTCACTCTGTAGTAGACATGGGGTGCAGAAGCTGCTTGGCCGGCGGCTGAAAGCTTGAAGTCGGACTGCAGGCTTTAGCGGGTAGCACAGGTGATGAGCGCCATCTCGCGGAGGGCGGCATAGACGTGCGGCGACCAGGTCCTCTACAGGGAAAATGGAGATAAAGCCCTTCTCTGCGGCTCCATCCACAACGCGACGCGGGGTGGAAAAGTCAGAGCGAGTTCTAGCAGAGAGCGGGGCGTTCCAGGACTTCGTGAGTTCTGCGTGCAGATCAGGCAGAAAGGGCGCAGCCCGTTTAGCGGCGGGAGTCGAGCGCTGGTGGAAGTAGCTGCGCGGGTCCCGGTTGATTCTCGGGCCGAGGAGGCGTGAGAATCGGACCAATCCTCACCGTCTGAAGCGAGAAGCGAACATGTCTCCTTGGTGTCCGCGGCGTCAACGGAGGCAACAGAGCGGCCACTCGGCGGCAGCTGTATGTCCGGAAGCGGCGGAGATGGAGAGCGGGAGCGAGAGGCTCCGGCGGGATGAACGCTTCCGGCTGGGGGTCCGGCGGCCTCTGAGAGCGGCGTTTCTTTCTCTCCGCGGCGAAGTCAGAGGCGGCACGGAAGCATCTTAGTGGCCACAGCGGGGGCGAGCTCGGCGTGCTCCAATCCGAGGCAGAGAGCGCAGAAGAGGTGGCGGTCCCCAGCCTCGAGGGGAGCGCGGCAAGAGCCGCCAGAAAATTTACGAGACATCTTGAAAAAGACGCTCGCTCTTTTAGATACAACAATATATAGGAAGCATTTTTGTAAAAAGGATACAATCCGTCGGATGGCGCTAGCTCACAGGACGGCTGAAGGTGGCGAAGACGGCCGGCTTCCTCAGTCTCCAAAACGCTCGCTAGAAGGTGCCTTTTCGACGACGGCGGCTTCTCTCTCAGGATCAGCAGATGCAGGTGCGTCGCTGAAGGATGAAAAAATCAGATTATTCAGCCTATTTCGGGATATTTATAGTCTCGTCCACACCCGTTTCGGCCGGCGGTGACGTATTGAGAGCGAGTCAGACTCTCATTGGTCGCGGGTTCACTCGCGCTCCCTCATAGGCTTAAGCAGTTCTCCGTGAGCGAACCAATGAGCGGCTAGCTAGCCCTCTCATGGTCTGCTGCAGCTGAACTGCGTTGACAATGGATACAAAATTATAGGATAATTTTTGGCTTCAATTTCTCAGAAAGATGGAATCTTTCCCGTAGCGTAAGCTAGCTTACACAATACGAGAGAACCTCTCGTAAGAGAACTTTGTTTTCTGCTGCCAGGCCTTTAGATGGCAATGAAACACTATAGACAGAACACGTAATACGCATGTGTATGACATCGTCATCCATCAGAGATTTGCGTTTTGCGTTTTTTGAGACGGTTTTGAAAAACTTGCACTTTGAAATCCGTTTTCAAAAGTTTGCGTTTTCAGGCACCCAAAATCCAGTTACAATTGTCGAGTAAACGAATGGCCAAAACGCATAAAAGGTTTATGTTTTTAGTTGAAAACGGTGACGTGTAAACAGCCCCTCATATTGTTGCATCGCGTGCTGTTTTTGAAACAGTACACCCTATACATTGTATACTGCACAGTATGCAGTTAGCAGTAAGCTATATTTTCATTCCAAACATAGTAGCGATGGGTCTTTCCCCAAAATTACAAAATTACCAAAAGGTAAAGTAATTATTTATGTTCCCTGTAAATAATTTTTTGACTGCATTATAATGATTTCTTAATTCAGAATATGATCAAGAATGCGTAGGTGGACGTGTTCTGGGAATTTGTCTGTTAAAAGTATAACATATGAAGCCACTTAAATGAATGAAATGACTCAAAAAAACTATTTGTTCATTTTAATGAACACGATCGAACAAGAGAGTCAGTAAAATGATCCGAACTTCCCATCACTGAAACATATATTTCCCCTCTGTTTTGTTTTTCTAGCAGAGCATTCTGGGTAGTTGAGTTGATGTGAGGCTACATGGCGGTTGTTGGCCTACTTCACCTGACAACAATGGGGAGAGAGGGAAGAGACCACAAATCTCATAATCCACCATGACTCTGAACCTGGGATGATTAAAAAACCAAGCCTGAATAATGCACTCTGCTTTAAATATACAACCACAACCCAAATACTCCTAATGGGCTCACCAGAGAGGCAGCGAGGAAAAAAAACAGAAGACATGAAAGTGGAGCAAACAATTTGGCAGAGCTAAATCTGCTCAGGGTGGTTATAGAAGGACAGACCCAAGCAGCTTTGTCTTTGAACATCACTTTAGTTATTCTCATATGCTGCGACATATGAGAAACACTATGACTTAATAGAAAAATCTTTATACCACTTATTTTCATGACTATAAAAGGTCATAAAGATGAAATTGACTTTCCACTGTATAGCAGAACTTTCTATTCATTAAAGATCTAAACTGTTTTCAACATTGATAAAAATAATAAATGTTTCTTGAGCAGCAAATCAGCATTTTAGAATGATTTCTGAAGGATCATGTGACACTGAAGACTGGAGTAATGATGCTGAAATTCAGCTTTGCCATCACAGGAATAAATTACATTTAAAACATAATAAAATAGAAACAGTTGTTTTAAATTGTAATAATATTTGACAATTTTACTGGTTTTACTGTGTATTTGATCAATTAATTGCAGCCTTGGGAAGCATTAGAGACATATTTCATGAACATTAAAAATCTTACCCCAAACATTAAATCACTTGACCTTTGACTCAGACAGCAACATAATGTCGGTGTCGGCCCAGATCCGGCCCACATCTGGGCTGTGTGGAATCCACGAGTACCAGATGTAGGCCGGATCTGGGCCGACTCTATGTTTCTGTCTGGGAACCTAGACTAACCTTCCAATGTCAAAGAGGTCAAATTTAAAAGACTCATCCTCTCTCTGTGTTCTCATTTTACTTTAAATCTCCCCCAAAATAAGCTGTGATAGCATTCACTATTTTGGGAGCTAGTCTCGGAAGCATGAGTGTCTGTGGCGCCTTATCTGCCAGGTCAGGTGATATTTTTGAATTAGTAGCTCTGCACCCTTCATTCTTGAGGTTTAAAGACATGTTGGTGATAAGTCTTACTGCCCTTGAGAGTTATGATTACAAAGAATGCCTGGCATGTGCCGCTCTGTGGAACAGAAATCAGCTTAACGCTGAATAACAGACCTTTGCATTAATATGTGCCTCTCTGATCCCAGAGGAGAGAGAGAGAGAGAGAGAGAGAGAGAGAGAGAGAGAGAGAGAGAGAGAGAGAGAGAGAGAGAGAGAGAGAGAGAGAGAGAGAGAGAGAGAGAGAGAGAGAGAGAGAGAGAGAGAGAGAGAGAGAGAGAGAGAGAGAGAGAGAGAGAGAGAGATGGTGAAGTAGGACATTTTTGGAGTTTAAATCATGTGCATTTTTGGGACTTTTAAACAGCATTTGCACAAAAACTGATGACTAAAAACTGTAACTAAGTGATGATAGTTGGTTGAACATAAAATATTTTGCCAGGGAAGCCTAATATGTTTAAGTAAGCCAATTCATATTAGATATTAATCCAAATTCCAGTGCTTTATTTGAGTCATGGCTGTTATCTTTGTGGCCTTTTTACAGAAACAGAAAGAAAAATGTCCAGATCCCACAATTGAATAAAAAAATACATGCCTTCGAGCAAACAATTGATCCATCAAAAATAATTTTATTAAACTGATTCTGAGCTCAAGAAACATTTGTAAAACCAAGTAAAACAGCATTTATTTGAAATAGAAATATTTTGTAATATTTTAAATGTCTCTCTGATTACTTTAACGCATTCATTGCTGAATAAAACTAATTTCTTTTATTTCATTTTCCACAGACGAAAGCAATACAGGTTTGAAACGACACAGGGACGAGTAAATGATGCATTTTAATCTTTGGTTGAACTTACCCTTTAATACCCATTTAAAACCCATTAATCTTATGGCAATTTTAATGCAATTGCAGCATACATGCAATAAACGGTCTATAAATAATAAATACCAATTCAGATGCAGCCTCTGAAAAAAAATCATGACCGTTATAGCCTAAATGTTTATGTGTATAAATTCTGTTGAATCAAATACAATCTTTCTTTCTAAAGCATTTTTTGTTGCAATGTCTATTTGATGATTTTCTCATTTAACACAAGAATGATCTTTTATATTCCAGTGCTTTGAGTCCCACATGTTATCCGTGTGACCTTTTCACAGAAATCAAACAATCGAGGGACTGAACGGATTCACCCCCTATAGTGACAGGGTTATCTCCCTCCCAGTGCATGCTGGGTAACAGTTTTGGGCACATTCAGGTGTCAGCAGATCTCTGTTGTTGGACGTCAGTGCCGATATTTCATGGCGTGACAGCGTGTCCCTTCACACAGCAAACCTCCAAAGGCCGACGTCAGCTGGACATGACGAGATGTGTCACACCGCATGACCAGCGCGGTCTGGAGACGGGGACAAAGCCTGCATCATAATGTTTTCAGGGCGCACAGAGACGATAAACCCCGTGGTCAGGCTGGAAGTCTACAGTGTGATCGTTTGATTGATGCGTCAGTCAAAGCCGAGGTTGACAAGAGAGCATTTCAGCTCAGATGTCCTGTCGTCGGCAGGATCATTTCCATTGGGATGGGGTTGTTGGCTGCTGGTTGTTGAGGCTTTGGGCTGGTAGTTCAAATGTAGCAGCTTTAATCTGCGTTAGGCATGTTGACTGAGAGTTAGTAAGAGAACGCTGTCATCGCCGTACCCTTGAGCGGGGCACTTAAAAGTGAGGTTGCTCCAGGAGAAGCGTTCTAGCTAAGTGTAGTGTAAATGGCTTTGGATTAAAAGCCTCTGCTAAATGACAAGAAATGTTCTGCAGTTTCTGGGAGACATTGTGAAACCATTTATGCCCATCACTTTAAAATTGAATTTATTTATTAGGTAATGAGTGTCTACAATAAAGAAAAGTACACATCTTTTTAAAATGTAATTTAAAACACATGTGGCAATTCATATAAATACTTTTTGTATTCATGCTGATTTTATACTATGTTTTTTTTTATACCATTTAAGAACATTTGAACTATTTTCCATATTTTCTTTACACACGTGAGTAGAGTATATCAAACATTTTTATACATACTGCTGGAAAAGTTTAATGTTTTGCTCACCAAGGCTGCATTTTATTTATATATAAAAAACAGTAATATGTTGAAATATTATTAGTTTTCTATTTGAATTATAAAATGTAATTTAATCCTTTGATGCAGTGCTGAATTTTCAGCATCATTACTCCAGTCTTTAGTGTCACATGATCCTTTAGAAATAATGGTGAAATTGATGCTCAAGAAACATTATTATTATTATCAGTGTTGAAAACAGTTGTGTAAACTGTATATATATATACCACTGAGACCGCCATGCCTCTAGGGGTCTTTGGTAAACCCATTTACATGCATGACTCTGGCCATTTAGGTTTGCGAACATGTACAGTAACAGCATTAGTGGCGAGTCCTTGTCACCCTGATGTCTCTGTTAGGTATTAATCAGACAAGCGGGGGAAGGTCTGGCATGTGTGTTTAATGTATGTGGTAGCTGATGGATCACCCTTGTGTCACTGCGCTAGTCTTCTGGCGTCTCCTCTTCTAGCGGTTCAACCAGCGCTGGCCTTCTTCTCCTCTCACAGAACGAGATGATCGACGCGGCCACAGATGGATACGGCACACACAAACACATTCACACACACGTGATGTGCATCTCTAACATTGATTGGCGTAAGTGTAGCCTTTGGGTGTTTGAGCACCATCATTGCAGATTCATGGTCTACAGAAATATTTCAGACAGCAGATGAAAGTATAAATCCAGATCAGCTCTGCATTAGTGATTATTAATATATTTTGGTATAACAATATTATTTGTTAACATGAGCGAAGGCATTAGTAATCAGTAAATAACTTTTTTCTCCAGCTGATTGATCTTGGTTAATGTTAATTTAATGGCTATATTTCTTAGTTGATGTTAGCTAACTATTGTAACATATACAACTTTAAACATTAAAAATGTATTATAAATGATCATTAGCCAAGATTAAAAGGATTGCCCCAAATGAACATGCTGTCATCATTAACTCATCTTTCTTTTCAGTTCTAAAGGAAGAAATTAATGAAAGTTTATAAGAACATGAGGATGTGTTGAAGATGTTTTGTCCAAATTATGCAAGTGAATGGGGTTCAAAACAACACAGGACCTTACTGACTTTTATTTTTGCCAGGAGTGCGTGTGTGAAAGACCCATTAATAATGTACAATAATAATAGTTATGGTTGCACAATAGTGCTTTCCTCCCAATCACTGGGACTTTTATTTTGGCAGAACACACTCATAGAAATACAGTCTGATGGTCGACCTGCTGGGCATTGCTCCCTGACGCACCTCCACCGGTGCAGGTGTGCTCCACCTATTTGGGCATAAAACGGGTCATCAGCTGGGGACCACCAGTCATGGATGTTTCGCTCCTTTAACCCCAGTACATCTCCTGGTGGCGGAGCGATGGTAGGGATCACTCCCTGCCACCCCCTGCTGATGCCCTAGGTGTTACTTGGCCCCCATCCCCTATGCTTCCTCCTTAGCCACAGCCAAAAGCTGCCCCTCTCGGCCTCCTCGGCCAGTTCTTTAATGGCTTTTCGACACCCTACTCCTGTACATCCCATTTCGTGGAGCAGGCGAACCGTTGAGGACCCAACAAAGCCCCTACATCCCACTTCAACGGGACACGTGGTGGCTTTCCAGCCAGCCTCTCTGCAGTCTTCGACCAGATCTGCATACTTGGCACGCTTCCTCTCGTTGGCAGCCTCCATTCCCTCCTCCCATGGGACAGTAAGCTCCACCAATAAGATGGTCTTGCATGACTCTGACCACATGATCAGGTCTGGCCGGAGCAAAGTTTCTACGATCTCCCTGGGGAATTGGAGCTGCCTCCCCAGGTCGACCCTCATGTTCCACTCACTGCCACAGATTCCATGACAGACAGCAATTATATGATCATGATTATGTTCCTTTGAATGTTTAAAGTTTTTAATGTCCAGAGAAAAAAAAAACACAAATATATGGGGACACATCTCTAAGAACGTAAAGCACAAGATGATACAGCTCCACACCAGTATTCAGGCTCATGTGTACCCACCTACATTTCAGCTCTCCCTCGGCATATGCTTGTACCAATACATCTGTTTAACTGGATTCTCTGGCTTCGGTGTTCTAACTGACACACGCAGATCAACTCAACCCCCTCTGTGACAACTAGCACCTAACAGTTAAGCTTAGCCATTCTCAGCTGCATAGTAAATATCCACAAAGAGATATGCGGGATGGAGAATAAACAATGACAAGCAACTTTTAATGAGAACAAAGATGATTCAGGCACTACACTTTGACTTAATATTAACAACAGACAAAAAACAAAGGAGAATTTAGCACTGTAAAACAATGTTTTCATGATTTGTTATCACAACTTTTTTTCTTTTGTCAAATCAACTTAGGTGATTAATGTGGTTCAGAAAACACAATATTTTGAGTTTCTGTTGATTAAACCTTCATTATATTACCTCAATTTTTTTGATTTCAAAAAACTTCCTTTTTTAAGTTAAACCAACTATATTGTTTTATAGTGAGGGCTTAAATACAAGGAAGATCATCAACAGAACAGGGAGCAGGAGAGAACTAATCTAAAACCATGACAACTGACGACTGACACGAACAAAGGCAAATACAGACAATGAAAACTAAGACTAGACACTAAACAAGACAGAGAAACTATCATTTGGTCAGTTCACTTGCTTGGGTTTAAGCTGCCATCACAAGAAAAGAAAAGAAAACCTTACTGATTTCCATTATATGGGCAAAACAACAACAACAAAAAAACATGACCTTACTGATGTTTTATTTTTGGACAAAACAAAACAAAATAAAACAGATTTGGAATGACATTGTCACGGGTGAGGTGCGGGCAGAAAACAGGCTGAGGCAAAACGTTCCAATATAAACGATTTACTTTTAAATAAAACAGGTACAGGTAGGAAGGCAGGCAGGACACTCACTTTACACTGTAACATTGATACACATCTAAGCATATACAAGAACCGACGAAGACAGACTGAACAGAGAGAACTAAATACAGATACAAACGACCACTAACGAGGTGAAGACAGGTGACACAGATGATGATGACGAAGAACAGGTGGATAATTGAGGGAGTGAGTACAGGTGTGGAGACAAGAGGGATTCTGGGAAGTGTAGTGAAGACGAAGACAGACAGGTGCAGACGAGGACTGTGACAGACATAAAGTTGAGCAAATGATAACATAATTTTAATATTACTTTGAAGTGCTTCTCTTGCTTATTTTAAAGGGCCGAGGTTGAGTGGAAAAAGGTAAGTACGGTAACATAAAAACAGGCCTAAACAAATAATAAAATAAAATGATTTTAAGTACGATTTGACTGAATTCTGTACTTGTATATCCTTTTATAATGACATCAAAATAATACTTCTGGGAACTGTATTATTGTATCTTAGTAAAGAGAATTCGCACCATTAGTTTTCTCTGTTGTTACTCCATCTCTCACTTCTCAGCATAAGAAAATGAATTTGATGTTGAGATACGTGCTGATAATATGGAGCTGTCTCAAACACGTCTGTTTGGAGTGAGCTGTCACACAGAGACTCAGGAGTTACTGTGCCTTCATAAATCCAGTCTTGTGTGCTGGTCGGGGGCTATTATCTTATTGATTGCTTATTTTCATTAGGGCTTGGTCAGGGAGGGGACCAAGAAATCACCCATAAATCCTTGCATAAGTTATAATTCAAGGCTTCACAACCCCTCCACCCTCTGAAAGGCCAGCTGTTACCTGAGGTCTGCTCCAGAGAGCAACAAGGATATTTGGTCAGTTCACTTGCTTGGGTTTAAGCTGCCATCACAAGATGTTTCTTGTTTAAGCTGAAAAAAAAAAGCTCAAAATTCTATCACCTCATTGAATCTCACCTTGGATTGGAAATGTAACCCAATAAAATGTGATCTACAGCGGCTGCTTTAACCCCAACCATCCATCCTCAGAGATTTAGAGGCTCTGACAACTACACCACTGATATGTTCAATAGTTTAGCTTGCTCCTTTTTAAGATAGTGTATTTAAAATAGCATTTGGTATAAAAATTGCTAAATGTGAACATCAATCAACCAACCAACTCAATCAATCAATCAATCAATCAATATTGCCTGAGAAGCTGGGATAGGCTCTCTACATAAGACAAGCAATTTATTAATGTTATCTTTTTTTATATTATTTAGTATTCATATTAGTTATGCTATGTGTTATTGAATTTTTTACTATTGTTATGATGATTTGAAGTAGTGTTATATTATGTTTTTTTGTGTGTTTTTTTTCACTTGAGTTTGTTTAAATAATGTTTTGGTGATGATAATAATGAAGTATACTTCAATTCAAAAACCTTTCCAAATTATCTTTTTTTTTCTTTACCATAACTATAACTGATTCAGCAGTTTTTTTATTACATGAATAAACAAGATTATTGTCATCAGCTTGCATCTTGTTTCTTGCATGGTGAGTTATGCAATATCCAGTGTGTAAAGTAAGTGCACTAGATGGACCCCTTTGACCTGTATTCATTGTTTTTCTGTGAAAACATTAGCTAGATGGATTTCTTAGTTGCACTCCCGTATTGAGTCTTTTGTAGGACATGAAATGCCTTTCTAATTTTTTTTTAAACATCACATCTTTAAACCTTGCCTTAAGCCCAAAGTATACTTTGACCATCCATGAGACGTAATTTTTGTCTTCTGGAAGGTCTGCAGGCGATGTGCGTGGACGTCAGGCAAATTTGGATTTAGCCCAATTTATGTGACCATGCAGACAGTCTGTGTACAACAGCACATGCGTAAGGTGAATGTTGTGACAGAAGAATCCACTAGGTGGCAATAGTCTCAGTTGTGATGTGCTGTGCAGTAGTCGAAAAAGGGTGCGTAAAGAAAATTTTTAAACAAAACAGCAAATCCTTTATTGTTTTTTGTTTTGGCTCTTGTTCTAAGCTATGCATGCAATGCCAGATCCTCTACTTTCTTCTGCTATCCTTCAGAGCGAATGTCCTGTAAATGAAAACAACTCAGTGCTGCCCTCTGAGGTCTGGCAGAGTATAAAAAAGCAGTTGCACTGCGAATGTGTCGAAATGAGTCCATCCCCACTCATGAGTATTCTTTTGAAAGCTGTGAGCACACGACTGTGCAAGAGACAGAACGTAATGGACCATTCCCACAGAACGCATTTTCACAGACATCAGACGGAGGTCAGTGAAACGGAAAAAAACAAAAGTATTGAATTTGAGCGCTACGTCCGCAACATATATGAGGCCCAAGCGTAACAGTCAAACACATGTTTACATATAAAAAAAAAAACATTTGGAAAGCAAAGCAGTGGAATACAAAAGCACTTTCTGTGAGAACGCCCCCTAGCAAGTGTTTTTTTGCTAGTCATTTTCAGGTCCTCCGCCACGTTGTTTAATAGCAAACGCATTTGCACCCATTTGTGCGCCCATGGGTCTGAATTTTTTTTTTATATTTAAAGAGCGCGTTAGTAATGTGCGCCTAAAGGCGGGTCCACAACGTGCGTTCACTTTGTCCCGTAGATCCGTTTCTACTCTGGAGAAGCGTTCAGTTTTTCCGCTTGCAAATTCCGACATGTAAATAGCGGATCCGAAAAGTGTATTCAGACACTTGTGCCGTGCACTTTAGATCATGCGCTTAGTTAAAATAGGACCCTAAGTGTTTACATTCTGTCCAATCAAATGTGCTTGACTGATGATGGTAAGGTGCTGAAAATCTCTCTCTCACACACACACACACACACACACACACACACACACACACACACACACACACACACACACACACACACACACACACACACACACACACACACAAACAAACAAAAACACACGCGTCAGTGCAGCCAAAGTTAATCTGGGAAATCTTGTAGAGCCTGTAGTCTTACATTAAGAAAGAAAGAGCAAACCATGCAGGCTAGAACAAGTGAGTGGTTGTGAATCGTGACGTATCAAGTTGTGACGTCTTAATTAATAATCCACTTAGAAGCACGGCTCAGTCGGGATTAACCCGTGCTGAGTCTTTTCTTGGCACCAGAGATATTGACTACCTGTCCTTACATGCCCAGGTGGGGCAGTGATAGTAAAGTGTGCTTGTGCACGAGACAGCTCAAGGGCTAATACGATTGGGTAACATAACAGCAACAACACTGAGTAACTCATTAAGGTCTGTCTCTTTGTTGACTTCTTAAGGGCTTTCTTTACAGTGTTTCTGAAAGGATTGTTTCTGAACCATGTAACCTCTCTCTCTTATCTTTACGTACGGAGGTCAGAAAGGTCATCGAGGATAACAATAGCGCACAGGAACATGGTAATCAGACACCAGTGCGGAAACCAAAGCAGACCTTTATCTGAGAGCTCCTGCCATACATCTCAATCTAGAGTCAGGAACAAGGCTTGGTTGTACAAAATATCTTAAATTAGTTTAAGTTTCTTTGAAGAAAGAGTTTTGGAATGACGTGAGGTTGAGTAAATGAAGATAGAATTTCTATTTTAGGGTGAACTATTCCCTTTAAATAAACACATGCAGAAGAACAGATCAATTATGAATATTTCAGGTCATGGTTATGGATATTTTGATTAAAGCAATTACAAATGAATGAGCGCCATGAAACCTCTGATAGTATTAGGAGTGTGATAAGCGGTTTTTAATGAGCGTATGATGTTCTAATGCAGATGAGTCCATTTCAATTCCCTTTTATTGTAGATAAAGCCGACAGAGTGAGAGTGATAGTGAATCATGTGACCAGCTGTATTATGACGGCATGTGCAGAGGATTAGAGCAGGAAGACAGGCTTGAACAGCTGCGGTGGGACTGAATGACGACCGCTCCTCCAGGTCTCCCTTTAGAGATGCTGGGAGATACAGAGCAAAAAGGAAGCTCTCGCTGTGCCGCACTTCCATTAGTGCAGTTGTTCATTTGTTCAGACACTCAGTCACTATGATATTCCAGCTATCCACTGCAATGTAAATACAACAAAAACAGGAAGTCTCCGAGGAGAATTGCTGACACAAGGGACTTTCAGAAACTTGAGGGGATTTAATGTGTCAGGCTTTATGGAAATTAACCCGCCTTTCACAATGGCTTCTCGAGAGGGGTAATTCTGTTGTACATTCCTGTGACGTGCATGTTGGGTGGAAAAGCAGTATTCAGAGTAAAAATTACACTGAAAAAAAAAAACAAAAGACAGTAGCTTTAAATGTGTCACAATAAAGCACAAATTTAATATATAAGCAAGTGCAGTTTAGTCATTTCATGTCAACATTGAATAAAACTATTCACTATTTAAATGTCTTTTTAAAAGTGTAGCTAATAATTAATGCATTATTTCAGATATAATTCATGTTAAAGTCTGAAACAGTATGGTAACAATAGCCAACAAACATACGTACAGGATGGAACCATGTCCAAAAAATCCACAAAACATGGTTTCATGTCAAAAACACATGGAAGTACCCTAACCATAGTAGTTTGTACACCCTTTAGTAGGTTGTGGATTTGAAAGAGTTTAAAAAAGAAACAGAAAATACCTTCGCAACCACTTGTAACAGTATAGCACCAACTAAAATACCTATCTCTGAGAGTATCAGGAGTGAGATATAGAGTCACAACTGGTTTGCTCTTATCATCCGATTAAGGTTGTATCTCTCTATTAGTGTTACTGGATCTTAGTGCTGCATTTGATACAATCGAACACAACATTCTTTTGAATACACAATGGAAATGATGTTGGTATCAGTGGAATTGCATTGACATGGTTCAAATCATACTTATCTGACCGTTATCAATTTGTAGCAGCAAATGAAGATGTGTTATATCAAATGTGTTATATCAATCAGAAATTCAAAATGGAGTACCACAAGGCTTAGTACTAGGACTGTTGATTTTCACATAGTAACTCAATAGCACCCACCAGAACACCATTTAAATGTCCAAGAAAGCAATCATGTCTTTATCAACCACGGCACTTAGTAACAATGTAGTAGCATATATATGAAAAAAGCAACACTCTAAAACCACTCAGAACACCTTGACAACCACCTATCAACATTATAGCACCAACCAGATCAGACTAGCAAAACCCTAGAAATCACCTTTCAGCAAAAAACAGCACTTCTGAATTTCCAAACAAAACAGCTGCCCCCTCTAGCAACATCCCCTAAACCCCTCATATCATCTTAGCTACCACCTCACAACCCCAACACATCTCTGAACTTCATAGAAACCACCTAGCAAACACCAACACCCTAATGCTTAAGAAACCACTACAACTATCTTAGCAAACACCTCACAACATCAAATTAATCTGGAAACCAAAGCAGACCTTTATATGGGAGCTCCTGTTATCCATCCTGTCATACACCAACCAGAACACCCTCCCAGAAAACAAGGAACTTTTGCAAGATCATATTCTATATCCCTTAATCCTACCCCATACCTAACCTTAACCACTACAACAACTACCTTAATATCAATAACCAGTAATTACGAGTTTATTGGGAGAAAACTCTTAGTTAATAGTGAATATGTGTTCCCCAAACTAAAGTGTGATCGAAACATTCAAATTTGTCCAAAGAAGCATGAATAGTTCAATGAAACAATAATAAGGGAAGTGATATATAACTAAGTTAGTCACATTCTGATCCAGACTCTGATCCATTCTCAGAAAGATATATCTGAGATAAATGATACAGTATTAATATTTCTTAATCAGCCTACAAATTATCATTTACTCAGAGCAGCCTTACTTTTATCTAAACTTGATAACAGATAATTACATAAGTAGCTCACTGGTAGCAACCAAAGTGACTGTTTGAGTTAAAGTCCAAACAGTCAAAAATCCAAACTGTTTTTTCCACACATACTGTAGTATGGCAGTAAACTGGACATGCTACTGAATGAATGAATGAATGACTAAATGAATGAATGAATGAATTTTTTTTTATTATTGAAACATTTTAGTCATAATCATTTCTATACTTTTTGAAATTTCATTAACATCATGTTTAAAAATTGCACATCTTACTCTCTTGGTTTCTGTTAATTATTAAATGTGCTTGCTGGATTACCCTTACCTTCCAGCAGAAAGCTGACATTATGCCATTTTGATAAATAGTAGGTGGCTTTAACTGGTTTACAGTTGTGCAGTAAATCCAGATTTGCTAGAGATCTTCAGCACTCCTAAGAGGATCAGGTGCATGTTGTCTAATGAGCACAATCCTGAACAATATGTTGGATTTCCTTTTTGATTGGTTTGGCAAAACAACAACCGTCAACCAATCGCATCTTACACTACTGAGGCTTGAATGTCATCTCAAAGTCTTCTAAAAGAGGTAATTCCTTTGATCCCTACATCTTACACAGGAAGATTATGTTACCCTACTGTGAAAAGATGGAGTCTTTAAAGGATGTACTTTGAATGAAGGCCCTGGTGTTGGAGGATGGTGTAGGCTCGAAAAGTCCCACAGGCTTAAGCTTCTCCAAGACATTCTAATCCCCTTGTGCTTGTACCAGTGTTTTGGCAGGTGACTTAAGGACCATTGTGCTCCAATGAGATTTGTGCGATTCTAATGAGATTTCACTAGGAAGAGTTGGCAACTATCTGTTGCAACCAAAGCCAGTTGTCAAAAAATTGTTTAAAACAGGTGAAGTGAGTATCTAAACATTTTTTAATAAGTGGCAAATGGCGCTGTCTGATTAACTTCACTGACACATCACCTTCTTAAGAATTTGTCCTCTTTCTTCTGCTGAGTTTGACCACACTTAAATGACCACACACATATCAAGGGATCATAACACCCTAGCAACCAACTAGCAATACCAAAACAAAATTTCAGAAGATCTTGGTAATCACCTAGCAACACTATAGCACTGACCAGAACAGTCTAGCAACATCAAAGAAACACCTTATAGCCACACCAAAGGACACACTGTAAACCACTCAGAGCAACTGAGCAACCATCTAGCAACACTATAATAGCAATGTCCAAGACACCCTAACAACACTTTACGAACCACCCGCAACCACCGAGCAATACTACTGCCACCTCCAGAGTACCATAGCAACATCATAGCAACCTCTCTAAAACACTGTTGCAACCACCAAGTAACACCCACCAGAACACCAAAACAACCTGTCAGAAGACCTTGGTATTCACCAACAGTATAGCACCAACCAGCAGGGGCGTGTCTAGAAGGGGGGCACGGGGTGGCACTGGCCCCCCCCTGGAATATGATTGGCCCCCCCTGGTGCCCCCCCAACATCATTGGGCTAGATTTACTGTTAACATGACAATGCCCAACGCCATTGGATCAGAGCGCTGTCAATCACTGCTTGATTTGCGAGTCGCAAAGCGGAATCACAGGTCCGCGTTTTTCAAACAGTTGGAGAGAGAGATACCTCGACACGTCATTGTTTATGGTACATACACACTCAATTACATATATATTTTGAAATATCGCACCGTATGTTAGTCTGATTACTTTCATGTGTGACTGATCAAGCCAGTAACGTTAGATCAGCTAACGTAACTTCGGCAGACTGAATAGAGATGACTTGTCAGTGTTATTCCGCGGCAGCGCACACGACCTAAAAAATCTATTTTTATACATTTTTAATAGTTTACTTTATCTGTTGTTTTAAAGACTCACGGTATTAAATATCTACAGTGGCGTAGGGCGAGGGCGTGGGTGCTTGAAAGCAGCTTTTGATGATGCGTTCGACCCGAGTTCGAATCAGCGTTTTACCGAACTCTCTCTTCTCCATTTTCCCAACACAGATGTAAAATGTATAGCCTACCATAAAGGTCTCTACCGTTATATTTTGCCAACGAACTAAAATAAAAACCGTGATATGGCTTTGTGCCTTTATAAAACAGCACAAGACTGTAATTAAGTAGCCTATGCATTCTGTTTGTGCTGCATGATTTAAAGAAAAGTGCGCTCTTTGTTCACGCGATCGGCATGGTAGTTTTAGTAGTGTTCTAAGAATAGTGTAAGTAAAATATACTTTTGAAATATTCATTTCCATTTACATTTATTGGCGATATGGATTTTACGTAATAGGAATAATTATATAAATCATTATTACATTATTATAATAATTGTTTGGCATCCTAAAACGCCAGTGAAGATGTAATGTAGACTGAGACTCTATATCATAACTAAAAAGATGTTTGAGCCCTCTTTAATGTCCAGGTACAAGTCAATGCTTTTCCTTTGTTCAATGTGCACAGTTCATGGGTTGAAGCCGGTTGAAGCTCTTAATTTTGAGTTCTCAAAGTGCACCAGATTGATGCATTTAACCTTAAAATGTACAAAATTTTCTTGCAGGGGAGCATGCCCCCGAACCCGAATTTATTTATAAGAACAAAACTGTGTGGTCCAACACATGTAAAATACAAAATAATTTTCAGGCTCTTGTTCAGTACCACATTTAATAGGGCACATGGACAGATTGGACATGGACATGGACAGGCACATGGACATGCAAAGATTTTTTAAATCACGTTTAATATTTTCTAAACAAGTATTTATTTCTAGTTGAATTTTCTAGCTGATTTCCCATGGGCCCCCCCTAACTGGTTCTTGGTCCCCCTGTGCCCCCCATTTATAAAGGTCTAGCAAGACCCAAGAAACCACTCAGAACGCCTGAGCAACCACCTAGCGAAACAAAACAACATAGCAATCCCCAAAAAACACTCAGAACTCCTGAGCAACAATCTAGCAACTCTATAGGAGGATCTTTGTTGACATCTTTGTACGCATGTGCGAGTGGTTGAGTGGCAACAAAACAAACAGTATGGCGGGCTGTAAAGACGCGAGGATTTTCCAAAATCAAGAGAGTTAGCGGGCGAAATCCACAATATATAAGCACTTTAACATCTGAAGACCGTAGGAGGTTTGGAGAGAAGCTCAAAATTTTTATTGGTGACAAAATCGAAGTTATTCAAAGCCCATATGAGATCAGAGATGACAAATAACGTTGGTCCTACTCGCCCGTGTCTTGGCCACCGATCTGCTGGGGAGACATTTATTCTTATTTAATAAAAACCCCTGGAACCTTCACTCATGAAAGATTAAAGGCTTTCAAAAGTCTGGAGGCCTATGATTATTTTGTTTCTCGAAAAGTTGGGCCAATCTTTTCTGCCAAACAGAAAGCAGTGATTGTGCTAAAAGCAGAGGTTAGACCTGGCCAAGAGTCAGCGTGATTCGCATCTCCCGTGGGTGATCGCCAAAGAGAACGGCGAAATAATCACTGCTCACTGCGACTGCAAAGCCAGGTATGTCTTCATTGATCAGTGTTTGACTCAGTTTTTTTTTTTTTTTTTTTTTTTCAATCTTTTATAAATACATAGTCACTAAGACTTACCATGAACAAAATGAGCCTCACAAACTCGATCAGAAGCTGCAGGAATCCAGGCTTTCTTCGGAGCGTCCAGGTTCAATCGCCTAATTGCACGCAACCATTTCTTTCGTTTTTCGCGATCCTTTTCGGAGGGAATTCGAAAAAAACGTTTTATCCTATTTATGGCATTTCCTGCCACACGATTCCCATGATGCAACGCGACAAACATAAACAATGACGTCACAAAAGATCCGCCTATAGCAATGTCCAAAAACACCCTAACAAAACTCTACGAACCACTCAGAACACCTTAGCAACCACTGTTAAAGGCTGTTCACACAGAACATGTTTTTCCATTCCAATGCGCCTCTTGTGCATTGTTTTTCTATGTAAACGCTCTAGGCGGATGTTTATGACTTTTGCGTTCGCGTCTCGCATCTTTTGCCGTGTCTAACACGAGCGCTACGTTTTTAAGATGTCATGTCAATTTAAAAGAACTTGAACTTTTACATGCAGCACCACTCATCAATGTCAATTCCAAAACAGTGGACCAATCAGAAGACCGAGAGGCGGGACAAGCATTGTAAGCTTTTGCAGAAGCAAATTGGCATAGCAACTGTTTTATTTGATGGCAACTAGCATTAGCTCATGAACATGCCAATGGTTTTCCTCGTATTTATTTCTGCGTTGGAGGATGGTGTGAACCCAAACAGATCTCTTTCCTGTCGTTCTGAACAGCGACACACCAGATGTACTTGTTACATCGTTAGAAGAATGCCATCAACACTAATATTAGTCTGTCTGACTCATCCTTATCCCGAGGTTACCGTAGTCCTCTGGATCTGGTCCCTATCCAGATCAGATGGTGGACCTGCACCAAGACATGACCACAACACAGACCTGCTAGTCAACACGACAGCCATCGGCTCAGATCCTCAGCAGAGACCACAAGAACAAGACAGGTCCTCCACACAGACCCTGGAGCTTCGGCTCCATACCAGCATGAGGAATCAATCTTCAAGCAGAAGGAACTGGATGAAATCATTTGAACTGATCCCGATCTGAATTCTATGGAAGCTTGTTTCCGCCACAGAATGAAAAATAACATAGGTAATTACTTTTACCTAATTTTTTTTGCGTGATGTAAAGTCGCAATTGCGAGTTATAAAGTCAGAATTGCATTATATAAAGTCACAATTACGTGTTTTAAAGCCAGAATTGTGATATAAACTCGCAATTCTGAGAAAAAAAAGTATTTTTATCATTAGAATTGGACTTTAGAATTGGAGTTTATATCTCACAATTCTGAGAAAAGATGTCAGAATTGCGTGATATAATGTCGCAATTGCAAGATCTGTTCTCGCAACTCGCAATTCTGACTTTATAACACGCAATTGCAAGTTTATATATTCGCAACTCTGATTTTATAACACACAACTGCAGGTTTATATCATGCAATTCTGACATTATATCTTGCAATTCTGAGAATTAAAGTCAGAATTGCAAGATGTAAACATGCAATTGTGAGATAAAAAGTTGCAATTATCTTTTAAATGTTGTATTCTGTGGAGGAAACAAGCATCCATAGAATTCTGACTTGTGATGCTGCCTGAATCATAATGACTCCGTGTTCGTTCGTTGGCCAGAGGAGAACTGCCTCCCCGACTGAGCCAAGTTTTTTTTTCTCCATCCTGTCACATGATGGAGTTTGGGTTCCTTTGCTTAATTGTGGATACTTAATATTCAAATATTACTGATTTGACTGAACTGACACCATTGGATGAGAACTGAACTGAGCTTGACGATGACATCACTGTTTATGCAGAACAGCTTTATAGATGAAATTAACTCTTTTCATTGATCTTTACACAGTGAACTGAAATAATGACTGTGTATTATTGTCTTTTTAGAGCTGTTTTTACAGCAGAATTGAATTCTGTTTGCATCATTGACTCAGTATTTTCCTGTTTATCCCTGTAAAGCTGCTTTGAAACAATCTGTATTGTATAAAGAGCTGTATAGACAAAGGTGACTTGATTTGTTGAATTGGGGTTGGAGCTGAACTCTGCAGGATAGAGGCCCTCCAGGAGCAAGACTGGACATCCCATCTTAACAACATCAAATGACACTTTCTTCACAGTAGGAAGACACAACCGAGCAGTCTATCTTAGAAGGCTTCACCTGGGGCAACCTGGGATTAAGTGTCCTGTTCAAGGACACAATGGTGGGAGCTTATGATTTGCCCCGTCTGGCCTTAGAATCCACAACCTTTGGGTTTTTAGCAGCTCTTTAACCACTAAGCCACTTCGGAGCTATTTTTACCACATAGGAAAGAAAATTGAAAGAAAATGTAGTTCTTTTTCTCTTTGTCTAGTGAGTGTGTCACAGTGTATTCTTTTGAGCACATTGTTTCTTGTGGGGACTTCACATGGACAAAAATGTCTGTGTTGTTCTCGCTGTTGTGTTTCGTCGGCTGTTCTTGCTGACTGTGACTTTGTGATTCCGATGACTTTGCCGGAAATCCCTGTGACTGACAGCTGATGACAGGATCTCAGACCAGACAGGCTTTTGGATGCCTCAGTCGATGGTTTGGGCACATTGACACGTTTGAACTCTATTGAGATACCGTGAAGTGTTTGGGTTCTAATATAATACTAGCTGAGCTCATGTCTCTCAGTCTAATGAGAACCTGATGGGCAATTACGGCGCCTGGATCATAAGTGGACTTCAGATTGGTTTGTCGCCTAAATCACCTTATACACAGAACCTTATAGACATATGACTGTGGGTTTTAACAATTACACAGCACTTTGAATGAGTTAGTAGTTTCTTTTTGCGAGAGTCTAGCAGTATATTATAAACTGATATACAGTAATTATGTATTTCTCAGTATCATCAGTATACTACTGAAGCTCAAGGACGCTTCCATCAAGGTTTGCATGCACACTTTTGCCTTAATCTTTTCTTAAGCTTCATAGATAAGGGGTGGAGGGGTGTCTGGGGGTTCTAAGCTCCAGCATTCCCTAACCTGCTTTAGAGAATTATAGCTTGTGTCAGTATATTGAGCTTGAATTTTTCAAAATGCTTTCTAAGCATGGCACAGTACTGAGTCTGACTGAGAGCTAAAAATAAACCAACACACAATCCTTTGAATTACTAAATGTTCCACATTTGGAATGCTAATAGCTAAATTATTTGTTTTTGGACATGATGTGTAGTCTAACAGAGCAATAAATAATACAAGTAATAAATTCTATAAATATTTTAAGGCACACTAAATTTTTAGATTCAATGATCAAACCATGGCATCTGCAAACAAAACATGCTAGAGCTTTTCTACAAACGTTTTATTATTAGCCATTTTGAAAGTCAATTTTGCAGTCATTTCCAACTGTTTTCTGGTAAGTTTAGTGAATCTTTAAATTAACTTTAAACATACCCACACATTACATTACATTATATTATATTATATTATATTAATTTATTATTATATTATTATATTATATTATATATGATTATATATAATTTAATATTATATATATTATTTCAGGTTGTATATTATTAAGATTCAGTTTGTATATCACTGATTAACTATGATAAGTTTCTAAAAATTTGATAAAAGTACATTGTAGGAACATTTAAATAATCACAGATCTTTATATTAACTATGAACTGTCCACATATATATTATATTATAATTCATATATTATAATTACCTGCAACCCAATATAGGGCAAGGGGTTTAAAATTGATACTTTATTTTATTTTATTATTTTAATTTATATTCTAAAGATTTAATTATTATAATAACATATTTTTATATTTTGACTGTCAAACTTTTTTTTGTATTTTTTGCTTAAAGTGTGTTTGTGCTATTGTTCTTTTAAAACGAATTCCAATGGTTTGATATTTTGTTACCGACGCTCTTGAGTGTTAATACACTTTTTAAACTGCCTTTTTAAAAATATGTTATTATTTAGCTGAGCAAAGTTTTTAAAACAATGTGAATTAGGTTTTTTTATCATATTTTTATTTCTGCCGCACAGCAGGATTGATTTATCAAAGAAGAAGATTTGTAGGACTTTTTCTGACTTTTTCAGAAAGGGGAAGGAACTAATGATAGTAGCAGGGGTAGGAGGGGACAAAGTGAAACTGTACAAGACACACACAGCAACAGCCTTCACTGATGTCCTGTCAGGTTGGACCGTCGCGGTTTGTTTTGTGTAAAGAGGAATCTCAGGTCCCTGCTGAATTCCAAATTGATCTGTCAGGATGTTCGGGCCAAGATCCCCCCCCCCCCCCCACTTCTGGAGAGTTGGCACTTTTGTGAGTCTCAGGCCTCTCCCAGTCTGTCAGCAGAGAGAAATCCCGGTTTGAGGCCACCGGCTGCAGTGTTCAGCAGTTTCTCTGTGACCTTGGCACAGGGGTTACTGTGACATCTGCAGGGACCAGACCTCTGCTGTACAGTGATGTTGTGTTCAGGGCCGCGGACCGGGAGGAAGCCTCTGCCATTGTGTCAGCATGACTGAAGCCGGACAGGTAGAATTATGGCACCCGGATCAAATTTAAGCACTGTGTTGCTGAACCAGTCAAAAAAAAAAAAAAAAAGATAAGAATACATGCAAGCATTTCAACTGACAGGAAGTTGATCCATGGGGAAGATGACAGGGACGTCAATCCCTTAGGAAAATGGCACTTTTTGCTGATGCTTTAGAATAAACCCCCCCCCAAAAATCATAAAGCAATGCAAATCACACAGCTTTTTTAGTCATGAATTCCATAATTTATTATTATAATTTTTTTAATCTCACATTGTTGCTAACATCATTTATTTTTTTGAGAAATAGAAGCACCAGGGGAAATGAATCTCAACCCCTTATTCACTGATTTCCGATCAACTGTGTTTTCTATGTACTTCAAATGTAATATACTTTTCAGGAATGCAAAATATGGATGGATGGTTCCTTTTTTTTCCATTCCCCGACATCTCACATTAAAGGGATAGGACGTCCTTTTGAAAGCAGTCCACACATAGAGTTTGTGGAATTCATATATCACGATAAGGATTACAATATACTATAATATGTATATATCTATGTACATATATGGCACTTGAATACATAAAAGCAATATATCTGTTTCACACAAATGAAAGCAACGGGCGCTTTGGTGTCAAAAAATAAATAAATCCAATACATAAATAAATCAATAAATAAATACAAAAAGATAGACAGTTAAGCATTCTGCAGCATTGGCCAGTTCACCGGCTACCGATCTGCAAGTCAGCTTAAATATAACGGAATGATAACTTACGTTAAGGTCAGTGGTGCAAGCACAGGCAACCAAATCATTAAAGATGCCAGTCTATCTAAGAGAGATATGATTTATATAGTATGGATAAACATATATGAACTGCAGTCTATCTAGTTGCGGTGAGTAAACTGAAACTATCAAATGTGCAATCTAAAACCAGAATGAGAATACAACATAATAAAACAAAAAAGACCTTCACAGCACGATTCGGGTTTGTTTTGGCTTCTTCAAAATCCATATTTAGTGCAAAACTTAAGTAGGGTTCAACTGATCATGTGAATGAAGAAATAAATAAACATCGTCATAAACGTTCCATTCTGACCGATAAAAAAGTTGCATCAGTGCCCTTGAGTAACTGATAAGGAACAAATTGGTCCATTTGTTCTGGTTGTCCATAACAGACAAATAATATCCATCTACCCCACCATGAAACAGGTGAGATGAACAATTCACAATAACTTCTCTTGTATATAATCTAACGCCGTGGTTCTTCAGTTTTTTGCACATTTTAGATGCCAAATGGAGCCAAAAATGAAAATTGGGTCATCATTTAACTCACCCTGATGTCGTTCTGTGGAACACGAAAGAAGATATTATGAAAAAACAAAAAAATCTCAGTGGCGTTAATGGGGTCCAACGTTGTCGACTTTCATTGCATGGACAAAGCAAATATCTTCTTTTGTGTTCCACAGAAAAAGAAAAAAAAGTCATACTGGTTTGGAAGGACATGAGGGTCAGTAAACGATCAGGCTCCCGAGAGTTGAAATGGGTGTTTCGGATTAGGGAAACATCCAAAACGTGCAACCTGGAGTCTTCCAACCTGGATTGAGCACCACATGAAGATAGAATTAGACGTAGGCAGAGTCACTCGACTGGGTGCGGCCGAAATTGGGCATGCTCATCCGGGGCAAGTCCTTGTTTCTGATCTCATAAATGGACTTCCTCCTGGCCTGCACCCCCCTCACCGCCGTTTTAATTTTCCTCCAGCCCAGGTGATTGAGTTCCGCCAGGTTGAGCACCACGCAAATCCCACTGACCGCGAACATGAAGACGAGGAACACGGTTTTCTCCGTGGGTCTCGAGACGTAGCACTCGACGTCTTTGATGCAAGGGTACCGGTCGCACTCGTACACTGCGGGCACGTTGAATCCGTACAAGAAGTACTGCCCCACCAAGAAGCCGATCTCCAGCGCGTTCCTGAAAACCACCTGAATGATGTAAAACCTCGAGATGCCCTCTTGTCGTCTCATTTTAGATTTAGTAGTTCTCATGGCCGAATGAGGGATCTCTTTCACTTCCAAGCAGTCGGGCTCGGATTCTTTGGTGGAGTTTTCGGTGTTCTGGAGTACTCCGTTCACGATGGTGTTTTTGATCTTTTTGCTGTCGTCTCGTCTCATGAATCTTCTTTGTCGAGGGACAGGTATACCATGGAGTATCTGCGCTCCTTCTGTTTGGCCGACTGATGCACCGAGTATGTGATGAAGCACAGACTGGGAGTGCATACCATGATGATCTGGAACACCCAGTATCTGATGTGAGATATAGGGAACGCTTTGTCATAGCATGCTTGGTTACAGCCCGGCTGTAAAGTGTTGCACACGAACATGGACTGCTCATCGTCGTACACGGTCTCTCCGACTATTGCCACGATTAGAATCCGGAAGATCACCACTACTGTCAGTAGGATCCTTAAGAGACAAAAGAAGAGATAATTTAAGTTCATAGTGTATCTGCTCCAGTAGTCAAGTAAAAAAATGAGAAAACAAATATTTCATTGAAAACATCCTGTTAAATGTTAAAAACTGGCAGTCCTAACCATATTTCATGAATGCTACTGATATGCTGGTTATCTGATGATGATAAAATATTTCAGTAACTAAATTTGTACAATGGTTTGTTCTTTGCCTATACTGATATGTAGTACAAATTGTTAAATAGATGAGAAATAATGATTTACATTTCATTAAACCGACACAAACAGTAGCGTTCACCATATAGTGTACATTTACCCACACAAAACATAATCAAGGTACTGAAATAAGATACATCAAATGTAACATAAAACACTCAAATGTGACTTCTGACAACGTCCTTTTTACTGATTTCGACACATTTATCATCAGTCGAATACAACACAGATTGTCACCGTTAAAACCGTCACTTTATAGTATTTCACAGTAAAATAACATGTAATGTCTGATCATTTTTTTATTGAATATAATATGATAACTTACAGCTAACCACTTAACAGTTTTTTTACTGTATCATTGTACATTCATTGGCTGTGCAGATTGACGCGGGGAACTGTCCAGTGCTGAAACTCTCTCCACAGGCAAACGCGCGCATCAAGTCAGGGCGCGCACAACATTTCTTTGAAAGCATATACGATCTGACATGGAACAGTAATCTTACCGATGGCACAAAAGCTTCGTTTTTCAAAATGTGCAGTAACAACAGCAACAAAAAAGCATTATCTCAATTATTCGAGCGCTTTTCTGTCCTTGCCAGTGCAGGGTACATTAAGTTCCAGTGGCCAATCGCCCTTATTCAGAAGGGTCAATGACCTCAATGTTTTATTTTTTTATTTTAATGTACTAAGCAATCAATAAAAATGTTTCCACTTTTTTTCCCTCACCTCCCGATCATAGTAGAGTGCTGTTGGACAGCCGCCTCCAGGAGACGCTCGAGAATTGTCCATTCCCCCATGGCTGTTCATTCGGAGACACTATAACACAGTGGACCGTGTGAAATCAAATGCGAGCTAGTGTTCCGCGTCTATCGCTCTAAAGGCGAGTGTTGTATCGGGTGAATGCATTGATTAGTCGCCGCTGTCCACCTTGTCGTCCACGCCTCGCTCCGGAGCGCGCGCTCTCGTCTGAGGTCCTGATTAGTCTAAAGCCCTCCTATTTTCTGTCTCGCGAGCAGGACGATAGGTCGCTCTGAGCCTAAACGGAGGGGAGTATAATGTTTGGCTCGTGCTAATCCCGCTTTAAGTAGACTTCCCACTCCTCCTCCCCCCTGCGTCACGCGCAGACAGGTTGTCGGAGAGAAATCAGAACAGCAGGATTTCTCCGTTTCATTATTCTCCGAATATGCCAGAGATGCACTGATTAATCCGTAATAAAATCATTGGTGATAAACTCAATTCACTGGGGATGTCTGTCTCCGGCTCACACACACCCACTTGCGTGACAGGAGGGGAGTCCGAAGCAGATTAGAGTTTAGTGTGCGCGCGCGCTCGATAATAAACAGGGCGCAAATCGTGGGGGTAATTATAAGGCTTGAAACCCCGCAAAGAAAGAAAGTCTAAATAGAGGTTTCCGCACGCGCGCTTAATAAAGCTTCAAAATGAGTTCTGACGACATTTAACCAGAGCGTCAAATTGCAACGGGTGTTGCGCGAGACCGATTGAGCATCGAAAAGTAATATACTTATTTTAGCAAATATTTCAATTTAATATAGTAGACCGCCCACACGGCGATGTATTTTCGCACACTGTTTAAAATTACAATGATATACGTTTTCTCTTCTGCAAAACGGACGAGATTACAAGTGCATCTTTTATAACAGCTGATCGAGTTAGTTAATCTGAACTCTTCACATCAAACACAGTTCCATAACCCTCACTTGCACCCTCCTGTCGGTGATGAAGGGTAATCAAACATCTATTTGTGGTAAAGGCCTGTTGGTGAACTTACAGTGGTGAGTAATCGCTTTAGGACAACCCACTAGGATGATGGAGAGATAAAAACAATGCATGACAAGCATGGGATATCCCTCCTACAATTCAACTAGGAGCTGAGACTGTAAAACTGATGGGCAGCAATGTTTGCAAATATTTATAGCGTAAGTTAAAAATAAATATTCTCATAAACCTGAAGAGGGCATTTTGACAATGATCTCCTCTGATCTCACTTCGCCTCCTAGAGAGCGGCAGCTATTTTAAACTGGGTGCTAATTGAAGTCGCAAATATTAATCCATCACAGCTAGCTTTTATGCAGCCCTGTGCTGTTTTAACAAACAATGCATGTCTTGTACTAAATTCAAAGTGCTTCTGGAGGAAAAAGATGATTTCTTCACAAATTCCCCGGTCTTGTTTATTTAAAAACCAATAAATATTCACATACAAATTTTGTTCTGAACCAGTAAATAACTACAAATAAATTGCACTTCAGTGTAAACATACTGTACAAGGAAAATCAGGCAAATTGCCTGCATCATAACAGTTGGAGGTAATGTTGAGGATTTCAGTGTTTTGCATCCATAACCAGTGTAATATGGGTCTTCTGGCACTTAGAAGCACTTCCTGTGGACGATTGATGGGCCAGCCTCATCGTATTCCTGCTTGCTGATCCACATTTGCTGAAAGGTGGACAGGGAAGCCAGAATGGAGCCACCAATCCAGACTGAGTACTTGCGCTCAGGGGGGGCGATGATCTGTGAGAAAGAAGACACGTAATTATTACAAATCCAACAGAAATAAAATAAGACGGAAAGCTGAATGACTGAATAAATATTCAACCTTGATCTTCATTGTGCTGGGGGCCAGAGCTGTGATCTCCTTCTGCATACGATCAGCAATACCTGGGTACATGGTGGTGCCACCAGACAGGACATTGTTGGCGTACAAGTCCTTACGGATGTCGATATCACACTTCATGATGCTGTTGTATGTGGTCTCATGGATACCAGCAGACTCCATACCTTTGGTAGGCAAAAGAAGCAGTGAAAACTATGAAAAATAAAGCAAAAAATAAAAGACAATATGTTTGTAGATTCATTTTTGCTAGCAGCATTGAAATATTTGAATGTGATACATGATACCCAGACAGCAACTTAGTGTGGGGCAAGATCGAATCCACATGTACCAGATGTGGCCCGATCTGGGCCGACACTATGTTGCTGTCTGGGCAACTATGTAGGCCTACTATAAACGAAACGTTTTTCCTTTGCGTTTTTCGCGTACAGATGATAACATTAATCCCTGTTCACACAGATCCCTGAAAATGACAAAAAACGCTGTATTATCATGCCAGGCCAGTAGTTGGCGATGTCACTTTGTAAAGAAATACTACGTGCCTACAGACTGAACACGTGCACTTTGAAAGTTTTCAAAAGTTTGCATGTTCAGGCCCCCAAACCGCTGTTTTCGTGAATGAACGGCCAAAACGCATAAAAAAATATGTGTTATTAGCTGAAAACGATGTTGTGTAAATGGCCCCTTAGACACTGGCAAAATTAATATTATATCACCCACCAATGAAAGAAGGCTGGAAGAGGGTCTCGGGACAACGGAAACGTTCATTTCCGATAGTGATGACCTGGCCATCAGGCAACTCGTAGGATTTCTCCAGAGAAGAGGAGGAAGCAGCAGTAGCCATTTCATTCTCAAAGTCCAGAGCGACGTAGCACAGCTTCTCCTTGATGTCTCGCACAATCTCACGCTCAGCTGTGATAATGAAATTCCAGTGTTAACATTATATATAATATGTGGTTTGATCACTCACATTGTAAAAAAGTATATGATCAATTAGTTGTGACAGGTGCTTTAACTCATCAAAATAAGTTAAACTTTTTTCATTCAAAGTCATTCAAGATTCAACTAAAAGTCAGTTTAATGTAATTTAAGTTGAAATGACTTAAACATTCTAGTGGATTGTATTTAAAAATTTAAGTCAGCAACTTAATGAGACGGCGTAGTTTATTCATACCAGTGGTCACAAAAGAGTAGCCACGTTCAGTCAGGATCTTCATCAGGTAGTCGGTCAGGTCGCGACCGGCCAGATCCAGACGCATAATGGCGTGGGGAAGAGCGTAACCCTCGTAGATGGGGACATTGTGAGTCACACCATCTCCAGAGTCCAGCACAATACCTACAAACGACAATTTTTTTCACGGTTGTAGAGAAACCTAAAAGGAGTGAACTATTTCAATGCATGTATTCGCAAACAACACTCACCAGTGGTACGGCCAGACGCGTACAGTGACAGCACAGCCTGGATGGCCACATACATGGCAGGAACGTTGAAGGTCTCAAACATGATCTGCAAATGAATGGAAGCCAGACATTTGAAATATTTGCGACAACAGGGCGAGTAAATGAGCTCATTTTTGGGGTGAACTGTCCCTTTAAGTTTGCCATTAAATGTGCACAATATGGTAATGTTCAAGCAAGTTTACCTGTGTCATCTTCTCTCTGTTGGCCTTGGGGTTAAGAGGGGCCTCAGTGAGAAGGGTGGGATGTTCCTCGGGGGCCACACGCAGCTCATTGTAAAAGGTGTGGTGCCAGATCTTCTCCATGTCATCCCAGTTGGTGATAATACCATGCTCGATTGGATACTTCAAGGTCAGGATACCTCTCTTGCTCTGGGCCTCATCACCCACGTATGAGTCTTTCTGCCCCATACCTACCATGACACCCTGATAGAGAAGAGAAGATAGCAATAGTTTAGAACTGTATTATATTTAAATTTATGCATTTGGCAGATGCTTTTATCTAACATTTAACTTAAAGTATGACAGTTCTCGGATTCTCCAGGAATTGAACCCATGCTCTACTGATAGAGCTAAATATCGTGATTGTACCTGGTGGCGAGGACGACCAACGATGGAGGGGAAGACAGCTCGAGGTGCATCATCTCCGGCAAAGCCAGCCTTCACCAGGCCGGAGCCATTATCACACACAAGAGCGGTGGTCTCATCGTCGTCACACATGGTGTCAGCTGGGGTTCTATATGAGGATCAGAAACATATCTGAACATGCTGCGAACATAGAAGTCATTTGCATTCCTGCCAGGCTCAAGCGTTCTCTTCAGAATAGACCACCATCCCATCTAAAATTCTTCTAATACACTCTTCTAAATAAACATTATTTGGTAGCATATTTGGTGGCCGTTTGACTCTTTCCATTGCACAAAATGTTCTTAATAGTAGAAAAAGGTTATTTCTTCACTCTGAACCCCAAATGATTCTTCTATGGCATCGCTGTGAAACCCCCACTTTACAACTTTTTTTTTAAAAAGAGTGTAGTTCAGTACCTCATTAGACGCAGACATGCTCATCTTTAATTGACTTATCCTCATGACAACTTTTCAAAAATAAGAACATTAGGCCTAACAACATTTCTGAAACTCAAAGTCAGCCAAATATTTTTAACTGGCAACTCTTAAGCCTCTGAAATGTTTGTTTAGCTCAAGAGTCAATTATTTTCATTTTAATTCCAGCGATATTGCTGCAGAACTGGCCTAGTTTAAATCCTGGCGTTCAGAAGATCATCCCATTAAATGAAGTCTGACATTTCTGAAAGCTTTAGCTGTACTTACCAGATCAGCACCAGGAGCTGGTTCCCTTGGAGAGTGAATAGACACCGCCTTGAGAAACAGCCAATTTATACTCCACGAATGGCCCGGCGCCCGCTGGACTTCCCTCTCCTTATTTGGTATCCCGAGCGCCATTGAGGGTGGAGTGGCCATGAATGGAAGGGCGCGGAGAGGAGAGACCCCGTGAGGCATTCGGTCCCAAGCCCATGTATGGGAAGAGACGCGGGGAGGCGTCGCGTGAGGGGGGGGCGATAGATAGTATTCCGCGATTTTCAGCACGTCGTTATTAATCACATTTGTTAAGATGTCATCCCTTAAATCTGCATTTTACGCACTAAATAAAACTGGCATGGCAATGAGAGATTGTTTGTCTCTTTAAACGACAGATAATCCACGGTTTGCACTTAATAATGATTGAGGTTAATAGGATTTTAATTTATGATGCGAGATCCGTTTCTGAGGAAAACGAGAGTTTTGAAACAGGGAATAAAAAGAAAACACATTTAACTGAAAAAAAAAACACTGTTGTATTTGCTGTACGTTTCTGTCTGTGCCTATAGACAGTTTTGTGTGTGTAAATACTTTTATAATGTATTTGAATTGTATAATTCTCATTACATATCAGGAGAGTGTCTATCTATCTATCTATCTATCTATCTATCTATCTATCTATCTATCTATCTATCTATCTATCTATCTATCTATCTATCTATCTATCTATCTATCTATCTATCTATCTATCTATCTATCCATCCATCCATCTGTTTATCATAATCATTATATAATACAGTTTAATATCACTGCATTAGGATAAGTAACTTGAACGACTTGACTTTGAAATTAAGTTGCTAGTCTTTGAATGGAATTTAAAGAATAACTGTATATCTATATAAATGGGGACTGACAATATAAATGTATTAGGGAGAATGATAATTTGAGCAAATTCAATTTGAGTGAAATCCTGAAATCACAATAGACAAGACAGGATGCCCAAAATGCAATTGTGTTGTTTTGTCATCCATCCCCCATTCAGGCCAACCTTTCATCTGACGTGTCCCTGCCATTTGTCTCCATTTATATCATAGCTGAAGTGTTTGAGCTTTAGCAAGATAAAAGGCAGAGTGCAAAACTCATGTAGGGTTATCTGTCTGCTTTATTACGTGAATAGAACTGGCACTGTATATCAAAGACACTTAATGAGACTTTATTTGGCTTGAGTCATCACCCTTTTAGAGGCAATGATTAAGATACATTTTATTATGGGGAGCTGCTCTGTTTCTGATAGGCCGGTTTCATAGGAGAGGTTCAAAGAACATTTTACAAATCTGTGGTACCACATCAGCAACTTTGAAAATCCATGCTAAAGACCCACACCCTTAGGTGAGCAGAGCTAAAATGATGAATAGAGGATTTTAAAATAGGGATTGTGGAAGTCACGTCAACGACCATTGCCGGTGTTCATCGTATTAAAGTGTTTAACCAAAAATTGCTGAGTTGCAGAGCTATCTGAGTTCACCTCCTCTCTCCTGTATCAGCATTTCGCCCCATTTCTGGATTTATAGGGGTCAAAAGAAAGTAGGTTGCTGTGTCTGGATTTCCTTGAATGTTTGTTTGCGCTACAGTTGTTCATATCAGTAATGAACGTTCCCTCTCATAATGTTAAATTCATGTGACTACTGAGTGATGTAACATGCTGTTTTTTGCATAATCCCCAACATTCTCTGTCTGAGCATCTGTCAGCCGGCAGGGGCTTAATGTTTCCTCTATTTGAACTCGTGGTTGTGTTAAGGGTGATTTGGCTGCTACCGAAATAACCTTGATATTTGTTCGAACCGCACGTGTGCAAATGTTTGCAACAAGCTCCCAAAAAGGTTCATAATCATCAAGAATATACTTCATATTTTTGTTGCAATGTAAGTGTAAAGTGCAACCAGAATATTCAGTCTTCACAGCTTGCTTTCCTCTGCAATACACTCGCTTTGAACTTACAGTAAACTTTAATCCCTTTTAGAAGCAAAACAGCCTGTAAGGGGTGAGCAGTTGTGCTTAATCTACTTGCTGTTTCTCTCGGTGCTCTTCCTTCCAATAATCCACTCGCACTTCAAAAAGTGTGTTTAACATTCCCGTTGAGGGCATCTCCAAAATGTTCCAAAATTACAGTAATCTTTTGTTCACACTGTTCCTTTGCTAATCTTATGCAAATGGTTTCCGTGACATCTCTTTTGAAATGTAGATGTGTCTCCTTTGCCCTTTAAGGACCTCTCGTGCTTATTAGATGCTTAAAAAGGAAAGCTGAAGGTCATAAGTCTTCAGATGAGCCGAGGTTTCCGTTGAGCGGAGAAACATTATTATTCTTGGGGTCACATTCTCTGGATGGTAATGCTGTCTGGTCCTGTCACAGGATATATGTTGCTTCTTGCCAGCTAGATCTTTCTGTGGCCCTCTGAAACTCAATGCATTCATCACACAGCACACTCATGATTTCAGAAAAAGCTTAATCAGATATCCAATACTAAGCAATGTTTTGATACTGTCACTCACATTTTATAAATAGCTCATTACATAATTATGATGTGAGCCATGTTGTGTCCTACTAACCGCTCTCATCAGGCATCATCTCTGAATGACTTACAGAACTGACATTCAGTAATATGTATTTCTATGCGTTAGACATTCAAAGGAACAACCCCAAGTCAGGAAAACTAAATAAAATATATTTGTTGCCAGTTATGGTACTCAAAATAAAACCTTCAAATAGTATTGGTCCTATCAGCAATCAATAACCAGTGTCAATACATAAAGGCCATAAATGTAATTTGATGGATGGGGGATTGAGCGGTCTGTGTCAAACGCAATCACGAATAAAGTCTGGGTGAGAGCCAGACATTTCATAGTGGAGTCTGGAATGCTGAATCCACGCCTTCTCTGTGATCTCGTTCTATGTGCGGAGAGCTGAACTCATGCCAGCTTCACAGGAATAACCTGTCACCACCCTCTCTCTCTTCTTCTTCTTCTCTCTTGTATGGCATAGATACACTTACTGTGTTTTCCTCATGTAAAAATTCACTCTGAATGTCTCTTTTCAGTTGGTAAACAGAACATGACATTTATGAATTCTTCAGAACCTCGAAGATTAAAAGCCTCAATATACTCACGGCAAAATTATTTTTCGTTCTTCGCATAGAGGTCAAAATAAGTTACCAGAGCAGCTATAATGCTAAAAAGAGATATAATGCTATCTCAACACTGCTGATGAATATGTATTGTAATCGTAAAGTTACGTAATCGCCACGGACCACTGGTAGTTTGAAGGTGTTTACCAGTCAGAGTGAACCAGTCAAACTCCAAACAAATTTTGTGACTGATTTTGTTCGAAATGACATCAAAACAGTTCATGCTTCGATTTCACTTGAAGTATATCAGGGCCTCAAAGGTGCGGTCACATTTACCGTTGTTCAGGGACATTTTTGCGGGGGTGAAATATAGTAATTTCAATAGGATTCCACGCGATCAGGAATTTTGCGTACATCGTTTCAAAGTTCAAATTTGGTAAGCTCTGACTTTATCGATTCGATTTCTCATCACGTGAAGACTTGTGGTCAATTAGAAAATCGATAAGAAACCTCTTGGCCAAATAAAAAGAACACAAACTTTTTGCAGACTTGTTGGAAAGTGGAGCGGAATGTATATTTTTAAAAGATGCTTCAGAGTATGAAATCTTATCCACAACTATTGCAATGTCTAAAGACATTTTACGTGTTCAAAGATTAATGTGACCGTTCCTTGATAGTGAAAGATTTCATCATGCATATTTTGCAACGGGATCAAGTTGATCATGAAGATTTGCTGTGTTCACCACCTTTAGAAAGCTGCTTGGGTAACACTTCATTTTACAGTATGTGTACTTACAGTGTACGTACAAGAAAGCACTGGTTAAATGTAAGATAACTACATAGGTTAAGGTTAGGTTGAGGGGTAGGTTCAGGGTTAGTACCTAGTTATCACCCACTTATTGGAATTACTATAAGCACACGGTATGTACATAGGGAACAGGACTGAAAAATAAAGTTCTACAGCTATTTTATTTGAAATTGACTTCTGTGTGAGCTGTGGGTCTTTATGCCCATGACATTTGGCCAAAATATCACTAATGTGAACGCACCTTATAAGAATCAACATATGCATGGGTCTATCTACACTATGCTTGTCCTTGTTTGGAGACTCCAGTTTTCTTGTGTGTGTGGTCCAGTGGTCCTGAGATTGTTTTGAAAAACCCTTGTGAATAAATTATTTTTTTTTCTAGTGTTGATTCATCTGCTGTCATTTGTGAAGGATTTAAAAAAAGGATGGAACAACTGTTCTGTAGACATTGGCTCCCTGGTGCTTCCTGTTGCTTTCAGTTTAAAGAGATTTGTATGAGTGTGTTTAGGGGGAGGGTCGCTTGTGGGACAGCTGCTGGGGTGTTTGACAGCTCACACTCTCCTCCTTAACACACACACACACACACACACACACACACACACACACACACACACACACACACACACACACACACACACACACACACACACACACACACACACACACACACACACACACACACACACACACACACACACAAACACGCACGCACACACACACACACACACACACACACACTGTCTGCCCAGAGCAGAGAGTACCATGCACAGTACAACCTAAGACTTAAGAGGTGCCAAGCTTACTGTTTGTTTACAGGTCAGCAATATGGTGACAAATTTTCCCTAGGAAGTGTTTAGACCACACAGACAACGGTTGTGTTGTGCCCCCTAGAAAGAGTTAATTCACAACCATGCCAACATTTGCATAAGACTGACTATAACACAATAAATTAGATTTTAAATATTTGAAGTAAATGTGAACAGTGTTTGATTCAATTAAAATGATCGCTGACTTCAATAAACATAAAATAAAAATGTTTTGTTGTTAGTGTGAAGAACCATCAATGTTAATAAAGAACCTCTATTCCTAAGCATGTGGTTTGCAAACATTGAGTGCTTATTAGCATGTTTCTATGAAGTTGCAAGGGGTTGTGACACAGAGTGATTTCACATAGAGTGATTTCAATTCACTTGTTCTAGATAACCGTTTTGCTAAAATATTTTCAGTTGTTGTTAGCATGTAGCATGTGGGGGAGACCAGGGACAGTTGTAACACTTTTTGCAATTTTTAGCAATACATCAAAAACCATTTATACTGGAATAACCAATTTGTTATATTATAAACTTCAATCTGTCAACTGCTGAAACAATGTATTTAAGTGGTTTTATGAAATATGTACAGGTTCCAAAATTAATTTTAATACAGTCTCTCCACTGTTACAACCGTCCCCAGTGTACAGTGACGGTTGTAACACATGTCAGGGACGGTTGTAACATGTCTAAAATATAGGCTACATAATGAATTAATCATATAACCTACTCAAAATGGACAATATTATTTATCAGTCATCCCAGCGGGCATCTTAACGCCAATTTAACATCAATATGACATCAAACATTGATGTCAAAATAACTTCACGAAATAGGTCAAAAATGAGAGTCATATTTACGTCAAAGTGTCATCAATTTGATGACAAGATTTTGACCTCTGATGATTATGTCAAAACATAACCAACACCATCAGATCACCTTTACACTTTGTTCATCTGGCTGTTCACCACTCAGTTTCAGCAGCCAAACAAAATCTAAAGTTAAAAACATTACGGTCAAGAGCCCAACAAAAGCAAACATTGATCACCAAAATGGTGACTTAAAATTGTGATTTTCTCCTTCAGTGATTCTGCTTGTTAACATCAGGTGTTCATCAATAATGACCAATCATCACTCAATTAATCACTTAATTATCTCATTAACTTTAACACTGCTTCAGACACTGTTTGAAAAACAGTCAATGTTTGATGTCACATTTATGTTGAATTGATATCGAAGCTTGATATTGAATGATATCAACATCATGACATCCTGACGTCAAATAGATGTAGAATTGACATCAAATGCCAACAAAGCATGACATCAAAATAACATCAAAATGATATCCGCAGAGGTCAAAATCTTGACATCAAATTGACATTGACACTTTGACGTCAATATGACTTTACTTTTTGACCTATTTCGTAACGTCATTTTGACCAATGTTTGATGTCATATTTATGTTAAATTGACATCAAATGCTCACTGGGATGTGATTGTGACTATTCATTTCATATTTCTAAGTAGCCTAATGATTACCCTTTCCAGCACAGGAAATGGGACTCCCCTGTCTTTCTTCCTCTTTCTTATATTTGGCATGCTGTAAGCAATCACGTTTCCACTGACTATTTTTATATAAAAATAGATGATCTTAAAATGTGATTTGATGACATTTCACATTTAATTTGCAATGCACAGTGCATATTTTACTTTTAATTTGCACATTAAATGGAAACTATGTAGTTTTTTTATAGCTTAATTATTTTTTTAAATATAAATGAAACTTGGTTGGTGATTCTGGGACAGTTGTTACGGGGCGTTACAACCGTCCCAGTATCACCAACCATGGTTTCATCTCATGTGAGCTAGCTTGACTGCTAGTTTGACACTTGTTAGCCATTTCTATTTTTAGCTTACAAAACAGTGATTCTAATAATACTTGTTTGAATTCATAAACATTTTATCTTATAACAGCTTCCAAAAAAATACATCAGAAAGAAAAGTAATTTTTTTACCTCAAAAACAACCTTTTGTCGATAACTCTGTCAGAAAGTTTCTAATGTGGCCCTTTTTTTTGGCAAAAATGGAGGGAAACGTACTCGGTTACTAACGTAACCTCGGTTCTCTCTAGAGAGGGAACGAGTACTGCGTAATATCTTACGCTATGGGGAAACACTCTTTCCTCGAGATATTGAAGCCAAAAATTATCCTTAATTTTTTTAATCATGCAAAACGCTTTTGCAGCAGCAAGCAGACAAGGGCGAAACAGCTCGCGCGCCCATTGGCTGCCTCGCTGGAAAAGCTGCAGCCTATCGAGTGAAGGCACTGCGTGACGTAATGACGAATGAAGACGCTTCGCGCTCATTTCGTCATGTCCCGCCAGTATAGGCGTGGTCTCGCCCTGTAAATACCCCTCGATAGCTGTATTTCTCTGATTTTGTACACCGAAGCGAACCAGAGCATAGTTCAAGCACGGCAAGATACGCAGTACTCGTTCCCTCTCTAGAGAGAACCGAGGTTACGTTAGTAACCGAGTACGTTCTCTTACGAGAGTATCTCTCGTACTGCGTAATATCTTACGCTATGGGGACCCCATACAAAACGCCGTGCGGACAGGGATCCAACACCAGAGTCCCGGGGCCAAGCCCGGGGCACATCTAGTGCATAATCACCATAACTCACATAGAGTAGAGGAGGAGAGGCTAGAAGCATCACTCCTTCATAAAAGTCCCGTAGGGGTACCGACCCGTAAGGGCAACATAGCCGCATTGGCGGCCGATAAGCCCGAAGTTCAGACCGCCAAAAGCTTAGCTTGTAAGGCGGGCACCTCCAGGTTATAGTACTTGATAAATGTCGACGGCGAGGCCCAGCCCGCAGCCGTACAGATATCCTGCAGGGAGACCCCGCTATACCATGCCCACGACGAGGCCACGCCTCTTGTGGAGTGCGCTTTGACACCCAATGGGCACCGCAGGCACTTGGAAGTGTAAGCCAGCGCTATGGCATCCACTATCCATCTGGATAGGCTCTGTTTTGAGGCGGCGAGTCCCTTAGAACGGCCGCCAAACAAAACGAAAAAGCTGCTCGGTCTGCCTGAACTCAGGCGAGCGGGACACATAAGCCCTTAACGCCCTGACAGGGCAAAGGAGACTCGCGTCCCTCTCCTCATCGAGAACCGGAAGGGCTGACAGGGAAATTACCTGGGCCCTAAACGGTGTATTGAGGGATTTGGCACGTAGCCGTGCCTCGGTTTGAGTACGACCTTTGAGTCGTTAGGCCCAAACTCCAGACAAGACGCGCTTACAGAAAGCGCCTGTAAGTCCCCTACACGCTTCACTGAAGCGAGAGCCAATAGAAAACACCGTCTTAAGGGACAGGTGCTTCATGTCCGACAGCTGGATCGGCTCAAACGGGGCGCCTTTCATGGCCTCCAAGACCGTGGAAAGGTCCCAAGCCGGGACTGAAGGGGGCCTGGGAGGGTTTAACCTCCTCGTAGGAAACGCACGACTAAGTCGTTTTTCCCCAGTGACTGGCCAGACACCGGTTTTAGCAAACGGTGCTATGGCCGCCACGTAAACTTTGAGCGTGGATGGGGTCCTTCCCTTATCCATCAGCTCCTGAAGGAAGGCAAGCACTTCCTTAACCCCGCAGTCCACAGGTGAAAAGCCACGGGCTCGACACCAAGTAGAGAACACCGACCATTTCGAGGCATAGAGCCGTCTGGTAGACGGAGCTCTAGCCTGCGCGATCGTGTTTAGCACTCCTTCCGGGAGGCTAGCGGGTACCCGTTGATGGCCCATGCGTGCAGGGACCACAGTTCCGGGCGAGGATGCCAAATCGAGCCCTCCGCCTGAGAGAGGAGATCTCTCCTCAACGGTACAGGCCACGGGGCAGTGCTGGCCATCCGCATCAGGACCGGAAACCAAGCCTGGTTCGTCCAGAGCGGAGCTACAAGCAGCACTGGGCATCCATTTTCCCTGATCCGTTCCAACACCTGAGGCAGGAGCGAGACAGGGGGAAAAAGCATACAGGGGACCGCTGGGTCAAGCATGGGCCAGCGCGTCCCTGCTTTTCGAGAAGAATACTGGGCAGTGAGCGTTCTCGCGGGACGCGAACAGGTCCACCTGCGCTCTGCCAAACGTTTCCCACAGCAGCTGGACCGTCTGCGGATGCAGCGACCATTCTCCTGTCGGGACGTTGTCTCTGGACAGCTTGTCTGGACCCGTATTCAGGTGCCCAGGCACGTGCGCCGCTTTCAGAGAAAGGAGGTTGCGCTGGGCCCAGACCAAGAGGGGTTCCGCCAGCCTGCAAAGGCGTGTGGACCCGATGCCGCCCTGGCGATTTATGTACGCCACCACTGACATGTTGTCCGACCGGACCAATACGTGGTGGCCTATTATCTGGGGACAGAAGCGCCTTAGCGCTTTGTCGACTGCCATTAATTCCAAGCAGTTTATGTGAAGGAGCTTCTCCCGTACTGACCATAGGCCAGCTAGTGGTCTGCCCTCGAGCAGCGCTCCCCGCCCCGATGTGGAGGCGTCCGTAGACACCACCTTCACACCCGAGGCGATCCCCAGACTCACACCTGACTGATACCAGCCGGTCACTTTCCTCGGTTTCAGAGCTGAAACGCACTGAAGGTCGACCCTGAGGCGAAATAGACCCGCGGTCCACGCCCTGGGGGAACTCGTGCTTTTAGCCATAGCTGCAGTGGGCGCATGCGGAGCAGGCCCAACTGGAGTACGGAGGCTGCTGAGGCCATCAGACCCAGCATTTTCTGAAACCTTCTGAGCGGGACTATAGAGCCGTGGCGGAAGGATCTCGCGACGTGCTGAATATTTAATCCGCGCTCCGGTGACAGGCGTGCTGTCATGGATAGCGAGTCCAACACTGTTCCCAGAAGGAAATTCTCCGACTGGGGAGCAGTGAGCTTTTCGCCCAATTGACTGTAAGGCCCAGCTCCTCGAGATGCTCGAGTAATGCGGCCCTGTGTTCTATGAGCTCCGTTCGTGAACGAGCTAGAATCAGCCAATCGTCCAAGTAGTTCAAAACTCGCATGCCCCGAAGTCTCAGGGGGGGCGAGGGCCGCGTCCATGCACTACGTGAACGTACGGGGTGCTACTGACAGGCCGAACGGCAGGACTGTGTATTGATATGCCTGGCCCTCGAAGGCGAATCTCAAGAATCGCCTTTGATGGGACGCTATTTGTATTTGAAAATAGGCGTCTTTCAGATCTATTGACATGAACCAGTCTCCTTGGCGCACTTGCGCGAGGATTTTCCTGGTCGTAAGCATTCTGAACTGGCGCTTCCCGAGCGTTCTGTTCAGCAGTCGCAGATCTAGAATGGGTCTGAGCCCACCATCTTTTTCGGTACCAGAAAATATCTGCTGTATAAGCCCCCTTCGCCCTGAGATAGAGGTTCTATAGCCCCTTTTTCTCAGTAGTTTCGCTATCTCGGCTCGAAGTAGATGAAACACTTCGCTATACACCGTAGTTTCGACTCGCGCCGTATAACGGCGGGGGCGTCGAGCGAACTGTAGCGAACAGCCTCTCGTTATAGTGTTCAACACCCATTCTGATACCCCGGGAAGCCTTAACCACGCATCTGCGTGAATAGCTAGGGGTAGAATGAAATCTGGGCTCTGGCCGCGGCAGGACGGCGGCTCGAGAGCCCCTGTGTACTGGGAACACAGCACCGTGTTTACAGCGTTCGAGGCGGGGGGCGCGCTGATCACAGCGGGCAGCCTGGCCGCGCTCAGCTTCTCTATGGCGGGACGCGCAGAGAAAGCGAGCGGGGCGAATCCTGTGGGATTCGGCGCGTGTGAGGGAATGTGGGCACATTTACTAAATGCGGCACATTTTCTACACTGAGAATACTGTCAGCTCGCGCGACTAAATCACTGCTGTGTATACAGCGTGCGAGGCGCGCGCTGATCAAAGCCGGCAGCCTGGCCGCGCTCAGCTTCTCTGTGACGGGTTGTGCAGAGAAGACGAGCGGGGGTGAATCCCGTGAGATTCGGAGTGTCTGTGAGAAATGCGGGCGCGAGACAGCGGGCACATTTTCTGCACGGAGAATGCTCGGCTCGCGCCGACTGAATCAACGCTGTGTTCACAGCGTGCGAGGTGCGCGCTAATCACAGCGGGCAGCCTGGCCGCGCTCAGCTTCTCTGTGACGGGTTGTGCATAGAAAGCGAGCGGGGGTGAATCCCGTGGGATTCGGCGTGTCAGTGAGGAAATGCGGAACAGCGGGCACATTTACTGCACTGAGAACACTGTCGGCTCGCGCCGACTAAATGTGTGTTAGTTTCGTTTTTACAGAAACCAAGGGACACGCATCGTGTAGTGTAAGCGGGCATTGTATGGGCGCGTTCACCACATTTTCTGCACAACCAACATGAGTTGGTTTTATTTGTGCTAGCCCTGCACCGTGGCGGGCTGTGTCTGGGTGTGGGAATGGGCACTGGGACGTGGGCATTCTTACAACACTCGTAACACCATCGGCCGTGGCCGGAACACCAGAAAATGCACTCTTTATTGGATTTATCTGGGTAGCCATAGAAACGGCTTTTGTGCGCAGGCAAGCGGGCTGAGACACCGGCTGCTTCACTGCGAAATACACTGGGACAGTCACAACGCATGGAACTGAACGAGCGAGAAGTTTTGGTGGAAATCCGGCCGCAGCGGGATCTGAACACCGTCACTTTCCTAGAGAGACTAGGAAGGCCTTGAGACCTCGGGCTTTACCTCAATCCTCGGCCGGGGCCCGCGCTGAGGGGGGCGGCGTCCAGCAGAGCGAGAGCGCGGTGTTTGATCTCGGGCCTGGCGGCGCTGCTAGTTAGCCGAAACGGCGGCCTTTGTGCGCAGGCAAGCGGGCTGTGGAACCAGCTTGCTCACTGCGAAATACACTGGAACAGTCACATTGCTTGGAACTGAACGAGCGAGAAGTTTTGGTGAAAATCCGGCCGCAGCGGGAACTGAACACCGTCCCTTTCCTAGAGAGACTAGGAAGGCCTTGAGACCTCGGGCTCTATCTCAATCCTCGGCCGGGGCCCGCGCTGAGGGGGGCGGCGTCCAGCAGAGCGAGAACGTCGAGGAACACGGAGCGCTCAGCTTCCGTCATCTCGGATAGCGTTAGCCACAAATGTATCTCACCATTCAGGCCGATGTAATCCACGGCTTGAGAGAGCGGACGCATCGGCTCAGTTTCAATGCCGTCTCCGGTAGTTTGTCGAGCTCAAGTGCGGACGCGGCGGCAGACGGCGGCCGCTGTCCGTCTGGGAGCGACTCGAGCGAAGCCGGCGAAGCTGGCGGGCGAACCGGCGAGCTTTGGCGGGCTGGAAATAGCTCGGGAGCGCGCAGGGCGCGGCGCTTCTTGCGGCGCGGCATCACGGCGGGCTGGGATGCGGGCTCGGAGAACGACGCCAGGCGAGTCCGCAGAGTCACCATAGGCAAGCGTTTACAATGATAGCATCCGCCGTCAGCGAGCGCGGTGGCCGCGTGATCCTCACCCAGGCAGGACACGCAGATGACGTGGCGGTCCTCGTCGCTGAGTGGGGCTCGGCAAGAACCACAGGAAAGCATCTTTAAAAAGACGCAGCTCTTTTAGAACAGTAGAAATGGGTGTTGCGTCACGTAAGCAAACACACACACACACTTAGCAGAGTAAAAGGATATAGTACGCCGGAAAGCGCAGCAGGTACGGCAGTTGAAGGCGGCTGGGCCAGCGACTTCAGAAGATGGCACGTCCCGCTGAGAAGGCTACAAGTCAACGGCGCGGCTTCTCACTCTGGATCCCGCGATGCATGAGCTTCGCGTGAAGAATGAAAAATCAGAGAAATACAGCTATCGAGGGGTATTTACAGGGCGAGACCACGCCTATACTGGCGGGACATGACGAAATGAGCGCGAAGCGTCTTCATTCGTCATTACGTCACGCAGTGCCTTCACTCGATAGGCTGCAGCTTTTCCAGCGAGGCAGCCAATGGGCGCGCGAGCTGTTTCGCCCTTGTCTGCTTGCTGCTGCAAAAGCGTTTTGCATGATTAAAAAAATTAAGGATAATTTTTGGCTTCAATATCTCGAGGAAAGAGTGTTTCCCCATAGCGTAAGATATTACGCAGTACGAGAGATACTCTCGTAAGAGAACTAACTGAGCATAAGCACAGTGAGTGTCATCACTCTAGGTTGTTTCTGATTGGAGGAATTCAAGGTGTTACAACCGTCCCCTGTTACAACTGTCCCTGGTCTCCCCTAACTTGTCTTTCGCATAGACCTTATGCGCAAGAGAAACGAGGGCACAGCCATCTTTAGAATATTGTCTTTTGAACTTCCGTTTTTGCGGTCGTTCTCTATATTTCTATGGCATTGCTGTCCATGAGTAATTCGCTTTTGAAGTGGATTTACTTAATGTAAAGGTAACGAAAGTTATCATGAGGATTGTTTAAAGCAGATGTCTTAACAAATGTCACAAGACTGGCAAGATTTTAAAACGAGCCATTCATTCATAAATACGCAAGATCGCTGTGAAAATACAGACCGGAAGACAGAACACAACGAGCGCAGCGCTGAAAAGGGGCAGGGCTACATGTTTTGTCTTCTGGTTTGTTTTTCCACAGCATGAAGGTAAGATCTTACAGATTTATGAATGAACCGTTCATTTTAAAATCTTCCTGTTCTACTGACATTTGTTTTGACATTCGCATTTAACAGTACAATGGCCATAATAACTTTCGTTAACTCTACAACAGCTAACAGCTAATTACTCTTCAACATTAATGTCTGTAGAAATATACAGAGCTATACCGCAAAAGCAGATGTTTAAAGACAAAATTCTAAAGATGACTGCCTGCTTGTTTCTCTGAAGGTCCATGGATAAACATATCTCCACTTAACACATTCTGATTTATTGTTAGGTTGTTCTGGGTGGTTTCAATGACTTTTCTATCATGTTCTGAGTGGTCGTACAGTAAGTACATTGGTATGTGGTCCTTATAATGTTCTGGGTTGTTGCTATGGCATTGCTAAGTGGCTTCAGGGCATTCTGTGTTGTTGTTATATGTGTATTTAAAGTACAAAGCCACCACAACGTCTCTGTGACATTAGTCCATATAGCTTCTAAGTCAATGGACATTTTTCACTAATTTTATCATCCACTATAGGCAAAAATAGGGTTATTCAGAAAAAAATAATAATAGCACACCTCTCATCAAGCCAATTATTTGAAATAGGGCTTATTCATGTCCATAGCACAAACAGTTTGGGCCAACATGTGCCAAATATGAATTTATTTAGCTATGTGTATAATAATAATAGTAATAATAGTAGTGATGCTTCCTTTAGCAAGCAGCAGTAAATATCAAATGTCCCAAGTACTATTAGAGATCCATTAATACAACAACCGACCTATCAACAACACTCATAGGTCCAAACAACAGAATGACTTCCCAGTCTTGAATACCTGACCCACTATGGTCGTCCGTGAAGTTGAGGAGCTGAGTCACATTAAGTCAATTCTTGTGGTGTAAGGTTTCTGTGCTTTGAGGAGGAGGGGACGGCCTTGAAACTAGAACCTCTGCTTCTGAAGTGAAAGACCCTGGCCCGGACTGTCCAAAATATCCTGGCTTCCTACCCTCAGAGATGCTTAACCTTCTATTATTACCACTAACACAAACACACAGCTGAGTGCCAGCAGACAGACCCTGAGGGGGCTACAGCTGAGCGAGACCCTTGTGGCTTCAGACCACTGGAATGCCTATGAGTGTAACTTCATCCCAGGCTTGGCTGATGGGGGAATCTTTAGGATAGGGACACAGTGTCACAGTGGATGTGGAGTGGGGTTATGGGAAGTACACCTTTATATGGTGCCAATCTAGAGCGAGGATAAGTCTCTTTGGCTGGCAGCACAATGAAAGTATTATAACATGACTAATGGGATGCTTGTCACTCATTTCTTACTGGCTTCGTAATAACTGGATCAGGAATTGACAAATAAAGATTTGCACCAATAGTGCCAGGGACATGATTGATACAGTACCTCAAATTGCCTCATTTGTAGTTTCTTATTACATCTTCTCTAACGGTTTTCAAATGGCAGATAATAGAAGATCTGAGCTAGGGGTCATAGCATCATAAATAAGGGGTGGGATTTTTCAAACCTAATCTCAGGATCAATAAGTATGAATTCGTACAAGTGAGTAAAAGGTGGCTAATTCGTACGGATTCGTATGACCTCGCTCATTTGTCTAAACCCCATGTGATGGGTAGGTTTAGGGGCGGGGTCAGGGGTAGGTCATTCGTACTAAATCATCCGACCTCACTCGTACAAATTTGTAAGATTTTTGCTAAATCGTACATATTTTACGAATTGCCCGATTCGTATGAATTCGTACGAATGACCTACCCTGGCCCCGCCCCTAAACCTATTTTAGGTTTAGAATTAGCCACCTCGAAAAATTCGTACAAATTGCTGTGAGATCGGGTTTGATTTTTTGACTTGGCCCAGTTGCTTACTCCATTCTAAACACACATTTTAAATACATTTAGAACACATTAGAAAATCCATAGGGTATAGCAATCACACCGAACATGCTAGTAACATTCTAAAAACATTAAAACTACCCACAATATTTAGCAATGTGGCAGCACAATTTACAGACACATTTTTTATATCAAAGAAGAGCCTATGATCTGTGAGCTGTCCTTGCATGACTGGGCCTACTTAAAGAAAATTAAACCGCTGGAATCCTGTCGCCTGCAGGGAGTTTGACATCGTCACTGCTTCTTAAACCGAGTGTGGCAGAGCCCTGCTGAGAGGTGTGCTCGGCTGACATCTTTTACAGGCTCATAATAAAAACACACAGCACTCTGCCTCACCGTCTGAGGTTATTTTGGAACAGTCTATTGACACTGAGCTGCCATTGTTGGAATGAAAAAAGGGATAGAGGGATTTGAAAGGAGATCCTCATATCACGGAGAGAGCGGTTGAACTTGCACGCACAAATGGGCAAACACTACAGGAAAACGAGAACGTCTGAGCTCAAGGGATTTTAGCTGAATAGAAAATTTAACAAAACTCAGATTTAACGCAAGGGATTTTCTTCTTCTTCTTGAATTAAGAAGCTCTGAAGCTATCAACATTGAACCTTGTCTAAAAAGTTTTGTTGAAAAGGTTCAAAATGTACAGCTTGTTCATCTTTCACTGCAGACATCTGCATCAAAGCATCATAGATCCAGACACTGCCTGATAAGGTCACATTTTTAAGGTTTTGGACAGCCAGTCCACAGTGCTCAGATATGTGACACTCATGATTTGCTGTGATACAAGAAATGTACATGGTAATTATCAAATCTAAACAATAGACTAATGTTTTTTTTAGTCCATACTACAGGCAGTGCTTGGTCAAGTTAGCAGGGTACCAACTGCTCTCAACACAAGAGGTTCACCATATTCAGCTGCAGACTTCAATCACAGAAGAGCACAACACACCCTGTTGGCTTTCACTTGTTGTTTCATCTTAAATGGATCCTAACCTTTCACTCATGCACAAATGGTCATATGAGACAAGACACCCAATAGATGTCAACGTGAATTACAAAAATAACACATGTTTGACTTCGGCTGTGCCTCACGTTACTAATCGGCAAGATCTCAGCTAACAGGGAATGTTATCAGAACATTCTGGCAAGGTTCTCACAAAATTATGGACAAACGTTCTTCCAGTAACAGTAGAATGTTTATTCAGTTATCTGGTATATAATAATGTTCTCAAAAACGTTAGCACAAAAAAACATCATTTATACACCAATCAAGAAACAATTTTATCTTACACATTTTATTTGGATGTTTGTCTGCCCTTTTTTAAAGGTTACAACTTGTTTTAGAACGTTCAGAGAACATTCAAAAGTAACATTCCCATTATGTATATGAAAAAAATTCTTAGATGAAGAGTAAAGATGTAATATTTGTGAGATAAACAGATGTTTGAATGTTAGATGTATATCAATAAGAAAAAAATTTCACTGAATAAGTTATACCCTGTAATACACAGAACAATTTTTATAGCATATGTTACAGTGGCACGTTGTTGACGCTCTCTCAAGTCAGTCAATATTTTTAACAAACATGCACTGCTTCAGGTCATACACCTATCACTCTGTGCAGTGGAGCATGAAGATGAACACACATACCATACTGTTTCTAACAGGTTTCTTAAAGGAGTAGTTCACTTTTAAAAAAACTTTTGCTAATAATTTACTCACCCCCATGTCATCCAAGATGTCCACGTCTTTCTTTCTTCCGTCGAAAAGAAATTAAGGTTTTTGATGAAAACATTCCAGGATTTTCTCCATATAATGGACTTCATTGGGAGCCAAACGGTTCAAGGTCCAAAAGACAGTTTCAGTGCAGCTTCAAATGGCTTTAAACGATATCAGACGATGAATAAGGATCGTATCTAGGACCCTTCGAGTCATGACTCGAAAAAAGATTTGTTAATTTTGATGTACGAGTTCGAACAGGACAGTCACAAACGCTCATCACAGATCAGAGCAAGGTGAGCATTTGTGTTTATAAAACTTAAACTTTGTTATTTATTTTTTAAATGAGCGATGGTTTCGCTAGATAAGACCCTTATTCATCGTCTGATATCATTTAAAGCCATTTGAAGCTGCACTGAAACTGTCTTTTGGACCTTGAACCGTTTGGCTCCCAATGAAAGTCCATTATATGGAAGAAAATCCTGGAATGTTTTCATCAAAAACCTTAATTTTTTTCGACTGAAGAAAGAAAGACGTGGACATCTTGGATGACATGGGGGTGAGTAAATTATCAGCAAAAGTTTTTTTTAAAAGTGAACTAATCCTTTAAGCTCTCTCGAGTCTCTCCTCATCTGTCATTGGTCAGACAAACAGATAGCCAGTCACACCCCAAACTCTTTCAAACCCCAAAGTTCTTTCAAATCTGTTCATTTAAAGAACAGTTTCAGAAATCGATTCAATGAATCTTTGGCCATCATGTTATCCATGGCTGGGATTCTGTTTTGTTTATTATTAATAATTAAGGTGTTTATATGAGTCCTAGTTCAGTTTGTTGTAAAGCGTTTTACAATAACTTGCATTTACATTAAAATTGTAGTTGTTAACTCCAGAACTGCTTGGATTCAGGCTGATTCCAGAACGGTTTTGAGCAAAAGATTAATTAAAGGTTCTCTAACGATCCTGGGTGACATCACTTCTTGTTGACATTCGAACTATTGTCGGAGGCTAGCTAGACCCTCCCTCCTCCTCATCCGCGCACTAGCCCCTCAAACCCACCCCCAAACCATTCTTGTCGGTTATTGGCTGGAACAGTTTGTTATGTTTCGTAGAGCGGGTCGCTAGAGTTTGTTTTTGTAGCCGTTTGTGGAGCCTGGAGTGTCTGCAGAGATCGCGTTTTTTTACAGTGTGTTCAGGGGACAGGCAGCTAGCGGTAAGTGAGGAGATGTTTGCTGTATGTGACAAAAAATGTTTTGGCCTTAAAAACTCGTGACATCGCTTAGAGCACCTTTAATGAATTGGACATTGCTACAATCAAACGGTTTGGTTTACTTTTGGTTGTCTTCACTATTCAAGTGGGATACAAGAATATATTTTAGTTAACATATTTTAGCTTTAACATAAGGCCATAGCCTATATCAGACATGAACAAAACTGTTCAGACACTATTAAAAATGATCAGTGGACTTACTGTAACTTAAAAAAAAGTGAGGAAACCCGTTGCCTTAAAATTATTAAGTAATAAACTTCATGCGTAATTGAAAAAAATAAGTTATGTGAACTTGACAATTACACATAACTTTTTTATTTCAATTACGCATGAAGTTTATTTACTTCATAAAACTTTTATGGTTTCCTCACTTTTTAAAGGATTAGTTACTTTTTAAAAAACTTTTGCTGATAATTTACTCACCCCCATGTCATCCAAGATGTCCATGTCTTTCTTTCTTAAGTCGAAAAGAAATTAATGATTTTGATGAAAACATTCCAGGATTTTTCTCCATAATGGACTTCAATAGTAGCCAAAACGGTTCAAGGTCCAAATGAGTTTCAGTGCAGCTTCAAAGGACTTTAAACATACCAGACGATGAATAAGGGTCTTATCTAGCGAAACGATGCGCCAATTCGAAAATAAATAAAACAGTTTAAGTATTATTAGCACAAATGCTCGCCTTGCTCTGTCTTGAGATGCACGTTCGTGAATCTCCTGTTCGAACTCGTTCATCAAAATGAACAAATCTTTTTTCGAGTCATTTTATTCAATCAACGGAACGAAATGACTCGGAAAAAGATTTGTTCATTTTGAACGAGTCTTTTTTCGAGTCATTTTGTTCATTCAACGAACGAAATGACTCGAAAAAAGATTTATTCATTTTGATGAACGAGTTCGAACAGGAGAACAGAGCAAGGCGAGCATTTGTGCTAATAATACTTAAACGGTTTTATTTATTTTCTAAATGGCGCATCGTTTCGCTAGATAAGACCCTTATTCATCGTCTGTATGTTTAAAGTCCTTTGAAGCTGCACTGAAACTGTCATTTGGACCTTGAACCGTTTTGGCTACTATTGAAGTCCATTATATGGAGAAAAATCCTGGAATGTTTACATCAAAATCCTTAATTTCTTTTCGAATGAAGAAAGAAAGACATGGACATCTTGGATGACATGGGGGTGAGTAAATTATCAGCAAAAGTTTTTTAAAAAGTGAACTAATCCTTTAAGTCAACATCACTTTTTACAGTGGAGTTGAACACGAAAATTGTTACAAGAATGAACTTTGGGTTTAAAACAAAAACACATAAGAAATACCAAATTCTGAATCAGCACAGTGGGTATTAGTGAAGCCATTTGTTGCAATAATGACCTGCCAGTTGGGAGTTGCATGTTAAATGTCCATCTGCTTGGCAGGACAATGTCCACTCATTGGTCTGGGTCACGCATTAAAGAGCATGAAAGCTATATAACTGAAATTATGTCGCTTGACTAGCATGGATATATTTGACGGTATAAACAAAATCCCTTTGTCTCGCCACAAAACATCATTAGTCGACATTTAATAATGTATTTGACCTAATTGACTCGATGATCCTATCAGTGTAGTCATGGCAGATATGACTTTTTATTGGATTAGACTTTGTGTTAACCTCCTCAAGAGAAATGTAAATGATGAGAACAAAGATTAATCTGAGGGTGACCTAGAATGTAACTTGAATACTGATAAGTGTGAACTAGACCACAACAGATTTACGACATTTCATGTGATATAGAAAGTATCTTAAGAAGGATTAGGTTGGTTGATTGTTGAATGAAGAAACCAGTGTCTCATGAGTGAGCGAGGAGAACAGACAAAGAAAAATTCTGGCTATATGCGAAAACTCATCTCAGACCCTCATCTCAACCCTTACAGAAATACAATTATTTAAAATTATTAAAAAAGCATAGCAAAACCAATCAGAGATTTGTATAGGCCTGCCATTGAATCTGGCATTGCAGAGAGGTCAGTGTGTCCAGTATAAGGGGAAATTGTTCCCAGGTAGAGCAGACACTTATTAAACTTGAATAAAGCCAACTGTACACGGAGTGATTTCCTGTTACCAACCAGACATTATTTTTTTTGATTGGACTTTGGGTTGCGGAGGTAAAATAAATAAATAAGCATCCCTCATTCCTGGAAATATTTGGTTAGATTGCGAAAATGAAATGAATCATAGGATATTTTTTCCCCAACCACTTTCCTACTTGGAACTCTAAACCCATGACCTGTAGGCTACTGAAGGAAACTATGGACTCAAGAAAATAAGTTTACAAACAAAGAAGTTATAAATTATAAGTCATGTATAAAATGTGATTATAGGCCTATGGCTTTTATATAGGATATACATTCATTTCAGCCATACTGTGTGAAGAAACAGCCATTAAGGAAGTACGGTATCATTTCCCTGCTATAGGCATTCGCGGGCCACCATACACGCCAATTAGTTTTTAAATTGTTAAGAGTGAGAAAGCACATTACACCATCTTGAGGATACAGATGGAACTACTGCAAATAACCTCACATATGATCACCATTCTGTAATTCCTGAATAAAAAATAGATGCTTGTGAGAGTATGTTACATCTGAATGCTATATGTGTTTTTTCATGCTGTGGCATTAATTTTTATGTTAAATTAAAAAGGCAAGTGGAACAGCCAAATTATGAATGACACATAACCAACTCAATTTCAATGTTTTTTTTAATTTCTTCTTTATTTAAACAACACATTAACTTATTATATCAATTATATGGTTTTCATGACAAGCTGTAAAATGAATCCAAAATTTAGCAATGAAATAGAACATAACATGTCTTGAAAATTGTTAACAATAATTTTGGTCTCTGTAAAGACAAATCAAGACAACGACACTGCAAGAAACTACGCAGAACACAACTGATTCACAGGGAAATTTTTGGGTCATATCTTGGGGCAACCCTTGAGGTAAACCATCTACCTGTGGGACAGCATGTGTGTTTTCAGCTGATGGGGCAGCGTGAAGGTCTTCTGACACTGTGTGCACTGGAATCGCCTCTGGTGTGTAACACTGTGTCTCTTCAGTTTGGATGGCGCATTAAAGACTTTGAAGCATATGTCACACTGGTGGGATTTCTTTATTTTCTCTTCAGGGCATCTGCTTGCACATGTATGCTCATTTAATTTGGTTATCGTGGAGAAACACTGACTACAGCCAGGACAAATCGGTAAGTCACATGGAGGGTTGGTAAAGCGTTTACCTGGATCCTGAAAGTCCAAATGCCCCACAACAACTTCTTCTTTCAGTCTGGGAACATCGGATTTCTGTCGATGGAGCACGTAAGAATCAGGGAAATATTTAACATCGTCCAAGTCCACAAAGGCACAATCTTCAAAACCATCCAAATGACGTGTCCATTTTTCCTCAGTTCTTGATTCGGTAGCATAATGACAGAGATATGAGTCAGTTTTGGGTGGACAGTCACTCACCCTGCCGAAAGGCACAATGTCAGATGCCTTTTTCTCAACAAGCTCTGAGATGTCCGTTTTATGCGTCATATCCCAAACGGATTTGTTGTTGCACTGGAAAACAACCTCAGACTTAACCTGAACATCCTCTAGAAGACTAGTACCGTTTGAGAAAAACACACCTGAATCCTTACAGTCACCATTCATTGTTTGAGATGGCATATCTTCTGTGACCATATTTTGATCTTTGTGTGCTGGAGCAAAGTCTTCAGCTCCAACTTGTGAGGAGATTTGCACATCTTGAGCGTTAGATATTGAAGTATTACCAAAAGAAAGCATATGTTCTTGTTCCAAATGACCAGCAATTTTGCCTTGACCCTTTTTTTTGTGGATCCTCTGGTGGCACTCCAAAGAAGACAGCTCTCTAAATGATTTCGAGCACATGTGGCACTTAAACGGTCTGAAATCTGTGTGGCTCAACATATGCCTGGAGAGCTTAGAAGGATACGGAAAGTTCTTCTGACAGATGCAGCACTGATGCAAATCTTTATGTTGGTGCTTGAGGTACGTTGGGCTGGAGGATGCGGTCTGCGCCTCAGCATTTATCAATGTGTCAGAGCTCTCAATCTCTACAGTACTTGACTTTGACTCTGTCAAGGGGACGTTGCGTTCAAGCATTTCATTCTTTTTGGTGTCCACAGATTCTAATATCTGAGGTAAAGACACATCACCGCCATCTGGTGTTGAAGATTTGGTCCCGTGCTTCTGCAAGACTTCATGCAACCTAGAAGGGTCGTTTCTTTTTTCCGCATGTATCTTGAGGTGTTTATTGAGATCACAGGCCTGCTTGAAGGACTTTCTGCAGATCGTGCAAGTGTAAGGCTTGACGTCAAAATGAACGAACAGATGTCGAGTTAGTTTAGAGGGGAAACTGAATATCTTCAAGCATATTTTACACTGACATCCACTTCTCTTTTTGAGTGGAATTGGAGACATGGGATCAGAAGACGTGGATACTGGAGGGCTCCTTTTTTCGGCTGGTGAGACTAAATCTGGTGATGAAGATCTGAACCATGGTTTAAAACACCTACCATGAATATCTCTAAAGGCATCAACCCTGGTAGTCACAACACCCCCCTCAGCATTCTGCTGAACCGTTTTCTTTCTTACCTGCATATCACTCAAAACAGAGTTGCTTTCCAGTCTGAATTCTTCCCTACACTTGTGACCTTTCAAGTAGTGTCTTTGTTGGAAATCTTTAAAGCACACTGAGCATTTAAAAGGCCTTTCCTTTGTATGAATCAGAATGTGACGCCTGAGCTTTGATGGGGCGTTAAAGCATTTTAAACATACAGGGCACCAATGTCCCTTTCTACTTTCGGAAACATTTTTGCGAATCTCAACACCTGTGGTACCTGAATTTGTTTCGATTAAGTCTACTGTGGCTGACTTTTGTTTCTCTATTGAACTGATGTTGGTTTGGGTAGTTAGATGATTTGGAGAGTAAGATCTAACTGTTTCACCAAGGCCATAACACACTGAGTGTTTTAACCTTGAATTAGATTCTTGATCCCAGGACACCCCATTGTTTCTCTGTCTCTGGGGTGATGGTGTCCTCCGCTTCACAGAGTTAGAGTGAGTTCTGATGTGTGCTTTGAGATGAGAGATATCCCTGAAGGCTTGGCAGCATATGGAGCACTGAAAAGGCCTCTGATCCGTGTGAATAAGGCAATGCCTTTTTAGTTTGGATGGAGCACCAAATCGTTTATGACACACGGGGCAAACTCTTTTCTTTCCATTGCAATTCTCAGTGACACTTTGCAACGCATTCACATTTATATCCTTGTCCTGGGCACTGGGTTCTTGTTTCTCCTCAAATTCTTGGTTTTCCTCCATCCATTGACCCTCTGAAGTTTTGGAAGAATACGCAAAACTCGTTGCAGCGTGAAGATCCATTCCTCGCTCATTTAGAAGGGAAGCTTGCATCGGAGTTGGCATATGGCTTGGAAAGTTAGGCATTCCCTTCACGCACTGCAAAGACAGATCGATGTTATGCGCTATTTCTTAAGAACGTGTACAGTGCTAGCATAAGTGAAAACAGCCATGCTAAAGTTGACTAAAAAGAGGAATAAAAAAATATATACTTTGGAAATTGATCTTAATGCCTTAATTAAAAAAATGAGGAAAAATTCAACTTTTAAGTACACCCATTTTCTTTGTGAATGAATAATGTATCATACATAAATAAATGTTCTTCCTTAAAATACAGGGGGCATAAGTCAGGAGGATACCCATGTTAAATTCCCATAGAGGCAGGCAGATTTTTCTTTTTAAAGGCCAGTTATTTCATGGATTCAGGATACTATGCATCCTGATAAAGTTCCCTTGGCCTTTGGAATTAAAATATCCCCACATTATCAAATACCCTTCACCATACCTAGAGATCGGCATGGGGTACTTTCCATAAGATCATCTCTCAATGCAAATCAAACCAGCTATTAGGCTAACTGAAATAAAACCATGCCAATCTCTAAGTATGGTAAAGAATATGTGATAATGTGGGGCTATTTTAATTCCAAAGACCAAGGGAACTTTATCAGGATGCATAGTATTCTGGATCCATGAAATAACTGGCCTTTAAAAATAAAAATCTGGGGTGTCCTGACTTATGCACCCTGTATTTTAGGAAGAACATTTTTTTTTATTTACTATACATTATTCATTCACAAAGAAAATTGGTGTCCTAAAGGTTGGATTTTTCCTCATTTTTTAAATTAAGGCATTAAGATCAATTTCTAAAAGATGCTTGTTTTATTCTAGGGTGACCATATTTTGATTATCGAAAACCAGGACACTCGGCACAATTTAGTTTTCTTCTTCCTCTTTATCCTGTTTTTCTTTCTTAATGGTCCAATGAAAAATAATGAAAACCAGGACATTTTCATCACTTTATAAAAAAACAGCCAGGACGGCCAGGACAGCACGTGAAAACTGGACATGTCCTGGGAAAACAGGACGATTTTGTCACCCTATTTTATTCCTATTTTTAGTCAACTTTAGCATTGGTGTTTTAAGCACAGTAATCCTTCAAATACAAGCCATTTGTATGTTTTTGTCAGTCTTATTTATACATGTTTATGTCCAGGACTGGGACATCTAGTTCTTAAGCGTTTACATCAAATGTAGGTTTTGTTTTTCTCGATTAGTAGTGACAAGAAACGTGGTGTGCATGTTTTTACAAGGTTGCCTCAGAAATTAATTATAATATGAGTAACGTTAAGTTACACTCTCTATAAAATCACGTGGAAGCGGGGAAGTTTAAACGGGTGACAACTGAATTATGAATTAAGCAACAATTAGCAAAAACGTAACCGTACCTGCAAGGGTTTCGTGATGTTAAAACGAGAGAAAATCGCTCATCTTGCCATCTGTCAAGTTTCTGTTTGAAATCACAACAACAAGCTTCCTTCCGCTATATAAATACAGACGTCAGGAAACAATCCATTTGCAATGGTTCCGTCCTCGCGCTTGTTCCTATCGGCTCTTTTATTAATATAAAATAAATACATGCATACATTAATAACTAAATATGAAAATCAGATTCACTATTGTAGCATATCCCATATCGTAATAATAAACTTTCACATTTGCAGTGTTACACCACACTCGAAGGCTTTGCCATTTACTTAGTGTTTTCCATCACTGCTCTGAAATGTGAGTTTAGGCCTATTTCATTTTAAATAATGTGTTGTTTACAACCTTGATATTATAGACAGCTAATTCGTACAAACAGAGCGTCAGCACTAGATGGCAGTGTTAAGCTGTATTGCAGGATGAAAGCGCAAACATGAACGCATGTGGTCAGTTCAGCTGGTGTAACCCTGTGTGGGATTAGCTAAATAAATACAGTTGTATATCAATCTCAAACGGAATACAATTTAAAGCATTTTTTTAAAAATAAAAATAATTATTTGTGGGCACAACAATTAATGGTGTAATTTCTGTGGTTTGCCCTAAATGTAAATCCTTAATTATAAAGACATGCATGTTTTAAATCTCAGAATCTTATAAAGACATACTACTTTAATATATATATATATATATATATATATATATTATATATATATATATATATATATATATATATATATATATATATATATATATATATATATATATATGTTTTAAAACCACCACCAAAATAACAGGGAGTACATATTTCAAAGAAGTCACGCGCAAGAGGAGCACAGTTTGTGCAACCACCCCATCACCGCGCGCTTGTCCATGCAATTAGCCCTTATCTGTAAGCAGTTTAATTTTCTGCGACATGGCGCGAGCGGCTCGGGCCTGATGGATGTGACATTAACGGGAGATGAAGCTGGGGAGATTGGAGGCTGCAGTCACATAGTGGCATTTGTCACTGCCCCGGTCATGCAGATTGCGCCAGCACCGGCCACTGACTAAGATTAATGACGACGGCTCTCAGTCTTTGTTTCTCTCTGTGCTTGTGTCGAGCTCGAGCCTAAATACCATTCAAACAAACCCGGACTTCATGAGAAGACCTTACAGACGCGAACCATTGAAACCCTGCGTCATTAGGCCTATCAGGTAATTACACTAAAATACAGTGTAGGCCTTTTTCATGTATTAATGCAAATTCCAGCCATGTCATTATGGTGCTCTATACAGAAACCAACACCATATTTAGGCCTACGTTTGGAGATTTTTCCAAATGTTTACTACTTTTATAAGATGGGCCCTATTCATGCAGCGATGACGCGTTTCCGCAAATGTATAATAGACCTATCCCAATTTCTTTCTTTTTTCAAATTAATTATAGCTACATTTATAAAACTATTTTTGTGTTATATCATTCTGCCATTATATTACAGAAAACTAGTAAACAATGCTGCAATTCTACTGCAGCTTCTAGAGTGACTGTCAATTGTGTTTTTCTCTATTTTTTCCTCTTTTGGTAAAAACGCATGGACATTAACCATGATTTTTATTTTAGTAAAAGTGTAGTAACCTTGTTTTTTGTCGGATTGATTACTATTTGTATAACCACAGTTTTAATACAAATACCAATGGTTAAACTAGTGTTGGCAAAACATGTTTAATTTGTTTCCCATGGTTTAACTACAATAATGATTTTTTAAATTTGTAGTAAAACCATGGTTAATTTTATTTAATAGGGTTTTTTTTTCTCGTTGTTGGAGCAAATGGGAATATAAAAAATATTTGTTGCCATGCACCAGAAATCTACACTGTAAAACTGGCTACACTAAAAAAAGTAAGTTAGGTTACCTTGTTGCTTTACAATTTTTAGTTCATTGAAATACAAATTTTGAGTTATTACAACAAATGAGATTTAATGGAAAATAAACTCAAAATATTGTGTTATGTGAACCACATTAATTATCTCAGCTAAAAAGTTGTGATAACAAATCATGAAAATAATGATACAGTGTTCCAAACCAAAATGTGAAAATGGTCCATAATAAAATGAGTAAAATAATCCAAGGGATCCAAGATAAGGACCTGAATATCATAGAAACTTTGAGGAGGGTCAGTAACCAACCTAGAAACCACCAAGAACACCCTTAACCACACACCAACGTACTGACAGCCATTCCAAGCACCACAACATTGTGGTGGTGAGTTCTGCAGATTTACTTAGAAAAATAGTTTTCATAGGTATCATTATTATTAATTTGCATAGCTTTTCCGCATTGTTTTTTCTCTAACCTGAACACACATACACTCAGAGCATAGTAGCACCTGCAGACCTATATCATTTTCGAAGTGGCAAAAGCAAACTGATAAATAGGGACCGAGGGATGTCTACCGATTAAACAAAAATGCAATTCTTGGAATCTCTTACAAAAACGCTGTGTCGAATCATGAAAGGAATTCCTAAGAAGTGTACGAGACCTCCACGTATCCCCTCGGTTGTAATAAGGGAGAGAGCGGTAACCCCAAACTGGCTGCTCGGCTGCACAGAAAATGGTTTTCCTTGACAAATGAGGTGATGCGGACCAGGCTCAGATGGATGGGGGTTTGGGCTGGTTGTATCAGGGCTCTTGGGATGCTGGGTATTTACTCAGTCATTCATCATCCTCTGGCACATCCACTTATACAGGATCTGCACCGCACACCCATACTGATGTAATTCTCCACATGGAGAGCTGAATTACCATAGCCTGTCCCCAGTATGTGTGTGTAAGGATGTGTTATTGTGAAGCGTGCCGTGGAACAATTTTCTGGATGTGCGCTTTTATGTGTGAACATCAAACGGTAGCAAACCACTCTCTAATGGCAATTATTTAATGTTTTGGTAAAATGTGGGGTAATTTGTAATGAATTGGTATGATCTCGTTTAGAGATGCACCAATATGGCCGATGACGAAAACCGATAATTATTTATATTTGTAAGCCGATAACCGATTTATTGCCCGAAAAATCTAAATCCAAATTTTATATAAGGTTGGAGAGCCTGATTACAAAACCTAAAGTCTTACCATTAAAATCCATGTCCCAAGCACACAATTATAATGATGTTCTCATAATTTTATGTAGCCTATATGACTGACTTGCAATGTTTTATTTTCCTTTTTTGAAGTGATTCCAATCATACTTCAAGAAATCCAAAATGTCTTTTTGATTTTATATTTTAATTTATTGGGCCGATAACAATAATAATAAAAATTAACATATATGCATCCCTTATCTCGTTCATAAATTTTTGTATGATCTGCTTACGATCAACTGATGTTTAGGTTTATGGGTGGAGTTTCATACTTACTTTTTTTGAATAATCGGTTCCGTACAAATCACAACAAATCGTCACCTCATAAACCCAGCTAACGAAATGTTCCCACAACTTTCACAAATGTTCATTAAATAACATTAATAGAACATACTTGTAACATTATTAAAATTCGATTTGATGTTGACAGATACGTTCTTGGTCTTTATGATGTTGTTTTTGGAACAACATTTTTGGAACAAACATCATGTTATTTGTAATTGATGAATGTTAATGTTAGTCTTTAGAATATTATGTAAACATTCAAAGAATGTTATATTGGTAGTAAAAATATGGATGTTGTACTAACATGATTAAAATAACGTTCTAATCACGACAAGAATTACAACGTTTTAGAAACTGCAAATCCCAGTTCCCACACCATTTGTAGAGCATATATAGCTATATCAAATAAGTTTCTTCACGAGATCAGGTTGTACCATGTGTATCAAGTGGTGTAAATTGATTCAATGGCCATGATTTTATTATTGTGTATATAGGCAACCACCGGAAACTCTAAGGGCCCTATTTTAATGATCTAAGCGCATGGTCTAAAGCACACGGCGCAATGCACTGAGGGCGTGTCCGAATCCACTTTTGCTAGTTTAACGACGAGGAAAATGGTCATCGCGCACGGCATATGGTCTAAAAGGGTTGTCCTTATTCTCTTAATGAGTAATGGGTGTGTTTTGGGGATAACGTGCAATAAACCAACCAGAGTCTCATCTCCCATTCCCATTGAAAGCCAGTTGTGCTCGCGCCATGGCGAATTCGCTATTTACATGGCGGAATATGCAAGCGGAAAAACTGAACGCTTCTCCAGAGAGCAAACGGATCTGCTCATGCTTGCAGATAATCTACGGAACCAGCCAGATTCCAGCATATCTTTATGTTCACAATATTAATCTTTTACATTGTAATCCTTTTATTTTTAATATTTGGCTAGTTTGAGTGCTGCTACACGTCCCTGTGTGTGAAATTAGCAGAGTGTATACCCACCTATAGGCGCCCTTTAAATAACAAAAAATATATACTGCATATATTCAGCGTCAGGCTTAAACTAGCCAAAAACACTTGCGTCGCACAGCATTGCGCCGGATGTAGGATAGGGTTCTAAGTTCTTAATGAGCACATCCCTCGGTACTTATTTAAATTTGAACAGCTTTGAGCCTGGTCTCCTGTCATCTATGAACTAGCATTGTCATTCAGTCTGAAATCTGTTCTGAAATGACAGAAGCTCGCATCGCCCAAATGTCGGGGATCGACCTGCCCACGTCTGTCTGTATCGAGGGACAACAGCTCTAACCCCCTTCCCTGTTTGCTTATGCACCTCTCGCAATGCCGAACATCACTGCCCCGGACACCATATCCCATCATCCTCCTGATGCTAGCTCGTTCTCAGCATGGGCTCCGACCAAGGCGCTCATGCGTGAGTGACATTTTGCTCCAGCAGAGTATTGGAGTTTCAATCAAACCACATGGGTCCTGGGTGTAGTTTGTTCTTCAATACAGTATGGAGTGAAAAGACAATATTTACCCCCACACGGAAATCCCATGTGGATTCACCCTCGGCCGGTTCGTGCGTGCCAACTGTCTGCCCCGGAATCCCAGGGTGCACCGGGAACAGGCTGGTAATGTGGCAGAGGGTGATGATGCAAGCAGCTCAGAGCTCCCTGGGGGACATGAATGTTGATTAAACATGTGCTCAGCCTTGGCTATTGAGCAATGGGACGTGGAACAAATGTCAAACGTTTGTTAATTTCTCTGCAGCGGAGGACTTATCAGTGGAGGGGGTGGAACCCACACCAATGAGGCATGACCCCAATGAGAAACCGATTGGCCAGCTAGACAAGATCAATCTTCTAGAATCAATTTTGAGGAAAGAACAATGTTTCTTGTCGGCGTGTACGCATGTGCAGCGGGCGGGAAGTGTTTCTTTGTAGTAGTTGGTGGTAGATATTCGCCCAAATTGCAGAGTAATACTTATGAGCTGTCCATACATAATAAATTAAACAAACTACTGCTATTCTCCAGAAAAGGAGATATAGGAGATAAAGAGAAGGGGAAGTTCTTATTTATCACTTATATAGATTCTTATATATAATCGTATGTACTTTTTGTATTCTTGTATTTTGTATTCTAGTTTTATATGGTAACTTTTCCCCATTTTTTTCATTACCATTTTTAATAAAAGTTTAAATGTAATGACTCAAAAAATGGAATGTGGTGTAACAATCAAGTAGAAAGTAAAAACAAATTTTTACACCTTTAGTGTACACATATTGAGCATTATTTAAATAAAGTTTTTAAATATATATTTTCAAGTTTTATACACAAATATCATGAATTATTAATTCATAAATATCTTTTAAGTGTTACAACCTGAACTAACATTGTCCTATTTTTAAAAGATTGCATTATGTAAAATGTTTATATTTTAGACTTATTGACTTATTTTTTGCATACATGTACATGACATGATTTGGCAGACAATTTTTTTTTTCAAATATTAATAATATCCATTTAAAGTTTTCATTTTAAGATTTTGCCAAACTGCTTCATATGGTTTCCTTTAAATAATGCCATTATTTTAATGAGTCGAGTTTCCTTTATTATAATATCATTCTAACCAAAGACCAAAGCAAATACATTTTCAGCATTAAATAATCGTGTTTTTGCATGTATTTGTAGTCATCCGGTTTAGTTGCACCACATGACATTGTTGGTCGCACCACTTGGCCAAAATTTATGAAGATTTTTTTTCCAAATAAGGTGGAATATTAATAATAAGATGGAACAATAATAAAAAGATCATGTCAAACTACTTCTAATTACACCTCTTATTTGTTTCACCATTTTTGACTTTATGCTATAAATATTACAATTAAACGTAGGGTAAGCAACACTTTTTCTTATACTGGATGAAACTTTCTTCACATCCTGCTAGCACTCAATAATAAAATGAGTGTAAATATTTAAACATACATATACATATATCATACATATATCCTCTGTTGAAGTCTCATGACAAAAAAAAAGTTTGTCCAATCATTGCATTCGGTCCAAATGCAATGATAGGTTGTCCTAGTTGCCTGTCAACATATGTATTTTCATACCTCTGCGCACCTGCTCACGCAGTCATCCTCATTTCATTATGCTATGCAGAGTTATAGATAGACAGTCACTGAGCACCACAAACAAACAGCAGCCACCTTTTACAGTTCCTCCTGAACCAAAACAACATCATTAGACTTGGAGTTATGTGTTTCTATGTCAACACTATTAACGCCGAAATTAATCTGCAGCAGTCGGTGGTTCAAGTAGAGCTCTTTCAGTTGTTTACGTTCATTATTATTGTAATGTTATGTGCTTTGAGACATGAGTTAATTTACCATCGTCTCTCGTGACTCTCTTCTCTAGCTGCACGCGTTCATGTGTTTTGAAGGAGGCGTGGCTTTGGAGACGCTCTGAAAGGAGGGTGGGATCTTATGCTTTCAAAGCTAGCTTGCTATTGCTAGCCTCTCTGAAATTGCCTACCCTACCTTTAATATGAGTTAATAAAGTAAACACATTTTCATCAGATTCAGTAATTGCATATATGATTTTAGATCCAAAAATATAATAATCATCACCCACCCCTTGTTCATCACAAACTAACAGAAGAGTGGCTGTATTAATCTGGATTTTTTGGAGGCTAAAACTAAGGGAGCTACACATTATGTGGGGATGTTGAATTACATTCAGTTTTTGCAACCTCCATCCATCATTCAAACTCATCTCAGCTTAAATTGTATAATCACTCTGTGTCGAGGCATTTGACGTTAGGTGTGAACTCACAACGTTCCACAAACAACTGACGGGCTTGCTGATGGTTCGACCTACATGGAGTACCCTCAAAATATCTCTGCTGATAAAAACAGTTTGAACTCTTTTGTTGAGAGCAGGATGTTACGAGAGAGAGAGAGAGAGGGGATGCAGTTGAATGAAAGTGAGAAGAGTAAATGAATCGGGAGGGTCTTACATTTATACATTCTCACATCTGTGGATCGCCAGCCGTCAGTGTTCAGACCAGCCCTTCATTTGTCTTACTGCACTGTGCTCTGACAATGAACCACCGGTTTCCTTTATTTCCTCCAGTCCAATCTAATGAGCATCTTCTGTGCGCAGGGATGGAGGTTCTATCCTTTGTGAGGGCCGGACAGGTGTCTAACTGAATGATGAATGTCCTTGCATCCTTCCATAATTGGCTTCTCTCTGTTTGGCCTCAGTCTGGCTTGCCGTGTCTGCCGGGCGGCCACCTCCATCTGTCAATCAAGTTTGCCCCGTTGCCGACTGGCTGGCCCTCTGATAGCTATGCTAATGCGGCTGCTGGCTTCTGATTGGCTGCTGCTTGGCTGGCCTAGGCTAATCCATTATGGCCCTGACAGTAGTAATCTCCCCCCCCCCAACACCGGGTCCCGTGTGCTAAACGTTATTTGACCGTTCCTGTCACGTTCCTGCTGGCAAACGGACAGCGAAGGTGATGGATGACCCTGCGCAGAGTGGCTCGTTCATCACCCCCTCTGACTTGTTTGTGTGGCACTGAAAAAATTAGGCAGTGTGATTTTTTCAAGATTACTTTTTCATTAAGAAATGCTTTACTCAGGCAAGGGTGGAAAGCGGCGTGTGGGATCGGTCAGTGATTTTCACCATTAACAAATATCACTAGCATCATTTCGGCTGACGATTCTGATTGGTCGACGCGCGTCGTGAACCCGTGACCGTGTTTATTCGGCGGGGTAATTGCGACAGATCGTCGTGATAGATGTAATCAGTGTCCAGTGTCTGAAGTTGACATAAGTAAATACACAGTCATGGGGACTGTGGCTCTCGCCCATTAACTCCCAATGGTTTGTTTTCTTACCTCACTCAGCGACTGCGGAGGGTCTTCGCACACGCTCCGGCCTGAAAAAGAGATTTGCTGAGAGGAGCGTATTTGTTGTTGCTAACACTAACATGGCCGCTGACAGCTTCGAGATGTGAGGTCCGATGAAATCATCGCCGAAGCTGGCCTCAAAATCGTGTCGTCTTGACCAAGTAAACCACGGTTTTACAGAAATACCCATGGGAAAGGGAAATGATTACTCTTTTTTTTTTCTCAGACTGTAATGAGATTAAATAGAGAACAAATTAGACTTTTTGCGTAGGTCTCTTGCTTATTAGATTTTCCCCCTGAGATAAAGATCCCATTTGTCTTGAGTTTTTCGTGGAGATCTTAATATCTCACACTGTGCTAAAATCTGAAGGAATTGTGTTAGTTGTACAAAAACAAACCAAAACCTATACATAAACATGAATTGTAATAGGAAAAAAATAAGTCATAAAATACTTTTTGTATGAGCCAAATCTTACAATTTCACTTTATTGAGTTATTATTATGAGTTGTCATGAGTGTACTGTGTGATGAACATTTGTAGTCAGACTATTCCTAGACCAAACTATCTATCTACCCTAATGAAAAATATGTGTAGCCTACTTGAATGTATAAATATACAGATGTAGTGTACTTCAAATCTTACAAGTAGGCCATATATATATATATGTACTTACAGTACATATACTGTACTTACAGATAATATTATATTAATACTTAAAAGCGGGTCAACGTTTGAAAGAAAATATCTGTTTCCTTTTAAAAAGTGCATATTGTAATATAGTCAAATTAAATGGTTATTTGTGTCATTAATTACTCATACTCATGTCATTCCAAATATGTAAGACTTTATTTCATCTTTGGAACTCAAATGAAGATATTTTTAGTGAAATCTGAGATTATCTATCTATCTATCTATCTATCTATCTATTTCTATCTATCTATCTATCTATCTATCTATCTATCTATCTATCTATCTATCTATCTATCTATCTATGTTAACTTTTTTTGTTTGTCAACATTTGTGTAATTTGTTTATTTTTCATTTATATAATGCATTTATATAAGGTATTTAAAAAAAATAACGAGTAGCATCTGAGACAACTACTTTTACTACTTATGTAGGTTCTGTAATGTTATTTTAAAACCACTCATCACTGTAAAAACAAATCTACAGTGTATATGAAGAGTTCACTCTTCTTATTGCTCACTTTCAGAAGGTCTTGTTTACATCATTAATACATTTAAAGTGTATCTCATATATCTGTCTTGGCCTACTATGTAAACAGTCAGAAGTGTTTTGTTTAAAATACTTCACATAGCCACAGGCTGGTTTTAAACTTCATTTGATGACACTGTCACTAATTTTTTTTTTCTTCACAATGTAACATTTTCAGCTTTCATTTCTCAAAAAAATGTCTTTGCACGTTTTCTGGGGAAACTCTCGAGATATAAATCAACAGTCTCTCGTTTGACCAAAACCAAAGATGAAAAGAGCAGTGATAAATTCATACAGAATAGTCAGAAGAGGATCCATGCCATCTGAAAAAATGCCTGTTTTGTCATGGCTGGTTCTATAAAAGATCTCTCTTTTTCTTGGTTTTGTAGGGGTCAGCACGTGAGATTTATGTGATGAGACTGGTCTGTGTGCACTTCCTCTCTTCTCTGGCCTTGTCAGATCTGGTTGCAGACAGAGGGCAAGAACATTTGTCATCCGTGTGAGATTCTCACCACAGGCTTTCATCTGCTTTAACATAATATGGATGCATGGACATACCATTTGTATGTTGGCTGATGTAAAAACATTATTTGCTATGAACCATGAGACAAAAATGATTGGATGTTTCTGCTTAGTCAGTAATAATGTATGTAGAGGGTTGTCTAAGTTGACACAAAATTATAAGCTCCATAATGTGACAGACTATAGTTCATCTAAAGAGTTTTTAAACATTATCTCTGATGTGGATTTATTATAATGGCCTCTTTTTTTGTGGATTTGTTTGGGTGAGCTGTAGCCGTATTGGTTTTATAATCAAAGTCACATTTGTGTCATGCATCTCGGTTCACCCTTTCACCCACAATTCATCTCATTCTGACCGATTATGTACAATATCTAATTTATTTATAATTTCCCGATTGTGTAATTATTATTATGACCTCATTTTTGAGGATACTCTTGAATATTTTGGATTTAAAAAAATGTATTTGTCACAGCGCTGGGATTTATGAATAAACTGTAAGAAAATATGAAAATAAAATTAAAATAGAATGAAATGTAATGTCATATAATGATGACCAGTTACAGTACTTACTGAATAAAAATTAAATTAAATAAATGCATTTGTCACAATGCTATTTAAGTGAACAAAAAAGCAGAACAACAAACAAACAATAAATAATTAGTGACACATTAAACTAATTACAGATAAAAAAAATAATTAAATAATTAAATGCTGGGCTATTTAAGTGAACAAGAAGCTCAAATAAAATAAAAATAAATACAAAATGACATAATATAAAATAAATGTATTTGTCACAATTCTGTGCTAAATAAGTTAACAAGAAAAAAATAATTTTATAATTATTATTTGAATATATATATATATATATATATTATATAAAATATATATATTTATAAAAATGGAATGCATTTGTCAATGCTGGGCTATTTAAGTGAACAAGAAAGCTAACCGACAGACAGCCAAACAAAAACAAACAATAAATAATTAGTGACAAGTTATAGTATGTACAGATGAAAATAAAATAAAAAGTAAAATGAAATAATAAATATTTAAATAAAATGAAAAATAAAATGCATTTGTCAAAATGATGGGCTATTTAAGTGAACAAGAAAGCTAAAATAAAATAAATAATAGTTACCAGTTATAGTACTTAAAACTTACACTTTAATATATATTCATTTTTAACTAAACCCTTAATGGTGGGGAAAATATTGAAAAATTACATATTTAATTGGTCAAATACACCTTCACAGCAATTAAGTATGTAATCTTAAAATGTCATCCATTGCTACTGTTTCTTCTCCATGTTTTCCCTGGGATTTCTGGGGTTAGTGTAAAGGGTGGGAACAGCAGAGTATTCCGGCGGGAAGACAATTCCTGGAGGACAGGTCCTTCTCACTAAGAAATCTGACTCAGGTGTCAACTGGAGTCATGTCCCCTGGCCAAACCATAGTCGTCCCCTCCCCAACCCCCACCCAGGGCCCACGTTACCTCTGCCTGCCCCTCTGTCTGTCAGCTAAACCCTCTCCACTGAGGCCCGAATGCAGAACCAGATGTGCTGGCTGAGTCCTGAAACATTCTCTTCCCACTGACATCTTAACCTGAAAGGTGTGTGCGTGGTGTGTGTGTGTGTGTGTGTGTGTGTGTGTGTGTGTGTGTGTGTGTGTGTGTGAGAGAGAGGTCAAACTTTAGCCTGGCCTCTAAGTGAGTGTAGATTACTTTTGAAGGTTGTGTTTATTGCTCCAGCACTGATTGTGTATTTTGTTGTATGTTTTGATCCTGTACAAGAAGAACTTCACAGTACAGCCACACACAAAAAAAAGTTTCGATTTTTTGTTTAGTTCTCATTCCGTTTAGTTTCAACAAGGGACCGCGTTCCTAATCACAACGCAAACGTCTCTAATATTCATTATGTGGTGCGTGTTTTGACTGCATTGTGTTTGGGTGAGCTGTGGCCGTATTGGTTTTATAATCAAAGTCACATTTGAGTCATGCATCTCGGTTCACCCTTTCACCCACAATTCATCATCTCATTCCGACCGATATACGATATCTAATTTATCAACACATGCCCAATCTAAGCAGCCCCACACATGTGCGAACAATTAGGCTATAGAACAGTTGCTAACACAAACACCTTCTGATAGATGACACTCCAAATGTAAGGCCAAACCATGGCAAACATGACTCAACGAACTAACGTATCAATCAGATGAGCAGCGGCCTTTACTGTCACCTCCATCGATTAAACACATTGTTTGGAGTTTCTGAAATGTGTTGCCAAACTGAAGTCTGTAGACCATTGTGGTGTTTACTAGGGGTGACAATTCCTCTCACAAATGATACACTGTGTCACCAAAAAAAAAAAAAAGCATATTTCAGGCTGAATAAGGAGTCGCAGTCAATGGATGCCTATTTAAACCATATGTAGAAATATTTAGTCTCTTATCAATGATGGCATCCACAAGGGGTTGTCAGGAAATAGATTGCATTGCTCAGGAGACTTCTCAGTTGTGTTTTATGTGTGTATCTTGACTATCAACATTAGAAATAAAACAAGACATGCAGCACAGTAAGAATTATAGAGCTGTAAACATTTAGCATAGCTCAGATAAATGTGTTTTCTCGTGGAAAAGATTTTAGTTCTAATTGAAATGAAGCTTTTGACTGCAGGCATCTGCACATTTGAGCACATTGTTATAAATATAAAATGATAGAGGAGACGTACGATTGGGGTCTTTTTATCAGAAGAAAAACTTGACAAGCAGGGGAATTAAAACTTAAGTCTCAAATTGATCAGTTTAATCTCATGCATCTTTAAATTGTTTCTCCTAGATAACAATATGTAACGTTTTTGTTCAAAATGAACTAAATTTAAATAATGAATCAAAACATCCTCAACGCTTCTTCCAAAACTTGATTTGATTCACTATGGTATACACAGCCTATTATAACTGTTTATATTTTAGACGTGACCAGATGTTTTTTTGTGGGAAATTGCGTACATATGTCACTCACCCAGCATGTCTCGTCATATCCGTACATAGAGAAAAGTTGCTCCGGATAATTTGACGTGTGTATGGTGTGAGAGTGACATTGGCAAACCAGAACGTGACAGAGCTCGTAATAAAACAAGAATCAAAATTGGCTTGGCTTTCGGAGATGGAGAGAACTGAGGGATTTGAAATGTAGTAAAGTGACACAGATTGCGTTTTTATTAAGCTACTCAACAGATGAAAAGGGCATTTTATTGAACAGATAAATTGCCATATGTAGCTCTCTAAGAGTCCATTGTAAAGCATTATCTATTGTGAAGGGTCATTTTATTATGGTTGTTGTAGCCAACATGACATCATGACTTTTGCGTAAACATACACGCCACTTTCAAGTCAAGTGGCGTGTTATTTATACGCATTTTGAGCTATCTGCGTGTATGCGTGTATATCTACGCCGTTATGTCCGAGTGATTCCACGTGTATGTACACGCTGTTAAAAATCCGAGCGAAATAAAGCCAAATTTTGATATACATCTGGCGGAGCGATATTTTTCTTCCTAGGATGGTAGGGAAAGACTCATAAATGGTATTAACCAGTGAGGGGTAGGTTTAGGGACGGGGTTGGGTAGTTCATATATTTATATATACAGTAATGTAACGTTAAGTCAACGGCGTTCATAAACACGCTGAAAAGCGATTATGCGTGTTGATAGCACGCCAAAAATGGAAATACGAATTGGCGTGTCATACATACGCAGTTTCATGAGATCAGTCTGTTGTAGCGCTGTGCTGAAAAGGAAGCATTGTGTCTATTAATGGGTAAAGCTACAGTAACGTCTTCTGCTAGTCAGCTTGAGATCCTTTCCATCTAAACTGGTTATATCTGAATGTTTTATTAACAGTAGGATCACTTCTGTGTTTTATTAACCGCTAGAGAGCCAAAAGTTACATTGTGTAACTTTAAATAGATTGTAGCCTATGCGTGATTTTTTTTCACTACCATATAAATGTTTTTTTTAAATGTTTTTGAAAGATTTCAGTAAAAACAAAAAAACAGTAAAAAAAGTGGTATTGTGAAAGATACTTTAAAATGCTTTAAATGGATACCCCACCCAAAATTGAATCAACATTCAGAAGTTTCTTTCTTCTGCTGAACACAAAGGAAGATATTTTGAAGAACGATTGGAACCAAATGATTGGCACCATTGACTTCCGTAGTAGAAAAAAAAATACTATGGAAGTCAATGGTGCCAAAGTTCCAATCGTTCTTCAAAATATCTTCCTTTGTGTTCAGCAGAAGAAAGAAACTCATACAGGGTTGCAACAACTTGAGGGTAGTAAAAAATGGTAAATGATAACAGAATTTTCAGTTTGTGGGTGGAGTATCCCTTTAAATATTTAAAAATGCTATTTATTCCTGTGATCAAAGCTGAATGTTTAGCATCATTACTCCCGTCTGCAGTGTCACATGATCCTTCAGAAATCATTCTAATATGATGATTTGCTGCTCAAGAAACATTGTTGAGTTGCTTAATAGATCTGTGAAAAACATATTTTCTTCAGGATTATTGGATGAATTAAAAAGAAGATTTATTTGAATCTCCAAAATAATAAATGTATTTACTGTCACATGTGATCAATGTAACGCATCCTTGCCGAATAAAAGTATTAATTTCCTTCAATATATAAATACTGTACATGACTGGCCCCACATTTTTGAACAGTAGTGTGTGTTTTTGAACGAAATCATCTACGCTATAACAAAACAAAGTTCAAAATAAACATCAAAATGGCTGAAATAAAAGCACAACACACACTGGCTGCATTGTGCGAGGCTGTCAGATCCAAGAAGGAAAAGTGGAGATAAAGTTGTCAGGTGAAAAAACCTGGACCGACATGTGTCACTTTAATTCCCCCGCATCTGGCCGATGCTTGAGGTCCACTGTCCAGCATGACTGTCCAAATTGAGTTCCTTCTGATCTTAATAAAAGTGAAAATCCTTCAGCTCTCCACAGCTGGGGACCCTCTGTAGCGTACGATCCACAATCTGACATTTTTTTTTCTTTTCTTTTTTTTCCGGGGGACACTTCGCTTTATGGCTTGTTCGCCCTGGTGCAATGAATTTAATGGAGTTTCTGATCGGCAGACATCATAAATGACATCATTTTAATGACGCCATGGTGTTATTTAGCCATTTGCCGCCAGCTCACATCCTTCAGTCAGCAAAAAGCTTAGTCTGTTTTTCTTCTTGGACGTAAGAAGACCTGGTTTTGCTCATCATATAGGGAGCGGTTTAACGTCGATCAGCTTCCCAGGACTTGAAAGAGAGAATGCACAGAACTCCAGGCATGTGGAACAATCAGTGTTAGGAGCAAGATAGCTCTCCCGCTGGCCCCGTTCTCAACTTTGACCCCTGACCTCTTGGCACACGCGCCGCTGTAAATAAAGCTGAGGAAGGCCTCCCCACCTAATTTCCTTTGGCCTCAAATTTAAACACCAATCCTTCTGACTGTTCTGTAACCAGGGGATAAACATCTCCTCACGTGGACCAGGTTCTCAACACGACCACTCTAGAAATCCAGAGAGAGGAGATATACACAGTAGAAATTGTGTTTGACAAGTTGGATACAGTTGGTCTGGACGGTCCTTGGCTAAGTGAGGTCTAAGCTGTATTGTCGAAATGAGGAGGTGCTGTACAGAATTGCTACTGCCATGACAGGCCGATTCATACAATCATAATTGCAATAATTCTGTAATAGATTGATTTCATGGTTTGAGAAGTTATTGCACCTAGTTGCAGTTGTGATTCATTTATGTCATGAGGACACGCTATAAGAGGCTATCGCTTTTGTTTCAGTCATACGATTCACTTCAGTTTAGTTTTTACAGACATGGTTCCAAGTTAGTGGGAAACTAGCCAGAGAGAAAACTATCTACACAAATCTATGTGTCAATTTTTTTTAATCTTAACTTATTTTATTATTTATTAATTAAGCCTGTTTTAACTTTTTATGCCATTTCACAAGAGTTTTCCCACACACTTTTATACATTTTATAATGGAATGGCATCTATGGCAAGCCTTTTTGACTTTTATTCATCTCAGGAAATTAAGAAAATTAAATTATGGAAATTATGCGGAAATTAAACCACGTAATTATTGTTATCAAACAGTATATTTTACTAATAAGAATTGTATTTCTGATAAGTGAAATTGGAATTTCAATTAGTCAGAAATCAATTCTTGATATCGACAATTAACTTAAATTACATTAAACTGACTTAAAAACAAGAGTTGAATATTGTATAACTTATAAAAAAAGTTAAAAATTTCTTAACTTATGAGTTAAAGCATGTAAAAACACAGGTTGTAACATAATTTATTGATCATATATCACATATCACAATTTTAGAGTGAAATTTAATTCTTGAAATCGATAATTTGTATTTCTGCGAGTGGTGATGTCATTGTTGATATCAAAGATTACAATTATTACTATAGTGGAAATGTAGAATAAATTCCTGATATCAAAAATCGCCATTGTTACCAGTAGAAATCTAATTCCTAATATCAAGAATTAGCATTTTAACTAGTGAAAATTAAATTGTTGATATCAAGCATTCATATCCTGGGAATGAATACAAGTCAAAACGGCCTGCCATAGGCGTCTCCTTTTACGCCGCAGAGCAGTAAATAAATATTATTAGCATGGTGTGGATTGTGTTTGCTCTATTTCATGTTGTATCTTTCTTTTTACGTGATGTTGCTCAGTGTGGGAAGGATGACCCATATTTCATTAAGCTGTGCTCTTGTTTCCGGCAGCCTTCACAACGAATTTATCTCTGACCAAGACACACACTCAGCATTTGAGTTATCTGTATCAACACTGGATGTGCTCGAGATAATAATGCAGCTTTAAACTTGTTTTTATTTTGTAGATGTGAGGTTTTATGTTACAGAAACGCACAACTTAACTCTAGAATGTTTGCCCGACTATGTTGGAATGCAATTTTTAAATGCAGCTAAATGTGTTATTAAGCTATTTTTATGACATTTTGGGCCCGAACACCGGTGGTGAGAGGACTCCATTGGAATTTGTATCTATTATTATTTTTCCATATATATATATATATATATATATATATATATATATATATATATATATATATATATATATATATATATATATATATATATATATATATATATATATATATATATAAAACGTTGTGTTTGCTTTATGAGGCTAAACTCATTTTATAATACCGATTCGCAAAATATGAACAGTCACAGCTGCATCGTACTTGTTTCATATTGTAACTCACAGACCTGTATATTTATTTATATATATATTTTATGTGGTCTTCAACGAATTGTCCAGTAAAACTAGGCTTTTTTTTTTTTTGAACATAGCTTGGCTATTGCTTTTGTTGATATGTCGAAATCAAATAAAAAGTAAAAATAAAAATAAATGAAAGGACCGAGAAAGAAAACGGATTGGAAGGTCTTATTAAAATAATTCCATTATCGAAAGGAATGGGATGAAACGCAAGGGTTATTGCAGGTATTGTTGTGCCTGTGGCTTCTCCTCCAGCCGCGCAATTCTCCTCATCAATACTGCAGTGAGATCGTTACGCAGCTGACATTGATAAATGACCACCAAACCACAGCATTTTCTCACCAGTACTGCAGGCTAGAGTAACACAAACTGGAGGTCGAAATAAGCAAAAGAACGTCTGTAGGAGCAGTCTTAGCTAAGATATCAAACAGCATGAGAAAAGCATTTGAAAATGTCATCGCGAAATTGCGTTTAAAAGATGCTGGAGATTGAAGAAGCGCGCGGGGTTTGTTTCTGAAAAATTACACGCCGTCCAGTCGGCTGCTTTGGAAATATTGAATTAATGTGATTTATTTCCTCACAGATTGCCTCAAACATTTTACAAAAGACCTCTGCACACACTTAGATGATTTTAGGGAAACTATACGATTATCAAATTATCATTTTACACTTTCTGATGCCCCTTTCAGTAGACATTATTAATGCAGTTTTATATATTTGTTTTATTAGTTTGTAGTCATCTCTGTTAATAGCTGTTTGATATATGCACGTTTAAAATTATTTTTGGTTTACACTTTATTTCAAGGTGTCCGTGTTACAGTGAAAGTGTACATTTAATTACTGAGTAATAATGATTAACTACATACTTACTAAAGGGTTAGGATTGGGGTTTGTTGCATGCAATTGTGCATAATTTATAGTTACTACATGTAACGTGTATACAAGGACACTGCAAAATATTACCGATTTTTGCAACGGCCAGTTTAGTTTGCGTCTACTTTCTTTTTTTTTCTTTTAATGATTACTTAAATAATTTTCAGCACAGTTGCATTTTATTTAAAAAAGGTATTTCTATAGGCCTATTTATAGCCTAAATTAATTGTAACTGCAAGTCGCATCAATATCGATTCAAAGCATGAAATAACGCGACAACATTCAAAGCAAGAGATTTAGGTAACATTTTGAAAATGAAGCATTTATTACAAGAATTCGACTTTTGACTGTGTAGAAATACTGTACTGCTTTAAAAGACTCCTAAAAGGAAAAAAAAAAATGGACAGATCAAGAGGACCGATCAAACATAGCAGTACATCAACAAACATATAATCGACTTTTTCCATAGAGAAAAGCAAGAGTGAGAACGGACCCAAAATGTACAACAATGTCCCATGTCCAATTTTAAAGGATCTCGACTGAATGCCTATTTCACATTGATGTGTTTTACAAATAACATTTACATAATTATGTACAATGGAACATCTCTAGTGGTTTAAAAACTCCTCCAGGCATACTTAGCCTTACCAGAGCACCGTTGCTCACCAATTCAACAAATAAACGCACAACTCATTTTCTCAGTGATGCTTTCCAAAACACTTCATGTGGGGAAGACTTTGTGGTTTCAGATACTGGAATTTGTGTCAGATGTGTGATTCCTTCGAGTGGTTTCGTTTCCCTCAAACTTTGAGGAAGCAAAGGTCTAAATCTATAGTCAATGACACAAACCCAAACATTGAACATTTCCCAAAAGAAAACAAAACAAACAAAAACTCATCATACACTCACATTTCAGTTCTTGAGGGCTTTTAGCATCTTTTACTATATTCCACATTTAATATGAACGTGTGCGCTTGTGCGTGAGGAGGTATGGGATATTCGCGTCAGGGGCGGCCACTCTACGGTTGAGCAAAAGTGCACAAAATGGTGTGGTCCCCGTGCTTCTTGACGGTATAACAAGAATAAATACATAATTTAAAAAGAAAAGATCTCCCAATTGTCTTTTCAGAAGTCTCTCTTTTGGCACAAATGCTTCAAGTCTGTTTTTGTTAAGGTGGTGCTCCTTTGGAAGGTCCTTTGGCTGGAGATCTGATGGCCAGATGATGAGGGAGGTGTCTGTGGGAGATTTGGGAGGTTCTCGTGAAAAGAGGATCAGGTGAGGACGAATGTGATGACGTGACTCCTCATGCCTCTGGCCAGCACTGGGTCTATTCCTGAGGCCACCATCAAAACCTAACATAGAGGGGGAAAAACAATATTAAGAGATTTATTCACCCACATCCACACTGTGAAACAAAACAAAAAAAATACATTGCAGAAATATTCTGGGCACATGTAGATTACCAGAAAAAATGTTTAGTCTAAATAATAAGCAAAATCTGGATCTCATCGAGGCATTTATAATGGAGGTGATAGCATAAACTTTTCATTATACGTTTCAGTAGCCAAAATGTAAACAATATACAAGTTAACATGAATTTAGTGTGAAAAAAAAGTATATCCAATTGTACAAAGCAACGTCTAAAAACCCCAAATGACCATGAAAATTACTTACTGTAAAACATTTCCCCCTAATTCAACTTAAAAGCAAACATTATAATCAAATTGGCTGTACAAGTCATTTCAACTCATTAACACAAGAACATACAATAAGGTTTAATTTTATTTAACATGAAATAAGAATGAACAATTCTACATCTTTTACTAATCTTAGTTAATGTTATTTTTTATCTTAATTATTAAAATCAAATGTTGTATTTTTAACATTATTTAATGAGTGACCTTACATGAAAAAACAATGAACAGCTTCACTGTAAAAATTATATGATCAATAAGTTATGACAACACGTTTTTACGTTAACTCATCAAAATAAGTTAAGCAATTTTATACAAGATTCAACTAATTTTTAAGTCAGTGTAATGTAATTTAAGTTGAAATGACTTAAATATCCAAGTTGATTGAACTTAAAAATAGTGTATGGATTTTTATTAACTAATATTAATAAATATACTGTAATAATTTGTATTTTTCAATACTAATGTTAACAAATGAGAACATTGCAAAGTGTTACCAACTCATTTTTTGAAATCTTGCCTAGTTAAATCAACTTAAAAAAATTGAATTGAAATTGGTTAAATTACTTTGATGAGTTAAAGTAATGGAATGTTGCCTTATTGATCATATATTTTTTTTACAGTGTATTTAATCAGCTTTACACCTCAAATAATAGACAAGTTATAACAAAACAAATGAATATAAGTACTTTTATAAAATTATAAACTTTAGATTTCATGGCAAATTCACTTTAATTAAATTATTTTATTTTTTAAAGAAATCTAAATATTTTGTTGTGGTAATTAACATTACACCACAAATGCTCTCAATTAAACGTAACCTGCACCTAACTCTGAATATTCTTTTAAATAAACATACACCTGCCTCTAAGATCATAAACGTGTCTCTATCCGCTTTATGCAGGAAAACAGATCTTCATAATGATCCCAACGATCCGCCAGCATATGGTGTTTAACCAGAGCGAATTAAGGACGGGGAAACATTCCTCTAAATGACGCAATTACAGTAACGACTCGATGATAATTCAATCAAAAAAAGGTAGGATTAAATAGTCTGGAAATTATTTAGTCGGCGTGTATCTGGCTCCTGCGAGCCGGAGCTCGTGATATCTCTATGTGTCTGTGGCTTCGGTGGGGGGTGTTAACCTCCGCTCGCCTCCCCTCTCCTCTCCCTTCATTAGCGGAGGATGAGGTTGTTATTTGAGAGGAAAGGGCTGTGTTGGCACGATTGGAGAACTGGATGCGGTGCCTATTTACATATAAAGAGCTCTATTAATCAAGGTAAGTGTCATTATGGAGGGGCTCATTGGGCAGCACAGTGTGGGTATTAAATAAAATTCTCCATGCCAGGCCGCCCGCGGCGAGCGATACGTCTTGATTTGTGGACTGTCAGAGACAGGCAGCGAAGATGGAGCCGGGGATGGAAGGTGCGCGAGTGCGTGCGCGTGAGGGGGGGGGGGACGTCGTCGTCGTTGGAGAGAGAATTGCCACCATAATCAGATTTCGCACGCACGCGGAGAAAGAGAGGGGATGTTTAAGTACCAAAGCGTTTCCTTACTTTTATGATTTGGGAAGCAGGGGAGGCGTTTACATGTAGTGCCACTGTCCATCCATACCCATGTTCATACCCATACCTCCCATGGGACCTGTGAGACGGAGAAACAAAATTAAGCAAACAATAAAAACACATGCAAATGTGCAGGAAGATTTTTTATAACAGCACTAAACTTGAGTTATGCGCAATTATTATCAGAGCGCTTCTTACCGCCAGGCCGAAGACCCATGTGTTGTTGGCCGTCTAGCACAAAGCCACCCATTGGCTGACCATCGGGGCTGTAAGCGGATCCTTGACTCACTAAACACACAAAGACACATATATGTGTGATGTACGCGCACACTGCTTATATGGTGCTAGTAAAGATTGTAGAAAATAAACCTGCACTTTACCTGCTCTGTTAGACTGATCAATCATGGGCTGCACGATTCTTCTTCGAGCATTGATAAACCTGTCAAAGAGAAGACATTTACTAAATCTATTTATATTACTGACCGCACACAGTATATTTTACTCTTATTTAAACACTCAGGACTTTTACTACTGTGAGCTCTTTGCTATGATTTACTGCAAAATATTCCTTAATGCAGTGCGATTTCTCCTGGGCCTTTGGGTTAATGGACCTGTCAGGAGTCCACAAAAAAAAAAAAAAAGAAGCTAATGCACTGTTTAAGCGGCAGACCAAAGAAATTCTCTAATTTATAATGTAAACAAGCTGAGGTTTTCTTAATAAAGAGATTTTAACACCTTTTACAAATTACGTTTTGAGAAACATTCCGTTTAATGGTGAATTTTATAGTTGAGGACAATAAAAAACAAATAGATTTGTTTGATTTGTGGTCTGTTTTTCCTTTCCCCAGCACTCTAAAGTTAATCTCTGTTTTTAAGACTTGCTTTAATTGCACTTCTTGCTGCAATATATTAGTGAATCAAGTAAAGGGGTCATTGCTCAATAAATATTCAATTGATATAGCATTGGCCTGGCAGCCTGAGGGTATGATTAGCCTAACTGCTTTTCAGACACTAATATGCTTCAGCAGCCCGTAACAGAGAGGTAGGAAATGCCCCTGACATGCAATGGGGGAAGGAATTACTCATAGACAATGAGTCTTAGCCAAATGTTTGTGAACACCTTATTTGGTCGTGGTAAACACATGTTAGTATATGGTACAAAACTTAAATATCCATTTTCTATTAAAAAAATTAATAATAAAAAAGAATGATAATACTTAATATTCATCGACTTTTTATTATACAATTACCGTACTTAATATTTATAAAAAAATAGCTTTTGTTGAATTATCTACATTATATGGTTTAAATACATAAATAATAAAACAATTTTTTTTTGTATATTAATAATAAATATTTTTATCATGGAAGAGGTAAAAGTCTAAATTAAGTAAAAAAAAAAAAAAAAAAAAAAATATATATATATATATATATATATATATATATATATATATATATATATATATATATATTTAAATCTCATGGAAGAGGAAACAAATTAAAATTAAAACTTATTGAAAATAAAGTAAACAATATTAAATTATCCTGCTTAAGAAAGTGCTGATTGAAGTAGTGTATGCTATCCAAAATAAAAATTGTATTATGAGAGCATATGTGGTAAATTAAAATAAATAAATTGAAGTATCTAAGTTATACAGTTCAAATGCATAGGTTAGGGTTAGTCATGCTACTAAAAAACAAATATGTAATGAAATAATCTCAGCTTAAAACTTCTATCATTACATACTAATATCAACATGCACTTCCTTTTCACATTCTCAAACTGAGAATGAGTATCTGTGTAATCCAATAACATATGTTATAATCAAGATGGTTCCTGAAAAAAAACATTCAGGGGAACTCTGGTGACCGAACAGCATTCCGGAATCCAAACATAACATTTGACAACTTTTCTAAAAGCCCCTCGGAGACCTTGGCAAACCTCATCATTGCTTCTATTCTTACTTTTAATTGTCTCATAGGGTCTTTGAACACCGTCTAATAATAGTGTGAGAAATCAGGATCACTGGACTTGAAATGGAAATGTTACAGAGATCCCCAACCCTGACTTCTAAGTGCTGAGAGGTCAATCTGGCAAGTCAAAAGTCAAAGGTCAAAGGTTACTCACCAGTTATTCACTTGTAAGATGGTAAGGCCTGTGTCCTGTGCTAGCTGCTTCTTCTGCTCTTCAGATGGGTAGGGGTGCTGCAAGACAAAAACAACAAGAAAAATTAGATTAATGTGTAAGAAACCTCTGCAGTTAATACATTGCTGTCCGATGATCCATAAAGCAATAATGAATGGAACATGTAAATGTCTTCATTTTTTAGAGTTGTGTATTTCTCCTTGCAGTCTCCATTAATAAAGCAAATCAAAATGGCCTTACTTTTTCTTAAAAACCAATCTGTTTAAATGACTAATGACTTCAAGCGCCAAATGTGAGACTCCGGGCAAAAACGTGGATCCCATATGACTCTTTCAGGAAATTACATCATTATGTATGATAGACTTCCCATATGTAGCCCTGAGTTGGAGAATTTCCCTGCGTCTTATTGGCTGAGCGCTCGTGGTTTTGTTTGACATTATTTGACATTACTTGACAAATGATCGAGTGGGTGTGAAAGAGAGACAATGGAGAGTTTTGTTTAGGGTTGAATAGGGCTTGGCCCTTGGTTGCCCCGCGGTGGCCCCTGGCCCCTGATCTTCTTGCTCTCGCTGTGAGTGCAGAGGGAGGGCAGCAGATGGCAGGCAGGGGTGAATGTATAGACAGTCCTGGGTCGTGGGTGTGCACCAATTTTGGCACTGTCATGGCCTCACCTCCCGTGGTCACCGGTGAGGGATGAGTCCTGTTCCATGTCTCGCTCTCTCTCTCTCACACACTGACGGAGATTTCCCTGCTCACCTCCTGGCTTGCTAGCTGTCATTGTGGTGATGAATGACTGTAAGCCCTGCCCCCTTTCTACACAAGCCAGTCACGGCCGAATGCAAGCTGGGCTCTGGGATCCATCTTTAAACTCTTATCAAAAAGCTCTCGGCAGGTTGCACAGTGATTGTTCGTTAAAGTTCATTGAGGAACCTGCTTGTTCAAACGGCGAAGCTAGCCGACAAGCTCGCTTTCAAAGAATCACTCATATTTGCATGAATTGCACTTATGTCTACTTAGAAGCCCCCTCCTCGTCCCCATTTACATGCCAATGGAGATCTCTCTATCTCATTCCAGTGAAACTAACAGTTATAACTGTAATGTTCCTCTGAATCTTAATGTTCCACCTTTCTTTAAGATTGTCAGCACAGGGGGTCTTTATCGTGGACCTCTGAATAGGTCACAAAAGATGGAGGCTTAGACCATATGTAAGAGCCCCCCCCACCTCAAACGCCGCACACTGGCTCAAAGTAGAACCCGACAAAACGTAATCCAGCAGCTTTCATTCAGCCCCGACCCCAAATGAATGCATGATCGCCTGGGTGTTGCAATGGAGGCCATTCAGAGGCCAAAGTCCCCTCTAACACTTTTTTTTTTGTCAGAGGACACATCCTGCAATGGGAAACACTTTTGCTTCACAAATTGCTCTGAAAAGGAGCTGGGAACAGAGAGAGGATAATTCAATTAGGCTCTCCTTTTTATCTCTAAACTCTAAAGGTGGGTAAAAGGGAAAGGATTACTATGTGTATGAGACCTGTGTAGCTCTTAGAAAGTGCAGGAATTCTGAAAGAGAATGGAAAACAGGAAGACGCAAGAGAATTGTGGGAATTTAAGGAGGTGGACCGGTGAAAATGTGCAGTGATTCAAGAGGGTTAAGAATGCCACAAATCAGCCCTAAACCAGCAAGTTTTGCTGGAACGGACTCACCCCGAGGCGAATACGACCCTCGGTTTTGACAAGCAAAATGGATGGGAGGGCCGAGAGACAGATAATAACACACCCTGCTAGTTTTAATGCAGTTTGGATGCAGGCCGCTGAGCTGAGAACAGTGGGATTAAACTAATTCGCCAAGAGACACGTCAAACAATCTGGCCCATTTTTACGCAGACTTCCGATTTCCGACAAGGAGATCTGAACGAGTGTTACCGTAAGATGCTGGAAGAGCCACGCCCGCATGATGTTGGTCGCCACTTTAGGAAAGATCCCTCTCTTCTTCTGCCGTTTTTTGTCCTGGTCGTCCTCGTCCCCAGTTCCCGGAGATGCCAAGCTGTTATCCAAGCCATCTCCTGATAAACAACAGTGTGAAAGCAGGGCGAGAGAGAAAAAGCAAAAGAAGAAAGTCATTTTAATGAGATAAAACATCACCTTCAGTTGTTTATTCAGACCGATCACCAGTGCCACTCACAAACGCGATGTGAAAGAGTCACGCAGGGGGGCTTGTTTTGATTAGCAACAGTAACACAAGGACCGCGGCGAGCAGAAGTATCCATGCAGTGAGAGGGAACGCTAATCAACAGAGCGAGATTTCTCCCGCTCCCTCTCGCTGTCTCAATGTCAGGGATCTCGAAGAAAGCTCTGCACCAACCCCAGTGCTATTAATTCAATGTGAGTTCTGTCTTTGACAAGGGGTAATGAATGTCCAGGCTCCATGCTTGAATGGGGAATGGAGACTTGGCACTGCAAAGAGAATATCTGATCTGCATGAGCACTCAAAATAAAGTCGAAAAACTCGGGAAAAACATAAATAAAGCAACGCCTGTAAGTGGTTGTTGAGAAAACCGTATTCGACTTCAGAATTTATGTGGGTAATTGGTTTACCGTGCAGGGAAAGCACATACGATGCTAACCCGCTCATTTACAGTTTACAGTAGCCACATTGCAAGATGTGACTAAGTTTAGTTATTGGCCACACACACACACAGTTTTTTTTTTTACTGAAGTTCATGCATTCTCTGGGAATTGAACCTTTGACCACAGCGTTCGTTTGAGAAACTACATTTCTGTGAATATGTGTGTATAGGGATGTACATTATCCCACTTGTTATAAGGCTTCTTGCCACATAAGTAAATAATTAGACACAAAATATTGGCTTGAGTTGAAATATTTTATTAGGACTTTAAACGTAAAGCTTTCGTAGAGAAAGTAGTTGCTAGCAAGTGGCAAGTTCAAACTAGATGGACATTTAAGGCATATGATACAGTCATGCCACTTATTACATGCCATTTCACCACATAAATAATTATGGGGATTGGAGATAGTGATTTGACATGAAACTGTTTTAAAATCGAACCTGTTTGTATCTTATAATCCATTAGTGTACAGAACAATCGTCGCAAAATGGTAGCAGCTGCATTTGTAACAAGACAGCAAGTCTGAGATACCCTTATGACATAATTAAATAATTGTACACAAAATATTGATTTGAGTTTTAATATTTTATTAGCTCACCAAACGCAAAACTTTCATGAAGAAAAAACGTTCCTAACAAGCATATAGCGCTGACTTCGGTTACCCAGATGAGCCTGTGTTATCAGTTTTTACTGGTTGTTATCAGGGAATATCTTACCGCCGGATGGTGCGATTGACCAATCAAAATCAAATTCCACAGAGCCGTGTAATATATATGTATATGTATTCACAACTAATAGTAAATATTAAACATTTAATTGCATAAATAATGTTTCATTAATTACATTTTCATATAAAATACCTCACCTATATACTGTTGTACAAAATGTTTCAGAACAAAGAGCTTTTGAAAACTGGCTATAATAATGGAAAAATCAACTACTTTTAACTATTGAGATGGCTGCTATTTATGTATTTGTTTTAAATGTTGTCAAATGAGAGAAGTTGGAGCATTCATAAAAAATCATAGTTTCCAATTTGTAATTGAGAGTTTTATGATTCAATTGATAATACAGTTTGATAATACAGTTTGATGATATGCTTTTTTTCACCAGTCGGACGCTGGTAATTACAGTAATTCTTATTCCAGAATGACGTGAATGAGGCATATATTGTAAGCTCAATTGATGCTCAAGAAAACAATGCTTTTTGAACTGTGAGCTCTCTGATAACATCAAGCTTGCTTTCATTCCATTACCATCCAATCTAGTTTAAGATCAGAGCCAGGCAGGAGGCCGCTTTTAAACTAAGGTTTCCGTCTTGTCCTCCTCCCCACCCTCCTTTCTCTCTTTCTTTCCATCCCTCTTTCCCTCTTCCATTAACTGTGCATCAGGCAAGATGATTTACTTTTAACAGTCATGCTTATTTTTCTTGCCCTGAGGGTAGAGATGCCTTGAAAGCCTGCCCGGAGGGTGTGTGAATAATGTATCTGAGGGACTCCTCCCCGGAGGCGGGACAGGAACCCTACTTTTCTTAAGATTGGCCCTGCTGTGTCTCCTTGTTTTTTTGGATGCATCAATCAAAGGCGACTGTATGCGCCATATTCATGCATTAATATTTCAGATAATGAATAATGACATTTGAATATAAGAAGGGGGGTGGTGGATGGACTTCAGGCTGACTGATGCTGTAATCAAAATTCAAGTCAAGGGCAGGGCAGTGGTCTCTCACTGTCTGTCTACACAACACAGACTGCTGTTCCTTCTCATTATGCTTTCAGGAGTTTGCATGTTGACCACAGTCTTAACCGACAAAGAGAGTTACGGGTTTCAATGTAAATATGAAGAAAAATATTATACAGTAATATGTTCTTAGGAATAGTGAGAAAGAGGGAAAAAATAGAAAAGAAAACATTTGTGTGTGTGTGTGTGTGTGTGTGTGTGTGTGTGTGTGTGTGTGTGTGTGTGTGTGTGTGTGTGTGTGTGTTTGTGTGGTGTGTGTGTGTGTGTGTCCATGAAAACCCATGAAAGGGAATGAAATGAAAAATATATAAAATATCAAAAAGGTCAGAGAGACTTGAATATTATTTTGATTTTAAAGAAGAAAAAACTAGAACTTTAAAATGGGACATTAAAACAAAGAAAAAAGATGCAGTTTTCAGTGTCTTTATGAAAATCAAATATCAAAAAGGTGTTAGCATGAACAAAGTAATACATGAAAGAAAATTGAAATGGGGAAATGAAATAATCTCAAATTAAATGTATATATATATATATATATATATATATATATATATATATATATATATATATATATATATATATATATATATATATATATATATATATAATATTATAAACAAACTTTTGTTAGATGCGATTCATTGAAATTAATAATATTTACAGCACTAAAAAATAGGTGAAATTTTTCAAATATCAAAAAGGTGCTAGAAAAAAATAATAATGAATAAAAAAGTAACTTATTCTGAAAGTATCAAAAAACAGATGACTTTAAGGAAGAAAAAGGCTAAATGTAAAAATAAATTAAGATAAAAAAAGTGACATTTTCAGTGCTACAAAACATGTTCAGGTGCTAGAAAGATTGAAAAGAATAAAGAAAAAGAAAAGTAAGTGAAAGTTACTGAAGAGATTCTGAAAGTATAAAAATTATATCTTAGGGAATAATAGGTAAAAGAAGAATAAGAAAAGAAAAGAAAAGAAAAGAAAAGAAAAGAAAAGAAAAGAAAAGGGGAAACCGATAGATAAAGAGAGCTGGGTGAGATCCTTACATCTAAGGAAGCCTCAAACACCCCCCCCCCCCCCCTTCTCCTCGAGCCTCTCTCCTCCTGTTCCAGAAAACGAAGGCCGGAGGGCTGATCCAACCCAACGCTAATCGCTTCTGACTGTTCCCTGGCAACTTGGCCCATGCAGCCTGTGCGACTGCACTCTCTTTAAAGGCTGCAGCTCCCTGAGCCCTACCTCACTCCCCGGCCCCGGAGTCTGCACGCGCAGCGCAGAGGGGGGCCGGAGCAGCCTGGAGGAAGGCTGGAGTAAGCCCTCGGGCTGTTTAGAAAAAAACAGCACCCTAAGACATGGAGAAGAGGCTTCTAGCTTCAATCTACAGCCTTCCCCCCCACTTTCACTTGTACATATAAAGCAAAAGTTCTGAAGGGAGATGTAATGAGCAGATGCATATAAAACACGTCAAAGTCTAAGTAGAATTTTTCAAACCGGTTTTCCCACATCCTTCAAGCCGACCCTCACGGCGGCCATGTCACATCACTGTACCTTCAGCGTCGGAGAGATGACAAGGTCCAAAAGCTAAAAACGCTCTGCGTTGTTCTGATGCTGATAATTAGATGAACTGGAGATAGATGAATGTCCCGAAGACAAAGGGTCCCCGGCGCAAACTAGCCGGGTCTGATGACTGCCACCCCGCACGCATCACAGAATAAATCCAGTTTGCTTGCTTAATGAGCTCGCCATGACCTCAATCTATCACGAACTATACTTCTCCGAAGGGGCCATAATTCTGACTACTGGACGCAACAGACTGGATAATTACTGGACGGACGCAGATGATTTTGTTCTCGCTAATCGTTTCGCTTAAAGCATATTGATTAGATGCTCTTATCCTCTTGTCCCCCGTGGCCATGATATGATCTGGAGGAACATGGGATTGGACCACAGTTGGGTGGTATTGACAACTACAAAAACGCGGAGGCATCGGCTCTTGACACTTGTTGTTGGTCCACTACACTTCATGCTGGGATTTCACCTCCATTCAGGGTTCAGATATAGATGTAAACATCCTGTCTCAGCCTGTGTCTTTCAGCGGCCTTAGAGGTAACAACTGGCCTGGAATGTCCTGCAGCTTCCCTTTGTTCCCTTTCGGCCTTTGTGATGGACATTCCTAGGCTCTGCATTCCCACCAACAAGGCACATGTTTAGGATGGCTGTGGAAAATCCCCTCACTACCATCCCGAACTCACTGAGGTGAGTCAGCTGTTCTTAAAAACCACTCGGACTGCGGGCCGAGGAGCACTTCTTCGGACCTTACTTGAAGGTTCCCCAAAGGGAGCAACTTCTACTGATGTGCAACAAACAAAGGGAACCCCCTACAAGAGACAGGTGCTTTGAAGAGGCCCAGTAATCCTTTGGACTGAAGTTGGGTGACTGACGTAAGACCCCCCATTCACTTGTAATGGAAAAAGGTGTTTGCTTTACCGATCTCTTGAATGATAAAGGGAGGAACACTGATCCAAAGTGGCTCCTGGAGGAGCAGCAGGTAAATATCCCTGATTCTAACCCAACCTCAGCCTCTGATCACCCCAGATATCACCCCTCCATTGTGACTAGTATTTGAAGTGCTCTGTCCTTCAGGCCGGCAGGGGTCATTCCTCTTCCCCTTCTTCAATGCATGCTCTTTGGGGTCAAAAGGCCGTGGGTCTTGGATATCCCCCCACTGTTGTTTAAAAAAAAGCCCTGTGTGGGTAAAAATGCCTAAGCACCCAATGCTTTTCTCTCTTTTATACAGAGTTGCATTGCAGAAAGACTACCGGCATTGCTGCTATGCCAAACATTTGACATTTTTAGAGCTTTTATATTGTCACACTACGACCGAATTGTCAGAGAATTACAATCTCGCTACTGGCTTTTGATTCTGGTTTCTCTTGTCTTGTATAACATCCTGCTATTGTTCTGGATAATGGTCGGGCTATTGATGTTTGATGGTTAAAAGGAGGTGAGAAACCCTGAAGGCTATTTTCACTGAAGCAATTACACACAAAAAAAATAAAATAAAATAAAATAAAATACATATGAAGTGGCAGGTCGCAATATAAATTGAGAAAAAAAGAGTGGCATGTAAATTGAAGATCTGGTAAATTAAATTAGACCCTTAACCTTTCAAGAACATTAAGCACCTACTGTGTCCACAGTTAAATCGTAAAACCAGCTCAGTGAACCATCGCAATGATGACACGAACAATGACACATGACTTTGATTAGTAAATGCCGTTTACAGCCATGCATATTAACAAATTATGAATTTCAATTCCACAAAGTACCACAGATGTTTTAATCAAAGTACAAAATACACTGGAAAAAAGTGGTAACCTATCTAAAAGAGCTATTTGAACCAATTAAAATTGAGTTTGGTTGGTATAAATTACGGTGATTCAGCAATGTTTAATACTATTTTTTGACTGTTAAATGTTACCACTTGTAGGTTGCATTTTTTCAGTGTATGATGTAAAAACAAATTAAAATCCAACCTCAGTGAAAATACTACTTGAAGCTTGGAATATGAATTAAGATGAGTCTTTTCATCAGAGCACATTATGACGTAATAGTAAAACTGACAGGTTTTCCTACCTAGTTCACTGCTGTTGTCTCCGCTCTGAGAGGCATGTCCCCCGCTGGAGGGTCCTGGGGTGCCGACTGAGGGAGTAGAGTGAGCGTCATCCATGTCTCTCCAGGACGCTGGATTCTGAGGTCCAGGAACATCCAGAGATCGAAGGGTGAAAAAAGAAGGCCACATTACTAACACTAGCAACATACATGCTATTTTTAAACAGCGATTTTTTCAGCGCCTAGTTACCATGTCTGCGCTGAAAAGTTAGTCCGACCAAATTAAATACAACTGAAACGCATGATCCAAACAAACACAAATACAAGTCCTATGGAGCCACGAATAGAGTTATTGCTTCTCCTGATGTCTGACCGTAAATGCTCACAAGAAAACCAACGGCGTCCCCTTTTTATCCAAAACAGGGTATAAAGAACTTATACAGGCTCAACATGAAGGCAAACAGCAGCCGTTCCTCTTCAGGTCCTTAGCGTCAGCTGTTTGCCTGATGGTGATCAGCTAAAGAGCTCTAAGAAAAGGCCAGAATAAGCTCCTACAACAATAAAGCTGTGTGAATAAGACCCTTCACTGTTTTCTCATTAGGACCTACAAAAGCAGTCTGTGGGTTTGTGTGTTTATGTGTGTGTGTGTATGCCGTTAATAACGTTTCAGAAGGCCACTGTCTCCTTTCATCACGTAATTCAAATTGTTTTGTGTCACGCTGCACACTTGTAAATCGATAAGACATTACAGGAGCATCAATAAAAGATTACAGTTATCGTCAAGCGTACAAAGGTACATATTCGTCAAATGAATTTTAGCTGACCAAGTGAAGGTATGACGGTTAGACCTCACCATCCACGGATCTATTTACAGGAATCGTGTGGATGGGAAAGGTCATCAACTATTTTACACGATGGAAAATAGAAGCATGTAATAAAAGACAAAACTGTAACAGGCTTTTAACGTTGTGTTTTTCTTTGTGTTCAATATGACTATAACCTCTCCTTCACATTTTGACACGGAACAGAGCGAAGTAGATTGTAAAACCCAGTTCTTCTTAATTCTGTGGTTTTGTTCCTGTGACAGGGGGTGGTGCGTTGATAATAGGAAGCACAACTGTAAAGAACACACTGTTGGTCTCTGAGTGAAAAAAGACTCCCCTCCTGCTTGACAATAACAATCCAATCAGTTCAAAGACAATAGCGCATTCACGTGCAAATGTAACGTTGATCATTAGGGCTAACGGAGGGGTGGACAGTGGGGGGAAAACCCTGACCCTCAACAACACCTGCACCCAACATGACAGGCTTCATCAACATTATCGTCATCATCATACCTCTTCGGAAATAAGATATATCCTGGGGCAATGTCTTAATGATTCATATTAGAGCAATGATAAATGGATTTAGATAATGTTGTTTAAATAAATTAGCATATGTAAATAAGTAATTACTCATATTACTCTCTCTGTATTTAAGACTAAAATGCATTGTGGAAGAAATAAATATTAGGGAAATGCATGGTTTAAAAAGATCAGAAAAATGAATTTTAACTCGTTCAAAAAACTTCACCAGTTTACACTATGCACAATAAATCACACTTCCAGTCTTTCCTTTGTTGGAAACGTAATAGTCTGCACTGTAAACCTACAAACAGCTCTGCTATCTAATTGCCCTGTTTTATGATGTCATAGAAAGCCAATTAAAACTCACGTGATCTGCGAGATTCGTCGAGGATCCTGAGAGGTCATCGAAGTCGGACTTGCACCCATCCCGTTCATCAATTACCAGGTCAATGGGCATTTTGCCCTTCAAACAGCTAATATACCGATGACAAAAGTTGTCGCAAAGCTCGTGCACCTGATGAAAAAAAAAAAATGTATTCAATTTCTTTATCACTAGAACATTATAATAATTTTGAAAAAAAAATACAAATACAAAAAATAAATAACATACCTTTTCGAGTTCTAAAAGATGGAATCGTAATACTTGTATTGATTGAATCATCTAAGAAAAGAGTAAATGAATGCATGAAATATTTAAACCAAAATAACAACTTTAAACAACAACCATAATAATAATATAATAGGCTTATAACAATAATACATTTTGGTTATTCTAATAATAAAAATAACATTTATATTCTATAAATGTATATTCTACATTACATTCTATTATATTCTAGTTATTCTAATCGCGCTACAAATCACACTCACATCAAAAACTTCGCACGTCTGATAGTGTTGGCTTTGTAATGTTATGACAATAGCAGGAGTGTAAATAGGTTCCTCCAGAGACGATGCTTTGAGGGAGCCCAGGGCAAAGACCCCCACGCCCTCTGATAACACGCGGCCTCATAAATCACTAAAGCTCCCTTTCTTTCCCTCAAAGAATCCTCGCATATAGCGCTCTGAAGCGAATATACCTGAAACAAAAGCTGTGCGAAACGACATCTTACACTTACCAAATTGTCCAACTCTGGATTAGAAGAAAATAACGGCTTCTCTGCCCGAATCTGTATACAAAAATTTCACAACTTTGTTAGAACAACAAAGCAATATATATATATATATATATATATATATATATATATATATATATATATATATATATATATATATATATATATATATATATATATATATATATATATATATAGCAAATAAAACAAAAGCAAATGATTTCCCCAATGTAATTTAGTTAGCCTACAACTACCGAAATCGTTAAGTCCTTAAAAAGATGTGTATTTTTCAATCAAAAAGTTACCTGTTTGGCAAACACAGCGATGTCCTCGTTAAATGAATCGGACGAGCACACATCTCCTCCAGCGACTCCGGGCTCTCTCGGTGTTGCATGTGGCCAGCTCGCACTTCTCAAACACCAGCGCCAGCAGCGGGAATAACGGGTGCCTTCAAGATTCAATAAACATTTACATGGTTAGATCAAAACACTATATCAATAACTGAGCAATCGTGCTGATGACAGTAATATGGCTTTGGAGTTTTTACTTTAATTGCTTTGACGGCCACATAATGTTACTCAGTAGCCTGAGTCAGATAGTGTATAAAAGCGTCATATAGCCTACTTTTTATAATGAAAAACAAACAGATTTATTTTAAAATGTAATTACGCAGCACACTATTTGCATTAAGAACGTAATGCATCGTGCATAGCAATTTACTGACTGAAATAAATGTCACTGCCAAACGCGGTTATAGCCTAAAAAATATTGTGTTAACTAGCAGATATGCCATGCAAGATATTATATAATAAAGTACCCATAAATTTGGTCCTTGTCTCTTTTAAGTGCGTCGTTGACAGCCGAGCCCATGCTGCTTGGCATGATGCTGTGCGGTGCGTGGGCCCCGTAGTGTTGGTTGGCATGTGGCGGTGGCCCGTGACTCAAATGGTGAACCTGCGGCAGGGGCCGAGGCGCGTGCGGGTCCCCGTACATCGACGTCGGAACCCCAACTCCATCCATGCCGCCATAGTGGGCAAGGTCTTCGTACTGCATCAGATAGAAACTGTATCATAGGCAACTCAAATAACACATGTGTTTACCTAATATTGATGCAAATATTGAAAGCAAACTTTACGGCTAAGTTGTTTTACGCGGTGGATTTGTAAGAGAACGTACCCGTTGAGCCATCAGCATATGACGCTTCTGTTGATGTTAAGTGCAAATTGTGATCTTATCCAACGAGGAAGCAATTTGAGTGATTTAATTCCTTTTGTGCATCCGGGTTTAAGAGGACTGAGCTGTTGGTAATCCGTTGAGATGATAGAGCATGTCCTGTGAAGAGTTTTTTATCGCTTCTTTTTTCCGCCGCTTTTGGTGTTTAAGTAATTCGACCGTATTGCTAAATACACTTTGATGAATGTAAACTTAACAAATAAAAAACGACACACTATAGGCTAAAAATATTTGCTTCAACTTCAACCTTCTGACAGTATAATGCACTTTACCCTTCAAAGACTTCCTGAAGTCAGAAGAATCTTTCCAAATTCTGGGATGTTCGTGTCTGGCATCGCAAACACTGCAAGGAAAAACTATCCGGATCTCATGGTCCCTCTTTGCGACCCACGCCTCGACTGGGATTGTGTTGGTGACTGGAGCAGGTTCCCCTTGAAGAGACTGAACCCCTGATGACTGAGCCTGGGAAGCGTGGTGGGTGTTAGCAGCTCGACACCTCTACATAAAGCAAGAGAAAACAAGAGCGCAATGACCACGAGTAGCCAGCGAGTGCTCACATTGGATACGCGGACGGATGACGCACCACCATCCTCTGCGTTTTGTTACTAGGGGTGGAGTGTCTTTATTTTTAAAAGTGCTAAAATCAGATCAGTGCACTGAGTCGCACTGGGAATGGACCTTGTTTCGACAAATTGCTGAGCATCACAGCATTTGAGCCTTTGCAAATATACTATTTACCACATACTAAAGCCTACATTTGGACTGCTTCGTTGTTCACTACGTGTTCGTCATATATGAAGTTATTAGGCTACATTTATATTATAAAGTTACGTTTACGTTTTTTTTCTTCTTCCTGTCCTTCTGTAAATACAGCAAATAGATCAACCTGTCCTGTTCTCCAATGGTAGTTGAAGAACTGTCTGAATTATTTTATTTTATTTTTGCGTTCAGTTTAATGTTATATGTTGACGTTGTTTTCATTCTTTTTTTTTTTTGTAAGAAACTATGGTTATTGTATGGAACTAGAACTAAAAATATATTTTAAATGTGGAGCTATAAAAACCCGTGCAGTTATATAGCCTACACCATTCTTTTATTCCAAGCGTTTTTGCGCATAAACGGCACTGAGGGAATTCTGCACGACTGTCTCTCTGCAATTCCATCATAATCATATTTAAACGCATATATTATAAGAAACGAGATCGGATGGGAAGAAAACACTAATTTGCTGTAGATAACAATTTAATTTACGTTGCAGTCGACAATTTACATTTGGATTTTTTAATGCTCTTTTTCAAAAAAAAAAAAAAAAACCTAGTTCTTATTTATAGTTTAAAATAAGCCTATATAGAACTACTAAGAAAATGACTATATATTTTTGAAACGATATTTATTTTTATTTAAATATAAAATTATATCGAGCAACACAGTGATAAACAATAAATGTTACTTTGTGCCAAATTCTAAACAGCATTATTTTTCATAGTATTTTAGCCAATTTTATTTTTATTTCATTTGTTATATTGCTGTTAATTGTTCCCCGTTTTATTCAATAATTTTAAGAATGATTCTGGCCTAAATACATTAATTTCAAATTCTTGTGAAAGCGTTGCTTTGAGGATCTTCAGTGAATTCTATACAATCAGATTTAGATGCTGCATTTCTACAAACACACGCATAGAGTAACATTCAAATTCTCATATGAACTTCTGCAATGCGACATCATAGTAATACATTATTTTATGTTATTTTAGATTAACGGCATTATGCCAAGCGTCGTCTGTAATATAATATTAAGTGATTTCAAATAGCCTATATTGACAATTGAACAAAATAACTAGGCTGTTATACAACTATAATAATAACAATTATTTATTTGAATTATAATATTTTACTTTGAATTATATGTTATCTTCACTTAACAAAATTCCTAAATTTGGTATGAAATTTTCACAGTTATTAAACTACCTTTAAAGGTAAATGTTCTTCGCCCGTGTTGATATGATGATAATCCACTCTAATTGCTAAAGTATTGACCTTTGCTTGACCCGTCAGGATGTGTGCCTGAGCCGCACGATGCGTTCCTTCTAGTTCTAGATCCAGCGAAAGTCCTGCAAACCTGCCGCTGAACGGGCTCCCGTTTCACTTGTGCTGTTCTTTCCAGCGCAACAATCAATTTCAAAATCATTTTACCTTCTATCACCACCTAGTGGTGCATCTGTCTTTGAAACCTACCGTGCAAAGACAACAAGAGGAGAACGAGTTAATATTTGAATTCTCTCACCAAAGCCTCATTGTCGATGGAAAACCAAACATAACCAAACAAGCAATATGCGATATTGGTGATGAATATCACACACGCAAATACGCCCAAGTGCGTGATGCATCAACAAGAACATTGAAAAAACGACCACAATATAATAAATAAATATCACTCACATAAAAAGCAAAATAAACATTGCGCGTCGGCCTACTTAAAAAGGACTTGAAGATTTCCAAATAATTGCAAATATGCACTTAAATGTTCCAAGGCAAAGGATGAGAGAGCATTGCATGATGAGGTCGTTTGTTTACTTTTCAGGAGAGATGGGAAACTTCCTTCCTTTCATCAGTCTGTACACAATCTCGCGCGCCCCTCTTTTGAAAAGCAGCGCGCGTGAATTATTAAAGGCATACATTTGAATTATAAATACGCTAATGATACCGACACGGGCTCAGCGCGCCATGCCCGAGGCTAAATTCGTCCGATGCACATTATTTCTTGGCACTCAGACTTCATTTCCTCTCTCCTTTCTCTTTCACTTCTCCTCCTTTGTATTTTTGCTCCCCGCTTACAGTATGCATGGAAGATGCTGACTGATTCATGCTGTCATCCAGCCTGCTTTAAAGTGTAATGAGTTACTATAGTCAGAGCCTGTGTGCATCCTCAAAAACCAGGTTGCACAATTCTCCTGCCAACAACAATCCAAAAAAAAAAAAAAAAAAAAAAAAGAAGCACACATGCAGCCAAGGCCTGGCGGAGAGTCAGACACCATCCTCTGCTGTCCTGAACATCATTAGCGTTGTCAGGACAGGGTGAGGAGGACTGCCCAAACTCTCTCCCTCTCCTTCTGCTTTGTGGCTCCTGATAAATATGTACATATCTGATATGTGTATGCATGTATATATGCAGGGCATGCACGCTTCGAAATAGGTATCCGGAAGGGATGACAATGTAGTGACCTGTATCTCACACTGTATCTCCATATGTGGAAGGAGATTTATTGAACACTGTCAGTTTTGCTGGCAGGATTCAGTGTGTGTACATCCAGTGTGTCTTCTGAAAGAGAGTACAGGAGCAGCCCTGTACAAACATCGCAATGTGTGGAGTGCTGTGGGAGTACAGCGAGTGCATTCCAGCCCAATGACTTACAGCGCATGTGCTGACAGCCTGACCTCACGAAAAAGAGATTCTCTCCAACCTCTCATAAAGAAGCCTTATCCTCCTTCCAAAAAAAGGGGAAGGGGGAAGGGGAAAAAGTAATACCTTGATGTTTTTTTTTTTTTGTCTCGTTCCCTAATGCTTTAACATTTTCTTCACATTTTTTTCCCTACATAAATTTGATCCCCAATTGTTTTTATTATGACTGCAAGTGACCCAGAACACAGAAATAATCTTGAAGGAATATGAATTCACCAAGAATGCAGAACTTTGATGCAGCTCAGGTCACATGCGTGTATAATAAAGCATCCAGCAACGAGAACATCTGTGATTAAATGAACACCTTTAAAGTGTTCATTAAAGTTCATCAACACTGTCTGTTGTGTCATAGATGCTATGGGGATTGCACCAAATAGTTTCACCAGCTGCACACTTAGTGTTCATGGTGTTGTGACAATAAAGTGATTTGATTTAATGGTAATTTTTTGGATGGTGAAATAGTTTCTTCTATCCCAGCTAAATCTATGGAGAGCCCATCAGAAAATCATGTAGTTTGAGCGCTGAAAAGTGTAGGTATGTTGTGCTGTAATGAGTTGTATACATCATAAGTAGCCTAACATGCATTGTGTAATCAGATTACTTTTTTGATGTAATGAGTAAAGTAACGCATTACTATATACATTGACACATTATTATTTGAGTTATTTTTTATGGTGCTAAATCAATGCCTAAAAGACAAAATTCAGACTGTAAAATTCTGAATAAAAAGAGTTGTATATAACCTGTAGACAGAGATAAAAAATGAAAATGCAGTTCATGCAGTGGAAATATCAGGGAAAAAGGAACCAGGGACGTTAAATGAATCCTTCCATCTGTAGAAATAAGGACACGGGAAACAAAGTAGTGAAAAGGGTTGGATTTTCATCTGCTGAGAGAGATATGAGGGAGTGGAGACCATTACCATTATTCAGCCTCATGATCTGTGATAAATCAAATTGTTAATGAAAACCATATACCCTATTAATCATCACTGTAATCAATCCAGTGCATGTGATTAGTCCTTTCCCTCCGTCTGCCCTGCACAAAGGAGCAGAGTTCATCTCTCTCTCTCTCTCTCTCTCTCTCTCTCTCTCTCTCTCTCTTCTCTCTCTCCTTCTCTCTCTCTCTCTCTCTCTCTCTCCTCTCTCTCTCTCTCTCTCTCTCTCTCTCTCTCTCTCTCTACCTCTCTCTCTCTCTCTCCTCTCTTCTCTCTCTCTCTCTCTCTCTCTCTCTCTCTCTCTCTCTCTCTCAGAATTGTAAGCAGGCAGGCTGAATGCATGTGTGTGAACGAGAGGGAGAGATGTTAGAAAAGATAAAAAGAGGACAGAGTAGATCATGCTACAGTTTATGTCATAACAGTCTCAGGGTCATTCTAAAGTGATTCTGTATTTTGTACAGTAAATGGCTCACACAAGGAGGTGAAATACAATAAACCCCCATATAATTCTGTGTGGTAATTACCCTGTCATTGAGTGAGATCACAGAAACACACAGACAAGTGTGTGTGTGTGTGTGTGTGTGTGTGTGTGTGTGTGTGTGTGTGTGTGTGTGTGTGTGTGTGTGTGTGTGTGTGTGTGTGTGTGTGTGTGTGTGTGTGTGTGTGTGTGTGTCTGGGTGGCAATAATGTGTAGAGATTTCATTTCTGAAGAGTGATTATTTGACTGTTCATTTCGCTGAGATTTATAGCGTGTTGACTATCTACAGCTTGCATCCCCTCTCTGGTCTTTAATAATAGGAAATTAAGACATTAATCACCCTTCGGTTCTCATTCACTGGAGGACATTAAACTATGCTGTATCAAACCACCACTTATATATATATATATATATATATATATATATATATATATATATATATATATATATATATAATATATATATATATATATATATATATGGTTTAAGTTACATATACATTCACTATTCAGTAGGGCTAAAATTATTAATCGACATTATCGACAGCATTGACCATAAGAAACTGTTAACAAATCTATACGACAGTCCTTAGATCTCATTACCTATTTTAAGGACCTGCAATAACGTGGTTTGACCAGTGGGGCGCTGTAGTTCAACTGTAATGCAGCCCTATATCGATTCGAAATCGAATCGTGAATTAGTGTCCATGGTCACCCTTAATAAAAAAAACCTGTCATATTATTACGGATTAATCTGTGAATTAATTGATGATTAGTCGATTAATCGTTCTAGTAATCATTAGAATAATCGATTATCAAATTAGTTATTCGTTGCAGCCCTACTGTTCTGTCCAACTTATTCATTTAAATAAAATAATAAAATGTTAATAATATAATTAATACAAGTATAAACCTTAAAATAAAAAACTTAAAAAAATATATTTTTAAAATTACTTCTATCACTAATACTTCCTTTAAACTGGAATTTGTTCTCTTATTTGTCCTCCTCCATCCCAGAAGATCAGATATTCAGATAAAATTATAGTTTAAGTCTCACGGTTTCGCAGTCCAAGTTACAAGATCTTGTCAGTTATGTATGTATCAAAAAGCATAGTACAGATGGTTGGCTGTGATTATTATTACATCAGCCTGGATGTAATAATGTAATATTGTACTGTTCTGACAGACCCGAATGAAGTGCACAAATATGGATTTTTGAAAAGTAAAAAGTATGGTAAGAAAAAATAATTGTGATTTAGAAAAGTCAGAAATCTCACAGCCGTGTATTCAACTGCTATCATTAAAAACATGAAATGTTAAAATACAATGCTCTCAACCATAAGTGAGTTATTCATTAGACTGTATACATACTGTCAAGTCTCATGAGCTTCTGATTTGTCAATTCAAAGGTAACATTGCTCGGTCATTTATGAAGATGAGGAGGCTGACTGGGTCATGGATGCTCTTGAGGACCATGCTAATCATCAACATGACACAAGTCCTGCTCAACAAAGCTGGTTTTAGCATTTGAATAATTCCTTGTCAATAACAGCATTTTAATAACTCATTTTAGTGTTCTTTTCTCTCTGAAGAAAGTAGGCCATTCAAGTATTTGTTCATTTGCTTGTGTAACACAGTAAAATAACAATGTGTGAGGCACAAGGGACCATGTGAAATGTGAAAATGTCAAGTTCTTTCAATATGTCCTTTATAAACTTTCACTTAGGTGAGGAATCACATAAGCGCAACACTAAAAAATATGACATCGTTTGCCTCAAGTGGAAAAATCCTTGGCCGACGGGTTAGACCATAAATGTCTTAAACAGTGAGGCAACATTCATATCTTTTGAAAATGGCACTCTTAAAAAGGTTAATTGGGACATTTTGTCTCATTAAATGCTATGCCTTTGGGCAACGATTAATTTTATCCACTGACATGTGCATGGGCATAGCCACATGATCAGAAATGCCATGTTCTGGCAGAGTGTATAAGCCTTCTAATTATAGAAGCTATTGCAGTCTAAATCGTACATGTGCCACCATCTAGTGGCAGCTGGCCAACGGTGGAATGGAAACACCTTTGGGGATCCAATAATTATTCAATGAACAAATCTCTTCAAATACCATGAATTTGCTGTGCTTTTAAATCTGATCTCAGTATTGCACTATTCAGTCAAACAAACACATATTCTATAGCTCACACAAATCATTGTGTGGGCCACAAATATGTGATTATTTGTAAGATTTATTTAATTCATTCATATTATACCTTTACATATGCTTTTTTGTTATTCATTGTATAGTTATGCTAATATTTATTTGTATTTTCATCTGAACATCAACATATTTGAGATGTATCCAATCTGAACGGTTTTGCAGTGGAATTATTATTATTATTATTGGAAAATAGAGATCTGTAAATTATTTTTCTGTTGGATATTATATATATATACTGAATATACTGAACAAAATTATAAACGCAACACTTTTGTTTTTGCCGCCATTTTTCATGAGCTGAACTCAAATATCTAAGACTTTTTCTATGTACAAAAAATACCTATTTCTCTCAAATTTTGTTCACAAATCTGTCTAAATCTGTGTTAGTGAGCACTTCTCCTTTGCCGAGATAATCCATCCACCTCACAGGTGTGGCATATCAAGATGCTGATTAGACAGCATGATTATTGCACAGGTGTGCCTTAGGCTGGCCACAATAAAAGGCCACTCTAAAATGTTCAGTTTTATCACACAGCACAATGCCACAGATGTCACAAATTTTGAGGGAGTGTGCAATTGGCATGCTGACAGCAGGAATGTCCACCAGAGCTGTTGCCCGTGATTTGAATGTTCATTTATTTACAATAAGCCATCTCCAAAGACGTTTCTGAGAATTTGTCAGTACATCCAACCGGCCTCACAACTGCAGACCACGTGTAACCACACCAGCCCAGGACCTCCACATCCAGCATCTTCACCTCCAAGATCGTCTGTGACCAGCCACCCGGACAGCTGCTGCAACAATCGGTTTGCATAACCAAATAATTTCTGCCCCATGTTGCAAGGATCTGTACACAATTCCTGGAAGCTGAAAACATCCCAGTTATTGCATGGCGAGCATACTCACCGGACATGTCACCCATTGATCATGTTTGGGATGCTCTGGATCGGCGCACACGACAGCGTGATCCAGGTCCTGCCAATATACAGCAACTTAAACAGTAAAACTGCACATTCTAGAGTGGCATTTTATTGTGGCCAGCCTAAGGCACACCTCTGCAATAATCATGCTGTCTTATCAAGCATCTTGATATGCCACACCTGTGAGATGAATGGATTATCTCGGCAAAGGAGAAGTGCTCACTAACACAGATTTAGACAGATTTGTGAACAATATTTGAGAGAAATAGGCCTTTTTTTGTACATAGAAAAAGTCTTAGATCTTTGAGTTCAGCTCATGAAAAATGGGGGCAAAAACAAAAGTGTTACGTTTATAATTTTGTTCAGTGCATATATATGCAGTTGTAATCTAAATGAATCAACCCCCATTGCAAATCAGATTTATTGGCAAAATGTACAGACTTCCAGATGTCTGCAATTAACAAATCATACAAAAGTAATTGAATTAGCTCAACACTACAAATGTTGCTAGTGGTTTCCCCAAATTCAATTGAAAATACAACTTTTAATGACTTCTGCAGTCTCAAAATTATTCAACCCCTCCATGGCAAGCATATTTAGTACTTAGAGGTCACCCTTTTGCTGTTATGTCCTACTGCAAATGAGATGTATAACCAGACACCCGCTTGTGGCAGCTTTTTTGAGGAATCTCATTCCATTCCCCATAAGCAATGGCCTCCAGTTCAGTAATATTCTTTATTATAAGGCAGAAAAGTTCCAGTTTTGTTCCATCGCTTCACAGAACAGAATATCAACACTTCTGTGGCTTATTTATATGATTTTGAGCAAATTGGAGCTGACTTTTCTTGTTCTTTTGAATCAGTAGTGGTGTATGTCGTGGAGTACTGGTATGTGTTTAGTTACTGTGCAAGCTGAAACCTCAGTGCATGTTGCCTCAGTCTTGCTGCAGGTCTTTTATTGTCACTCCAGGGTTTTTCTGAACCTGCCTTCTCAGAAATCTGGAAATAGCCCCGTAGAGGTAGTGTAACCACTGTTCCTTTAACTTTGAACTTGTGAACCATGCTTTCAACAGTGTCTCTAGGAACATTCATTGCCTTCGCTATCTTTTTGTATCCTGTTCTTTCTTTGTAAAGGGCGATGAAATCTTCTCTTAACTTTTTGGACCATCTTTTGACTTAGCCATATTTCAAACATGTAGTCAAATGTGACACTCAACAAACCCAAGCCAGTTCAGGTATTTCATGTGTTCTAACTCAAGGACACCTGGTGCAACTAATGAAGACCTTTGTTAGTTGCATCAGGTGTGCTTGAGACACCACCTGTTTTGCAGATTTGTGTTGTGAGGGGTTCTATTCAGGGGGTTGAATAATTTTGAGACTGCAGAAGTCATTAAAAGTCTTTAAATGATGCTGTCAAGGAGAGTGGGACGATGGGAGATGTTGTTTTCACCATCCAGAGATGTATGGAATTCACATATCATATAAATTATATATCAGCTAATAAATTCGTTTTTGCATTACCTGAACGTTTAATCACACTATTTTATGTCATCGTAATTAATTCGCTGCAAGGAATGTGAAATGTAAGGCTATATTAGCTTGTTAATATGTGACTATTTGTCAAATTATATGGTGGGTTAATGCTGCGCAGTTTTGCATTTAAAACAATCATACTAAAAGTACATTTGAACAAACCCTCATTATTTGCAAGTAATGGCTAAATATTTTTGTGCAACACATACTGTATTTAAAGTAACACTTAGTAAATTTTCCTCTTCGGTCGCCCTACTGGTTGGAAACGAAATTCTCCATTGCCGCTGTCGTAAATAATTGTTTACCCAGCACCGGCTTCAGAATGAACGATGTCCACAGACAAGGTAGAGTATGTTACATGATTTCATGAAAGGATGATGTATTGCGACATCAGAAACGAAGAAAAACGAAATAATGACTATTGTAGCGCTTGACGTAAAGCAGTCGAATTTGTAGTTTTTTTTGTGCACAGGTTCCTACCCGAAACCCGAAGTTACATAGTGCCAGTAAAAGCGATACAGACCACGTCAGGCTATGTTAGACGAGTCATTTAACTTATTTTAAGTCGATGTACCATCACAAGGGTCTTGGAAATATATTGTGAAGGTTGAAAAACTACTTAGTGTTACTTTAATTTCACTGCCATAGACTTGGTCACCAGACTTGATAAAAGCTTTACTGTGTACAAATAAAGTTCAATATAACTGTATGTGTACAATTAATAATATATATTTGCTTACCTGTCTATTAAAACCCATACCAGAGCAGATTCTCTCAGATCAAGTCCATGTTTGCCAAACTCTCTCCATCTCGAAATCGCTTTGGCAATATTGATACTTGTTTTATTTCTCCGTTAGTCCCAAAGCCTGCTTGTGTCTATACCCTCTACAAACAAAAGTGCTATTATGGATACTGTATGTATCACTACAAACTTAAAATATTGCAGTTCTTGTAGTTCTATCCCCATCTCAAATAATAAAAGATGAACAATTGTTTCTGGCATTTCTATTCACCTTCAAAATGTACGCAGCATTGAAATTTGACTCATCTGGACTTCCTAATGGCAAATTCGTTGATGGTATCATCAAATTATATTTTACTTGAGACCTCTACAAATATTGCCTGAGTGCATCTGGTCATGGCCAATTTAAAAAAAAATAAATAAAAAAAAGAAAATACATTTTACTATATTCCTGGAGGGGAACTGTACAAAAGGGTGAACAGCACCACTATCACCATAATGGTTACTGTGTGTGTATGCACCTGCTAGTTGTGAACTTACTAAACAGAACTTATAGAGAGCAACTGTACTTTTCATAACTAGCATGCATTTGTTATCCAAATACTGGTCTTTTGACATTTACACCCATGTAGGTTATCAGTGAAGTTACGTTTGGTAGTGTAAGGCGTTTAGAGTCAAAGACCCAGAACCAGATATGAAGAATGAAGACCCGGAGTCAGAATTATAATAAAGATAGATTGAAGATAGTTTGCAGTTTCATCAGCAGAAGTCAGCTTCAAGACTCACACAGGAGTTCGTAGGCCGCCTCGCTTACAGTTACAAAGATCACAGCAGTTATATCATTTTCAAGGTCTAAGCTACGTCATTGCTTACAGGTTGAATGATTCTCATTGGCTAAGAAATAGATAAACACAGTCATTTTCCACACATATACAGATAGACAGAAGCATATATCCATCGATTATGCAGCTGAAACTCAGACCCTGAAGTTAGGCACGTCATGACCTTCCAGGTCGCAGATTTGGGTTGCTGGGCGCCAGCCTGTCCAGAACAACAACTCAGTCAATCTCTTATAATGCCAGTGGTTTCTTAACTTGAACCAAATAGACTAACACACACCGACACACAGCTTTTCCAAGGTTGGATTTGGCCAGACTCTAACTATAAACAGGAGAGTCCACTCAAAACATCAAGATAATGCGTTCTTTCTCTCAAGGATATAGTCTAACTGGAAAGTAAGGCTCCCTTAAACTATTGGCTTCAATGACCCCTATATGTTTTAACATGTTGAAGATCTTTTTCAAAACACAAAACAAGGCCCTTATTTCATTTCTGGAACCCGAGCTAAATAAGCAAGCACTGTTACCGCATTCAGATATCAAATACAGACATTAAAGAATACATGAAAATAACATTTCAGTATTCACACTGGTAACTTCTATAACAAAGTAAAATCTCACAAGCCTAGAGAAATCATTCAACCCATTTGATATTTAGAAGGAAAAATATTGATTAATACCTTGATTATAATCACTCATTACATATACATTGAAGCAGCAGTGGATTCCAATCCACCCACTTCAGTAGTAATACGTAGCAAACTAGCAAAGTAACTAACTAGCTAGTGATAACTTAGTGACAGCAATGAAACGTCCAATAGGTGATGCACAATTCGGTTGTTAAGTCTGACGTCACGCGTGACGTTTACCCTCTTCCGGGCCCAAGCGCTCCGCTCGTCCACTCCAGATCCTAGACTACATAAAACCTTTTCTTAAAGGGCTTTTTTCACTTCAGTGCCAGTGGGTGTTACTAGGGATTAAGGGATAGCACCCACTGGCGCCAAAGTTTCTTCATTCGTTTAAGATTTGTAACTTACCTAATCAACTGCAGCCATTGTCTCTTATCTTTCTCGTCACAGGGAAAGCGGTAGAATGACAGTTGAATGTCACTTGTTTTTTTTTACTCCGATCTATTTAAACAACACGGGAACACGTTAAACTCGGGCGCAAGCTGTAGGTAGGTAGAGAGGACCCGGCCTTTGGACCCGGAAACAGTATTATCGGAGAGTGGTTACGTCACGACTTAACAACCAGATACTAAGTACATTTATTTCGTTCACTGTTAAAAATTGCTGTAAAAATACAGCCAATTTCCAACAGTAAAATACTGTTATTTCAATAAACAGTTTAATCCTGTAAATTTCCAGTATATGTTCCATAAATTAATTACTTGCCGTAAATTTACAGCATTTATGTGTAAACCAGTTTGTTCCTGGAAAAAACAGTCTTGGACTGTAAAAAATAGCACGTGGGGGCGGGGCATCTTCAACGCTATTTTCGAACAGAAAGCAGCAAAATTGTTTCGCAACAACACAACACTCCTCTGGGCTGTTTTAAAGAAGGACACTGTTCAAGGTAAGTTTATTTCTTTGCTGTTATTCCATTATGTTAATCCCAACCTGTAAAATCGTCTTTTTCACGAGGTATTTTTGACTGCATGTGCTTAAATTACTGAGCGCGAATCGCGTTTTGGAGACAGAGCTCTCTCAACGGTTGAGGACTTTCGCCTGCTAGTGAATGCTCTCTGAGCTCCGATTACTATGCGATTATTACTGCGACTTCTTTGCTTGGTTAAAGTTAAGTTACCATTTAGAAATTAGTTGGGCTTTCTTTTTGTAGTAGGCTAGCCTAACCCTTAACTCGATTTACATGAATTTGTGATTCAGTAACGTTAAGTTACACGACGCGAATCTTACCAGATGCATCAATTCGAATAAAATCATGCACATAAGATGGAGAATAATGGAGAACAAAACTACTTGAAATATCCAGATCCATTGTAGTAATTAAAATGTAGTGATCAATTTGTTTAGTTTCCATGCAAATAATGTAAAGCTGTTAAAATTCCCAAAGCAAAATTGACATCAGTTTTTAAAAAACGAGATGGATATTCTTGACGGCGCGAAACACGTTTTTGCAGAGTCAGACAGACAGTTCTCAACAGCTGAGGCATTTCACTATTCAATGTTGTTCTCCGTGCTCTGACGTCGAATTTCTTTGCTTATTAAAGATAACGAAATCATTATTTTCTTCTTTTTGTCCTAGGAATCATTCACTTGATGTAAATGTTTTACTGAGACAGCTTGCCCTAATCTTTGGTGAGTTTCACGCCATGTATACTTGCAAACTTTGTGCACAATCATGCATTATCATTTGTAAATGCATTGCTATTCCAGAAGTAACAGAAGCACGGGTCACTGACACTTAGCATTAGCTTCACAATTGACTTGCATCACGTTACCATTTCCCTGGTGTACAGTCTTATGACAGTAGATCAGAAGTAATGATTTATAGTTCATTTAGTATTTACATTTTTTTTGTTTTTCTTACACAAAAATAAAATGAGGTAAAAATATTAATATTTTTATTACACACATCTGATCTATCGTTTGGCTTCAGATTCAGAAGACATTCACTCATCCACTGGGGTTGTTGTGTTGTTTTTTAAGTGTCAAAAGAATTAGTTAACTAAGATTAGTTAAGTACATTAAAGGGATAGTTCACCCAAAAATGAAAATTCTATCATCGTTTACTTACCCTCAAGTTGTTCCAAACCTCTATGTGTTTATTTGTTCTGCTGAACACAAAGGAAGATATTTGGAAGAAAACAGATCTCAATCCCCATTGACTACCATAGTATGTATTTTTTACTACTATGGAAGTCAGTGGGGATTGAGATCTGTTTTCTTCCAAATATCTTCCTTTGTGTTCAGCAGAACAAATAAACACATAGAGGTTTGGAACAAATTGAGGGTGAGTAAATGATGAAAGAATTTTCATTTTTGGGTGAACTATCCCTTTAACATGATAATTTTATGTCTCTTTTAAAAGTGTTCACAGAGTGTGATCACTAGTTTTTGCCATGTGCTTTATTTTACTACTAATATTTTCTTGATTTTCTTTCCTCTCAGACCTGGATTTCCTCTCAGACCAGATGTGTCAAAAGCTGATGTGGGACGTGTTTGCTGTTTTTTGCCTCTTCTTACGTTTTTTCACCCATTGGTTCTCGTGATTATGTCCTCGCAGATCCGGACTTCCTCTCAGGCCAGATCTTTCAAAATCAGGTTTGGGATGTTTTGGCAGTTTTTTTGTTTTTTTTTTGCCTCTATCAAGGACTTTTCTTCCATTGGTTCTCAATGTTTTCCTCTCAGACCCAGACTTCCTCTCTGGCCTGGTTGCCGATGTGATATGTTGGCTGGTTTTAGTTTTTTGTTTGTTCGGTTATTTTTTATTTTTTTTTGCCTCTTTGTAAGGTTTTTGTTTTTGCCTACTGGTTCCTCTCATTGAATTTTAAAATGTATTTTCTGTGACTTTTTTTCCTTAAATACTGTTAATGTATTGTTAAAACCTGTAACCTGTTTTAAATAAATGGCAAACAATGTACTGTACCATAATCTATTTTGTCTTTATTTTTTCCATTGAGTGACAATTTTTGACTTTGTGAAATTACAGCACAGCCGTAAAATTAAAAACTGTAAACTTACGGTAAAGGGCTGGAACCACAGCTGCCAGTTCTTTACTGTGAAATTACAGCATTGTTGAAACCGTAAAATTACGGTAAAGGGCTGGAACCACAGCTGCCAGTACTTTACTGTGAAATTACAGCATAGTTGAAACCGTAAAATTACGGTAAAGGGCTGGAACCACAGCTGCCAGTTCTTTACTGTAAAATTACAGCATTGTTGATACTGTAAAATTACGGTAAAGCGCTGGAACCACAGCTGCCAGTTCTTTACTGTAAATATACGGGTGAATTTTTTACAGTGTTTGACACCTTAATGGCTGAGATGAGAAGACTTACTTCTATGCTGGGCTTTTTTATCTTCTTCCTTTCTCCGTTCTCGTCCCTGTGCACCGGAGGGTTTAGACCATTCAATTTTGATCAACGTGCCAGCAGCGGAGCACTTGCCTAATGTAACGTAACTTAACGCAACCCATCCATCCCCATAATATGTATAACCCTCATTAGCAGCTTACATATGGCGGTCCATTGAAACAGCCGCTAATGAGGAATCTATGTATCATGTTTCTATGTACAGTATTATGGTATTATGTTTTATGGTTTTTACAAGCGGAAACCAAGGATAGCGAGGATATTACGTCATTGATATGCGACAATGGATGAGCCATTATTTAAAACTGTAATTTCTCTATATTTACAAATCGGAACTTTTGGGATGTAAGTACACAACTGCATGAAATATGTGCAAGGGTTTTTGAATATTTTACTACAAAAATCTTACATATTGTTCCTTTAACATGCAGTGACAATGGCGGATGTTCAAAGTTCAATATTATGCTTTTTCAAGAAATCCACAGAAAGATGAGCGAGAAAGAGAAAAGAGCCTTGAAGTGACAGTGAGTGAACCTGAGGCTTACCATTTTAAGGACACGCATATTTCCTCACTGTACTGAGACTTACACAACACAAATCGGCACAATGCCAAATGATTTTTGCCTTAATATAACAGCTTAAATGAGTAACTGTGGTAAATTATTAAAAAAAGATTAAATAGTAAATTATGGTCATACAGAGGAGAGTAAGATACTCAGAGAGTATCCTATTTGAGATGCAGCCTAAGTTTGCATGCATCAGTGTCACATGGTATAAGCGCTGAACGTTTCTCCCACACAGATACAAAAGAAATTGTGTCATAAAATCAATAACGGAATAGTTCTGTGTAGAACTACCATGACCATGTTCATGCCATACCATTGTTATGATTCATTCCCAAATACACCACCAGCACTGTGTGAGTCTCTACATGATGATGTCACCAGACTAAGGGTAGTGGGATTCAGACAGATGCTTGACCTTCATGTCTGACCCCTGTAGTGGCGGGGTCGGGAGGGGGGGTATGCTTGGCTGGACACGACAGTGGCATGAACACTAATTGGGTCAGTTGGCAGCACATGTTGACCATCCACATTCAGACAAGCGTGAATGATGGCGAAGTACATTCATAAAAATGAATCTCTTAATTCAGATAATTGGTTGGTTCTTGTAGTTTACAACCCTTTAAATTAGATTTGTTTTGTTGTGTGTGTGTGTGATTTGATCAAATATCTGCATCCTCCAAAGCAGATCATTATATGTTGTATTTTTTGAGGGCGTAAACAAGGAAACACAATAAAAGCACACTGCATACATTCAGAAGAGAATCAGATTATAATGAAAGTAACCAAAAAGTTGTTTTCAGATCAATGGTATTTTCTTTAGGTGTCAAGTTGGAGCACAACCCCAGGTTGTGGAGCAATAAAACATGATTTAGGTGCTGCAATTTTAGTACAATTTATATTGGTCAATAACACATACAGTATAACTTACTTTATGGTGTAATAATATACACTAGAGTTTTGAGGCGGTATGAATTTTTTAATGTTTTGTTTAGAAATCTGCATTTATTTGATCAAGTTGTAAAGTACAGAAAAACTGCCATATTTTGATACACTATTACAACTAAAAACAGTTTTATATATTTAAACTGTAATTTATTCCAGTGATTTATTCATCATCATTACTCCAGTCTTCAGTGATCCTTCACATGATCCTTCAGAAATCACTCTAATATGCGGATTTGATGCTCAAGAAAGCATTTCTGATTATTATCAATTCAATTCAATTCAATTCAAGTTTATTTGTATAGCGCTTTTCACAATACACATTGTCTCAAAGCAGCTTTACAGAAAGTGCATTTCAGAAATGTACAAAGAAAAATACAGTTAGTATCAACGTTGAAATTTATGCTGATTATGTTGATTAATATTTTTGTGGAAACTGATACTTTTTTCAGGTTTCCTTGTCAGTAAAACAATCATGGTAATACTTGTGTAATATGTTTTAATGTTTTCTTTAGATGTTTTATTTTTTTTGCCAAGTGTGACTATATGGTGTGAAAATATTTCTTAATATGTTGTTTTTTTTTTCATGCCAAAATTGACTTTCAAACGTTTTTCAATTCCCATTGCTGCGATCTATGCGGTTTACATTACATTAAATTTGCCTACTTTCTAGAGGTATATTAGCCACAAGATGGCGACCTAATCTTGTGTCTAATTTAAAAAAATGTCCAGCAGATGGCGTTAGAGATAATATAATGATAATATTGATTTAGGTATGATGTAAGTCTTTTTAAAGGTGAATTAATAGACTAGAGTACCATTGACCGATTTCTTCGGTTTTTTTGTTTTATTTTTTTTTTTGTTTTATTTTATGTCAAATAAAAGTATTGTTTCACATGTTCAAGAAGCTCATATTGTCAATCATATGCAGTCAGATTTGCGTTGGTGTTACTGTCCAAGGTGCTGAAACACATGAGTGCCCACTGCCCAGACTCACACACACTCATCGATTTTGAGTCTGTCTGTTTGTGATGTAAAGAGAGCTTTGATCTGAGAGACAGATTATGCTATTTAAGGTTTACTTCAAACAAATCGAGTTAAATTTTTATTAGGAGGAAGTAGTTTTTGTGCATAAGACTCCAGGCTGCAGATTTGTACAGTTAGTATGGCGTGCAGTGATGTTCTGAAATGAGGAGGCAAAGTCATAATGTTTTGTTGTTTTTTTAATGTAAATTGATATTAAGGTAAACTTAATGTTGCCAATTTTTTCAGGTTAAATAAACATTACTTACACTTTCGACCATGCAATTCTTGTTTGTATTTTTACATTACCAATGTAATTAATGCTCCATTAAAATGATTATATTTTTCATCAAGTATGTCCTTTTAAAGCATTTTATATATTTAGTCCAAAAAATAACTATACGAATGCAGTAAAAAAAAAAGAAAAAAAAAAGCATGTACATGTTATTTCATGTACAATTAACTGATGTGCAGCTGTGTTTTTTTTAATAGTGAACTTTAGATCATCAGTTAACAGGTAATCTTGAAATCTTGGTAAACACTGCAAGTATCTGGTCACAATGATTGAGATGTAGCCTATACCTTTAATATGGCCAAGCTGATAATTCAATAAAAAACCATTACAGTCATTTCAGGTTTAATTTTGACTACATAAAGCAAGAGAGGCAGGAGAGACTGCTTTACGCTGTAACTTTAGCCACTGGTGTCACTGCTGTTGTTGCTGGAACTTATGGGCTAAATATTAACAGTATATGTTGTACATTGCAGGGATCTTGGTAAGCTGAAGTATAAGTTTGAACAAGAACAAAAATCCTCCTGTAGACCTCAAAATCATTGAAGTGCCTGGACCATCCACCAGAAAAGAGGGAAAACGACGTAATGTAATGTAATATGAAGCACAGCTCACACAGGATTCACTTTTAAGCAGCTTTCTGTTGGTCAAATCTAGCGAATTCCTTGGTCCCAATGACATTTTTGACCACACACGAAATTGCTGATCGTGTGGATTCTTATTGAAATGACTGGAATATTCACCAGTGAAAATTCACAGAACAACAGTTACTTTTACTGCACCTTAACTCTGTTATAATGGAAAATGTTTTCTACTTGTTGTGACATAATGAATACTGTTTTCGGGTCGAAGCCTCTGCTTCTACTTCCTTTATTTCGTCACTAGAGAGAATACTCAACAACTATTTATTAGCACTGTTGATTCAAGTCACACATTTAAGCTTTTCAAAATCCATGGCGGTCTCCAGTCTCACGGCATCCCAGACTTCAATATTTTACCATTCAAAATAGCTTTCAAAATGAGATTTCAGTATAGAGATTAGAAAGGTTAGGATCATAATTTTCAGTATTACAGCACAATGAGTGTATATTAGCACAGTTTGGACTTGGAAACACGATGTCAGACTTAACAAACGGACTGAAACACAAATGTTTTAAAGTTAAGAGAAGATTTTTTTTAAGATTTTATGTGTTTCATGCATTTTGTTGAAATGTCTTTTCTTGTAAAGCCTATTGTATATGGTTGATTATTCATTTTTTTATTTATTTATTTATTTATTATTTTTTTTTTTTATTTAACAGTCAGACATACATACAAACCAACATAGTGCATTAGTGAGCAATCTTGTAAATCCATAATTCCAGAAGTGACATAAAAGTGATTTAAGTGTTTGATCAAAGTGTGCATGTGAGCGGGTGTGAGTGTGGGTATGTGTATGTGTGTGTGTGCGTAAACAAAGTAACCAATTATTATTTTTTACCATTGTCATTACCATCACCACTCCACTCCCCACTACCACCATATTGCCAATATTGTGTTGGTCGATTTTTATTTCCATCCTTCCTCCTATGTAACAATTGCCATTGTCAATCCTGTATAAAATAAAAGATGCTATAATAAGATGATAAGATAATATAAGATAACCTTCCCCCACATCTCATCGGTCCCTATCTTTTCCTAAATTTTTTTTTTTTTTTTTTTTTTTTGTGTATGTGCAATGTCTAAGGTGCATTAAAAGAGGGAGTACAGTGCGAGAGTGTCTCAAATTGGGACAGAGATGCTGTCCCGTTGAAACCACATGGTTGATTATTCATGTTGCTTATGTATTATACAATTTTTTCTTTATTCATTTAATTTAATTTTAATTTAATTTGTTTATTTTTTATTGTTTATTTTAAGTGTATGGAAGTGTATGTATTAAAACGGATCTATAATATGTAATAAACCATTCTCATTTTGTATTTGGTTCAGTTTGTTTATTATAATAGAAGTTAATGGTAACCAAAGTAACAACATGAAATAAAATAAAATAAAAAAAAAACTTAACATTTGGTTCCTGGAGGCACCCAAAGCGGTTCCACACAGTGCTTCATATAAGAGTTCCTCAGGAAACCTGTGTGGTTCCTCAGAGAACCGCTCCTTTTTAAAGGGAGCCTAGAGGATCTACAGACGGTTCCGTCGGTGTGGCAAAGTGAAGAACCCCAAAAGGTTCCTCCAGGCACCTTTTATTTTTACAGGTTATTTTCTCGTCCACTGCCTCCCTTGCCTCCGGAAACGCCCATAAGTTGTGTGTAGCATATAAATTAGGTTTCATGTGACGTAACACCCTTATTGGAACGCCTAACTGGAGGTAAAAAAAAAGCTTTCCTCCATTGCCCACCATTTATTTTAACCAGGTTTGTATTTTGAACTAATGTAGCAAGGCAGGTATATTAAAATAACAAATTCAGCATACACCTTACAGGCAAGCAGATGAGCCCAGAATAATGATGGAATGTGCAGTTTCTCATTAGGCGTGTTTCCATAGAAAACCATTTTAATGAAAACTCTTATCCATTTAGCATGTTGCCTTCATGTTCTGGGCTCATCTGCAAGCCTGTATATAGTATGCATCATCAATAAGGTATATATAGCCTATACTGAATTTGATCGTTTAATATAACTGTTTGTAGTGTGCTAATCAATTTACTGGTATTTACGCCATTATTTACCGCCCCAAAAAGGATGTCTTAAACTAGACGCTAATTTGCGCTGCTCTCCTCTCGGTAGGTGTTAACTCTGGCTATGAGTGCCTTGCACACCAGTAGAGGGCATTCTTTCCACTGACACTACACACATCCACAATGCTTTGTCTGTCATCTGTGTAATGTGCAGCTGTTTCCCATCATTTTCGTTATCCATGTGTCTCTTTTTAACCCTCTTCTGTTATTTGTCTCATCACAAAGTCTTGTCTCGTGGTCCACAGCATTACTGAGCGTTTTCCCTGTTTCTATGCTTCTGGTCTTTGACATCAGCCCATATCCTGGTTTTCCCGTTCCTGTCTTTCCCTCTGGATTTGTTTGTTTGTTTGGGCTGATTTACTGTTCTATGACCTTCAGCCTGCTTAGTGGACCACGACTTTGGATTGCGTTATAAATTGCACTTGGATCTTCTCTTGTTGTCACACAGTGCTTGCCACCATTTCCACAACACCGAATCATAACAGTAGACTAGATTGCGGTGGTTATTATGAAACTGATTCGGCTATGTCTGTGTTCTTCAATTCAGTGGTCAGTAGATCAAGTGCATAACTTTCCAGTCCCCTCTGTGCTTTTTAGAATTACACTACTTCTTTTATGACAAACACTGTGAGAGTTTTAATGAGTTTTAAGTCAGGACCAGTACATTTTATTTGTAGTGCCCCCATCAGTCACTATGCATTAGGCATTAGGACACAGAATGCACAATGCATGCCCCTTGCTGGCCTTACTAACACCATCAGTGGAAAACCAAATAAAACAAGGGGCAAGAGTGGCTGGTTGTATTTGGGCTCTCACCATGAAATCAAAATTGACAATTCAAAATTAGTATTTATTATAAATGATTTAACTGTGCACATTTCGTGCCGACTTAAATAGCTTTTTAATAGCATATTTTAGGCTCGGATCTTTGCAATGTGGAAACAATGGCAATAAAGCTGCATTTTTCAATCAAAAAGACTACATTAGAGATGTTCATAGGTGAGTATAAAAAGCGAAACACCTTTTAAAAGGTAGCTAAAAGAATATACAGAATATGTGTATGCTCTAAATATAAATAGGCCTTTTTACAATAATAATTTTGTGACATGTACTTACATTAGAACAGGATTATGTGCTTTGAAAGAATGTCAACCCTATAGTGCAACATAGGCTCTTGTAATGTGAATAACAATAGTGATTTGCTTTTATTTAATTTAAAGGAACATTTAGTGGGTCCAATTCAGTCTGTCACCTCAAAGAGTTGATAAATACAGTGCACTCATATTACTATGAATGGGAGAAAGTGCTATGCGAAATATGGCAGAATAAGTCCAGCCTTCTAAAGAAAAGAGCACCGTTTGTTAAAGTCATCACGTCACTGCAGCTGCTGAAAGAAGCTCTGGTTCCTATAGAAACAGCCAGTGTTCTGAGACGTGCTAGGACTGTGCATGCGCATTAGCTTGGTCCAGCCTAAAAATTCTGTTTTTTTGACATGATTCAAGTTTTTAGAAACAAAATTGATAAGATAGTTGTTGTCAGATTTCATTGGTGATTTCAAAAATGAAATTTAATAATAAGCTTGGCGAATAGTTTCCCCATCCAAAGCGATAGGAGCTACACTTGCATGCCGAAATACGTTTCAAAGATGGCCGCTGAGTGAAATTACTTGTCTTAAAGGGATTTTGGTCATGTTGAATTTATGTCAATACTGACATATTGGGGTCTCACCTGAGAGCCCAATCACCTTAAATTAGTAACTGGACATATTGGTATATAAAGCCGGCTCTCACTTACTCATTCATACTCTGTTTTGGAGCCAAGCGGTTGTGACAATGATCACTCATTCTAGACTTCCTTCAACTGAAGTGGATTCCTGTGCAGAGAAACAGCAATTTTATGACTCGTATCCTAAGGAGATCTCTCCTGCCAGTGTGAGGGCTCATCCAGCGGTGATTCGCTGCCTGAGAGAGCAGTGCACGGAGAAGTGCAGCGTTTCACCCGTCAGCACTTTGGTGTGTTAGAGCAGATTTCCTAAAAGAGCAAGCACCGGCAGCAAGCATCTTTTTAAAGATGTCTTTCTGTCCTTGTGTTTCTGGATGTAATCGTTTCCTGGATTCATTTGGCGGCCACAACCGCTGTCTCACAAATCTGGGCTGAGAGCATGTTGAGAAAACGTTCTTTGGATGGTTCATGCTCTCACTGCAAGAGCAGGACCATGTTGGCATTGGGGTCGCGTCTCTCCTTTTTTTAAGAAGGTATGAGTCCTCTCTCCTGTCCTCTCTTCTCATAGCAGAGCTGTGGGTCTGGTAAACAGTTTCGGAGAGGTGAGGGTTATAGTATGAGCTCTTCCGCCGGGACAGTCACCACGGACTTCCCACTCCTCTATGCAATGTGCCGTCGAGATGCCGAGTGATGGCGCCGGTCCCTCTCTTGGGGCACCCTGTGTGTCATTCAGCACTCCGATTGCACACATCTCCCAGACTGGCCTTACAGTGTCATTGGACAGGCTGCCTCTGCCCTGCTCACCATGGCCATCCTGCAAGTCCATCAAGCAAAAGCTCGCAAAGTCTGTTCGTTGCAGAGGGTGTCCCCCATCTATGTCTAATCAGCTCCAGCTGACCAGACTCGTCATCCCGGCCGCCCCGTCTAGCCCCCCACAGGGAGGCAACACAGTCCGACCCTCGGAAGTGTCCATCTACAGTAAGCCGCTCTGAAATGGGTGGCCTAGAAGTGGAGGGCATTGCTCTAAACCAGGAGGTGGTGAACACACCACTCCTTCCCCTGTAGGAGGGCAGGGTATAGAATCTTCAATTTCATTTCATTTCTGTTACTGTTCTTTAGTTTCTGGTCCTAGGGCAAGCGGTAACATTTCATTTGTACATAGAGTCTGGCACCTCTCCATTGACAAGTGTAACTTCCTTGTAGGCGGGAGCTCTATTGAAATCTAAAAAATTGGATCTGCCCAGAGTCACTCTATCTGCCATAACCAATCGCTAACGTTTGGTCGTGACGTATGTATTTTCCCAAACCCCGTGGGGAGGATGGCCACCAACAAAACAAAGCAAAGATTGTTCTTGCTCCGGCTTTAACTTGCGAGCATATTCGGCAGCGTTGCCGAACTAACTAACTGCCGAATGGCTTCGCTCGCATCTTTCTTATTTTGAACTACAACTCAAAATAATGCAGTAGTCGACATCAACGTCATTGTTCTCAGCCACTCCCTCTGTTCGCTGATTGGCCCGGTAAAAAATTGATCGGAGAAAACCAAAGTCTACAGCACAATCCCAGACGTAGTACTGAAGGAAAATGAAAATTGAGCGAAAGTACGAAGAAGGGCGAAGTCAGGCTAAGCGGTACCCACTTTTTCAATAAAAGAACAGTTTCCTCAGCCTCTGGGCCATACTAGGCATGCTCTGGCTGTGAGCGATGTCATGCATCCTCACTCCCAGCCACCCCTTCTTTCGCCACAGGCAAGAAGTTTGCTTTTCGACAACAAGCTGCTTCCTCTCGCCTCCCTAGGCAGTCCTTCACAGGACCCACAGAGCCAGGTACCCCACGGGTACATCTATTGCCTATTTTGGACAATCATGTTGAAATATCTCGACAACTGGATCATTCCAGCTCACACTCGGGATTAGGTATGCTAATACAAGAACCTGTTGCTCAGGCAGCTCAGCCATCTGGGGCTTCCAGTCAACTGGGAAAAGAGCAAGCTCTCCCCCGCGCAGAGCATACATTTTCTCAGTATGGAGCTGGTCAGCCCTTGTAGAGGGCTAGATGCTCATATTCTGTGAAAATTACTTATATGGCCTCACTTCTTCAGAATCTTATGCAATTTTATGATAGTCATTTTGAGGAATTACTAGAAGCCCTCCGTTTCTCCATGGGATGGAAGCGAACATGGTATTAATACAGAGGAACAGAGATTTCCAGAGATCTCCAGTGATCTATAAAATCATAAGAGCTAGCAAACCACTTAGCAGTAACATTCCTCAATCACCAGTCTAGCGTTTGGTCATGTACATGACAGTCCCACACTTGAACATATCTCAGCATATACCGTTATTCATATTCCCGTCCCTCTAACTATTCTTAGAGTTGCAGTATGAATATAAACATCACAACTGAAACAAGATTAAAAAAAAAAAAAAAAATGTATCATGGCAAAGAAGCCATTAACAAATACAACGTTAGAAATCGTGCCAAGAGGTACCAAGGATAATAGATGTCCCCCTGCCAGATCCCTCAAATTCATCTGTCTTTTTATAGGTGCTTGCCATTAAGTTTTGATCTGGTAGAATATGATTAAGATTTATACATTTTGTACTGTTGTTCTAATGTTTTCCACAGAATTTATGCATTAATGCATGTTACACCTTTGAAATGGACTGTCAACTTTACCATCTTTTTATTCATTAAGTGTACTGTTTTTGAATAATAAATATTAATTTTTATCTCTCAAAGTCATACTGTAAAAAATCATAATTTTACAAAAAAATTTTTTACAGCCATTTTCGTAAATTATGTTAAATTGTCTTGACCATTATCTTAAACTATACTCAGAACTCAATCTATTTTTTGCAATTTATTTAAATTAGGATATTTTACTTTTACTTTATTTAAATTAGGATATATATATATATATATATATATATATATATATATATATGTGGGTGGATGACGTGACATGGCAGTTTTGCTGTCTTCAGTGTCAAACATGTATGAATAAAAAATATATATTGGCCAAAAACGTACTCGGTTACTAACGTAACCTCGGTTCTCTCTAGAGAGGGAACGAGTACTGCGTAATATCTTACGCTATGGGGAATACTCTTTTCCTCGAGATATTGAAGCCAAAAATTATCCTTAATTTTTTAAATATGCAAAACGCTTTTGCAGCAGCAAGCAGACAAGGGCGAGACAGCTCGCGCGCCCATTGGCTGCCTTGCTGGAAAAGCTGCAGCCTATCGAGTGAGGCACTGCGTGACGTAATGACGAATGGGGACGCTTCGCGCCCATTTCGTCATGTCCCGCCAGTAGAGGCGTGGTCTCGCCCTATAAATACCCCCTCGATAGCTGTATTTCCTCTGATTTTTCAACGCCGAAGCGAACCAGAGCATATTCCAAGCACGGCAAGATACGCAGTACTCGTTCCCTCTCTAGAGAGAACCGAGGTTACGTTAGTAACCGAGTACGTTCTCTTACGAGAGTATCTCTCGTACTGCGTAATATCTTACGCTATGGGGAACACCATGCAACACGCCGTGCGGACAGGGATCCAACACCAGAGTCCCGGGGCCAAGCCCGGGGCGCATCTAGTGCACAATCACCACAACTCACACAGAGTAGAGGAGGAGAGGCTAGAAGCATCACTCCTTCATAAAAGTCCCGCAGGGGTAACAGACCCGTAGGGGTACCACACTCATGGGGCTGCCGCATCGGACTGAGCGATGCACAGGCTAACACTCCACACATAAGCCGCATGGCGGCCGATAAACCCGAACTTCAGACCGCCAAAAGCTTAGCTTGTAAGGCGGGCACCTCCAGGTTATAGTACTTGATAAATGTAGACGGCGAGGCCCAGCCCGCAGCCGTACAGATATCCTGCAGGGAGACCCCGCTATACCATGCCCACGACGAGGCCACGCCTCTCGTGGAGTGCGCTTTGACACCCAATGGGCACTGCAGGCCCTTGGAAGTGTAAGCCAGCGCTATGGCATCCACTATCCATCTGGATAGGCTCTGTTTTGAAGCGGCAAGTCCCTTAGAACGGCCGCCAAACAACACGAAAAGCTGCTCGGTCTGTCTGAACCCAGCCGAGCGGGACACATAAGCCCTTAACGCCCTGACAGGGCAAAGGAGACTCGCGTCCCTCTCCTCATTGAGAACCGGAAGGGCAGACAGGGAAATTACCTGGGCCCTAAACGGTGTATTGAGGGATTTCGGCACGTAGCCGTGCCTCGGTTTGAGTACGACCTTTGAGTCGTTAGGCCCAAACTCCAAACATGACGCGCTTACAGAAAGCGCCTGTAAGTCCCCTACACGCTTCACTGAAGCGAGAGCCAATAGAAACACCGTCTTAAGGGACAGGTGCTTCATGTCCGACAGCTGGATCGGCTCAAACGGGGCGCCTTTCATGGCCTCCAAGACCGTGGAAAGGTCCCAAGCCGGGACTGAAGGGGGCCTGGGAGGGTTTAACCTCCGAGCTCCTCGTAGGAAACGCACGACTAAGTCGTTTTTTCCCCAGTGACTGGCCAGACACCGGTTTAGCAAACGTTGCTATGGCCGCCACATAAACTTTGAGCGTGGATGGGGTCCTACCCTTATCCATCAGCTCCTGAAGGAAGGCAAGCACTTCCGTAACCCCGCAGTCCACAGGTGAAAAGCCACGGGCTCGACACCAAGTAGAGAACACCGACCATTTCGAGGCATAGAGCCGTCTGGTAGATGGAGCTCTAGCCTGCGCGATCGTGTTTAGCACTCCTTCCGGGAGGCTAGCGGGTACCCGTTGATGGCCCATGCGTGCAGGGACCACAGATCCGGGCGAGGATGCCAAATCGAGCCCTCCGCCTGAGGGAGGAGATCTTTCCTCAATGGTACAGGCCACGGGGCAGTGCTGGCCAGCCGCATCAGGACCGGAAACCAAGCCTGGTTCGTCCAGAGCGGAGCTACAAGCAGCACTGGGCATCCATTTTCCCTGATCCGCTCCAACACCTGAGGCAGGAGCGAGACGGGGGGAAAAGCATACAGGGGACCGCTGGGCCAAGCATGGGCCAGCGCGTCCCTGCTTTTCGAGAAGAATACTGGGGAGTGAGCGTTCTCGCGGGACGCGAACAGGTCCACCTGCGCTCTGCCAAACGTTTCCCACAGCAGCTGGACCGTCTGCGGATGCAGCGACCATTCTCCTGTCGGGACGTTGTCTCTGGACAGCTTGTCTGGACCCGTATTCAGGTGCCCAGGCACGTGCGCCGCTTTCAGAGAAAGGAGGTTGCGCTGGGCCCAGACCAAGAGGGGTTCCGTCAGCCTGCAAAGGCGTGTGGACCCGACGCCGCCCTGGCGATTTATGTACGCCACCACTGACATGTTGTCCGACCGGACCAAGACGTGGTGGCCTTTTATCAGGGGACGGAAGCGCCGTAGCGCTTTGTCGACTGCTATCATTTCCAAGCAGTTTATGTGAAGGAGCTTCTCCCGCTCTGACCATAGGCCAGCCAGCGGTCTGCCCTCGAGCAGCGCTCCCCACCCCGTGGTGGAGGCGTCCGTAGACACCACTTTCACCCTTGAGGCGGTCCCCAGACTCACACCAGACTGATACCAGCTGGTTACTTTCCAGGGTTCCAGAGCCGAAACGCACCATTGGTCGACCCTGAGGCGACACCGGCCCGTGGTCCATGCCCGGGGCGGGACCCGTGCTTTCAGCCACCTCTGCAGTGGGCGCATGCGAAGCAGGCCCAGCTGGAGTACAGAGGATGCTGAGGCCATCAGGCCCAGCATTTTCTGAAACCGTCTGAGCGGGACTATAGAGCCGTGGCGGAAGGATTCTGCGACGCGCTGAATACTTAGTACGCGCTCCGGTGACAGGCGTGCCGTCATGGATAGCGAGTCTAACACTGTTCCCAGGAAAGAAATTCTCTGGCTGGGACACAGCGAGCTCTTTTCCCAGTTGACTGTCAGGCCTAGTTTCTCGAGGTGCTCGAGCAGTGTGGCCCTGTGTTCTATGAGCTCTGACCGTGATCGAGCTAGAATCAGCCAATCGTCCAAGTAGTTCATAACTCGCATGCCCTGAAGTCTCAGGGGTGCGAGAGCCGCGTCCATGCACTTCGTAAATGTACGGGGTGCCAAGGACAGGCCGAACGGCAGGACTGTGTATTGATATGCCTGGCCCTCGAACGCGAATCTCAAGAATCGCCTGTGATGGGACGCTATTTCTATTTGGAAATAGGCGTCTTTCAGATCTATTGACATAAACCAGTCCCCTTGGTGCACTTGCGCGAGGATTCCGCTGGTCGTAAGCATCCTGAACTGGCGCTTCACAAGCGCTTTGTTCAGCTGTCTCAGATCTAGAATGGGTCTGAAGCCCCCATCTTTTTTCGGTACCAGAAAATATCTGCTGTACAAGCCCCCCTCGCTCTGAGCCTGAGAAAGGGGCTCTATGGCCCCCTTGCTCAGCAGTTTCGCTATCTCGGCTCGAAGTAGATGAGATACTTCGTTTCTCACCGTAGTCTCGACGCGCGCCGTATAACGGCGGGGACGTCGTGCGAATTGTAGCGAGTAGCCTCTCTTTATAGTGTTCAGCACCCAGTCTGATACCCCGGGTAGCTTTGACCACGCTTCTGCGTGAATAGCTAGAGGTAGAATGCAGACCGGGCTCTGGCCGTGACCAGGCAACGGCTCGAGAGCCCCGGTACCCTGGGAACACAACGCCTTGTTTACAGCGTTCGAGGCGGGGGGCGCGCTGAACACAGTGGGCAGCCTGGCCGCGCTCAAATTCTCTATGGCGGGACGCACAGCGAGAGTGAGCGGGGCGAATCCCGTGGGATTCGGCGTGCTTGCGGGGGGATGTGGGCGCAAACTTACGGGCACATCTACTGCACTGTACACGCTTTCGGTCGGAGCCGATAGATTGTGTGTTGGTTTCGTTTTTACAGAAACCAAGGGACACGCGGCATGTAGGGTGAGCGGGCATTGTATGGGCGCATTCACTACATTGTCTGCACAATCGACCTGAGTCAGATTTATGTGTGCTAGCCTCGCACCGTGGCGGGCTGTGTCTGGGTGTGGGAATGGGCACTGGGGCGTGGGCATTCTTACAACACTCATAACACCATCGGCCGTGGCCGGTATACCAGAAAATACACTCTTTATTGGATTTATCTGGGTAGCCATAAAAACGGCTTTTGTGTGCAGGCAAGCGGGCTGAGACACCGGCTGCTTCACTGCTAAATACACTGGCACAGTCACATCGCAAGGAACTGAACGAGCGAATCGTTTCGGTGGGGAACCGGCCGCAGCGGGATATCTCCCGCGCCGGTGACAGAAGAAAAAGCCGCAGAGGTGGAAGTGCGCAGCCTGGCGGAGAACGGGGCGGTCCATGACTTGGCGACTTCGTCGTGGAGCTCAGGGAGGAAGGGGGCGGCCCTAGACTTAGACGGGGCTTCGTCCTTCTTGAGAAAGCGCCCGTCGAATCTGTTGCGCGGCGGCAAAGCAGGCGCCTCCCACTCGAGGCCGATGTACTCCACGGCCTGGGTGAGCAGACGCATCAGCTCAGCCTCAATGCCGGGTCTCTTTCCAGAGGGTTGGCTAGACACGTCAGCGGGGGGGAGGTCCACAGAGCTCGCCCAATCCTCGCTATCAGAAGCCACAAGAGAGCATACCTCAGCAGGTTCGTCCAGCTCGGGAGCGGAAGCGGCGGCAGACGGCGGGCGCTGTCCGTCCGGGAGCGACTCAAGTGAAGCCGGCGAAGCAGGCGGGCGAACCGGCGAGCTTTGGCGGGCTGGAGAAGGCTCGGGAGCGCGCTGGGCGCGACGCTTCTTACGGCGCGGCACAGAAGGCTGGGACGCGGGCTCAGAGAACGACGCCAGGCGAGTCCTCAGAGTCACCATAGGCAGAAGTTCGCAGTGCGGGCATCCACCATCCGCGAGCGCGATAGCCGCGTGCTCATGACCCAGGCAGGACACACAGATGACGTGACGGTCCTCATCACTGAGTTGGGCGCGGCACGAGCCACAGAAAGGCATCTTTAAAAAGACGCAGCTCTTTTAGAACAGATAAATGGGTGTTGCGTCACGTAAGCAAACACACACACACTTAGCAGAGTAAAAGGATATAGTACGCCGGAAAGCGCAGCAGGTACGGCGGTTGAAGGCGGCTGGGCCAGCGACTTCAGAAGATGGCACGTCCCGCTGATAAGGCACAAGTCAACGGCGCGGCTTCTCACTCTGGATCCAGCGATGCGTGAGCTTCGCGTGAAGAGTAGAAAAATCAGAGGAAATACAGCTATCGAGGGGGTATTTATAGGGCGAGACCACGCCTCTACTGGCGGGACATGACGAAATGGGCGCGAAGCGTCCCCATTCGTCATTACGTCACGCAGTGCCTCACTCGATAGGCTGCAGCTTTTCCAGCAAGGCAGCCAATGGGCGCGCGAGCTGTCTCGCCCTTGTCTGCTTGCTGCTGCAAAAGCGTTTTGCATATTTAAAAAATTAAGGATAATTTTTGGCTTCAATATCTCGAGGAAAAGAGTATTCCCCATAGCGTAAGATATTACGCAGTACGAGAGATACTCTCGTAAGAGAACCTTCTCAATATTGTGCAGAACATTATGATTTATGTGAACATATTCAACATTAAAACAGTTCATCACTCATTTTTTCAGAATTTTCAACCAAACATAACAAAACTCATATGGTGTGACTGTCCGGCACTAGTTTCTCAAAGTGAGAACTTGAATAAAACTAAAAAAAATAAATGCAAAAATTCTCAAAAAAATACAGATAAATAATACAGATGTCTATTTGTGAGCCTACTCTTTTCAAAGTCTAAGCATAATGTTTTGAGTCAGTTCTAATCAAAAAGATTTTGTCACACAAATCAAAATCATATGGTGTGACACTATTTTGGGATATTTGAACGGGCAACTGTTTTGACACCCTTGGGATGGAGAGGACCTTCTTCAGCAATGTTGTACAGAACTAGCAGTGTATTGCTGCTGTACAACCTGACGTTAGTCATCATTTTTATATTTACAATAAATCAGATCTTGTTGGCACTCTGACAAAACTCCCACTTCCAGATGTCTTTTGGTGTGACACATTTTTTTATAAAAATGCAAAAGAAATTTTATTATTTTGTCATAATTATATGTAAATCTATGCTGCTTTGTTATAGCTAGCATGTTGTTAGTATGCTAATGTGTAGCTACAAGACTCAAAGTTGTGCTAAGTGCAGAAAACATCATATGGTGTGACACTTCATCATATCTGGTGTGACATGTCTGCCTGTCACGCCATATGATTTGATTGTCACACCATATGATATGAATTGTAATTCCCTGCATATATAACAATAAATAATAAAGTCCAATGTATGTTTTTTTTTCCTTTTAAACATTTATCTGCATCTCAAACCATACATTTCCATACAAGAGATACAGGGAGAGACTGAATTCAGACCCTGCAAAGAGAGAGGAGTTGCTGAGGAAAAGAAAAGTAAACAACAACTGTCTGTTTCTATTCGCTGACCAATAGGAAAGGTCTGAGGGTGCTTTCACTGTTGATTCAAAATGCCTTGAGGCAGATTTCTTGAAGCCTGGCAATACATGATAGCTAAAATACACTCACCTAAATGATTATAGGAACACCTGTTCAATTTCTCATTAATGTAATTATCTAATCAACCAATCACATGTCAGTTGCTTCAATGCATTTAGGGTGTGGTCCTGGTCAAGACAATCTCCTGAACTCCAAAATGAATGTCAGAATGGGAAAGAAAGGTGATTTAAGCAATTTTGAGCGTGGCATGGTTGTTGGTGCCAGACGGGCCGGTCTGCGTATTTTACAATCTGCTCAGTTACTGGGATTTTCACGCACAACCATTTCTAGGGTTTACAAAGAATGGTGTGAAAAGGGAAAAACATCCAGTATGCGGCAGTTCTGTGGGTGAAAATGCCTTGTTGATGGTAGAGGTCAGAGGAGAATGGGCCGACTGATTCAAGCTGATAGAAGAGCAACTTTGACTGAAATAACCACTCGTTACAACCGAGGTATGCAGAAAAGCATTTGTGAAGCCACAACACGCAGAACCTTGAGGCGGATGGGCTACAACAGCAGAAGACCCCACCGGGTACCACTCATCTCCACTACAAATAGCAAAAAGAGGCTACAATTTGCAAGATCTCACCAAAATTGGACAGTTGAAGACTGGAAAAATGTTGCCTGGTCTGGTGAGTCTCGATTTCTGTTGAGACATTTAGATGGTAGAGTCAGAATTTGGCATAAACAGAATGAGAACATGGATCCCTGATGCCTTGTTACCACTGTGCAGGCTGGTGGTGGTCGTGTAATGGTGTGGGGGATGTTTTCTTGAAACACTTTAGGCCCCTTAGTGCCAATTGGGCATCGTTTAAATGCCACGGCCTACCTGAGCATTGTTTCTGACCGTGTCCATCCCTTTATGGCCACCATGTACCCATCCTCTGATGACTACTTCCAGCAGGATAATGCACCATGTCACAAAGCTCGAATCATTTCAAATTGGTTTCTTGAACATGACAATGAGTTCACTGTACTAAAATGGCCCCCACAGTCACCAGATCTCAACCCAATAGAGCATCTTTGGGATGTGGTGGAACGGGAGCTTCGTGCCCTGGATGTGCATCCCACAAATCTCCATCAACTGCAAGATGCTATCCTATCAATATGGGCCAACATTTCTAAAGAATGCATTCAGCACCTTGTTGAATCAATGTCACGTAGAATTAAGGCAGTTCTGAAGGCGAAAGGGGGTCAAACACAGTACTAGTATGGTGTTCCTAATAATCCTTTAGGTGAGTGTATCATCACTGTAGGCAGTGCAACTAAAAGGAACGCAGTTAGGAAACGAAGAGAATAAACAATGTTGAACAGCTGTTAAAATGTTCACACCATTCTGTTAACAGATATCAAGAAAAGAAACAGAAAGGAGATATGCCTAAATTTAGAATCCAGACTCTCCTATCTCCCACAAACATATGTTCATATGGTTCATACAATATTAAAAACAATGTTTGTCTTAAATCAATAAAATTTGATTATTACCTTACAGCATTTAAGAGTGGTTAAATATTTCCTGCCATATGAGCGATCAGTACTCACCAATAAGTAGGATAATAGATGGTTTGCATTGACACATGGCGACATTATCATTTGGTGTGACATTCCAAATTGTGAAAACAACATACCTTTATTAATGATAAAACCTGAAAATATTCATGGAATACATAGAAGATAGTATCAGCAAGAGTCACAAATATTTTTATAATTTTCTAGCAAGGTTTGTCACAATAAATAGAAAATATGTTGAAAGACCGACGGCATAGGTCCCACATTGAGCAGTGTTTTAGAAAACAATACACAAATTTAATTAATTTTCACAAAACTATAATGGATCACGGTTTAGTTATGATAAATGACTTTGATAAAGTGAGTAATTTAAGAAAGGTATAATAAAGGTATAAATCCATTTTCAGTTTATATACAATTATTTTCATGTCACACCATATGACGATTGTACGCACTAATACAACAAATTGACCCTTCGCAAAGACCCGCCCTCCTTAGTTACTGTCGCTATGTTCCGACAAGCTACGCCGCTCTCATGCTCTCACCATGTTCTCACGCAGTGAAAAATACATCACGGAGCAGAGAGGAGACTGACAACACGCGGACAGACAGGACAGACCAGGTTACTTTTCGGTTACTTTTGATATTAAACATATTAAACAAAGTCTCAGCTTTCAAATGTGGTCATTTTTTGAAAGAAATTTAAACAATAAATACCGTTTTGGGACTCTTTAATGTGCCGTGTGACAGATCGCTGTAGAGCATCCGTCAAAGCTGCTCGTGATCCGATCATCTCTTCCTTCTAGTTCATTTATAGCATCAAATAAACATGAACGAACATAAGAAGTAATGTTGTTTTAACCGCGGAAAGGCGTCAGTATATTCATTTTACCAAGTTCAAATCCTCCTAACTCTACTGGCTGCTTTTTCGGACAAAATGGCGGATGGCGAAGTATGATTGGTTAGAACACCTGTCAATCAAGCTCCACGCGAAGGGTCACATAAATTCTGATTCCAATTGAAAATTTTGAAACAACATATGTTTCTATATGCCTGTTATTTGAAATTTTCGAAAAAACACTTTTTTATGGTAGATATGTCACTGACCCATATATATATATATATATATATATATATATATATATATATATATATATATATATATATATATGCCTGGTATTATTATTTTTTTGTTTACATTGTATTTATGAAATGAAATACTTTTCACACAGTTTTCATCGTGGTTTCATAAAATTAAATACTTTACACACAGGTGTCATCATGGTTTCCACAAAAAAAGCACTACAATCATTTTCAACATTTATAAGTTTGTTCTTGATATTAATTTGATTCGTCATCACTGTCAGCTGTGTGTCGTTAATCATCTCATTTGCACCTGTGTGTTTCTGTTCGTAGTGGTCCAGTCTCGTCTATGTTTTGTTTGTGTTTAGTTTGCCTGCCTATTTGGATTACCTTCAGTGTGGATCATCAAAGACATTTGCACTTGATTCCTTCATCTTTGTGCGTTTATACAGCCAAGTTGTGACAAATGTATATCTATAATAAATGTATGTGAGCTTTCTGGCCTATATTTTGATATGTGAGGATCTTTATTTTTCATTATTCTATTATCTGTTTTTGGATAGAAATAACAGTAAATTATACACAATTGCAACTAACAACTAACTAACTAACTAACACTAACTAACTAACTAACTAACTAACTAACTAACTAACTAACTAACTAACTAACTAACTTAACTCTGTAACTAACTAACTAACTAACTAACTAACTAACTAACTAACTAACTAACTAACTAACTAACTAACTAACTAACTAACTAACTAACTAACTACTAACTAACTAACTAACTAACTAACTAACTAACTAACTAACTAACTAACTAACTAACTAACTAACTCTAAACCAAACCCTAACTGTAACTCTAAGTACATGTAGTTAATCAATATTACTCAGTACTTAAAACATATATACAAATGTATCACTATTTTATCATTTTTATCATATTTTAAAATATTGTTATATTTCAAGATCCCAGTGACCATGTATTGAGCACTGAGCTTTTAGTATGTAAGTGCTGTAATGCCAAATGAACAGATGGAGTCAGTGCTTTACCGCAGAAGTTTTCCTCCTGTTGTCTAATATTTTGCTGTTCAATTTCCAGGATAATCTTATGTTGTCATGGAAGCAGTTGCATTTCTACCTGCATGGAAAATAAGCTTGACTGTTAACTATCTACCAGGCTATAACAATGACACTACTCTTGGCTGAACTTCATGTAGCATACAGCACGAATATTCTCTGGCTACACACCACCAAATGGCGTGCAAACATGAGGTAAGAGGGCTATAGCTGGAGTCTTGTGTGTTGTGACTCCATACTGCTATGGCAAGCTGTTTTAGCATTTATTATTTTAAACTAACCAGTATTCTTTTAACCAGTATTTACCCCATTTTAACCCATCCAAGTTAGTGCACACACATTAGGAGCAGAGTAGTGAGTAGTGAACACACACACACACACTGCAAACGTTAAAACACACACCCGGAACGGCGGGCTGCCTGTTAGGCGCCCGGGGAGCACTTGGGGGTTAGGTGCCTTGCTCCAATGTTTAAAAAAAAAACAGAAATTCAAAACAATTCAGAAATTCAAAACAAAATCAAACCAACTGTAAACTTGGCACATGAATAAATAATAAATCCAAAACTTAAATAAATCAGCTAAATAAAAATCACATGCACAGCATGAACTAAGCCAACATTTTTAAATGATTGGTTAAAAAACCCAGTTAAATTCACCATTGTGTTGGTGTTATTCACTTGAGGTACTGTACCAAATACTTAGATTTCCTGTATAGGAAGACTGATTATTTTTTTCAACTAAAAGCAAAATACAACAACAGTAATTTAACTAACAAAAACATTATCTTATTGTAATATGTAATATCTTACTTTACTGTACAATTTACAGAACTTATTTATCATGCTCCCACAACTAATTGCATAAAATACAGCAATACTGAAAAAAAAAGTAATTCATTGAAAATATATACTTTTAACTTTTACAGTGCGTGTTATGGGAAACTGGGGATTTTCCAGCTGCCAATGTGAAATGGAGTGCCGATTAAAATTAACATTTAGGTAAAAGGGTAAAAGTAGGATTACTTTTTATTAATTAAAAATAAGCACTAATAACATACAAAATGAAACAAGCCAGTCTATAAGTGTTAAACCGGCTTGCCACTACTGCGGCTATAGAGAAAAGCTTTCTCGATGTAGGCTATGGTCCATTCGCGAAGAGCTCACAGGATGCCCCCAACTGCGTCTGGACTTCTGCTGCACCCTCACCGTCCACCTCACACACAAATACTCTCTGACGCGCGGGAAATGGTGCAATTGGCAAAAGGCGGAGTGATCTGGAACTCTTAAGTGCCATGAAGAGACAGAGGCAGATTCATCCCAGTCAAGCAGCACATCCCTCTACACGCCTGAAGATGAAGATGATCTCATGCTTGCGCCCCTTTACCTCCCTGTCTCGCTTAAAAAAAATGTCTTCTAGGAAATTCGCTGCATGATTCAACACTTACGCAGTATCTCCTGAATTGCCGCCTTTCTTCATCAAACGAGGTCATTTCATGAATTAAACTGCAACCCAAAATGAAATTTCCAACGGAGAACCCAAGGAAACCAGGGAACTGGAACCCTCCACCAGGTTGGTAGATTATACATTTCGTTTCCAAAATGCATAACCATTGCGATATTGTTCATGCCACATTTTAGACAGAAGTTATAATAAGCATAATGAAGTATACACGCGCTCTGGCAGGCAGTTGTCATGTAGAGTGATTTAAGAACCCAACTGATTCAATCAAAAGCACTTTAACCAGGATGCGCAAAATGATGATGGAGTACCATGGGTGAGGTAGTTGATTGTGATCAGTTTGTCTTGCATTGTCAAAGGTTTAACGTCTCTAATAGTGGATTTCATTTTGCCCATCTCAGTTTATCAGTGGACACCTTCATTAATATTCACACCCACGCGTGTCAATCACAACATTGCTTCATGCTCTTGGATAAATAAAGATAAATCACAATCACGACGTGGCAGAGAGAATTGTATGGTTGATGTTTGCTTTGATAGTTTAGCAGGATGGAAGAGGAAGAAATCATAGAGACGTCTATATAAGAAATTAACCTGGGATCTTAAACAGAGGCTCATCGTTACGTGTCTAAATCTACGAGTACTATGCAGAGACACAAGCTATGCATAATGAAACGCGGGGGACACGCGCATTACCTAATCTTACTATACCGAAAAAAATCTCACATATTTACGATACGATACGTTTAGGCTAATTAACCACGTTTCAGATAAATGTAATGCAAAGTTATAAACATACTTTATGGGCTTTCTGAAAAAACTGAATTAGTTTTATACGTTTGATTACATTTTCCCCCACACATGCTGTTATACAAATGCGGTTATACAAGTCATTATCGTCTATATAGAAGGTATAGGGTCAAAGTAGCTTGTAAACAACCGATCGGATTGTCACAGTGAATTATTGTGGTCATGCTGCAGGGATTGTCCACATAAACAGCTGTGCAATACTACATCATATTGCAGGCGAAAGCATTGCCCGACTACAAGAAAGTTATGGGGGAATTATTTGAGGGTTATGTGCCTCGTGTGATTAATGCATTTTTGGTTTATTAATTCAATTTAATTTATTTACAGTACCTCCACAAGATGATTTTTTTAAATATGCATATTACCAGTGTTCTTTTACCTGTTTAATGTGTTAATTGATGTAGTCAGTCAGAAACAGTATAGCTTTGTTGCTCCACCCTGGTGCTGCCTCTGCTTTCTACTGTAATGGGTTTTCAGAGAGCCAACATAAGTGTGTGTGCAGGCACGTGTGTGTATGGGTATGCAGTACTGATATTGAACACAAGAGGAAAGCAAACGCTGAACTCAAAAAGTAAATTATATTTTATTCTAATTTTTGTTTCTTGAATAGGCTAGTTTTTCCAGTGGATAAATGACAATGGAAATCACTGGTCTGGTAAATCGCAGGTCTGTTCTGATAGGGTGATGGACAGCAGGAAAAAAAAAATCATCAAACTGTGCTTTTGGGATAGCAACTATCATAGGTTTATCGCTTTTAAAAATGGGTCAACATATGTTGTTGATCCTGGAATAACATTCCTCTCCAAAAAATGCAATATTGTACAAACATTTTTGTTCACTGTGTACTTGGGTGTTCAATGTAAAATCTGTGTGAACATCATTTCACCAAGTACAGCATGATCCTGGATCACCGTCTATGCTGATCCTGGAACAACAATCCAATCAACCAATCAGATTGGAGGGACAAGTTTACAGTTTGTCAAGTTTAGGTTTACAAGCAAAGTAGATGCTTCTAAATCATTGTTGTTCACCTATCATTTCCCTCTGATTTTGGGGATAACTTATGGGTAGGTTTAGGGGTAGGGATATGATGAGGACTAAATTTCCGGACAGGCAATTAAAGCAAAACCAGTTGAGAACCAATGGTGTAAATTACATAACAGTAATTGTCTTTCTTTCCAACAGTGCCAGTGCAGACCAACCTGGTGCCGCCAAAGAAGGTCCAACCAGGGATGTTGCAGTCCAGTTTGGTGCAGGCCAGTGTGGCCACCATGCAGAACCCCATGGGGTGCTCATTACCCCGCCTTTCTGTCTCCCGGCCTGCTAGTATGGTGGCCAGCATAGAAGCGGTGGCGGACGGCTCAGCCCTCCTCACAGTCATGAAGTGGAAGACTGTCCTAGCCGTGTTTGTGGTGGTGGTAGCGTACCTGGTCGCTGGTGGTCTGGTGTTCAGAGCCCTGGAGCAACCCTTCGAGAGCAACCAAAAAGACACCATCACTTTGAAGAAGTCCGCCTTCCTGCAGAAACATCCCTGCGTGACCCCCAATGAGCTGGAAGAGCTCATCAAGGTAAAACTTGTCTGTAGTAGAGCTCAGGCATCCCTAGTGGGATCTCAGATCTAGTGTAACAATATAGCTTCATCGATCTGTCTGACATGTGAGCTTCACTCATGGAATAGGCCGGGGCACAGCGGTTGGACAATGCTAAATGGAGCAACCGACGAAAATAAATGTAAAGATATCAGAGCAGACTTTCACAGCAGATTTATGACAGCAAGGCGTTGAAGTGTTTGATGAATAGTGCCCATGATGGCAGTAATCAATCTGTTTTGCAGTATTGAAGCATTGTGGAAAGTCCATTCTGGTCTTTAATGGTTCCCACTAACCGAGCCTACTTTAACATGACTTTTCAGGAATGTGTTCAGCAATAAAACAGCAGAGATTTATGGGGGAAACATTGCAAACCCTGCAACCTTTCAATCTCTGAATCCTGAGTAATATATTTTTGTCAGGTCAATGATGTGATGTCTAATGGTGTAACGAAAAAGATTTGTCATTCCTGCAAAGCTGATGTACGGTAGATTTATCATTGACTTTCCCCGTCTCACATTAAGGGTTCAAGGTTTTGCTGATTATCATGAACTTATTTTTCCCAGCTGGTAGATGATGTAACTACATCCCCTTGACTGCAAAGAGCATCTTTCTCCTTAGTCCAAGTATTCTGTCCAAAAAAATGTTTTCAAGTAGATTACTTAATCTTATTTATTAATATTTACCAGTCTGTTCCTTTTTCGGAATCTTTAAAAGCATTTTCCCTGTCTGCTGTCTTTGACATCACAGCTTAGGATAGAGCAAATCTCCTTAAAAGTAGTCCTTAAAGTCCCCCTGTGGTGAAAATCTAGCTTTAAATGTTGTTTATGTCTATGTGGTGTTTTTAATATGCTTTAAGTCAAACCATGTACAAATTCATAAGTCAACACCATTGCTGAATATTTTCTCCTTAAAACTGCAGTGAACCAAAGTCAGTCTCAAAAACACTGTTTGAAATCGCTGGAGTTTCTGGCGTCACAAACTACCATGTAACCAATCACGTCATAGTGTGGATCTCTGAGCTGGTGTGAGCGAGTGGAGGTGGGGCTAATTTGCATATTCATTGAACCACATGCTAAACGAGGGTGTACAGTTACATTCAAGCTATCTTAAAGGGGTCATATAATGGTACATGCACTTTTACAAGTTGATTATACTGAAATGTGTGTTGGCAGTGCCTGCACAGAACAATCATATAATGATAAAATCCATCCAGTATTTTTGTTTTAATCTCCTTATATGTTTTCCCCTGCCTCAAATTGAGCCGTTCGTTTTTGTGACGTAGATAAAACGGACGCCCCTCCCACGATTGTTGATTGACAGCAGTGTTTCAACACAGACCCGCCCTGAGCGAGCTGTCCTCATAGTCCGTCATTGTTTACACTGGAGCAGAATGGCGTCGAGCGATTGTAGTGTTCTGTTCTTGGGTGTAATAACGAACACAGCAGTCATTTTAATGTTCCTAAATCCGAACCGCTGAAGACGCAGTGGCTGAGTTTTGTTTACGATGGGATATTCCCCACGATCAACGTCAATGCTTTCATGTTTGCGCGAATCATTTCTCACCAGACTGCTTTTAAACGAGGGTCAATATAAAGCTGGTTTTGCTAAGAAGCTGCTCCTGAAAAAGGAATCGGTACCAACTATACGTGTTCCTGCTGCATCTCCAGAAGAAGTGAGTGTAACGTTTTATTAATCTTTAAATATGAATCATTGCAAATCGCTTGCACACTTCACAATGAATGTGGCTAATGTTTACACTCAGGGTACATTACGGCATGTATTTCATGTAACGTTACGTCGTTCTCAATATAATTAATAATCCCACGTTTATAATGAACAATGCGTTATGTTATTGTGTTATTAAAAACTGTGTATGCACAGAACATCATCATTTTCATTTAAAGGCATATTATGCACTGAAACGGCGTGCTGAAAACAGAGCTGTTTTTGAGCACGCAAAATTAGTGTTTTCTTAAAATACTAATGAGAATTTTTAATAAAAGTATATTACAAAGTTTTTATTCAGACCCTAAAGATTCATATTAACTTGTAAACAAATTGCATTATATGACCCCTTTAAGGCATAACAATTCTTTTTCAAGGAAAAAACATTTAAATAAGTCATTTTGGTGACCAAAGATGAGTTTCAATGGATAAAATGAATGACTACAGGGGGACTTTAAAAGTTCTGTACCTTATTTCAATCCTTCTGGTGACATGCTTGTGACCGTTGTCGCTTAAAGAGACACAAAAACAAAAATGTTGTCATTGACGTCAAACCTGGCAAGATTGAATATGCAAATCAAATTTGATTGCTGTGTCAGTAGGGAAGATCATGGGACAGTTCACCCAAACAATTCTGTCATCGTTTACTCACTCTCATGTTGTGCCTCAGTAAGCAATTGTTGGGCCTGGTGCAAAACATTAATCAAAGACTCCACACGATCACGTTGAAATTACATTCCGGATCTGCAGTGAAATTATGATCACCCCACATGGTCTCCCCAAGCCATGGGCTCAGGACAAAAGGTCAAGTTGTTCTTCCTTTTCAGCAGCCCAGTCTGTATGCATTTCTTTCTTCTGTGGAACACAAAAAATAAGGTATAAGATTTAGGTATAAGATTAGAGCTGGACCTTCATGCTTAGTTTATTTTTTTAAGTGTTAGTACTCATTTATAAGAAATTGCAAACTCATAAAATATTTACATTTATATTTACATTATTGTCCATGTAATATGTTTAGCCTGTTTACAAGGATCAGGTTTTTGCCCATGCTTGACAGAAGCAGTTTATTTATCTTGCAATGCATCACCTTTTGCTAGTCCTGAGGTTTTCAGGGACCAGTGCTCACACTGCTTCTCATAAAAGATCGAAAGTGGCGCCCAAGTGCAGAGACCTTCCAGATATTGACTCTGGTTCTGTTCCAATACCAAGTGAACTGCCTACATAGACAGCATTGTAAGGTATCATAGGCACCCTCACAACGGAAAGGCTGTTCTAAAGGATACTTTCCTGGCAATTAATTAATAATTAAATGTCCGGTGAGATTAATGCTCTATCGCGTTCTAACATAATGTACAATCTTCACTAAACCATATTCTAAAAACTTACCGGTAGTGTTAACAAAAGCAAACGTGAGATAAAAACACACTTGCTGAAGCATCCATGCCATTTTAGCTTGAGGTGCCAAACAATGAGTTGTATCAGGTGAGGTACCAAAAACACATTTATTACATCAGAAACGCCATACATATGCAGCTGTTTATGAGACAAATGTCAACATTTATTAGTTTATTAATCATGCGCTGTGGTAAAAGTGTTTTGAGGTCATAACTTGCAAATAAGGTGAAAATAACTGCCGGGAATGTCTTTTTTAATTGACAATCTGCCCCTGTAACCCTAATTTGTGTTGAAGTGAAAATATTTCCAGGTGTTTTACTGCCACTGGTGTTCATTTCAGCTGGAAACTAGCCTAGAAATCTAGACGCACCCTAGCGGCAGCGAAAATTATTTCGCAGCCAGTGTGATCTAGCAACTCTCCAGAGGCTTTTGAGCTGGAAAAACCAAAAACTGGTCAGGCCAATCACATCGTGTATATAGAGTCGGCGGGCGGGCTTAACACAATGACGGCACAGTTCATGACGTTCCGCGTGATTTCCATAGGTGATTTCCCTGCTACTTGAAAACAAGGAAGATGCAGCTGTCTTTCGAATCGGCTTTGGCCGCGACTCTGGAGGACTTGGACTTAAGAGAACGTCACTTAAGTCATTCTTAAAAAAGGAAGATGTGTTCGGAGTTTTGCCGACCTGATACGGCAAAAGTTTAATATTTCAATTAGCTCTGCTGGTGGAAAAACGCATGGGACTCACTCATCCATAACAGTTCGTTGCTCTGGTTGCCTTTTGCGTGCAGAGGGATTTTGAAAGGTAACCGTTTATCCCGCCCCTCGGATTGGGGTATGTCAATGGAGAGTTCCCAGACCTAACATCTTGATGTAGGTCTGGCATGCCAGGCTAGCTGGAAACTGCAATGAATTGAATGTACGTTTTTGGATTTTTGAAAAATGGTAGACATTTTTCCAATGACCCAATATTGCAAAACTGATTTTTAGATATACTACTTGTCTTGTAGTCTACATGGTAAACATATTTAAAAACTAGCTCATCAAGTTAGCATTTGGATTGTACAACCCCAACCCCAAACACAAAAATCTTAAATACATTATCTGATTTACTGGAATCCATTAACAAGTCCTAAGATATTTTGGTCACACTTTAGATTAGGGTCCAATTCTCACTATTAACTAACTATTAACTATGACTTTTGCCTCAATGAACTTCTAATAACGGCTTATTAATAGTTAGTAAGGTAGTTGTTGAGTTTAGATATTGGGTAGGATTAAGGGATGTAGAATTGGGTCGTGCAGAATAAGGCATTAACATTTGCTTTATAAGAACTAATAAACAGCCAAAAGGCTAGTAATATGCATGCTAATAACCAACTAGTTAATAGTGAGAATTGGACCCTAAACTAAAGTGTTATTTTTAATGTTATTCTCCAATATTTTCATACAATTCAGATCAGCATCCGAAACAATGTTCACGATACAAGCAGCTGCAATACTCTGTCAATGTCTAACTATTCTGCCACTTTCATTATTCACTCCATGGGTTACGATACCAACACTGACTGTAAAATAAAGTGCTTCCACTGGAAGACCATTTGTTTAAGTACACATTCTAAATTCAGGAATTCTGAATGTCTTGAGTAGTCAATGTTGTTGTGCAGTTCTGGTCTGGTCTGATATTGGCTCTAAAATGCTAAGGATTTTTTTTTGTTGCTCTAGATGTCCTTCAGAGGAGAAGCCAAATTAAAGGACCAGAAGCTTCTTTGATAGATGAGTGATAATATTCATCCAGCTCTGTAGATAAAGAACAGTCAAGTCTTAAAAGCATCTGTTGGGGAATCTTGATTCTTTTTGCGCTAATGCGACTCCATCAGGAGTATGGGCGGGGGGAAACGTGAAGCCCGCCCATCACAATGCTCCCTTGAACGACTGAGGCGGGGAGGTTAAAAACCATAATTTAATCAATAACCTGAAACCCTAATTTAATCTAGAACCAGCAGCATTTGAAAGCTTTGTAACAAAGCACCATTTCAAAATTGCTCAGCCTCCCTGACTCCAGAAGCGAACGAGAGAGGCGTATATGACAGCGGCTTCTGCTGTTGAATGTTGTTGGAACGCTGGAAGACAAAGAAAATGGAAAACAGATCTGCAGCAAGAGATGAAACTTGTGGTTTTGCTGATTATGAATGCTGCAAAGCATTGATGATTCAGGCTAGCGGCGTGTGGATTAGCTGAATCTAAGCTGTTGCTTTCGCTCTGCTCGGGCTGCGAGCTGTGCATATGTACTGCAATCTGGCAGTGATGTAACTGGAGGTGAAGAATTTGAAGAAATGCCAAAGCACTTATTCGAGCTGTGCATCAGACACAGCATGATCACTAAAAAGGTATTTTCAGATAAAATGGCCAGGAAATGTCCAAGCATTGGTGGACTGTATGTTCTTTGTCTGGTCTGCAGCTCTAGGAATTGTATTGGCATTTGCTCAGATTCTTCACCTCCAGTTACATAACTCTACTTGCAAAGAAAATGAAAGAAAATAATCAATTACATTTGACTTTATACTGTTAATTGTCCTACTTACTACACCAAAAAAAAAAAAAAACCCAACAGGATTACATATTTTATCCAAATGGCTTAGAAATTGTTCACTACTAAACAAACAATACAGTATAAGCATACATTCTATATAGGAACGATTTGGAAGGGAAATACTCACGGAACCTTTTAAGAAATGTACTGTAACAGGGTATATTTTCCCCTAAAACCAAAAGATAAAATAAAACATAAAGAAATACATACTTTTTAATGATGATGCATATAAAACTACCATAATTTATAAACCCTTTAGAATGAGACTTTGTATTTCATTTAGAGTTATGAGTTATTTTTTACTTAATATCTTATGGATAAATAATATCCTTAGTGAACCTCATGATGTTCAAGTAATTTTTTACCACAAAAATCAAAAGAAAAACTATTCATATATTTTAAAGAGATATTTGAAAAGACCATTTAAATCTGGCTAAATTGGGCTTTTTTTGTAACTTTTTACATCTGGGACCCGTATAAACTCTGTTGGCAATGAACACAGTTTGAATTGTATGTTTCAGCTGATTTGCTAATAAAATCACCAAAGGGTATAGAAATAAAACTGTAAAAAAATATATATATAATATAATAATAATAATAATAATAATAATAATAATAATAATAATAATAATAATAAATAAATAATAAATATCCAGTCCAGTCCAGTCCATATATATATATATACTCAATCAATTGCAAAAGTGCCACAGTGATTAGTAAAGATGTGGCTTCCTGATTAACTTGGCTGAGTTTAAAGCAGAATCTTATAGCTAGAAAAAATGTGCTCATGATACTCAGGTCAGTATCTACAGCTTATATATATAGTTTACTTCTGTCACAATGACTCATGGTGAGATTGAAAGCTTCCAGACACTATCATCTGAGCACCTGCTGTCTGCTGTAAAGATGCATTTATGTTTCTTTGAAATCATGTTCTTAAGACCATAAAAGTGGTATAACATCTCCATGTAGGGCACACGGACAAATATACAAGTCACCCTTGCAAGCAGATGGAATACAATTAGATTCAGATCAGTTCAGTGATGAATTTGAAGAAGAGCTGGTTTTGCACAGACATATTGAATGCAAATTTGTGCTTTCTAGCAGTCTGTGTTGAGGTAAAACCCATTTGTGGTAAACGGTCGAGAACATTCCATTATAAGAGAAAATTGATCTCTTCGAAGAGCATCCATCCAAGGGACAGCAGTTTCCATTTTTGGACTGGGAAAAAATCTCAAGATTGATTGCTATTCTTATTATTCATAAAGAGCTTAACTTAGATCTGTAAAACAATTTTGATCCGCAAATTTGCTAAATTTCCGTTATTTTCTCTTGCATGAGGCTCTGATTTTGGCTCACACTTGGTATCACGCATCCAGTCTAGACCGAGAGATTCTGAATCTGCCCTTGTGTACCTGCCCTTCATCTGACCGCACGCTCGTTTCTCACACCTGAGCCGCTTCCTGTTGATCTCAGTATAGTTCTTCCATCTGCTCTCCAGGTTTCCTGTTGGGCTGAGTGACCGTTTTCTAATCCGCCCTCTCAGTTCTCTCTGTTAATGATACATCTGATCATCATAGGCTCATTAATGCTAGACGGCTCATCTGAATCATCTCCTCAGTAGGATGCCTTGACCATGACGAACTATATGGAAAACTGCCGTTTGCGTGACAAAGGAGGATTTATTTATTGTTTGTTCTGTGAAATTCTTCCAGACATCACTAGAATGTCTGAGGCAACATGCATTATGCATTATGCACTATTTGATTTATGGGCTTTTTGGAAAAATACTACTTCCACCTACACATTACAAATCAAAAATGTATTTCCACACAATTCCATGCACCATATAATGTTATGACCTCGACATTTTTTAACCATAGTGGATGCTTTGTAAACTAATCTCACCTGATAAAAGCATTGCACTTGAGAGTTGGAGAGCTCTGCGTACAAGTCTTGTGAAACACAATCCTGATAAAAGAGCTCAAAGACTTGTAGAAGCAAGCAAAAAATGGCATGGTTGTGTTAGCATCACATTTTATCACCGCACATGTAATTTCCAAACTGCCAAGATCAAACAACATGCGTGATACCATATTACCAACGTAATAAAATGTTGTCAGATTCACGAACATATTTCGGACTGTGTGCAAGGACCTTAAGTCTTTTTGACAACTGTGAGAGAGCTGTCTCTGTAAATGTATGAATTATTATTTTTGAGATATTGGTTTATAAATTGCACAAAAGACCTTGAAAGCCTTACAGTGTTTTGCCATTTTCAAGTAAATATTATAATTCCTTAAAAATGCGTTCAATATCAGTATGGATTTTAGAGTTTCAATCCATTTAGATGTTGAAATTATTTGTTTATTCTGGCCTGATACCAATTTTGATTTTCATTACCACATTAAATGATCTGTCACTGGAATGGATTATTAATCATTTGAAAGACGTGCTGCTCTTGCAATGACCTTAACTCCAGTCTTATCTCTTCCCAGCACTCTGTAGATGCAGTGAACGCTGGAGTCAGTCCTATCGGAGACACGTCATACAACTCCAGTCACTGGGACTTGGGGAGTTCCTTTTTCTTCGCTGGAACTGTGATAACAACAATAGGTAACACCTAGACATACCTGTATATTATAAATGCATTTCAAACTGCGATAAAACTTTATTTTGATGGTCCCTTTTGAACATTCTGTTGACTATAAGTAACGACATTTCAACTAACTCTTATTAGAGTGTTAGTAGACTGTTTGCTTAATATCTGATAACTCTTTATTGTGATGCTCCGCATCAGACATTCTACTGACTATAAGTAACTTTGCAACTACATGTGAACTTATTCTAACCCTAACAGTCTACTAATACTCTACTAACACTTTAATGAGAGTTAGTAGACATAGATACAACGTTACTTCAAAAGTAACCATCAAAATAAAGTGAAACCCAAATGGCTACGATAAGGAACAAGACTTCTACAAACCACATTAATATGCATAGCTCAGGCCAAATACAAGGCATTTGCTCATGTCATACATTTAGTCTCACTTTCAGTCATTATGCCAGACCCTATAACCACCAATCAATATTTATTTCTTTTTTTTCTCCGCCAACCCCACTTATATGCCATGTGTGAAACTGCATCAGCCATCAAACCAATTGAAACTACTCATGCTTTGGAGCAATTTATTGATTTTAGCTACATATATAGTCCAATGAGATCAAATAAATTGGTGGAAATAATACATACATGAAACACCACAATGCATGTGCATTTTTAAAAATAGATAGACAGGAATGCAAAGGGAGGCAGTGTTTCACCATTTGCACTCCATTGGAGGTCTAAAGTAATACACTTGAAGTCCATAAGCTGCTCGCTGTGTTACCTGCCAGAGCTTGTGATTGATTACTTAAAGAAACTGTTGTGCAATGCAGGTGAGTATTTAAATGCTGACATGACTCTCAGTGTCATTTCTCATTGGCTCAGCCATCCAGTTGGCAATGGACAAAGGCATAAACAAGATTAGTTTTTACACTTCAGTTGCTAAACCTTCAAACATGCTCTCAGTAGACACATTTTGATCCATGGGGACCATAGGAGGTAATTTCCTATAATAAACGTTAAACCTAAAAAGTATTAAATGAACAGACTGGAATTAACAGACTGATTTGAAGGGCCATATAATATGCCATATTAAGAAGACGTTTATGACTCTTTTATTTGATTTTGTGTAGTTCGGAGAGGCTTTGAACTAAAATATCCATTAGTCAATTCATTCCTTTTTCTGTGAACCCCCTACCATTATATTACAATTTTTAATTGCACTACATCCTTCACATGTCATATTGAATATACTTAACCTAACTTGACATCCTAATGCTACTGTCCTTTTCAGCTGCGTCTTAATTTAAAGCATTACTCTCTGGTCTTTTTAAGGTTATGGTAACATCGCTCCAAGCACAGAGGGTGGGAAGATTTTCTGCATCCTTTATGCAATATTTGGCATCCCACTCTTTGGCTTTCTGCTAGCTGGTGTTGGTGATCAGCTAGGGACTATTTTTGTGAAGAGCATCGCTAAAGTGGAGAAAATGTTCAGGGTAAGTGAATTGTTGTGCACAAAACTAGTGTTTCTTTCCTTGGTTATTCAAAACAAGGTTAAGTTAAGTTAGGTTAAGTTAAGTTAAGTGGATAGATGTACAGTCTGTTCAATGGACTGTGTGGTAAGGCACATGTTTGAAGGCTGGAAAACAATACACAAATTTTGCCCAGATTTTTTTTTTTTTTTTTTTTTGCGATTTGCAATCAAGACGAGACATTTGCTACTTACCAAAAGTCAGAACATTTTGGGCAGTAGGAGCTTAACCGAAAATTAATGATTGTTTTTAGCTTCAGAATAGGATTCCATCCAGTAGGAGGACATCAAACATGCTATACGTGTGATATTTTATATTTTGAGCTATTTTGCATAGCTAAATGACTTTTATTTTTCTTTGTTACCACAAGGTAGAAAAATATGGAACCTCGTTTCCGCCATGGAATAAAAACAATTCACAATTCTGGCTTTTTGTCCTCACAATTGCAAGTTTACATCTCGCAATTCTGACTTTTATTCTCAGAATTGCATTTACACATATGCCTGGGGGCTATACAAAAAAATAAATAATACTTTTAAGAAATGTATACTTTTATTTAGCAAGGACACAATAAATTGATCAAAGATTCACAGATACAAAATATACATTCATATTTAAATTTCTATATCACTGTGTCCACAAAACAATGTATGCATCAAAACTGTTTTCAACATAGATAATAATAATAAGACATACCTTGAGCATCAAATCAGCATATCAGAATAATTTCTGAAGGATCATGACACTGAAGACTGGAGTAATGATGCTGGAAATTCAGCTTTTCTTACATGTTTAAATATATTAAAACAGTTATTCTTGAACTGTAATTATATTTACTGTATTTTTTTAATCAAATAAATGCAGTCTTGGTAAGTATAAGACTTTTGAACGATTATTTGCATACCTGAAAAACACTACTGTGATGATTTCAAGCAAATTAATCTAACAATGTATTTGTATGTTCTAACATAAAATATATTTACCTTGATAATTAGCACTTCAAGTGTTATGTTTATCATTTTAGAATAGCAAGGTCACTCCTTTTCATCACTTCCTGGGAGGCATTAGTCAGGACTATGGCGGCTCTTGATTGTGTTAGGTTAGTAAGTGTTTGCACAACATAGGTAAAGGCCTAGTAAATTAAGAGAGAACTGTGGCTCCTGATGCCAGCAGGCTCCAGCATCTGCAGTGCGGGTTGAGATCACACCTCATTACAGCTAATCAATCTCCTTCAGATCATCATTAGACCCTTCAGAGAGCTAATGAACACGTCACCTTCACAAAGTCACGAAATGTCTTCTCATGCCACATGTGGCCGCTGCTGGCAATGAAGTCGTGCTGTTTGCGTGACAAGAATGGCTCTTGTACTATGTTGCTTCATGTTGATATTGCTTTTTGTCTATTTCACCCCTCCCAGCGTAAACACAATCAAATAAGCCAGACCAAGATCCGAGTGGCCTCTACGTTGCTCTTCATCCTGGCTGGCTGCATCCTCTTCGTCACCATACCAGCCGTCATCTTCAAGCACATCGAAGGATGGACCGGGCTGGATGCGATCTATTTTGTGGTCATCACCCTGACGACTGTTGGGATCGGAGATTATGTTGCAGGTACAAGCAAAATTTACTTTAAATGAATGTGAAAAAAACAGTACTCACACTTGTTTATTTAATTTGTGTGCACCAATAATGTCTAAAATATGTAGGTTTCTGTCATTTTTGTTTCTGAAAGTCTTGAAACGTATTGGTTTTATTTCCTGTACAACTGAAATGATTATTGTGCTTACAGGCCTTCTGTGAAGGAAATTACTTTTTTAACATTTAAATAATAAAATCACAGATTCCTTTGTCTTGCTAAGGCTAATTTATTAGCTAGCTAGCATTTTCAGTGTCTTTGATTGGAAATGACGCCTAATAATATTTTGTTATTGAGTGATGTATAAGCAAAGTAAATACATTTCATCTCATGCTCTTCACGTTTTGTCTCATTGGTAACCAAGTAAACCACATTTTGAACAAAATCTATGCTGAAAATCACACCACAAATTGATAACTTTTTTTTATAGAAATCACACAATAAATATTCAAGTTAAATATTAAAATGTCAATGCAATCTGCAATCTGCAGAAAAATAAAACATCATCAGCATGCACTTAGAGGTAAACAAAATAGAGCAAGATGAATCCCACATTGGCAATTGTGTTTTTTTTTTGTGCACTGAAAAAAGAGGGGAAGCGAAAGAGGAGAATATGGCTAGGGAAAAGAGGCCAACTTAGCATACCAATTTTGCAAGTTGAACTTGAGGTATAAGTAGTTGTAAATTTTAGCGCCATGTCGCATTTTATTGGCTAGTCAGTAGACGTAGGTCGTAGCAGTAAACACACTGTGAGATGATCATTCATATTCTGTCAGAAAATTATCGCAGGCTATTATTGGTCGCAAGACCGTGACAACGTCTATTTTTTAACCTCTCACTGACGTAGGACTGCAGTTTAGGAGCCATGACCACAAAAATCACCATAATGTGTCATCTTTCATCTGGGACAGCCCAAAATCGTACAATGTGTACCAGGGATAAAACAAAATCTATACTGGCCATGTGGGTATTAGCAAATGGGGAATACATAATAAAAATAGACCTTGATTTGGTTAGTTTACATAAACACTGTCAAGTTTCACTGTCGTTCACTGTCAAAAAATCAACCTTTTGGGCCAAAAACAGAAGTTAAACGCTTAACAGAAGTTAAACGCTTAAATTTGATTTTGAACTTATTTTAAATACATATTTAAATCACATTTATTCTCATTTACATCCCTAGCTGTCAGGGACAGTTGCAATGGCTTTTTGGTTTGCTTTGGTAGGCAAAAATGGATGGAGAAAATAACTTTACTTATTCCGTTTAATTTAATTCAATTCAAAACATTATAGACTTTGTTTAATTTACTACCTGAATAAAGAACACACCATATAAAACAGTTTATTGTCTTTTTGAAAGTATTTATACTTCCAGACACCATGAATTGTCAAGAAACTGAGCTTGCCTGATTGCTGTTGTCAGGAAAATAGCTTACATGAATTTGGCAAGAGGTTTTGATGCATGTCTCAAAAAGCATCCTTGTAGGTTTAAAAGACAATCAAATGCTTGCATCTCTGAATGGAAATTGTCATTTATTCATCTCTTCCAGGAGGCAATAGAAGAATAGAGTACCGTAAATGGTACAGGCCGCTGGTGTGGTTCTGGATCCTAGTTGGACTGGCGTACTTTGCTGCAGTTCTAAGCATGATTGGAGACTGGCTGAGGGTGCTTTCTAAAAAGACAAAAATGGAGGTAAGACTTATAGCATTGCATTTACCTCGAGTATTCCAGCTAAGCTTTTCTACATCCATGTATTACGTAATGGTTAATGTTGTGATGCTTATAGCTTCAAGAGTACATTTCTAAGATGGGATGTTTTTTTTTTTCTGTTTCTTTATCATGGGCACTAGTATCTCATTGACCCATACAAACTTCAATCAATTATTTGCATGGACAACTAAAGGCTCACAGGTTTATTTACCATTGTTGTTTTTACCAATTTACCATTTTGTCCAAGGTGGGTGAAATTAAAGCTCACGCCGCAGAGTGGAAGGCCAACGTTCGAGCAGAGCTCCGTGAGACCAGACGTCGACTCAGTGTAGAAGTTCACGACAAACTGCAGAGGGCCGCCACCATTCGCAGCATGGAGCGTAGACAGCTGGGTTTCGACCAGCGGGCCCATTCCCTAGACATGCTGTCCCCTGAACGTCGAGCTGCCTTCAATAGCCTGGATGCCACCAATTTCAAGACATCCTCCCAGGAGAGCATCGACACAAAACTCAACAACCTACGTCTACGAATTGAGCAAAATGAGCATCGACTGAGCGACCCAAGCCAGGCATACTCTGAAGATAACATTTTCAACCGCCTTGGTTCAGTCACAAAACTAGCCAAGAGGAGCAAGAACAAAGAGTTGAGGAAGAACATCCCAGACGACGTTCGGAAAGCTTTAGATTCTTTCAGTTGTAATAGTCCCACAATGGATGAGGAGAAGAAAGAGGCAGAGGACGAGGAGCTTGAGAAAGAGGTCAACACCAGTCTGACCAACTTACCTCTCTTTGTGGAGAGCCCCAATAAACAAAATGGATTCATGCCTCTACCGCCCCAGACCAAAGAGGAAGAAAACGAGACAAAACTTGAAGACAAAGAGTTCCATTTGCAGATGGAGCCCTAGAAGGAACCGCTTTATTTAAGGAATTTAAATAAATAACACATGCCTAAAGTGCCTTGTTTAGCCCTTACCCTAATGTGAGATGTGAGAATCTCAATTTCTGCTGTTCATTTAACTGTTCACTGTGTCCTGATAACTTGATAATGGAAATATGGCGAGTGTAGCGCTGGAAGACACTTAGTCCTCTTCTGCAGACCGCTGAGTAATGCTTGTATTAGTTGGAAAGAATCTCTCCAAAAGTCCTGGACAACGAATGAAAAGTCTGTAGCAAGCTACAATGGCAGTTCTTTGAAGTGTAACTAAAAGTGCTGCACTTTCAATGTTCTCTCTGCCAGACTGTAATTCAATATTATTTATCCAGAAACATAATTGCTTCAAAAAACTGTTTGTCAAGATTTTCCACCCATTCTAAATGGAGAATCTAATCTTGAGTGTTGAATCCCCCGAGATCAAAGATGAAAAATCTTTTCGAAGATTAAAAAACCATGTTCAATTCTTGACATGTTGTATATGCACGGAGCTCTACTGTCCTGTAATACAAGCGCACCAGTGATGCGCGGGTCAATGTATAAACAACCCGCACCCGACCGACGTTTTCAGCTAACCCGCCCGCAACTCGGACCGCAAACAAATAAAGAAAAAATTGTACCCGACCCGCTTCCTGACTCGCATTTTTTAAAACTAGTAAATGCTCATCTAAACTAGTAAATGCTCAATGGTCATTGGGCCATAGACATGTAACACAAATGTGTAAATAGCATCGCAAGAAGTACATATGACAAAGCCAGCACTTTGGTCATCATCTTTCATTATTTCGGCAAATGTCTCCCACACTTTGCTCTTTCTGTTTGTGTATTTGCGGATTTTCCACTCACCAGTCTTCACCTTTTCTCTTGCCGCCTCCATCTCTACCTGCAGACTGAGCTTGTGCGTCATCTTCGTGCCAGTTATTCAGCCAATAAAGTGTAGACCTATGTATTTCATAGAAAATTGTGTCTAGTACTATATAAATTACAAAGGTTTAATTGGTATCTTTATTTCAAATGACCCGACCGACCGCGACCCGAATATCATTGAAATATTTTTGGATGATACGTAACTGCGGGTAACCCTCTCATTTTGGATCAACCCGCGCATCACTGAAGTGCACCAATATGTGATCCAGATTTATGAAGTTAACCTATCAAATCTCAGGGCTTGTAGTCCTACTGTAGTTGTTCAATTGTACGGTATGTCTGACATACAAATTTCCTGCTAATGCTGTTGCTACACAGTACTGTTTAAATATTTTGAATGGGGTGTGTAGAAGCCATAAGGTAGACATGAAAACATTATGTAAAAAAAAATATGTCTAGTAGCGTTTAATCACAAAACAATGAATTGTTTATCCATTCAATATCAATTTTATTTAATGTAATATTTTACCAAAAAAATTCTCTAAACCTGCATGACCAAATGAAGATGTTCAATGTTTCAAACGTTTTTTTCTCCACACAAGAAAGTCAATGGGATCTAAAACAACATTGGATGTTGATAAAAAAATATATTTTTGGGTGAACTATCCCTTCAAGCCATTGTTTTGACACTTTATTATTTGTCTGACAGTGGCAATTACACAACATTAACATATCCATAATGTTAAATAATAGCATTTTAAATAACTTGATTGAATTAAATTCGACTAGACTTTCAATATGTGGATGAAAGACATTTATGGCTTTCTTCTGTTTTAGCTTTATAAAAGTTTGGGTCGGCGTTCCATTGACAGGACACTATTATTATTATTATTATTATTATTACTATTTATTGTAATTTATTTTCATAAGAAACCCTTTGTTTAAAATACTATACATGTTTCACAAGGTTTTCAAATTTTGCACTTTTTACAAGTTTCTTTGGTTTACAATTATCGTCTCTTATTTTCCAGAATATTTCTGGACTAGACTTTTGATGCACCACTAAATCATTTCGTGCTAATCGCCTGGGAGCGTCCAACATATTTGCGTGTGTGTTTGCGTTTAAACCAAATACCGCTTTGTCTGATGTGATTGTTGTCTTGCTGACTGTATTAATGAAAACTCCCTTCGGCAGAGACACGTATCAGTACCTCATTCCCACCAACTCATAAACGCACACATAAACATCTACAGCTGCAGCAAAATGCTTGTTGTTGTTAAGATAATGTTAATTACTCTTTTCATGTTTGCAATAGTCTGCGAATGCAGCGATGGACTGAATATTTGTGATAAGAAAAAAGCTATGAAAATGTACAATATTTTAAAGCATTCAATACAATTTAGAGACATGGATCCCTAAAGCATGCTATTGTGCTAATATGTTATCATGCTATGGTATTGACTGTACCACAAACATGCTTCTTGAGACTTTGAAATGTCCAAGTTTGAGCTCTTCTTCAGGCTGCACATGCTAGTGAATTGCTGTTCGCAGTATCTGCAGTATCTTGTGCAACCATTACATTCAATGTAGTGAGTGCCTTTTGGAAATAAACACAGATGAACACAAATCAACGGTTTGTTTGCTGTTTTCTAAATGTCATGAGGCAGTGTTATTATCAAATATATATAGTTTCATCACTCAAAGGTCAACTTGAAACATAAGAATTCACAAAAAACATCAATAAATGAAAGAACACTCAATGTGTGACATTGTTACATTCACTTTCAAATGTGTTTCCAGGTGTTAATTCATTCTGCATTACAATAGCAAATATTGTGTAACCTTGGGGTAGAGATGCCTCTTATAATAGGTCTTGAATGAAAATTAGCCAGACCACAACAGACATTGATCTAAATGCTCAATAATAGGTAAATAAAAAAAAAATATTAATTGGCTAAATAGTTCACACTGCTCTTTAGTGCTGTCACTGCAAGATAAATTTCAATTTGATTGCAGACCGCCGCTTACATTGAGCTATGTGAAGTAGCTCTTCTCCACATTACCGACCTTGACATCTGAGTCAATAATAGCGAAGAAGCTGTAAATGGAGGTAAATCTGGAAGTAATCTCCTTTGGGAACATATTGAAGGTTTTCTGTGTGTTTGGCTCCATTAATGTGCATCAGTGCTGAGGTTCAAACATTATCCCATTTTTTTCAGTTAATAGTAATCCATAAAGCAACACTTAAACTATAAATTGCATATACATTTGAGAACATTTAATCAATCAATCAATCAATCAATCAATCAATCAATCAATCAATCAATCAATCATCAATCATAAACCAACAATCAACCAATCAAGAAATCCGTCAATCAATATAAATATGTAGAAATGGATGAATAAAATGTTAATTTCACAAAATTACTGTATTTATCTGAATTCTCCTTGTCATTATCTGGAAGGTGGAGAGGTAAATTTAAAGAAGCATTTTAAGATAATACACATTTATTTATTGACATCCCTCGGTTTTTAAAAAAGACCAAAACATGTATATGGTTACAAGAATAAACTTATAATGAGAGTATATACGGAAACTGTACACCACCAGATTATGTATAAATATAAGTAGTTCATCAAATTCATTGCCTTTTTCACTTAATAAAATAGTGTTGACAAGACTAGTGTGTAGTGTGATAACAAATCAACCTTTTCTGTAAAACATTATACCCAATTTCTCAATTTACATTATGACAATGTAAACCATAACCATAAATCAATGTTGTTAAAATAAATAAAAATATGATCATCAACTTTAAGCTCACACTTTTAAATCTTCCAGTACACTTGTCCCACTTAATTTAAGTGCATTGAAACTATACAAAACTATAAATAAAGTACAGTAAAACCTCTTAAGATTGCATTTTGTACAACACAGATTTCAACAGCTTTACACCTCTCAACATCCTTTCTATTTTTTCAAAAGCAACAGTTTCACACAGTTTCGCACACTTGCAAGAACATCTCTACACTACCAATTAAAAAGTGTTCAAAACTTACCAAATTATTCTGTACTGCAGTAACTCCACACATGACAGCAGCGAGTTGAGTGCTTATATGACTAGTGGCATGTCCTGACTTTTTGGTCCATGTGGGGCAAAGGCTCGTTCAAGGGTGACATTTGTGCCTGGCTCCTTGTATAGGCAACAACAAAACGAGAGTTTTGCAGCTCGAGTAGAAAGTGTTCACCAGGATGGTGTTCGACTTTTTCATGTAACATAGATTTGGCCGACCCGAGTATGGTTTTCAGACCATCAGCCTTCCTTAGACGATCTCCTGTGGGAGTTTCCAGCCAGGATTGACCTTTTATCACAGGCCAGGAGCATTGTACTGTATGTCACCCCAGGCCATAGATGTGGAAACCTTGGGTCTGTCCCCCTAGGGGGATCAGTTCCTAAATGCAGGTCTCTCCACTGAGGTGGTAGAGACCATTCTCAATTCTAGAGATCCCTCCATGAGGAAACTGTACACCTTAAAGGGATACTCCACCGGTTTTTCATATTAAACTATGTTATTCCCTTAACTAAGACGAGTTGATATATACCTCTCTCGTCTCAGTGCGTGCACTATATCTCTCTGTATTGCCGCAAAACTATGTTAGCACTTAGCTAGCACAGTGCATTAAATATGGGCCAAAAAGAGAAGCGACTAAACACTTCCTCGTTTTCCCTATTTAAACACAGTTACTCGAGTAGTGTAACTCGACCTAGGCTGGTGACACAAAATAAAACGTTGCGCTTTTCTAAGCGTTTAAAATTGATGTAAATAACAGGGGGCAATATAGTCATCAATTTTAAACGCTTAGAAAATCACAACATTTTATTTTGTGTCACCAGCCTTGGTCGAGTTACACTACTCGCGTAACTGTGTTTAAATAGGGAAAACGAGGAAGTGTTTGGTCGCTTCTCTTTTTGGCCCATATTTAATGCACTGTGCTAGCTAAGTGCTAACATAGTTTTGCGGCAATACAGAGAGATATAGTGCACGCACTGAGACGAGAGAGGTATGCATCAACTCGTCTTAGTTAAGGGAATAACATAGTTTAATATGAAAAACCAGTGGAGTATCCCTTTAAAGTGGAGAGTATTCACTTTATGGTGCAGCGAATGCAGGTTGGACCCAGTTAACTGCCCAGTGGCTTCAGTGCTGGAGTTCCTTCAAGACCGTCGTTTTTTTTTCTGCCAGTCTTTCCTCATCCACACTTTTGGATCCACAACCATTGCGGCTTTCCACGCATCATTAAGTGGTGGATCTCTGGGGAAGCACCACTTGGTAATACTTTTTTACTTCATGGTACTCTGAGGATTAGGCTCGTGGCTCAAGTTAGAGTCCTGACTTGGTATCTAGACGTGACATTGGAAGGGTTGTCATTGGAAAACTTCAAGCACTTGGACTTGTCATTTGATAAATGGATCGCTTTAAATATGTTGTTTCTATTAGCAAGTACATCACTCAAGAGATTAGGATATCTGCAGGCCCTGTCAGTTGCCTCCTCCTGCTTCGAGTTTGCCCCGGGCAGGATCAAAGATGTTCTCCTCCCGAGGCTGGGTTATGTGCCTAAGGTACCCACTAATGCGGCTGGGTCAACAGTCCTTCAGGCCTTTCATCCTCATCCTCATGTGTTGGAAGAGCAGGAGAAGCTAAATTTACCATGCCCTGTCAGAGGTCTCAAGGTCTACATTCGTAAGACCTCTCAGCTTCCCTTTATAGCTTCTGCATTATGCATGCACACACCACTCGGTGACACAGCACCAATCAAGATTGGACTAGTTGCACACGTCACGCTGAAGGCATTCCTCAAAGCGTCTTCTGGGACATAGCATCCTTGTTTGGGGTGATGGTGTATTTTATTTGTACCTCAAAAAACCTGGTTTAAAAAAATATTACTTGAAGAACATAATATTGAGCAGTTTACAGACATGTAAATGAAAAATACAATTTGCTATAATCTACATTAGGTCATTGTTACATGGCAAAATGTGTTGTTGCAAGATTTTAAGTGTAACATTTTAAACTGAGTCAAGAACATACAGTAGATGATTCATGTCAGGAAAGCTTTTCCCTCAGACATCCCATTTTTACAGTGCATTTTCCTGTCGAAAACATCAATTCTTCCAACAAATAAATAATTGAACTGACAGTGCAGATGCTTTTTTGAGGGATTGGGGTCAGAGAGGCAGGACAGAAAAGTTCTGCTTGAATGAGGCTGGTGGTCAGCTGAGGTTCATGTCGGTTTGTTTGTTCTTGTTGCTTTTATACACTGAATGCACTGTTCTGATTTTCCTTCATCTTTTGTATCAGTCCTGGGGGAAGTTGTTCGTAGTCACAGTTTATGACTGCAGCAGATCTGAAAGCAAACACTAAGGCAAGCCCACCTCGATTTCACCAATAACCACTAGCTTATTCCACAGTACTGTAGTATCAGATATTAAATGTGCTATAATGCTGCCACTTTATGATCTACAGCTGAGGTCATGTAATTAAACCTTGAAATGTAATGTAAGCATGTTAGAAAAACTATGGCATAAAATTAAAAAGAATAGTGCAGGATTTTATGAACTATTATTTCTTAGCCTGGTTAAAACCAGACCATTCTCAGTAGTAACTGAGTTATGGTCTGGCAAAGCTTCATAGACAAATCATTTCCAAAGGGGCGTCACCAACGGACGTCACTCAAATGCCTCTAGGCGTAATTGGATAGATGATGAAGGAGATGACATATGCAGAGCGGAGAAACATCTCCAAGTGTTGTTCTTTGCTCGGGTTTTAACAAAAACGTTCAAATCGCTTAAAACAGACACGATAGCTGATTCGAACCATTCGAACGAGTGATGTTCCACGGCGGCATCCATCTTTGTAATGTACAAAATCTGCTTCACCGTCGCTGCGCTGTCGTCATCGTGTAAAGCCCGCCCCAACGTTTCTGATTGGTGCCTCGATTTTGATGGATTAGAAATGGGCTTGAATGAGCTCTTTGTCAGACTTAAGCCCCCTTCACACTCTACACGCGACTTTGTCGCTGCAGGTCGCCAGTGGCTGCGATGGAGGGCGTTCCCACTACTGGTTGCCTAGTAATGTTTGTGAGTGACATTCCCAGATGTTACTCTATGTTAGACAACAAATACGTTTTCTTGACGCTACAAACACACATTTTGGAAGGAAAAGTCTAAATATAAATGGAATCAGTACATAAAATGCATAATATTAAAGATGACCGAGAAACAGTGAGTGTTCTTTGCCATCGCGGCTATTTAACTGCAGCAAACGGGCAAATACCGGTCTATCTGGGTTCCCGAAACCATCCAGGCACAGAGTCAGTATACGTGAATACCACTGTATGTACACGGAGATATATCATACATTATAGTACAGTTTCTGACTGCTAAAATGTGCTTCTCGTTCAACTTGCCTCGGTCAGACTCAGCACTGAAGAGTGACGCGCTCCACTGACTTCACTCCTATTGGTTGTCGCTCCCGAAAGTCGCTCTTCATTTGCATAAAGTTAAACAGATCTCAACTTTGTCGCGCGACAGACACGCCCCATCTAGTCGCCAACGGTCGCTGTCGCGCGTGTGGCCGGAAGTCGCCCGCTCACCATTGAAATGAATGGTATCGCGTCGCTTGGTCGCGTGTAGTGTGAACGGGGCTTTATTTGCAGAGCAAATCTAAATTTGCCGGAAGTTTTCTGGGTTTTCCCAGGCTAATTATTTCTAGGATAAATAAGATAATTTTGTTACAATAACTTTGTTAAATAGATTCACCCAAAGTCATAATTTACTCACCTTCATTTTCCAAAAGTTTCATCCAGGACTTTGTGGACCATAAAGTAACATTTGTTCTATAAATTTGTACATAAAAGGTAGATGGGAACCAGTGGCATGTTTCAGTTGCTACCCTAGTAAGTTTGAGATTAGCTTTAACAAACTCAAGAAGGTGGATAGGTTCATTCCCATGGCAATTTACGCTACATGGCTAACCTGCTCCAGAGCAGGTTTTATTTTGGGTTACAGATTTCAGACCAAAACTGGACCAATAAGCTGTGAGCAAAGTGATATATATATGATGTAATGACGCCACTCTCCCTGTATCTCCCACTCCAAATTAAAGCAGTTTATTGTCAGACAGAAGTGCCCATCTTTTGCAGTGAATTATTTATTTTATTTATATTATATGAACTGTAACTATGCATAATTCATGCAATATATTCATATAATTATTATATTAATTTACAATTAATATTAAATTTTGCTTTTAAATAAATAAAATATATATAAATCCAAGCTTTGCTGCACGGGACACACTTTCAATGTTGTGAGCCTGTTAAAACTGGATTAAATAAAACCAAGTTGAATTTATATGGATTTGTCAACTCTAGACCTACTCTTAAACTAGTTTGTTCAACTTGCTTCATGCAACAGCCCCTCAGGTGTCACGTTCTGTCTGTTTCTACTTTCGCTTTCTTGGAATTTTAGTTTGTTTTACTTAGGCCACATTTACACATAGCCGGGTATTTAGAGAAACAAATATTTCCCCTCCTCCATTTTCAAAAATAACATCATGCACACAACATCGTTTTCAAAAAAGTTGTCATTTACATCAACCCCCATAAATATGCCGTTGAGCGCCATCATAACTATGCCACACTGGGGGCTCACATGACGTTAAGCATTTTCTGGCACATAATGTGACGTTTGATAACCTAAAACTCAGTTTCTCCCAGTTGACATGGCAACACATAACTGGCGTTATCAGAAATCTTCAATTTGGCCAGAGTTTTTAGAAATAATCGTTTTCTGTGATAAAAACAGGGTTTTCGTGTAAACTAGAGGCCAAAGCGCAGGGAAATATCTGCGCCTTCCCTTCGTGTAAACGGGGCATTAGTTAGCCTACCTGTTTTATTTGTTCTTCTGTTCCCACCAGTCCTTAGTTTCCATGGTAATTCATTTAATCATCACACCTGTTCGTATTTGTGTTCATTATCATTAATTATTTAAGTATTCATTGTCTTCTGTTAGGGGCTGGTATTGTTTGTGCTTAGTATGCTCTTTGTGTTGTGTTTGAACACTTTTGGATCTTTGTTTGTCTTTATATAACAAACCTTGCTGCTAATCGGAACGACCTTGCATATCTTCATCATCTTTGGATATAAAGCGTTACAGGGAGCTGCCATTAGAAGCATCATAAAAGTAGTCCTTGTGCACTATATTCCAAGTCTTGTGAAAAAGAAAGTGCACTTTTTGTAATAATGAAGTTGCAATTCAGGACATTTACAATATATAAACTTATATAAACAATATATAAAACAGTGTTGTAGTCGAGACCAGCTCACTCGAGTCCGAGTCAAGACCGAGTTCAGAGTATGTTGAGTTCGAGTCAAGACCGAGACCAGAGAGGGTTGAGTTCGAGTCAAGACCAAGACCATAGAGCAGGTGTGCCCAACCCTGCTCCTGGCGATCGACTGTCCTGCACAGTTCATCTCCAACCCTAATCAAACACACCTGAAGGTCTTCAATTAAGGTCTTAACAACCAATTAAGGTCTTCAGGATTACTGGAAAATTAAAGGCAGGTGTGTTTGATCAGGGTTAGAGATAAACTGTGCAGGACAGTCGATCGCCAGGAGCAGGGTTGGGCACACCTGCCATAGAGGGTTGAGTTTGAGTCAAGACCGAGACCATAGAGGTATGAGTCCGAGTCGAGACCAAGACTAGAGAGGTTGGAGTCCAAGCCTATTGTTTACTGTTAAGAGTTCTGTGTGAGGTCACTTTGTGTTTTAGCACCACCATCTCATCACTTTTTGTAACATCAGCGGATAATCTATTGCTTTAATCTCACTGCATGGTGCGTTTTAATGTGGGGTAAAAATAAAATCTACACACTAGTCAAAAACCTTTTTAGTAATCCAGTGTTTAAGCTATGCCCATATGAACCAATAGAACTTTGGAAAATCCGCAGGTGGACACAGCGTAAAATAGAAGCGAGAGCGTGCGGGTCACGGGTGTGGGAGAGAACCTGACGGGAGCACGGGAATAAAGTAGTCCCTTGCAGACTTCTACACCGAACTAAGCATTAGCTGTCGAAATGCTGAAATTGTATGTAATATTCAGACATTATGAGTTCTTAATCTTACCTTTCTTTGTGCTTTTGCTCCACATGTCGATAAAAATTGGAAGTTGTTCCCTTTGCTTTGGTAACTGATGTACCACAGAATTTACATATCGCAGAATGTTTATTTTTTTAGAAACACATGCCTATGAACTCTTTGTGGCTCTTATATGCAAACTGAATAATAGATGATGTAGCAGACATTTTCAACACATATAGGAGCTAGAGGCTCCACATGACATCCTGACCTGAGTTCTTCTGCCTTTGCGCTAACATCAGTCTCAAGTCATGCACAGTTGCGCACAAGAAGGTCACCAATCATTGGACCTGTCAAACAAACAACAATTTAAAGAAATATTAACATATGGTAATAATCATGAAATATTTTGAATGGGACTCGAGTGGACTCGGGAATAAGTCAGAATACTAATATGTTTGAGTACGAGTCAATACCAAGTCAAAATGCACACAAGTCCATGACAAGAACAATACACTTAAAATATCGTCTTGAGACCGAGTCCGAGTCTCGAGTACTACAACACTGATATGAAATAACACACACTGCCTTTAAAATGATAGTCTAGAACTTAACATGCAGTATGTTAATCAATACATCAAAATAAGTGTAGTTCTTAAAGCAGGACCAAAATTAGCCTGACAAGCCAAACCCACATCAAGATGTTAAGTCTGGGAAAACACCATTGGCAGGGCTCAATCCGAGGGGCGGGATAAACGGTTGTCTTTCAAATTCCCTCTGCACGCAATAGGACCAGAGCAGACGAAACCAACCAGAGCAACGAAGGTGACAGTCAGAGCGACGGACTTCAGTGCCATTCTTTGTTCTTTTCTCAAAGAAAAGCTTAACTCCAAGTTTGAAAGACCGCTGTTCGCCAGCAGCAGCGGTCATCTTCTTTGTTTTCATGTAGCAGGGAATTCACGTGGAACCGTCGCAGCTCTGCCATCATGTTAAGCCCGCCCACCGACTCAATACACAATGTGATTGGCCTGACTAGAGTTTGTTTTTTTCCAGCTCGCTAGCCAACGGAGAGTTGCTAGACAACCCTGGCTGCGAAATTACATTTGCTGCTGCTAGGGTGCGTCTAGATTTCTAGGCTAGGACAAAATATGAATAAATCATAATGATTTAAAATGTAATTTAAATAAAAGTAATGTTTAAATGGGTACTTGAGTATGTTAGGAAATATAGTTATGGAAGTTTACTCTCTTCAGGTACCCTTAAGTGGTCTTTTATTTCATTAAAATATTATCTGAAAGTATAGGTTTTTTTTTTTAAGATTCGAAGTACACAACAAGTGCACATTCAATTAAATGAAGTAGACATTTTCTCAAGAAGTAAATTTAGGTCTGTATTTATTTTATTTTTTTTAGCTTGCAGTCAAGTTCACAATTTACTCATTACATGACGGAGCAGCTGTGTGTGTTCAACAAAAGAAGGAAAGTCATGCAGGTTTTAAAAGACATGAGGGTGAGAAAATGATGATGGATTTTCATTTTGGGGGAGCTATCCCTTTAACTCCTGTGTAAACCAGTAAAATGCGGTACACAAAAGCGAACACAGAGAACATCAGTTGCTGAAGAATAAAGAGGTGTGATGTGATGTAGTTGGGTTGTCATAGTAACTGTTATCTCTTTGAAAATCCCCTCATGTAAATTTCAGCCAACTGAGAGAAAGAGAGAGGGAGACAGAGGGAGTATTTGTGCGAGACACCACATAGTGCCGATAAACACCAGCTGAAATGCTCTTCACACAAGATGTTTATTTTTATGTCTCTTAAGTTATGCTGCTGCACCTTGAATGCTAATGTGTTAATGTATCATAATGAGATATGAATAGATGTTTACACTGCCATGAAATTACATCAATTAGAGACAAATTACTTTGCTGTTATAAATAAACTTGTTGTACAAGATCGTACATGGTGTAATGGAGCATAATCTTAATGCAAATAGCACACACATTCGCTTTATTTAAATTCCATTTTCAAAGGAAATGTCCCGAAGAAAATCGCTAAAATCTTATAAGTTTGCGACAATCCTTTTGCGCCGGACTGCTTAACAAATGAGGGTCGCTGGAACATCGCTGGATTTTCAAAAAGGTTAATTCTGAAAGATGGGTCAATACCAACGAAATTTGTGATAGCACGTGATGGCACCAGGAGCCCAGAGTCAAAGTATGTCGTTATTTTTGTCCCACCATGCTCAACGTCTACGTAATTCATAAAAGCACATTTATTATGCACAGTACAGTCAGATGACAGATGTTTGAATATATAAGGCTGAATACCGCTACTGACAGTTTCTGACATTTTCAGTGTGTGAGATTGTCCTGTTTTTTTGTTGCCGGAATGCCAAAGCATTAGCTTGTGAAGCTCCACCCTCTTTTTGAAAGGGGGCCAGAAGCACTAGCTTATTTGCATTTAAAGAGACACACATAAAAAGTGGCAATTTTAACATGCTATAAAAATGATCGGTGGGGTATTTTTAGCTAAAGCTTCACATGCACTCTCTGGGGGACATCAGAGATTTTGAGCACAAAAATAAACACAATCCCCTTTAAGGTTTGAAAGCTTGACTATTGCGGTGTTAGAATGCCAGTCTGTCAGTCAAGTCCGAAGCAAGATGGCAAGAAAATTGAAAATAAATAGTGAATAAATGACTTTTGAGTGATTCCTTACAAAAGGGCACATCAAATATGCTAAACACGGAAGCTTGAATGTGTGTATGTGACGAGCTAGAACAGACCTCACTGGTTCTCGAGTGTCACACACCCACATTTCAGCTTCTTCTTTTCCGTTTAATGGCAGTCCCCGGTTGGAAAGCCTACTTGAAGGTGCATACCGCCACCTACTGCATCACACAGGCATAACAGCTGAGTAAAAATACATTATCAGGCTTAGGATAGTTGATACTGATCAGTTGGAAAAAATGCTATATCGCCCCGATACCAATCCTTGAGATCGGCTCGGGACATCCCTACTTTTGTTCCTTTTCAATTATATTTACGGGGCAGATTATTGATTTATAAAGTCTTATTTTTCATTTGATTCCTACACAATACTAGCCTGGTTCTGCCCTCCTACTTCCGATTAATTTTCATTTACCTTCAGTACTAGGTCTGGGATTGTGCTGTAGTCTTTGGTTTTCTCCGGTCAATTTTTTACTGGGCCAATCAGTGAACCGAGGGAGTGGCTGTGAACGATGACGTCGATGTCGACTCGTGCGTTATTTTGAGTTGTAGTTCAGTAATGGCAGCGGAGATAGATGCGAGCGAAGCCATTCGGTCCATTGTGGCAACGCTGCTGAATATCAAGAAGTTAATGCCGGAGCAAGAACAATCTTTGCTTAGTTTTGTTGGTGGCCATCCTCCCCACAGGGTTCGGGAAAAGAAAGGCGATTGGTTATGGCAGATCCAGAGTGACTCTGGGCAGATCCAATAGTTTTAGGCTCCATCAACACTACTGCATTTTAGTTTAGAAACGGAGAATTAAAATGAATACGATCTCCGTCCATAACCAGTGTTTTAGCTGAATATTATAATTGATCTCCGTCCACATTAAAACGACTAAAAACGCGGATCACATGACCATTCTTCTACACTGGGCATGCGCGTTCCCGGAATCAGATTGACTATTCCTCAGATTTGACGAAGAAGAAAGTAGCTAAATTATTAGCTAACTAACTGTTTTTAGCTAACTAACTTTTTTTTTTTAAGTTACAAGGGAATACAAAACAGCCATGGCAGCAGAAAACACAGACTGAGAGTCGTCGCAAACCAAATACGAAATACATATTGGAAAGTGACATTACAGGAGCATTGTCCATCGCCAGAGCAACTGATGATGGCTTAGGCTGAAACGCGTCTGTGTGGACATGGTACAATAAATATATGAGATTGTCCTACTAGAGAGTGCGGTTTTTCATTCTTATTTCATCGCCAGAGCAAGCCACAACAATGGGAAAGTTGTACCCCACAATAAGGACGAAATTACTAAAGTTATGTACGTTATGACACCCAATCAGAGAGCACAGAGCATGAGACTGCGTCATCGTTTCTAAAGTCCTCCGTTTTGACCCGTCTTCACTAAAACGCCCTCCGGAGATTCAAAACGCAAAACGGGGTCGGCAGCGTTTCTAAACTTATCCATTTTAGGTCTTCGTTTTTGCCATTTTAGTCTGGACGGGAGGTGCAAACGTAGCAAAAGGTCTCCGTTTCTAAACTAAAACGCAGTAGTGTGGATGGGGCCTTAGGCCCCGTTCACACTACACGCGACTTTGTCGCTGCAGGTCGCCAGTGGCTGCGATGGAGGGCGTTCCCACTATTGGTTGCCTAGTAATGTTTGTGAGTGACATTCCCGGATGTTACTCTATGTTAGACAACAAATACGTTTTCTTGACGCTACAAACACACATTTTGGAAGGAAAAGTCTAAATATAAATGGAATCAGTACATAAAATGCATAATATTAAAGATGACCGAGAAACAGTGAGTGTTCTTTGCCATCGCGGCTATTTAACTGCAGCAAACGGGCAAATACCGGTCTATCTGGGTTCCCGAAACCATCCAGGCACAGAGTCAGTATACGTGAATACCACTGTATGTACACGGAGATATATCATACATTATAGGACAGTTTCTGACTGCTAAAATGAGCTTCTCGTTCAACTTGTCTCGGTCAGACTCAGCACTGAAGAGTGACGCGCTCCACTGACTTCACTCCTATTGGTTGTCGCTCCCGAAAGTCGCTCTTCATTTGCATAAAGTTAAACAGATGTCAACTTTGTCGCGCGACAGACACGCCCCATCTAGTTGCCAACGGTCGCTGTGTCGCCGGAAGTCGCTCGCTCACCATTGAAATGAATGGTATCGCATCGCGTGTAGTGTGAACGGGGCTTTAGACTTCAAATAGAGTACCCGCCTACAGGGAAGTCAACGCTTGCCAATGGAGCGGTGTGTACATTAAATGAAATGTACGAGAGTCTTGTGGGACCAGGCTAACACAATATTATGTTATAAACTCAAAACTATTTTACCACAGTGCATGATTAGTAAACTAATAGATTTTTGGGTTCGCATCACATAAACAGCGCCATATGTATGGCTTTTGGGACATAGTAAACTTGCCCAGAAGCTTATCTGGTACGGCAGAGCGCTGGGGTACAATTCCTGTAAAACACAGTTCACAACACTTCACTTTACATATCAAAAGCCTCTTATAGAAGTTAGATAAAACGGCATGGATGCTTCAGCAAATGTGTTTTTTTCTCATGTTTGTTTTTGCTTACACGATCAGTTAGTTTTAGAGTAGGGCAGGGGTTTTCAAAATCAAAAGCAGTGTGCCTCCCTATTGACATAACACAATTGCGTCTCCCCAACCCCCATTTTTTTCTTAATTTGAATAGTGATCAGTGCATCGAGAACGCAGCAAACAAACGGTTTGTAAGCGCAACAATAATAGCGCACTATCTTCTCTTGTGCATAATGTCTGACTCCTGTATATTACTGTAATCGTCTTTACCTTGATTAGCCTACAGTCGTCATCCATCAAATCTTTACTAGTGCAACACTGGTTTGCCTTCTCCAACTGAGAGATGTAGTTTGCATATTGTATGCTCATGTAGCAATTGGGTGTTTTGTATCGCCGTTTAGTCTGTATTTCACAGCATGATGGGAATCGGCTGGGGATGCTCTGAAACAATCACAGAATAGGAGAGAGTTTGTGCTTTGAAGCCAAATCACTATTCCCTCCGCCATCTCCGATGAAATCGGATGGGCTTTCTCTGCATTAGGGCCATTTTGGACTGTTTGAATGCAATCTCTTACTGGATTCTTGGACTGAAAACTGTTTAGGTTTAAAATGTGATTGTAAACAGAGGAGCGGAAACATGACAATGTCTCTTATCTTATTTTGCTTTGTTAAGTGCTGTTTCTGATAAAATTTATTGATTTGAAATATTTTTTTATTCATTGATTATTTACCTCTCTGCACTCCCTTGAAGAGGCGCACCCCACACTTTGAAAACCTCTCGTGTAGGGCATACGCTAATTTTGAAAGTGATAGAACATTAACCTTTTAGCACCAATCATTGTGCTCAATTCAGACATTTTAGACATTTAATTTCTAAACTGCCGCAATATGTGCATTAACCAACAATATAAAATGATGCCAGTCACATTTAACTGTTTAGGAGAAAATTGAACACACTATTTTGAACCAGACACTGGACATTTCACTTTGAAATTGCTGTGAAGTAAGCTACAAGAAATGCAAAAATGTACCACTAAGCACTTTTTTTCATAACACTGGGTTGTTGGGTCATGACATGAACAATGGAGAAAAAAAGTATAATGTTTATAGCACCTCTTGTGGACGAGTCATCTGAAAAGTGCAGTAAAAGTGCAACATATTTCAGGTTTTGCACAAATGTAGCGTATTTCTGATTAGCTTGGGTTGCATTCGACTCTAGCAAACCTTGACAAGCACATGCAGAGCTGTCTACTAGTTTGAGTGAGACTTTTTGGTTCATTCTCTAGCCAGTGAAGCTTGTACGGACCAAACAGAAAGATAAAGATGTTTATCAGGGAGTTGTTTCTTTCCTTATGTCACACTCAATGCTTCCATCATTAGTGTAGCTGATTCCAGAACAGCCTCGTTTGACCATTTCTTTGTTTATTTAATAAAGTTTTGTTAGAATCATACACACATGGCAGTCAAGTACATTATTTGCCCCATTTAATGAGCAATGTGAACGTGTGGATGTTTTTATTGCATTTTTCCTTGGCTTCAATCAGACAAATAAACGGCATTTTAAAAAGATCTAAATACAGTAGGTTTAATAACAAGGGAGAGTGAGTGTGTTTTAAAGAAAAATAGATGAGAAAATATCTTCGAAGGAGAGAGTGTCATCATCAGCAGGATGAACAGACGGAGGTTGAGGACTTTGCTAATGAGCCAAGTGCCCTAACGCAATGGGGTGTATGACGGAGGACAGAGAGAAGGAGGGATGAAGAGCCAGCAGAGAGTACAATTGGTTCTAAAGTATGAATAGTCTATGTGAACAAGTTATTGCTGGAGAGATGTGGAGAACTTCTCTGGCCACAAGTTTGATGTAGATTGTATGAAAGTGACCGAGCCAGATGTGGAAAATCATAAAATCATGCAAGCGGGCAGTACATGAATCTACATGAATGAATGAAAGCATTTTCCAAATGCATAAATATTGTCACATTTTATAGGCTAATTATATATTATAAGTATATTATACTTAAAAATAATTTGTCACATGGAGTTCCATTGGAAATGGTGGAAAATCTAAAATAAATGGTATTCAGTGATAGTTTCTAAAAACAGAGAGAGATGTAAATTTTAACCTAAAATCATTATTTTGGAAAATGTCCATATCCATTTCTCAACTTAAGAAAAAACTGTTGAATTATTTAGTATTTTCTGTGAAACTTGATATGATTGTCATGTTTTCAGATGGATTTCAAACATCATATATGCATGTTGAAGAGTATTGTTTTGGGTAAAGAATCATTTTCATACACAATTAGAATTGAAGTTCAAAGATTTGGTACAGAATTAATGGATCAGTTTACCTAAAAAATGTGTCATTTGATCCTCAAGTCGTTCTATCACATCCGTGGAACACAAAAGGAGAGATTTAGCAGAATGTCCGGACAGCTCTAGGACTGCCAAACCCCAAAACAAACTCATATGAATTTGTCACCAATTCGCCAAAATGTTATGAATTGTCATGAGAGTGTGTCAAAAATTCATACTCATTTGAAAGAGGCAGAGTAATGTCAGCGTGTGTTTGAAGCAAGGTAAAATATTTATTTTTAAACAAAAAATGCATATAATGCATAGAACACTGGAACAAAACAACCAACACAATCAGACGGAAAATACAATAGATAAAATAGACACAAACACAGAACATCCCTTACAAGTAAATTATGACAGAAGTTTGCTTTTTGGGTGAACAATTCCTTTCATTTTTTGCATTTGTGAATCCAATGCCCTGCATCCAAAATCGAATACCTCCCTACTATGCAGTAAATGAAAAATAGTAAAATAGCGAAATGTAGCCAGATGCTTACATTTTTGTTCAAGGTCTTGTATTAAGTCCAGCACTCTGTAAAGTCTCCTCCAGCACATCCCAAAGACTTTCAATGAAGTTAGGGTCTGGACTCAGAGGTGCCAATGATGAAAATGTTAAAATTATTCTTCATGCTCCCTCCCAACCATTCTTTCACAATTTAAGCCTGATGCATCTAAACATTATCATCCTGGAATATGGCCATGAGTTTTCCTACTTGTTGTTTGAGAAATGAAAAGCTACACACTCCATCAATTAGGGTGAGAAGAACTGTTGCCAGACATTTAACATGCTAGAAACATAATAATCACTCCAATAATGATCCAATCATAGACTCTTAAGCATTTGACAATTTAAATTCAAACAGCGACTTTTTTCCCGGTCAGGCAGTGTATATAACATACTTTTTTTTTTTAAATAAGTCTCAAAGCAAATGTAAATTTTGCAATTTCAGATGCAGCTATGGACTGTTAGACATAAACTTTTTGTAAGAGCAAGCATGTGAATACATTGTTCAGGTTTCATTTAAACCCTCTGTTCAGATACAAGGTGTTGCTGTTGTCTTAAACACACATTCAATGTGTTACATCAACAAGCTTGTACATTCCCTGCTGCCTCTGTAGAGGAACATCCACAGTGTTGATTAGGTTTTTGGAGAACAGGATGTTTCATTAGCGCTGTTGTTGTCACCCTGTTTGTGATGCATGATTCCTATTACTGGAAGATTAAGAGTCATTTACCCTGTGAGTGCTGTGAGGTTATGAATGTTCTCTCTTTCTGCTTGTTCTTGCTCCATCCAGAGGCTTATGTTCCCAGCTGCCTTTGTCGCTTGGGGGCTCCACGAGTTCCCAAATGTGACTCACGCTCAGCGACAGTGACACAAACAAAAGCCAGAAATGAGAGCTGATTGGATGAGTATTATTAACCTTGCATGAATCTAGATATGCTGTACCTGGGGGAAGAATAAGAGTTCAACATATACAACATCTAAGTCAAGTGGAGAGTAATGCATGGAAGTGAAGAGAAAAGAAATAGAAATCAAGAACATTGTTTTTCACTGTTAATCTGTGATTGAGTTTTTTTCTTTTGAGTAATTTCAGGGCAGCATAAAAAAAAGATGGAGGGATACATTATACAGTTTATCATCATTGATTCAATAAATGTCTGGGCTGCAGTTACCGTGGTAACATGTGCTGGAGTCTAGATCAGTTCTGAGCCTTGGCAGTTGTGGACACACACGAGTCAAATAAAGTTCACAGTAAACTTGTGTTCTGCAAACTGCAATATAATAACCATACATATATATTGAAATATTGAAAACTTTTTTTGTAACTGTTGTTTTTGTTTTTGTTTTTAAGATGTGGTCATTTAAAGGTGCATTTATATATATATTTTTTTCAGCAGATATAAATGCAGAGAAGAGCTGGCATTTTCTGTTCATTCTTATGGGATCTGAGCAACACGCTTGCCCAGAGGCTTGTGGGATTGACAGTGGACTGGAGAACGCATTGGCTTTGGAGAGTGTCCAAAAGTTGAAAATGCTCAACTTTATGCAAATGAGGAGTGGAAAACGCAAAGCGCCTGCTAACCGTTGTCATGTGCAGGTTTGTCATAACCATTTAAAATATGCTTGTGCTGGAGTTTCTGCTGGGTTTAGTGGATTTAGCAGATCATTGTTTAGATAATGGATGCAGCTATGGTAAATATTGCAAGGATGCTTTCACTGTGATTTCTGCCTGGTTAATGAAAGTTTATTAAATTTACACCTTTTCTTGGTCATTTAGAAACAAATTTAGCATCTTTCCAAGTGTAATCATGATGACATGACTATGATGACGCACAGACAGCCTTTTCTGTTAAGCTGTAAACTCTGGAACTCGTTACCATCTGACATTAAGACCATATTTGAAAAGATCAAAAGTTGTGGCTAAAGACAAACCAAAACTGTAGCCATTTTTAAATATTGTTATTTTTCTGTTTGAGTGAGTGAGTGAGTGAGTGAGTGAGTGAGTGAGTGAGTGAGTAAGTGTATGTTTGAAGCAATGTAAATGTTTTATACTTGTATGTATCTGTTTTATAATGTACTTAGAAAAGCCCAACCAGGGACAGGAGTTGAAAATTAGCATTAGCTATAAACTCTGTAGCAGGATTTTTTTGTATTGTTAATATGTTTGACTGCATTGTCCCTGTTAAAACAATTTAAAAAATACAAATATATTGGCTGTGATTTAAAAAATACTTGCTACAGATGTGAGGTTTTGCAGTGTGATACTTTTGGTAAACAGACATTTTGTTCTCTGGGTTTAACAAAAATGTCTTTCAGTTTAATATCTGGGCCACCATCTATGATGCATTGACCACAATTGTATTATTATAGTGTTATTACTCAGTATAAGTCAGTAAACCGTCAAGGCAGATTAATAAATTTCTCAGAAATGACTGCATTTGCAAGACAAAATGTCTGCTCTAATGTCTTTTCTTCCTAATCTAGTTGTCTATTAAACTTGCATAAATGTAAAATGTTAATTTAACTGTGATAGGCCTAATTATACAATGCAATTAACTACCAATAGCACTTATTTTACAGTCTTGTTTCGCATGAACATACTATGTACTTATTGTAGTAATGACACTAACCAGGTACCCATGTAGTTACCTTACAACTTACTTGCTTTTGTGGTAACTGTAAGTACATTGAAAGTGTGTACTGTGTTTGATTATCTAATTATTAGTTGATGTGTTTCTTATTGCCACAATAACTAACTGATAAATGCAGTAGTGCTAAATTACCCAAGAAAACATATAATTTCTACTTCATTGAATAATAACCACCATTTAAATGTGATGCAGTAGCGCAAAACATCCTTATGAACACTCTAGGTGGCAATATCTCAGGCTGTGTTTGATTACGAAGATACAGGGAGAAAGGAAGGAATGCTAGGAAAATGGGATGACGTCAGTGGCTCTACTGGAGTTGGACAGATGATCTGAAACCGCTTGGCTGATTCATGACGATAGATGTGGCCTGCCGCTTTCTCTGGGCCAACTGCTGTTCTTTCTATCACTTCCAAATTGGGTTATGATTGATTGCTCATGATGCATTTATATGCGGTGTATTTCCTCTAACAAATACAGTGGACACACACATTAAGGAATGACTCATTTTTACCAGTGACTGGATGATAAAAGTGCTGTTGCGTAAATTCAAGTAATAAGCCCTCGGCTTGAGCTCTGTCTCCCTTACCAGTATATAGCCTAATTGAATGTTTTTGGTTACTTGGAGCTGCCATTACAGATGTTTTGAAGTCAGATTGCCTTACCTGTTTACAGGTGCAATGGTAACTTGCCAATTAGAGGTCTTTTGAAAACTATTTCATGTAATTAGCTTTATGATGTAATTTCAGACTCCTGTTCTTGGGTAATCCAATAAGTAAAAGCTGAGAGTGCAAGTGTTTATGAGATTTGTTATTGTCTGTGGTGATCTTTCTTTTCTCACTCTAGTATTTTGTTCTAATTAGTCTCAGCGGAGAGAGACATTATACTCTATATTATACATAATACTCTTTGATTATGTAAATACCATTGTGTATTTTTTTTCCCTTAAAATATTTGTATCATAACTGACTGATTGACTGGATGAAAAAATGTATCACTGTACAAGTATGTCCTTTTGAATTATACAGTCGAGTTCATGTCTGAATGTATTTTCCAAATACATTGATTTTGTTACAAATTACATTATCAGATTAACCAATTTGAGTGAAAAGTTATAGATTTGCTTAATTACTTCTTCATCTGCATTTAAATTTTAATTCTAGATTTTTGTGCTTTTAGATTTATAGGCGACACTATAAACATTAACACAACTAAAACATTTTCAAGAGACACTATGATGGCATTTAAACATAAGTTTATGAACATTAAAGGATCAAACGTTTATGTAGGCCTATTGCTAGAGGAATAAGTCACACAGAATGTGTTGTCTTGCACTGACCTCTAGTGGTCAACATCACACACCGCTTTTTCCAGTTTAAAACCATTTAAATCAACAGACAATGTGAAAATGATATCATACTAATATCAGTATTCTAGAATCTAGAGTATGCATGTGGGACGTTTGTCTTTTAAATGCAATGTACATGCAATGTAATTAGCATTAGCATGCATTAGACAAACAACAGAGTGAGCTTTCAACTTGATTACTGAAGCATCCAGATGTCATTTACCCCTCCAAACATAGTGTAACACAGTTGAAAATACATTATCTAGCCAACTGATCAAGTATCTTCAGTGTCCTAAGGGATTCCAGATGGGAAAAAGCAGCAGGTCTAACATGCTAACGGCTAATGAGGAAGTCTGAGATTTCTAATTAATATAACACAGTTTAGATTGAATAGTCATCTTCATGTGTGTCATGTGCATTCATATCATCATCAGAAAGAAAGTCTCTATCTGCAGGTTTGTTTGCTGACCTTTTGGCCTGCATGTTGATAGTTGATACTGTACAGATGGATATTTAGCATTAAGCTTAGCCAAACATTTATTTCTCATCCAAACTTTTGTCTTGTGTCATCTCTAAAACTTTTAAAAGTAAAAGCTAACACAATGGAGTATACAAGCATGCCAGTGATTATTTCCCTGAATGGCTTCTTAAAGGTGCTTTAAGCGATGTTGGGTGACGTCACTTCTTGTTGACTTTCGAAGTACTGTCAAACAAAACAGAGGCTAGCTAGACTCGTCCTCCTCCTCATCCGCACACTAACCTTTTGTTGCCGTTTGTGGAGCCTGGGGTGTCTGCAGAGACCACATTTTTTTACAGTGTGTTCAGGGGGAAGGCAGCTAGCGGATAGTGAGGAGTTGTTTGCTGTATGTGACAAAAAATGTTTTGGCCAAAAAACGTGTGTGGGCACTGTTGTTTTACTGTGAATAAAGCACTGCACTCTCTCTCTGGAGTGGTTAAAGCAGATGGACAGTGTTGCCCTTTCAGCTTAGAATTCAGAAAGGACCTCTATAATTACTCAGTGACCTTTCCATACTGGAGGCTAGATAGTTTTCATCACATTGACCACTGTAATCAATGTACACAACTCACAGCACAAACTCAACTGGAAAAGGCTATAGACTCCCCAGTGGCTGCGACAGCATCACACAAGACTGATCTCAGAGCTGCTCTTGAGAAAAAGATCTTTGCCTAATTGTATTGAATGTGCACTTGAAGTATATATCAAATCTTGTTAAAAGTATATAAAAAAAAAACCTGTCCTTACATGGTATAATAATAGCCCTATAAATTAAATAAGCCATTTAAGTGTACTTAAAGAGAGTTCACTTTCATGACTGTTTCTTAACACACTTAAGTACACAAAGGGCACTTTGTAATAATGTCATTAAAAGTTTTTCTGACATGCTTTAAAGTTCACTTATTTTGAGTTGACTAATATACTAAAGCACATGTAAAGCAGTTGATTTGAATTGTAACTGTTATTTAATATTGCAGTAAATCACCATCATTACAAATGTGTAATTACAAATTTATTTAAATACATGAGACACGTTTCAAAAGACATTACATTATATTTTAATTTACTATTTGCTTTGTCAGTACACCCGGCAGTTTAAGTAATTATGACGTACTTAAGTCCTACTTAAGTATGTAAAAAAAAAAACATCCGAAGTTCAATTTCATTCAATGTAAATGTAAACTATAATACATTTTCCTTTAATTGCAAATTCCATGTTTATTATAATAAATACTTACATATTTACATAAACATATTTAATTTGCACTTAAGTATATTCTTTTAAAATCATATTCTGTGAGTATTCTTTTTAAAAGTATGCTAAAGTCACAAGCGAGTAACTGCAACATCCATGATAACGACCTAATATGGCTAGATAAGGAGATATTTACATGCTAAGTCAGCTTAGTCAGACAAATGAGGAGATAGGAAACCGTGTGCTTCAGTTTATGTGATTCACTGCAACAATTGACTCACTTCTGTAAAGACCACCAGTGATTCTCAACTGGTTTTGTTTCAGGATCCATTATTTTTTATGTATTAAAAAGTGAGCCAACACAGTACCAAAAATGGGAAATAATATAGTGTAGTAGTGTATTTATTTATTTTAAGAAAGAAGGCCTGTCGTGCAGCATAACATTATATGATCTCCACACAGAGAAGTCCGTCTTAGGGAACAGGTTTGCCAATAGACATAACCCACACGTACACATATGCTCATACTGTCTCTGTACTAAGTGAAACATACAATTGATTTCTTAACCATAGCCATTCAAAGTACGACATTCAGAAGAAGAAATGAATGTTCCTATCAGAGAAATGTCTGAAAAGGGTATATGGCAGGCACTTTTTCCAAAGTGATGTGCTTCTAAATACTCCCTGGTTCCACACTGCTCTGTCCTCCATGAGCCGGATATCGATCGAGCACCATCATGAAGGATATATCAATTTACTAAACGCACTATAAGGCGAGGAAGCTTCCAGAGGAGACTGGAGAACTAGCAAACATAGGTGTATCCTTCCCTGGAGTCTTTTTTTATGTGTCCAATCATTCTTTACACTTTTGGATTACTGAACATAGAAGTTCTAATTTTAGTTTTTTGAATCAACCATAAATTTCACATATCAGCAATACATCTTCCTTTATTCAAAACGTCTTGTTTAACCAGCTACATCAATATAACAGCACAGCACAGCAAAGTATTAAAGCAGTACAATGCTTTATTACAGTATTTAAATTCACTTTCATATTACTATAACACAAATACAGTGATATTATAGATATACATTAAATTTATACATTATATATTCAAAGGCAGCTTTGGCTTTGAATATACACCTTGGTTTTCTTTTAAAAAAACAATAAATAAAGGTTTGTGGTTATTAAATTTGCTTTAGTGAAAATTAAATGTTACAGTAAGCAACAGTAAATGATTAACAAATAAAATACGCTCTTTCAGTTTACTAATAATATTAAAACCAAACATACGTCAGTCCACGGATGTTCAGTCCTTTACAAATGTTTTTTCAAAGTATTTTAGTGCAAAATCATTGTTGACGTGACACTTGAATATCCCACTGATTTCTCCATCCTCGCATCTCATTCTTTCCACACCTCAGTTAAGTCGGAAAGAATGGATGTGTGGAAAGGTAAATGAGATTACACAATCAAACAAATCAGAGATATATATTTTTCTCCTGGGATTCGAACCTTGAGCATGACGTTTCTTTCCCACTCCTCCATTTGAGCTTTGTATCTTCATAGTGACCTACACACTATATGAGTTGTGAGGGCACAGCTCTCAGTGCCAGCGGTGTTATTCTGATGTCTTTGGGACTGTCACCGCATTTGCTAATAACTGTAATGTTTGTGAGCACAGAAGATTTGCTCTTCCATCCAGGATGCAGAAGTCTCCAAAAAACTCCTCGAGCTCTCTTTCGGAACTGACTCCCTACGATAACGTACAAGAAAGGGTTTATTGAGCTATTGCTATACCCTATATAAGAAGCCAGCTGGTTGCCTATTTGCAATATGTCCTCCCAGAGGCAACCAGGAAGGAGCTGAAAGTAGTCGAGAGTGTTTAGGAACCGCACCAGCTGAAAGGGTGTCCAGCACAGGAAAAATACCGCTAGGACCGTCAGAACCAGCTGAGCGGCCTTCCTCTCCATCCGCACCCTCGGTTGAATCACCAGGCCACGATTTTTAAGTGCCTTGATTATGTGAAAGGTGCAAAGTGAAATGATCGGCAGGGGAACCAGGAATCCAATCAAGTTGTTCGTGAGGTTTCGTTGGAGCACCCAGGCCGGATGAGGGTACGCTAGGTAGCAAGCTTCCACCCCTAAGAATGGAACGAAATTTACTTGTCGGAAAAGCAAGGCTGGGAGGCTGAGGGTGAATCCAACAGCCCAAATCATCGCACAGATACGCTTGGCCCATTTGGGGCATCTCAGCCTACTTGGATTCATGGGTTTGGCCAAGGCGAGGTAGCGGTCAACGCTGACCAGCACTAGGAAGAGCACGCTGCAGTAGTAGTTCATCGAGATAGCGGTGTTGACCACCTTGCAGAGTAGTTGACCAAAGTCCCACTGATAGTCTTGGGAGACGGTGACCGCCCAGAAGGGCAAACAGAGGACCATTATGAGGTCTGCAGCTGCCAGGTTGCCCAGATACACATCAGCTACGCTGCACGACTTCCGCTGGAGGCAGAACACGCAGAGGACCAGACTGTTGCTCACCACTCCCAGGATACTGATAAGAGCCAGAAAGGGAGGCTGGAGAGAAGACAGCCATATCCAAGCAACTGTGTCGTTGCAGAGGAGGTTCGATGAATTTAGTTCCATTGGGACACTGTGAAAAAGATGGGGTTTTTTTTACTTTTAAGATTTACTTTAAAACCATTTTCACTTAGAAATTAGTATAGTTATACAAAGAAGTGTATAAAAACAAACTAAACAAGGCATTTTGAAGTAGAACGACTAACATGGTATTTTCTTGTAAAATGGATGACAATAATCTACAGTGAAAATTTATGTTGAGGATAATCACAAAAACCTGCTGTGTATTCCTGAATTGGTGAAGATTAAAGTTTCCTCATTGTTTGGCAAATAAAAAAAAAAACTAATCAAATTCTAGGAATGAAGGGGAGTCATTTATTGGAGCTCATCCATCTAACTTATAAAAACCTGGAAATTCCAAATATCTTCAGTAGGCTATGTTACATTCTTACACATTTTCGGAATATAGCAACATGTTAAATGTTAAAATAGTTGATCTCAAGTTTGTATTCTGACTTATAATGTTTCATATCCATATATCAGATAATTAAATTGAATTATTTAATAACAAAGTCTCTTTCCAACCTTAGCATAACCTGTTACTGTGATTAGTGATGAAGTTTGTTTGAATATAACCATTATTATTAAAGTCCCAGTGACTTGTAAGAATCTCACCTACCTTTCATGTTAAGTGACAGCTGCAGATTACAGATTCAGAGCCACTATCCGTTCACTTCCGATGTGTTGTCTGGCTGAATCTCCTCCAACAAGACAGTGGTGAGATCAGACAGGCGCTCTTATAAACGCATAATGAGACTGTCGTCACTGGAAGCCTGGATCAGTTCTCCCTTTCCATTTGTCATTCTCTGGCTGTCTTTCGTGTGAGTAAAACACTTGCACACTAAACTGTTATGAAGCTGATATGAAGATAAATTTTGTGACTCAAGCGTGACGCTGCCTTTATAACACATCTTCAGCTCATGACACAGCAACTGTAGATAAACCAGATATTATGGTGGTATTCCAGAATGATTTCACAATATGAGGTTAAATGCCTTACAGATGAATGTCCATTTTTACTACATTTTATGGAATTCTTTCTCTTAAATCAAATAAACTAAAATGTTAAGTTGGCAACACATTAATCTTGTAAAACCCAACAGGCCAAACAATATAAAGTGTTTCTCCTTGACCCATGGAAACGGCTATTAAATTTTGAAAATAAAAACCGTTCCAGTCTCTACTCCTTTCTCCTCAATTCTACTGTTCACTATGAACTCAGAAGACAAATCACATTAAAGTTTAACTGTCAACAATGGTTGAGGCAAGGATCATATAGAGGCTGGATCTAAATGCAGCAGTTAATTAATAAACACTCAAATCAAAATAAACTCACGTGATTAAAATACAAATAAAAAGGCAGCAAAAGAACAACCATTAAACATTGACGAGATCAGACAATGCACACTTCAAACGTGGGCCTATATATAAAGATTTTTGTTTTCAAACGTTTTTGAAAACGATACCGTTCTCATATCCGTGTAAACAACAAAAACGCAAATTTGTGAACACGGTGACGTCATACGTCATGCTCATGCGTATTACATACTCAGTCTATAGGTGAATAGTTTCTTTACAAAGTGACATTGCATGGCCTTGGATTATAATGAACAGTGTGTATAGTCGTTTTTACAGATTTGTGTGAAAGGGGGTCATTTTTACATCATTTACAACTGGCACAAACAAAAACTTTTCTGTTATTAGTACATCATTGTCATGTAAACTCATCCATGAGTCCATGAGAAACTAAACTCAAAATCGAGTATAATGTTACATTCATATTTTTTCATGCCATTCGAATATGATCAAAAGCGAAAATATATGAAACAGAAGTAAATGTCATTTTTGGATTTGTACTTTGTTAAACCTTAAATGCATACATCGGGTCTTTAGTGATCCCGAACATCATTCACTACCCTCCTCCTCATTCATTTTTAAGGTTAGAAGTAAACCTTCTTAGTATTCCACAATTAATTCATTATCAACATTGCAAGAAAAAAAATATTAAAAGAGTGCCTGTTTTCCCATTCTTTTTTTTGCAAACAGTGTAAGTATAATTTTTCTGCACAACAATAATTTAATCTTTGATGACTGAATAAGTGAAAATCACCTTTTTTCCACAAGGTGGAAAATGTCTGATACACAATGATGAAGTGACGTTTCACTCATAGTTACTGCAAGCAGAAAACAAAAGAATAGGAAGTATCATCAGCAAAACCTGAAATGGCTAGGGATGGCAATCGAGAACCGGTTCCACTCGAGAACCGGTTCTAAGTTTAACAATCCATATATATTGTGCGCCCTCGACGTTAACGAGTCCTCTTATCGATGCTCCTGCTCTGAGTCAGCCATAGTATATAGGCTACAGACCGTGAACTTTGAAAGAGAGAGAGCCTCGGTCGCGCGCGCGCGCACTCTCTCTCTTCGGAGCAAGGCGGCTTCACCATCTCAAAACTAAGCGCTGTCTTGCTCTCTCTCCCTCACACATATTAATCAAAATAAACGACACAATGCATTCGGAGATTTGTTTTTCTTGAATTAGGCTACCGCTGGGTGTGAATTGTGCTAAAATACCTTATCTTTGAAAAGCATTCCGCACATTCAGCTGACATAAACCACACTTTAAATAAACGAAAAAAAACTATCCAGTGATGAAATGTTTTCTGTGACGACACATCTTGTGGGATGTCCGTCCAACCGCCGGCACACGTCCGATAATGACACGTCCAATTCGCGAACTAATGACTCATTTGAACCGACGTACACGCACGTGAGATCACTTCCGGCACTTTCCGGAAAAGATCGAAGCGCCCGCACCTTCAGATCACTTGGACGTGGCTGTGTTTACAAGAGGTAAAACCGATATAAATACTGTTTGTTTTCTCACACAAACCGCTCGTTTCGTGTCTTAGGCCATCAATGTGTACTTACATTTACGATAGTGCAGAGAACAGGCACGCTCAACTCCCAAAGCAGCTTATGGGTGCGAGTAATAAAATAAAATCAATTAAGAATGAAAAACCGCACTCTCTAGTAGGACAATCTCATATATTTATTGTACCATGTCCACACAGACGCGTTTCAGCCTAAGTCATCATCATCAGACGCGTCTGTGTGGACATGGTACAATAAATATATGAGATTGTCCTACTAGAGAGTGCGGTTTTTCATTCTTAATTACTTACATTTACGAGTCATTAAATCATGTTTAATTTGGACTTCTATGTGCATGCTCTTTGAGGTCGTAACCATAGACCTGCATGACTGACAGAGAAGAACAGTTTGACCTAAAACTATCAAAATTGAAACTACTGCGGAAACAAAGACACCTACATCTTGGATGCCCTTGAGGTAAGCTAAAACATACCAAAAATTAATTTCAAAGTGAACCCTTTAAATATATTTTTATATAAAGTAATCATTTAGTAGTAAAAACTGTCAAATTGGTCTCAGAGTATAGGGGAAAATAAGTAATTGTATTTTTCTTCAAAATAATTCTGTCTAATTATTTATAATCTCATTATTATTAGGTTATTAAACAAATTTAACTTTTTAAAATTAGACAAATGGTCTGTACATAGAGTTTTAAGTACTTGAGTGAGAAAATATTAATATTATTATCAATAACAATGACAACCATCATCATAATAATATCATTATTATTATTTACTTTTTGGGGGGAGCAATGCGCAGCAAAATGCAGGCTTAATTTATTCATAAAAGCAGGTCACGCAGACATTCCGTGCCATGATCAGCACTTCCCGCTCTCACCTGAGATGGATTGCTTAATTAAAGCTGGTGGCAGCAAGACTTTGTTGGAGGCTCAGAGGAGGTCATGGGTTGGGGTGGGCATGAAGCCATCTGGATCTGTTATCTGGATCCCTCATCAAGGCAGTCGCCACTTTTTATAGTTCCAAACAGTAGAAGGTCCAAGTGAAATTATTTTTCTGTCTGCATTCTTCCATACACTCGAACAGTGAATAAGCAGAGTTCATAAAGTTAAATATTTTTTCCTCAAGAATCTAGATGACATTTCATGACATAAACAGAGCTGGTGCATTAAGAGGAAATTATGAAGGAGAGGCGTTCCAGCTCTGTTTAGATCATGAAATGTCAAACTCTTGAAGAAAAATTAATATTTCACTTTATAAACAAAAAGAGAAAGAGAGAATGAGAGTGCCAAAAGCTGCACTAAAACTGATTTCTTGCCATGAACAATCTAGTTCATACTGTAGCTATTACTGGATTAAAGATTAAGCAGAAGATTAAAATCCTACAGCTGTTTAAAATTTCCTACTGCTTTCAACAATCTTCTGAGAGTTACTGGATAGTGTCATGGCCGATTGTCGAATTTCTGGTATGTGGATAACACAGCAGCGTCAGACAGCAAGAAATGGTGAACCTGAATAGCATGAGGCCCACAGCAGGGCTATTTTGCAAATCAATATTACTATGGAAACGTGACATAGTATTACATGACTGCTATTCCGGTCTGGCTGAAAAATGTTCCAGAGAGCTGATGTTTAACAGAGATGCTTTACTTTTGATTCAATGGCATGCTCACAATTATATCCTAATTTTTGATTTATGTATTTATTTATTTTGCTTAATTTGAATTACTTGCTCTGCCTACATATAAGCAATGATAGAGTTTATCTTTCTAACAGTACAATTGACAGGTAAGATAAACAATATAAATATCATATCAAATATACTGTAACAATACTATACATAACATGTTTTTTTTCTATTTTGGCTCATTTGCATTATATTTTAGGGGTTGTTTACACAACACCGTTTTCAACTAATAAACATATACATTTTTATGCATTTTGGCCGTTCATTTACGCGACAACTGCATTTTGGGTGCCGTAAAACGCAAACTTTCAAAGTGCAAAAACGGGTTTCAAAGTGCACGTTTTTGAAACCGGTCTTCAATGTAAACAACAAAAACGTGAATCTCTGAAGACGATGACATCATGCACATTCGTATTACGTGTTCAGTCAATAGTGTTTCGTCGTTTCAGTCGTTTTCGCAGATCCATGTGAATGGGGATAATTTTGACAATGGTGTCATCTGTACGCAGAAAACTCTAAATGAAAAGCTTCTCCGTTTTAAGCATATTGTTGTCTTGTACCCTCAGTTCCAATCCTGTTTGCCTGTGTTCCCTGTCATTTGACCTAGTTTCCAGTTGGTTCCTTTGATTAATCGTTCAGTTCACCTGTCGTTCAATTAATTATCTCATTTAGTCTGTGTATTTACACTCCCTATTTTGTTCAGTTCTTGGTACTGTCTTGTCTGAGTTATGTGGTTGTGGTTTCCTGTTCTCAAGCATGGATTTATTTAATTTTCTTACTGGAGGCTTGAAAACCTTTAAATAAGCTTCATGTGTTATATAAATAGACAGAATGCAGCAGCAGTATCAAGCAGTAGCTACACTTGTATCACCAGTCTAAATTCTTAATTATAATATGTTTGCTTCTACTAATTTATTGCGCGATTTATGCAATATTTGCTATTACATTAAATTGTTAATATGCTATCCATTTGTTAATATTATATTGGTTGCACTTTATTTTGATGTTCCACTTTAGACATTCTGACTTTGCAACTACATTTCAACTAACTCTCATTAGAGTAGTAGTAGACTGTTAGGGTTTGGGTTAGTTGAATTAGTGACATGTAGTAGAATATTCTGTTCAGCGACCATGACAATAAAGTGTTAGCAGATATTAAGCTGACAGTCTAATAATACTATAATGACTGGTGGTTGACATGTGGTTGCAAAGTTACTTATAGTTAGCAGTCTAAAGTGAACCATCGGAATAAAGTGTATTAATGTTAAAACTGTAGGCTAATATTAAACTAATTGTTTTTGACATTCTGAATTTTGAGACTATTTGTTGAATAACATTTAGGACAAAAAAAATAGAAACAGTTCAACTAAATTATTCAAATAAAAAACTTAAAGGTGCCATCTGTCAAAAAATCAATTAAAACTCCACATATTCCATACCAGATGGGGGCAGTATACCTCCAGAAAGTTGGCCTACTCTAGTCTGTTTTTTAGTTTCAGGTTATTAATCTTCTAAAACCGTCAAATAGTCCGCTTTGTCTAACCAAAACTCTCATGTCTTCAAACAACACGAGCGCGGTCCTGCTCTCTCGCCCTCGCGCATATTAATCAAATCAATTGACACGATAGTAAGACCGCAGTTTCACGTGGAGCATTTGGAGATTTTTAGAGATTAAAGAGATACAAGCAGTGCGAGTTATTCGTGTGTTGCAGTTTGGCTGGTGGTTATGTATGTTGCCCGCATACCGCCTCCCATGGCCGAAACTGGTATTACAACAACTGTCGGGCCGGCACTAGTAATGCTAATGCTAATTTAGGTTGATATCTCTGCAACACTATAACTTTTCATTTTTTTTATGACATCATCGCCCTTATTTCTTCTCATTCTTTTGATGCGTTTAGCTCATTTTTTGGATATTTTTACCTCAATTATTACACATGGCACCTTTAAAGTAAAACTATTTAAATGTTAAAAATAAAATCAAAATATAGCTTTGATGTGTGGCCATTTTAAAACATTTATATCCTGGGCATCATCTGTTTGAATTAGAGAAACAGAAGGCTATTTAACAAAGTGACAAACTAAACAGAGCTGAACAGCGTGACATATATGAGCACTGTAAATTGATTTTCCATAATATTACACGCAGACCAGCAATATCCGTTCAGGAAAATCTGTCCACAAGACGTCTGAGTTATTCCTCAAGAGACCAATCAGTAGAGTTAACAGACTCCTAATCATCAAATCTTACTGTCCAGAACATGGAAAACAAGGGACAGGAGCACATAAGATGACATTTCATACATCTGCAACATTGGAAATTTCTCTAAAACAAATAAAGCAGATCCAGTCTTGGTGTGGCATACCTCATTTTATGGGGTTGAGTCCCAATTTCATCATCATGTCTTGGGAAAACAAGGAGGGAACACCGTGCTGGGAAACAACATGAAGATCGATTGTGTGAGGTTCAATTGTGCTCTGTGTATTTTTTTCAGAACTGCCAAGTTAATACTTAGTATGTTTTATTTTTTTGCATGTTACCCTTTTCCAATTTTTGTGTTTCATTTTTGTTATTTAATTGTTTTACTTAAATTGAAAAAATACTATAAAATAAATATTTTTAACATTTATTATACGTTTAACTTTTGATGATTTAATATTTCAAATAAAATTAGTATTCTCAAATTATTGTCAATAATCAGAACACAGGTGAGGAAACTGAACACAAACGAGGAGCGGGAAAAACTAACAGGACTAAACCAAAATCACAAGACAGGGGAAAACAAGATCTCAAAACAATAACAGAACACATCAAAACGTGACAGTACCCCCCCCCCCCCCTTCCCAAAGGCGCGTCCTCGCGCCGTATAACATCCAAAGGGGTGGGAGGGTGGGCGCCCTGGAGGCTGACGAGGGCATGGTGCAGGTCCAGGAAGCCTCCAGGGCGGAGCAGGCTGTGGGCGTGGCCAGGGCAGAGCTGGCTGTGGGCGTGGCCAGGGCGGAGCAGGCTGTGGGCGTGGCCAGGGCAGAGCAGGCTGTGGGCATGGCCACGGCGGAGCTGTGGGACCCTCGGGCGTCCATGACGGTGAGGACCCTTCGGGCGGCCATGGCGTTGAGGACCCTTCGGGCGGCCATGGCAACTGGCAACTGGCTCTGGCGCTGGGTCAACGGGCTCTGGCTCTGGCGCTGGGTCAACGGGCTCTGGCGCTGGGTCAACGGGCTCTGGCTCTGGCGCTGGGTCAACGGGCTCGAGCTCTGGCTCTGGCGCTGGGTCAACGGGCTCTGGCTCTTCATGGGAATCGGAACTGGACGGGGCCAGCACATCATGGGACTCGGAACTGGACGGGACCAGCACATCATGGGTCTCGGAATTGGACGGGGCCAGCACATCATGGGACTCGGAACTGGACGGGGCCAGCACATCAGGAAACTCGGGGCTGGACTCATGGACCATAATCAATGTGTTTGTTGCCCACACACACAGAATAGCCGTAGACACTACAATCAGCACTGTGTCTTCATGAGCAGATTCAAGTGCGGCGTGCTCAGTCTCTGGAGTGCAGGTGATGGGCTCAGGCTCTGGCGGGCAGGCGACGGGCTCAGGCTCTGGCGGGCAGGCGACGGGCTCAGGCTCTGGCGGGCAGGCGACGGGCTCAGGACATACCGGACTTAGAACTGGCTGGAGTGGGAGATCTTTCACGTGGTAGTTGGATCCACACGCCCACAGCGTGTGATCCACAAACTCCAAGAAGGACATTTGTAGGTCCTTCACCAAAATTATTTGGGCTAGTGGATCCTTCAGTCCACTCCAGAAACTCCTTGTAAGTGCCTTCATTCTGAGTCACATCGTCACAGAGGCCTATGTACAGCCCTGCATATTCCTCCAGAGAGAGCTCATTCTGGCAGAGGATAGGTGTTTCCATGGGGCTCACCTTGTTTTTCCTCCTGCTCATCTTTCGCTTTTTTAAAGGTTGGTCGTTCTGTCAGGGTTGTGTGCAGGATGCCGAAGACAAGGACAGAAGGTTCTGCAGTAGAGTAGATTTATTTACAAAATAAACTTCAATAAACATACAAGAACAAAATAAACTCCAGGACTTCAGGGGAAACACAACCATACATAGACGACGACCAACCAACACTGAGGGAAAACACAGGGCTTAAATACACAAGGAATAATTGGATAATTAACAGAACACAGGTGAGAAAACTGAACACAAACGAGGAGCGGGAAAAACTAACAGGACTAAACCAAAATCACAAGACAGGGGAAAACAAGATCTCAAAACAATAACAGAACACATCAAAACGTGACACGCGGCATCCTGTGAAGGGTGCTCTGAGAGTATGGGGTCTGGGGCCCTTTATTAAGGGCTGTCCGGTCCCTGTACGACCGGAGCAGGAGCTTGGTTCGCATTGCCGGCAGTAAGTCAGACTTCTTCCCGGTGCATGGTAGACTCCGGCAGGGCTGCCCTTTGTCGCCGGTTCTGTTCATAATTTTTATGGACAGAATTTCTAGGCGTAGCCAGGTGCCAGAGGGTGTCAGGTCTGGGGACCACACAATTTCGTCTCTGCTCTTTGCGGATGATGTTGTCGTGCTTGCCCCTTCAGAACAGGACCTTCAGCGTTCACTGGGACGGTTTGCACCTGAGTGTGAAGCGGCAGGGATGAGAATCAGCACCTCTGAGGCCATGGTTCTCAGTCGGAAAAGGGTGGATTGCCCACTTCAGGTTGGTGGAGAGTTCCTGCCTCAAGTGGAGGAGTTCAAGTATCTTGGGGTCTTGTTCACGAGTGAGGGAAGGATGGAATGGGAGATTGGCAGGCAGATCGGTGCAGCTTCTGCAGTAATGCGGTCAATCTACCGGTCCGTCGTGGTAGCGATTTACCGGTCAATCTACGTTCCTACTCTCACCTATCACCGAAAGGACAAGATCCCGGATACAGGCGGCTGAAATGAGCTTTCTCCGCAGGGTGGCTGGGCGATCCCTTAGAGATAAGGTGAGGAGCTTGGTCACTCGGGTTGAGCTCAGTGTAGAGTCGCTGCTCCTCCATATCGAGAGGGGCTAGCTGAGGTGGCTCGGGCATCTGTTCCAGATGCCTGCCAACCGGGAAGACTGGAGAAACTATGTCTCCCGGCTGGCCTGGGAACGCCTCGGTGTCCCCCCGGAAGAGCTGGAGGAAGTGTCTAGGGAGAGGGAAGTCTGGGCATCTCTGGTTAGACTGCTGCCCCCGCGACTCGGCCCGGGAAAAGCAGAAGAAGATGGATGGATGGATGGAAACAAACAAGGAATTAAAACCGAGGCATATGGGCACAGGGAAAACCACACTGAATACCCAATGAACTGAAGAATTAAACATAACTAAAGCCCCATTCAGCGCGTTGATCCTGGGAAATTGCCGGGAAATTGCCAGAACGCCTTCTGTGTGAACGCAAACACGACCCAGGATTGATACCGGCATCGATGCCGGGTTGAGGACCAAGTAACATTGCCGGAATCAGTCCCGGAACGCGAGCTGTGTGAACAAAAGCCAGGACCAATGCTGTAAGGGGTGTTTTACTATATAGAACATACTTTTTAATGGTCATGAAGTAAATTCATATGTAGTACCTACTCAGACAGTATGTGATTTCACAGCGCATAAGTGCAAATGAATTGTGCCATTCGTCACTCTCACACAGAGACCGGAGATTGCGGTGCACACACACAGAAACAGGAGCACAGACATGTGTTGTCAATGTTGCCCTGCAACTTTTATTAATAAATTAACTTTGCTACTGAATCGCTACAAGGTCTGTACCGTCATTGTTTTTGAAGTAATTAAACACATAGATTCTTTGCTGGTAGAGACACTGCACATATGTAGGTAATTCACACGCACATCTCTCTCTCTCTCTCAATAGGTGAATTAATTCAAATTAATGTTATAATTCAACCAAATAAATGTAACCTTACCGCACTACTTTACCTCTGTGTCTGACTTAAAAAGATCTAACGAGTGGTAGGTGATAACAATAACTGCCAATTTAACCATTCCAGTCAAATATTGCGCCGTAAACATCAGCGACAGCTTTAACTTGTCAATGCTGGCAAATGACCATAGTATAAGTGGGATAATCCACGGCTAGCGGTGCTAAAACATTTTGAATTGACTTATTCTTTGACGATTATGCCCCTTTTTACAAAAGGTAATATAAGTCTCCGGTGTCCCCAGAATGTGTCTGAGAAGTTTCAGCTCAACATACCCCACATATAATTTATTATACCAAGTTTTAAATACCCATTTTTGAGTGAAAGGAAAAACATGCTGTTTTCGTGTGTTTATCTTTAAATGCAAATGAGTTGCAGCTCTCGCTTTCCAGGTGAGTGCAGAGCCTATACAGTTTGTGCCTCAGAACTAAAAAAAAAATCCCAAAACATCTGTTTGATTTTGAAAAGCTGTAATAAATTATCTGTGGGGTATTTTTGAGCTGGGCATAATAGGTTCATGTCAGTACTGAAAAATGACATTAAAATGACTACTAAAAATAAACTTACAATATTCACTGGAGTTAAATGTGTGACGAATTATTTTCCTCAACTTCTGGAGTAAGAGCACATTTTGTTTGTGAAATACTTTTTTCCCACTGTTGTCAGCATACAACCATTTTCAGAGAACATTATTTGAATTAATTTTATTCATGCCAATCATTTATAGTGGTATAATTTCTTTCAGATAAATCTGCCCCTAAATAATATGCAAAATCAAAACTAGCTCTGGCTGTTAGCTTAATGTCAGTTAATCTCTTCTGTCTAAGTTAGTGACTGTTGGCCAAAATAAGCAGTGAAGTAGCCCGGGTCTAATGACAGTGGTTCTCAACTTGGGGCCCTATAGGGGTTCTCAAGATGACATATACTTTACACAAATACAAGAAAAAATAAACATTAAAATAAGTGTCTTATTTATTCAACTGCAGGTTTCCCACAATCTAGAAAACCCTGGATAAGACTAGACTTTTTATACCTGCAAAAATGTATTAATGTGTTCTTTTATCAATTTCCAGGGCTTGTTTTGATTGTTCCATGGATAAACAAGCCAATACGAGACTATTAACTACTATGTTTCCTTTTAACTATACTAATGTCTAATTAAAACATATACAAATGTATAAAAATGATCAGAGATCAGGTAAAAACCATAGAGACTTGTTCTATGGTTAGCCGTTGGGGGTCAATCTTAAATGGGTGTACATTTTGAGTACAGCTATCACTGTGTGATGAGGTGCACCTGATGCTAATAAAGGCTACACTACCCATGAGACTCTAGGGATGCATCCAAAAGCTTATGCCGAGGACTTGTTGCCTTACAAGGCAGTGACTTTACAGGAGGCATTTGCACATGAAGGTACCCCACAATAGTCATTTCGGACAGACTTTTGAGGCAGCATAACAGTTTAATGATCTACCTGTACAAAAAATAAAGTGAGCTTTGGTGATAACTTGGTGTTATAAGTGGATATTTAATAACTAGTAATTTCTCACTAGAAATAACATCAAAAGTGGAAAACGTTGGTCAAAAAAGTTCATTTACACACAAACTGACCACCAACAGCAACTTTCAAATGCAATCTTTATTTTTCAGCTCAACTGTCATATAACGGAAAGCACAGGATTATGTGAAATCAAAGACAGTGAAGGATACAAGGATACATCTATGCTGCCTTCAAATATCGATCTGATGAAGGTCTCTCAGGAGACAGGAAGTGAAGCTAACACTGGATTCAAACTTGCCTTGATGCCTTCCTACCTGCCTGGGAATGCATACTTCTGTATGCAGCATTTTTAAGCTTTCGAATGTATAGCCTTCGATCAGATGAAGGTACCAAGGGAGGCAGGAAGTGAAGCTAACATTGGATTTGGACATACCTTGATGCCTTCCTACCTTGGCATGCATTCTCCGATAGCATCATTTTTTTAAGCTTTCAGACTCAGCCAGGGTCAGTGTTTCCCAACACTGTTCCTGGAGGGGTCACCAACACTACACGTTTTCCAACTCTGCCTTATCAAACAAAACTAATTCAACTCATCAGCTCATTAGTAGAGACTCCAAGACCAGAAATTGATGGGTCCGATAAGGGAGACATCCAAAATGTGCACTGTTGATGTGCCTCCAGGAACAGTGTTCTGCTCTAGGTCACCATAAATCCACACAATCCACTGCCTCATATCACTGTCAGGTGGAAGACAGCATGCCCTGCTTCACTTCTGTCCTTGCACACATGAAGTTGGCATGAAACAGAGGTTACGAGTGAAATGACTACTCGAACAAGACAAAAGTAGGGTGGGATTTGATTTTGTCCATTAAAAATCTATTGGATGGTTGAAACAGGTAAAAACTGTCAATTTTAATTTCATGGCGACTTTAAGACACTTTCAAGAGAACAAAATCTCCAAGGTGATCTAAATCAGGAAGGGTTTCCCATTGGTTCATTTATTTGTGGCGGCCCGCCACAATATCAACGCTGACCGCCACACATTGATTTTCGATTTTTTTTGTTTTGTTTTTTACTAAGCCTATTTAAAATCGTATTTGATTGCAGAGCACCGTAGCGCATTCGCGCAGCACTAGCTCGTCCCTCTCTCTCTCTCTCTCGCGCCCTCTCTCTCGCTCAAGCCTAGTTTATACTTTCACCTGGCTCTGCAGCGCGAGCCTCCGCTGCCTACCAGGCCTTCCATAAATGCTGTCAGGCATCTCACAAGACAGTTTTACAGCACGTTGTTGCTTTGCGAGAGCTTGTTATTTCATGTGAGAGCCGGGGCCAGAACTGACGGAATGATTCATGATCAGTAAGTAGAGAATGTGCTTATCCCACGGATATGTGAGAGACTTTTACTAGAAACTGATCTCACACTGGACAGCTGTTACAATAGTAAGTCAGGGCTGCGTTTCGCATACAACGACGTAACTTGCTACCTAACTACCATAGTACAATACATCATTAAAGAAATCAACTAGCCAGACACGACTGTTTCCCGAAACTGTACTGTTGCAAATCTGTTGTTCAATCATGTTGGTTAATGATGTCAAGCAGGTGGGGGAGTAATGGGGAGGGACCTAATGTCTGCACTTCCTGTGAGGATTGAAAAAAAAACAAAAGTCCTGCCTCCTAATGCCCTTCATGTGCCTGCTTCTCCTGTACCAGTCTTTTGGTGCACTGTTGCTGAGTCAACTGAGTTTGGATGAGCTAAAAACTTTATACACTGCATAAAGCTGGATGAAACAGTCACACCTGTACTCCAAAAACGTTGCTGGTTCGTAGTGCTGTGTCAGAGGAACGCTTGCAAGGGGTGATAGAACACATCAACGCCTCTGTATGGTGTCACCAATTGCTGTTACGCAGGAATAAATCAGGCAAAGTTTGGATATGCGTTGACCTCAGAGAGCCAAAGAAAGCAGTGATAGTGGATTGTTTTCCATTACCACACATGAATGAACTACTCGCTGCTCTAAAGGGTTCTACTGTTTTCTCTACCATCAACCATGACTAATGATTACCACCAAGTAGGGGTGTCGTGATATATACCGGTATTGACGATAAAGGTTTAAAATTTTAAAAATTAAATATTGTTATCTTGTTAATTATGCGTGTTGCATCTTAATTCTGGTTAACGCCTATCATAAAACACAAGCAGACACAGTGGGTAGATGCTACTGCCGTGTAAAATTATGACAGACAAGACTCTACCCACACACCAAGATAGCTAACTCTGGAGCAAAAGTGAAACCTGTTCACCCACCTCCGAGTCCGTTTTTTTTGTGCAGATTTGGCCACTGTACAGAGAGTAAGTTGCCATTATTTTGCTAGTCCTGAAATGGGAAATGTAACATTAAACTGATACATGTTGACGCCTTTCTAGAGAGCAGTATTTTTTTTCCTATTTTTACCCAAAATTGGATGATAGTGAGCTAAACTCTCACATGTAATTTATGTTTCATACATACTGAAGGGTGCCCTCACGCAGAAAGTCCTCACGAGTAAAAGTAAGACTCACGAGTAGGCTAATACGTTCCAGGAAATCCCTAATATGGACAAAGACATCTGGTGGCCACTGTAGCTGAATGAAACGCAGATAGAGACATTTTGACTGATTAAACACGAAGATAATTATTGTGAGGAAATACTGTGTTATGGTTTATCTGTGTTCTTCAAGCCATCTCAGGTGTTTTCATAAGGATTATGTATGTTTATAATTCAATGCTAATCGACATAGCCTTTTTCACTGTATTTGATACTAGAAAATAATATTATTTCTTTTTAATTTATTTGACTGATAGTGTTATTTTTTGCTTATTTTGTCAAGATTTCAATAGATATTGTGATATACAGTTATTGTGAATTATTTTGGCCAAGGTAACCATGTAGTGAAAAATAACAGCCCTACTACCAAGTGTCGCTGCACAAGGACAGTCCTGACCTCATGGCTGTCACCAGTGTGATCTGTGTTTCTTAGTTTTCCCCATCTCTGTGTTTTGGTTTAGTCCTGTGTCAGTTTTCCCGCTCCTCGTTTGTGTTCAGTTCCTCCACCTGTGTCTAGTTAATTTGCCCCAGATGTGTCTTGTTCCCATGATCGGTTCTCTGTGTATTTAAACCCAGTGTTCTCCTTCAGTCCTTGTCGGTTATTGTATATGTTGCGTTCGTATGGTATGTGTTGATTCTCCTGAGTTCTTTGAGCATTAAAATCCTGTTAATTGTTATTTCTCGTCTCCTCGTGCTTCCCGTCTACACCCATCCGTGACAGAATAACCGACCTGTAAAATGAATATTCTTGCTGTGGCTCTACTCTGCCTGGAACAGAACAACCGTTCCCTGGAATCCCACTCCAGGGATTTTCTGGAGTTGGCGTAGCTCACTCACTATCCTGACCGATCCCTCTGTGTATTATACATTGCCAGTCTCAGTGAGTGGTCCCGGGCATGCCTACCAGGGAGCGGCCCTCGCTACGATTTCGCCGCATGTGTTGAGTGGGTGTTGGTAAATAATGAATCTACATTTACCATCGACCTCGTAGAGCCTGCCAGCACCCCTCAACTCATTTCCGAGTCTCGTCCCGCCGAGACTTCTTCACCGCTGGTCCCGTCCAGCCCAGTCAAGCCTTCACCGCTGGTCCCGTCCAGCCCAGTCAAGCCCTCACCGCTGGTCCCGTCCAGCCCAGTCAAGCCCTCACCGCTGGTCCCTCCAGCCCAGTCAAGCCCTCACCGCTAGTCCCGTCCAGCCCAGTCAAGCCCTCACCGCTGGTCCCGTCAAGCCCTGCCAAGCCAGACCCTTTTGACGACCTTCCGGAGCTTCTTCCCCCAGAGACCGTCCAGCCAGAGACCGTCCAGCCAGAGACCGTCCAGCCAGAGACCGTCCAGCCAGAGACCGTCCAGCCAGAGACCGTCCAGCCAGAGACCGTCCAGCCAGAGACCGTCCAGCCGCCAGAGACAGAGCCCGTCGCCTGCCTGCCAGACCCTGAGCCCATCGCCTGCCCGCCAGAGCCTGAGCCCCACATCAGCCCTGCAGAGCCTTCACCGCTGGTCCTGTCCCACGTCTGCCACGACCAGCCGGAGACCACCCAGCCAGAGACTGTTCCTGAGCCTGAGCTGAAACCCGTTCTTCTCCCCAAGAAAATTTTGGGGGGGGGCTATACGCCTTCGCCATGGCCACCCGAAGGGGCAGCACCGCCATGGCCACCTGAAGAGATAGCTCCACCCTGTGGGACGCCCGAGGGTCCCACAGCTCCGCCCTGGACGCCCGAGGGTCCCACAGCTCCGCCCTGGACGCCCGAGGGTCCCACAGCTCCGCCCTGGACGCCCGAGGGTCCCACAGCTCCGCCCTGGACGCCCGAGGGTCCCACAGCTCCGCCCTGGACGCCCGAGGGTCCCACAGCTCCGCCCGTGCGCCCCGAGGGTCCCACAGCTCCGCCCTGGCCACCGCCACAGCCTGCCCGCCCTGGCCACGCCCACAGCCTGCTCCGCCCTGGCCACGCCCACAGCCTGCTCCGCCGTGGTCACGCCCACAGCCTGCTCCGCCGTGGTCACGCCCACAGCCTGCTCCGCCCTGGAGGCTTCCCGGACCTGCACCATGCCCTCGTAAGCCTTCAGGGCGCCCACCCTCCCACCCCTTTGGATATTGTACGGCGCGAGGACGCGCCTTTTTTGGAGGGGGGGGGGTAATGTCACCAGTGTGATCTGTGTTTCTTAGTTTTCCCCATCTCTGTGTTTTGGTTTAGTCCTGTGTCAGTTTTCCCGCTCCTCGTTTGTGTTCAGTTCCTCCACCTGTGTCTAGTTAATTTGCCCCAGCTGTGTCTTGTTCCCATGATCGATTCTCTGTGTATTTAAACCCAGTGTTCTCCTTCAGTCCTTGTCGGTTATTGTATATGTTGCGTTCGTATGGTATGTGTTGATTCTCCGAGTTCCTGAGTTGATCTTTTGAGCATTAAAATCCTGTTAATTGTTATTTCTCGTCTCCTCGTGCTTCCCGTCTCACCCCCATCCGTGACAATGGCCTTTATTACTCATGACAAATTGTTCCACTTTTACGTGTTCCTCACGGATTAGCTTCAGTGCCTGCTTCATTTCAGAAGATGACGATCATCATCCTGACTGGCTTCTCAGGGGTTAAAAATTACCTGAGTGACATTACCATCCACAGAGATGACATGATTATGTGTGACAAAGCACTTCAAGCAGTCTTACAATAACTAGAAAGAAGCTGCTGGCTTGCAGCTTAATAAATAAGACAAGTGTCGCTTCCAGCAAACCAGCCATACTGTTACAGTGGAGGGTTTTCTTCCGTATGAATCATGTGTACAGGCGATTCAAAATGCCACTGTTGATTATCTGTCACATTTGCCCTTAATGCTTCTTTTGCAGGTAATGCTGTTGCTCCAGCTCCTGTTGATTATGTTGATGAAGAGTTTATTTTAGTGCTGCCAATCGATAAAAAAAAATAGATGAATCTGTGATTAATCACGATTTTGTTTTATATATATTTTATAATGTAATTCACAGTTAATATCCAAATAAATGCAGAGAGCTCTTTTTTAATGAAGGCCAATACTAATACAGCTACTGATTTCTTGGTGAAATTGATACCCCCCCCCCCCCCCATTTCAAACATTAATTATAGTCATTCAACATTACAGTGTAATTGAAAGCTATCCATTTTTTTTAAATGTATTAGGCTTCAAAAATATATAATATATAATATATAATAACTTATATAATAGTAAGTTATATAATAACTTTTAATTTAAGTGAACTTCAAACAATCCTCAAATAAACCCATAATACATGTCATATACTGTATAGGCCTACATGTGCTTTTCCTACCTGTCTAATAGGTAGGACATACACATAAATTGAATAAAGTTATCAAACAGTTTGCACTGCATAAATTATAAATTGAAAATAGACTAACCCTTATTTAAGCTACAAAAGTTATTTATTTAAGACTAGTGAGTAATTTTCTCTGTTCCCTTTGTTCTCTGTTTAACTTTACTGACAGACATAATTAGTGGCTGCTGTCACTTTAAGACCTGCAGCTGCTGTCAGAGAAGTGGATCTCACACACGCCTCATTCTCTCACCACTCTTTACGTTCATTTAAGACTTTATTTAACTAATTTAAGACTGCTCTTATGAGGATATTAGATAAAACAGACATTTTTGCATAACGTGTCTTATTGTTTATTTAAGTGTGAAAGATAACCCGATTCTGTCATGCTTTATGTGCACATTGGCGCACGATACTGGCGCCCCTGTGTGTGTCCGGACATTTAGAGGGAGCGCATTTTCTTTGTCTTATCGCGCTTGAATGGTTCAAAAGCATTTGCATGAACAAGAGCATGATCATAATGTAATGCTAGCTAAAGGATGACAGAAAAAACATATGCTTCTTGATTATGTTAAATATTTTTTACGTGTTAAATTGGAAAAAAATGAATCGCATGTGTTAACGCGTTAATGTTGACAGCCCTAGTTTTTGTTATGTTTTTCTATCTGCCGCTTGTAATTCTCTGTATGCGTCTGATGTTGATGCTGCATGTGCTTCTTGCCCTGCTCAAATGGCCATCCAGCCATGGAAACCTGTGGTAACTGACTTTTTGCAGGTGTACCGTACCACTCCACATGCTACAACTGGTTTTTCACCCTTTCAGCCCCTCTATGTCAGGCAAATGCACCCAAGGCTGTCTATTTTGCCATCTGCTCCCGTGCACCCGCCAACTGACATGACTATTCACAGAAGGGTTTCACAAAACGAAAAAGTACACGGTTGCTAAAGCCGGGTACACACAGTACAATTGTAGCCTCGATTTGGCCATCTGAGACAAATTTTGCAAATCCTAAAAGATTTCTCTGATCCTAGGCTAAAATCTGAAATCTTTGAACATTAGTTTGACATGTTCACCGACAGCAGATTAAAGGGACTATATGGAACTTTTGGTAACGCTTCCTTTTACAGTACAGTACTTACAGTGTACTTACAGTGTACTTACCTAGAAAGTACTGGCTAATATAAAGTAAGTACATGGAACAGGGGTAGGTTTAGGGGTAGGTTCAGGGTTAGTACTAGTTATTACCCAGTAATTGTAGTTACTAAAATAAGTACATAGTACTTACATGGGTAACTGGACTGTAAAAGGAAGCGTTACCGAACTTTTCCCCCAAAATAAACATAACAATAGCCTTTTTATTTTACCATTTATGACTCAAACATCTCCTGTTGAGCATACTGACACCTTGTCCGCTCACAGTGAGTGCACCTATAAGCCTGTATCCTATTTTTCCTATTTTCTGTCGGGTCGGATTTTTCCCGCGCTGTCTGCGGATGTGACGTCAAGCGCGTTCATGTTAAACGTTTCAGATCACTCTGCCACCACCGCTAGTCAGCAAGTAGCCTACACTCGCAAACTTATCTCAAACAATATATGTATTTGACTGTTCTTACCTCTGTAAACATAATGTTGACCTCCTTGCAGGCAGCAGATGACTTGTGAAGTGTGCACGTACGTACGAGCGCTGCGAGCAGTGTTGCCAGGTCCATATGCCTGCACTGTTTCCGCGGGTTGTTTGTGTAGTGCAAGGGTTGACGGGATTGTTTTACTCACTGGAACATGATTGTTATCGGGGAAACACCCGGGAACGCTATTTGACTATTTTTGGCCGTGATTGGGTTAGTTTTGATGAGCAATTGGGCTGGTTTTGTTGTGCAGACCTGGCAACCCTGGCTGCGAGAGCGAGCAGAAAGGAAGAGCAGTTCTGTTTTTTGGCCACAGGTGTCAGTCGCGAGTTTAAATTTCATAAAAACGCATATAGGCCCTTTAATGAGCTTTGCGATCAAAATTTACCCACGGTGAAATTATGGCAGAAACTTGACTCACAGTCCTGAGGTGTGACTTCTACGACAACTTTCAACTTTTTCAAGACAAAACAAAATTAATGTTAGAGATTTATTTGTAGCCAATCCCGCTTGTAATGTAGCTCACTGTCACCGAACATGTTATTGATTGATAATGTAAAACAGTTAACGTAAGTTAATTGTATTGTGGACTATTTTGAAAAAAAAGTCTGAACTGTTGAAGAGTGTTCGACATAATGTGTGAATGGAAGTGAAAGAGTATACAAGACGAATGAAGTTCACTACTGCTGTCTCCTGTCCTACATTGCTTACTAACTCCTGACAGTTACCATGTGACAAGTTCAATAAGTCACACAATAAGCCAGTATAAGATAATTATACCTTTTTATGACAAGGAAAAGCTACTTGATGTAAAATGTATTTTAAACAACTTGCAAGAGTGTATCTAAATTTCAGGGCCGGCCCTAGCATTTTGGGGGCCCAAAGCAGATTTTCAGATTTCAAACATTAATACATGCCACTTATTACCATGCATTACTATCTGAACCCCTAGCATGGGCCCCCTGGTGGCCCTTATGTAACCGCTTGTATTAATTCAAAGAATTCTGTCAGAGAATTTAAATTTAATTTGAGTGAAAATGTATGCATTTTACAAAGTGACATTTTGCTACAATGTAAAAAAAATGTATGGTGACAGTTTGAAGCATGTTAAGGTTACCATGGCCCTGGAGTCTCTAAGCCCCTAATATCAAGGCTTAATATATCTTAATATCCCATATCTCAAAGCCTTTTTTCTCACTTTTATTTTCAGTGGTGTGAAAGGCATCTCATTAAATTTCTCCTGCCTCTGTAAAGTGCTAGCTGTTCTCACTGTGAAGACATGAGAAAAGACTCATTCTGACCCCAAGGTCCATTAGAGCTCCAAGAAATTGGTGTTTTGACCCTTGATACTCCAGAGTTTCTTCTCCCACCAGTTTGCTTGAGGGAGCATCTCGCCCATCTTGAAATTGAAGGAAATTAGATGCGGATGAATTGCCATCCGAGTGTGTCTATGGTAACAGCCACACAGGACACCCATTGCATGAGCGGTGCCTCGTTTTTTTTTGCCTCTTTGCAGCTGTGGACTCACGGATGTTACTTTCGGTCAGCATCAAAGTGACGAGGCTTATGTTGATGCATCCAAGGGTATACATCACCTAAAGGAAGTAGAGTGTTCCAGATGCGTTATCTGACAGCAGCATTTTGTCACAGAAGGTGCCGATAGACTCAAAAAAATGTTGTTTATGCAAAGTTCACAAGCCTGCCAGAATTTTCTTACAGGGCTTGTTGATAGGAAATAGTGTGCAATAAAAAGGTATTCTGCAAACACAGACCATTAAAGTGCATTTATGAGTTTAATATTAGAATAGTCGCGTAATTATTTCCATAAACTCTATCCTCGGGTAAAGTTCCAATAATAATGCAGATTCCAGTAAGGTACTTTAGCCTTTTCCTGTCTACGTACCATAAAGTTACTCTTAAGGAATTAAGAGACAAAAATAATAGTAACATACAACTCAGTATAAAATTCTATACCATGAAAATAATTGTTGTGCAATTTTTTTTTTTTTTTTTTTTTTTCAATTTGTTAAGTGACTGAAAACTCTTCATCTGGTACCACCTCAATGCAATTTACAGTTTTTTTTTTTATTATTCTATTTTAAGTGTTAGTGCAATGTATAACAAGAGCAAAACAAATAAATTAATTGTGAATAATAATAATAATAAATACACATAATTAAAAAAAAAATTAAAAAAGCATTTTGTCCTGTGACTTTTTCCCCAGTGATATGTTTTGAGATAATATTGATAATACTATGAGTAAATCATATAAAATATGGTCTGGTAGTAAATAATATAGTTTAATTATACAATATTATATATGGAATCATAGCACACATTAGTCTATTTCACATAACGGATGTTTTTCATGTAGTACACAAAATAATAGCTGTATTAAAAAAATTTACATATGCTAAATTTGAGACGTAGTCGTACTGTTAAAACGAGCCAATGCATATTGGCGTGCGAGATCTGCATCTCACACTCCACCCCACGGGTATAAATACAGAAGTGGATGCACGAACCAGTTTTTTTTCGCTGAGGAGACAAGCGGAGCCCAGAGTACATTGGGTACAATGAAGTACGGGCTGTAGAAGCCAGTCTTCAAAACGGCTCTAATGCATGCTTCGCCAGTAGGACTGCGATCTCAGCGCGTATGACAGGGGCACGTTTGCTCAACACCGAAGTGTATCGAATACCGCAGAACTTGGGCGGATGCCGGCCGAACTGAATCGTGTAGCTGAGTCTGATGGTACGGAGGAGCCAGCTGGACCGGTTGGGAAACACTCTCTTAAGGCTTACACAAACCGGGCCAGGGGGACCAGAGGCACCACAGATGTGCCCGGGGTGGGGCAGTGAGGTGGAGGACAGGTACCTGGCTCTGAAGGCCCGGGGGCGGCCCCAAGCGGGGCCTGAGTGTGCGGTGCAACACTTACCTGTCTCCACGGGTCGGCAGGGGGTATGGGAGAAGGCGTAATCAGGTCCTCGAACCGCACCTGGCTGTCGTCTGACTACACAAGAGGGGGCTGAGGGGTGCAAGGATTTACAGGGTCGCACGCCGCCAGTCTGACCCTGGTATGGAGGAATCCGCTCTTCACACTTCCCATGGGGCATGGTAATGAATGAATGAGGCATTTATATAGCGCTTTCATATGTACTTCTGTACACCCAAAGCGCTTTACAATCATATCAGGGGTTCTCTCCTCAACCAGCACCAGTGTGCAGCATCCACTTGGATGATGCGACGGCAGCCACAGTACAACGGCGCCAGTGCGCTCACCACACACCAGCTATAGGTGGAGAGGAGAGAGAGTGATAGAGCCAATTCAGTGGATGGGGATTATTAGGAGGCCATGATTGGCAGGGGCCAATGGGTGGAATGTGGCCAGGACACCGGGGTTACACCCCTACTCTTTACGAGAAGTGCCATGGGATTTTTAATGACCACAGAGAGTCAGGGCCTCGGTTTAACGTCTCATCCGAAGGACGGTGCTCTTTGACAGTATAATGTCCCCGTCACTATACTGGGGCGTTAGGACCCACACAGACCACAGGGTGAGCACCCCCTGCTGGCCTCTCTTAACACCACTTCCAGCAGCAACCTGGTTTTCTCAGAAGGTCTCCCATCCAGGTACTAACCGGGCTCAACCCTGCTTAGCTTCAATGGGCAACCAGTCTTGGGCTACAGGGTGATATGGCTGCTAATGGGGACTCCACCTTCGTGGACGAAGGCAAGTCTCGATTTGAACACAGAGACAGCCATATTCCCGCAATGGGAACATGAACCATCCACAAAAGCTGCTGCAGCTTGCTGTAAGCCCAAACACATGATGCAACAATTGTGACTGTCAGAGGTGGACAGGGAACGACCGCATCCAGAAACGGACGGGTGGAATGACATCTTGAAAAAGATGCAAACGCACCTGTGTTGCTCTTTCAGGAAATAAAAAACTCTCATCAGTGCCAGAGCACACAGGGGAATGATTGCAGCAACACCGATAGGGATGGTGACCATGGAAGTGACAGTGACAAACACAGAATTGTGATGCTGTTAAAACAGCAGTTGAGAGCTCAGAAGGTTCGCGACCACCGCTGCATTCGCGCTGTAGAACCACCAACACCGGGAGAGTCTTCCTGAAGGAGCGCCGACACACTCGCTCGTTGTAATATAACAACATTATCCAGAGACCTCAACATGAAGACAATCGGCCGCGAAGCAAAAGACAAATGGTGCGTGCATCCACTTCCGTATTTATACCCACGTCGCGGGGCGGAGTGTGAGATGCACTCCTCGCATGCATTGGCTCGTTTTAACAGTACTCGAAGATGACAGGCTCCCTAAGCGTGATCCCAATCAGTCGACACGTCGACTACATTGAACATGAGCGACTGAAAGGAACTATGAACATAATCTAAAAAATAAGAGAGGCCCTTATTTTCCAATTTTTTATGATCACTGTGGACCAGCTATGAAAACATGAGGTAGTGTAATTGTATTGATGATTTTCCATACTTTAAAATATATAGTTTGGAAGAGATTGTTGGTGGGAATTACCCAGTTTGCAATGTGTCTACAGGATTGTGTAATTCTTGGTACCATCATTGATTGTTACTGTGGATGAAAAGGGAGTTCCAGTTTAATAATGGGCTTGAGCTCAAAGTTTATTGTTTACAGTTTACGGCAGATAGTACCATCTGCATATGTTTATACGTTAAACTACCTTGTGTTAATTTTTTAAAGGTCATTGGTCAGATGTGGCATCTGACCAATAATAATTGCTCCTTAATGGAGGCAGTCATGGCCTAGTGGTTAGAGAGTCAGACCCGTAAACCAAAGGTTGCGGTTTTGATTCTTAATACTGCCGGGAAGTGACTGAGGTGCCCTTGAGCCAGGCACATAACCCTCAATCGCTCTCCAGGAGCCACAGTGAAAATGACTTTCCACTGCTGTGTGTGTGTGTGTGTGTGTGTGTGTGTGTGTGTGTGTGTGTGTGTGTGTGTGTGTGTGTGTGTGTGTGTGTGTGTGTGTGTGTGTGTCCACGGCTCCGAATGTGTGTGCACTAACTTGGATAGGTTAAATGCAGAGGACAAATTCCAAGTATGGGTTGTACCACATGTCACTTTCACTATAATTATGTGTTGACCAGCTTGCTACTTGTGATAAAAAAAAATGTCCCATGTCGCAAGTGCCTTATAGTCAGCTATATAAAATATGCTCACACATGCTCTGATAAGTTAAATTTGTTTCACAATACTGAATACTGGTGTTAACCCTCTACTGCACGGTGTTGCCATATGGCAACATACCATTTCTTTGGACATTTCTTGAAATTTGAAAATAAACATGAGTTCTGATTAATCTTAAATTCATGGTAGAACCTGGTGTTAACCAATGATATGCTTTGATGACATCACATGACACTACACACCCTTGCAGTGTCATTCTTTTCACATACTTTTGATGACTCCAGTTCCTGGAGAAGTGCTTGTGAATATGTGAAGATTTTCCTAAATTTTTCATAATTTCTTCAGAATTTAAAATTACATCAAGCATCTGGGGTAAGTTCTAATCTTTTTTCAATCAATGTCACATTGTTTTGATACTACTATTACCTTTTTATTCAATAAAATAGGTATTGTGCGGTAATGGAACAATATTTTGCCCATGCTAATGCAGAGTAGCTTTGTATGGATGCACTGATATAATTGGATGGTTGTATTCTACTCATATATTTATATATATTTGTATATATTTATAAAGTAAAGTAAAAGTAAAGTATAAAAGTAAAATATATATACGCTTATTTTGTTTAGAAAATGAAGCCGTCAATGTTCTATGGCAAGGCTGAGAGGAGGGCTGAAATGTACAGGGTACAAGTGGTTATACCATCTCATGAAAGTGAGGATGAGCTAGGGATCAGTGACGAGGTCCGTATAGAAGAGAAGCGGCACAAAGGACCCACGGCCCCCCTTCCACCAAGCAGCATCCGTCTTGACCGCTTTGATCACTGGCCAGAGATGGGTGCACCAAAAGGAAGGTGCAAGAGTCCTGGCTGCAAGGGCATCGTCAGAGTGGTTTGCTCTAACTAAGTGCAAGGTGCAACTCTGCCTTAACGGAGAGAACAACTGCTTCAAGGCGTTTCACGAATAACCCGTTTACATGCGTGAGCAGAGAGAGTTTCTCCTGTATACATGGAATTGCAATATCCCGATGTAAACAGCGACGCACGGTTAGCGTCTGGACGTACGGACAACCTTAAGACGCAATATGCGTCATTTCCGATTCTTCTTCCTGTATCCAAAGACAACAACAACAGCAGCAGCATGCGGATAATGAATAGTTCGGGGCGGATAATGAATAGTTTGGGGCAGATAGCGATCGCCTTTGTTTGCGCTTTTATGCTGGTAACGTTACTGACCTCGTTTCAGAAGTATGCTGTGCTGCGTCTCGCCATGTTTACTTCCGGTAAACTGCACGCGGGTTTTTGTATGCGCCGAGAAGTTTCTCTACTCAAAAGACCAAGATTCCTTGCGAATAGAACATGCGCAGAACACAAATCACTATGGGGATATCCCGATACGCGTTTACATGACCAAAAATTTCGGGTTAGAAAAGGGGTACCCCAGGTATAATATCCCGGTTTTTAAAATCCAGGTTATGAGCATATCCGGGTTTTTGCCGGTGTTTACATGGCCATTTACGACCGGGTTATTGCTAATATCCCGGTTTTGAACGGGTTATTGGCTGCATGTAAACGCAGTAATTGAGTAGTTTCACTTGAACAGTTCTTATGAGTTTGCACCAGATGTTTTGTAAATGTTCTTGAAATAATACTTTGAAAATTAGTTTCATATTTTGTACACAAAGCTCTTGAAAACATTTTAAATAGTAAAAACAATTTCATTTCTAAAAGGCAGGTCTGTAATCATCTATGAATTTCATGTCATTTTGGGAGAAAACACATCAGGCTGTTCCATTGTCGCACAATGTTGCCATATGGCAACGCACCCAAAAGTACCCCCCGAAAAAAAAAAAAAAATATATATATATATATAATATATATATATATATATTATATATATATATATATATATATATATATATATATATATATATATATGTTAATTTGAGTCTATTTTATATATATAAAAACACTGTAACATTTTTTTTACACGATTGCATAATAATACGTGCAGTACATCCACTCTGTATATGGGCTGTTTTTTTATGGGTCACAGCGATAAATTAAAAGCAAGACACTGTTCTTTTCCAGACTTCTGTTAAACATAACCATAACAAAAGACTATTTTCATCCTAGAATCAGCACTGACAGTAATTTTCTCCAGATAAAGGCCACATCCAGGAAACGATATTATAAATGTTACTTGGTTCCCATAATCAGATACAGTGAAAACAGAGACGATTACTCAGCCAAGTCCGACATATCATGATGAACGAATAGAGACCCACAGGCCCATCACATCAACTGTTTGCTCTCTTACTAAATGAGTTTACCTGCCAGGTGATGTCAAACAGAAGGTGACAGGTGGGACCCATTCATCAACATGCAGCTGTTTTGAGATCTGTAGGATAATTGGAGCCAGACTCCTCCAGTTCTCTCCATTACATCCCGGCAAAAAGCCATCAATCCCACGCACACAGTATGTGGGAGATTGATGGATCCGACGCGCTGCAGGATCGGCAGTCACAAGATTAATCAGGGAGTATGCATCTAAGTCTGTCGCACACATACTGAGGATATGAACGACATCGGTGTGAGTTTTCTTTCTCTGAAATCTGTTGCTTTGTGGTCCATAGCACTCGAACATCAGCTGCAGGGTCGCTGACAGCTTAATGCTCGAAAACTGTTAAATTGCTGTCGCCATGGTGATGCTGCCATAGCAACAGAGTGGAGGTAGTGATTTGCAACTAGTCTGCACACATTTGCGGGAGAGCATCACATAAATGTTTTCCACATGTACTCAACTAAACACAATCCCACACAAAACTATTCCTGTTTTTGTAAACAATGAAACCTGATTCGGTTTCAGCACAAACGTACAGTACATTCGTGAGATGGAAAGCTGTAATATCGGGTTACCTTAGCCTGACCCTGGGGTAGATGGAATATCTAATTTCATATCTCATAACATTGAAGGGATCATCATCTGTCTGGTTTAAGGGCAAACGCAAGCAGTGAAGAGCTTTACGGGAACATCAGAAAATCTAAACCGAGGCATTCTCGAAACAGACATGGACAGATGGATGGCAAACATAATAGTGACCTTTATGAAATTAGTGGTTGTAGCATTCTGAGCTTTTAGCCTTCACATAAGTGACCTACATGTGTGTGACAACAGCCTGCGGCAGATAAAAACAGGGCTTGCTGGTGGTTGAACATGGCATGTGTTACAAATCTCTGTTTGGATCGAACCATCAATAATCTTGAACAAATCAAACGCTGATGTGGAGGCTGAAAACAGTCATTTTTCACCTCCAAAGAAAGCATTTACTTTCACATTAGTGGAGTATTAAGTAATCCATCAGTGATGTCAGAGGGACTTATCTTGTAAACAGGGGTGAAATGGGATCTATGCCGACCCATCACAACCAACAGTGTATAAGTTACCCACGGTGTACTATTCAGGGGTGCGTTTCCCAAAACCATGGTTGCTAACCTGTTAGCAACTTGGATGGTTGGCAATGGGAAATTGCATTGCAAACATCAAAGTTGCTAACTTAGTTAGCAACGATGGTTGTGGGAAACACACCCCTGATTGGTTAATTGTGAAATGTGGTGGTCAAATTTTTGGCATATTCCTTGCGAAACTGTATATTTTAACGTTTTATTCACGGCAACCTGCAACCATTGCTATTTTACTGTTTCTTATATCATACAGATGCTTGTGGATGTGAAAGGTTTGCAAAGTTTCGAAGATCAAAGTGCAGGATGAATGGAGTTATTGTCTCCCAATTGAAAGAACCGGTTCTAAACTGCCTGAAAAGAAGTAGTCAGTAATTCCAGTCTCACTTCTTGCACAAACCTACCTAGGTTTGGAACAAATTTGCATAAGTTTTCGCTGCCTAAAAAAACATCTACTTTGACTCGTCCTCAAATACTTTGATGTAGCTGAGGCCTGGGAGAGCTTGCTTTGTGTGTTGAGAAAACATTTTCTGCACTGTGAAGAAAATCCAATTTGCATGCTCTTCCAAAGAATGACGACTCACGCTCAGATTGATATTCAATTCAATTCAATTCAAGTTTATTTGTATAGCGCTTTTCACAATACACATTGTCTCAAAACAACTTTACAGAAAGTGCATTTCAGAAATGTACAAAGAAAAATACAGTTAGTTAATCATGTATAAATTTAGGCATAACATATCGCCGGTGTTTAGTCGTCTCTTCAAAGGCGTCGAGTCGTCTCTCCACCGGCGTTTAGTCGTCTCTCCACAGGTGTTGGGGCATCTGAAGTCTTCGTGAGAGGCTGGATACAAACTGGAGCTGACGAACGCTATTTACCTCGGGACTAGCGTCCCGAGATAACAGCAGAAAGACAGATGGGAAATAATTAGCATAGCTGATGTTCATAATATTAATGCATTCGAACTGATTCAGAAGTAGTATAAAAGGTAAGCATTAAGTGAATGCTTGGTTAAAGAGATGCGTCTTTAATCTAGTTTTAAACTGGGACAGCGAGTCTGAGTCTCGAACAATATCAGGAAGGCTATTCCAGAGTTTAGGAGATAAATGTGAGAACGCCCTCCCTCCTTTAGTGGACTTAGATATCCTAGGAACGACCAGAAGCCTCGAATTTTGTGATCTTAAAGAGCGCGATGGATTGTAGGGCGATAGAAGGTCTGTTAAATAGACAGGAGCTAAACCATTTAGAGCTTTATAAGTCAATAGTAATACTTTGTAATTGATACAGAACTTAATAGGTAACCAGTGTAGAGATGATAAAATTGGTGTTATATGATCATATTTTCTTGATCTAGTAAGAACTCTAGCGGCTGCATTTTGGACTAACTGTAGCTTGTTTATTGAGGATGCAGGACAACCAGCTAATAAAGCATTACAGTAATCTAGTCTCCAGGTCATGAATGCATGAACTAACTTTTCTGCATCTGAAACAGATAGCATGTTACGTAGCTTAGCAATGTTTCTAAGGTGGAAAAAGGCTGTTCTTGTAACATATGAGATATGATTTTCGAAAGTCAAGTTGCGGTCTAGCATAACACCCAGGTCTTTTACTGTAGTGGATAAAGTAACAGGACATCCTTCTAAATTAAAGTTGTATTGTAAGGGATTTTGTGGGTAGTTTTTTGGACCAATAAGTAATACCTCCGTTTTATCTGAATTTAATAGCAGGAAATTACACGTCATCCAGCATTTTATATCTTTTAGACACTCTGTCAAGTTAGATAAGTTAGTGTTTTCATCTGGTCGTGATGAGATATATAATTGAGTGTCATCAGCATAACAGTGAAAACTAATTCCATGTTTTCTTATAATATTACCAAGTGGCATCATATATATTGAGAATAGCAGAGGGCCTAGGACAGATCCTTGCGGCACTCCATAGTCTACTGATGTTATCTTTGATTTTTCCCCATTTAAACAGACGAAATGGTAACGGTCTGATAAGTATGATCTAAACCAGCTTAATGCCTGTCCCTGAACACCAGTGTAGTTTTGTAGTTGATCTAAGAGTATTTTATGATCTATAGTGTCGAACGCGGCGCTAAGATCAAGTAGAACTAGTATTGAGATACAGCCTTGGTCAGAGGCTAAGAGTAAATCATTTGTAATTTTAACTAGCGCAGTTTCTGTGCTATGATGCGGTCTGAATCCCGACTGAAATTTTTCGTAGATATCATTTTTTTGCAAGAAAGAGTACAATTGAGCGGACACAATTTTTTCTAGTATTTTAGACATAAATGGAAGATTTGAGATGGGTCTGTAATTTGCTAGGTTATTTGGATCTAATTGCGGTTTCTTAATGAGAGGTTTTATTACTGCCAGCTTGAATATTTTTGGAACGTGACCTAAAAATAAAGACGAGTTAATAATATTGAGAAGAGGCTCTTCCACTACAGGTAACACTTCTTTAAGTACTTTAGTGGGTATTGGATCTAATAAACATGTTGTTGGTTTAGATGCAATGATTAGTTTATTTAGTTCTTCCTGTCCTATAGTTGTAAAGCGGTGTAGTTGTTCTAGAGGGGCCATAATTGAGGCCGAGTCATAAGACACCATAGAGGATTGTACATTTACAATTGTGTTTCGGATGCTTTCTATTTTCTCATTGAAGTAATTCATAAAATCATTACTACTATATTGTAGCGGAATATTTTGCTCTGGAGATGTCTGATTATTTGTTAGTCTAGCCACGGTGTTAAATAAAAACCTTGGATTATTTTGGTTATTTTCAATTAGTTTGCGGATATGCTCAGCCCTGGCTGATTTTAGAGCCCTTTTATAACATACTGTCTTTCCACGCGATTCTGAAGACCTCTAAATTAGTTCGTTTCCATTTACGCTCTAAGTTACGAGTTTCTCTCTTGATAGCATGCGTAGCACTGTTGTACCATGGTGTTTTAGTTTTCTCTCTAACCTTTTTTAATCTAATTGGTGCAACAATATCTAGTGTACTAGAGAAAATGTTGCTCATACTGCTAGTCATTTCCTCTAGTTCATCTGTTTGTTTGGGTTTACTGAGCAGCTGAGATAGATCAGGTAAGCTATTTGAGAATCTATCTATAGTGGTTGGAAGGATTGTTCTGCCTGGTCTATAACGTGGTGCAACATGACAAATTTCAGCAGTGCGTATTATGCAAGTTACCATGTAATGATCAGTGAGATCGTCACTTTGCGGTATAATATCTATATCGGTTGGATCGGTTCCATATGAAATAATTAAATCTAGTGTATGATTTAGACGATGAGTGGGACCACTGACGTTTTGCTTCACCCCAAAAGAGTTTAATAGATCTGTAAACACAGCCCCTAACGCATCATTTGTATTATCTACGTGTATGTTAAAGTCGCCAATAATTATTGCTTTATCGACATTGACCAATAGGTCTGAGAGAAAGTCTGCAAAATCTTTTAGGAAATCAGTATATGGCCCTGGAGGTCTATATACGGTAGCCAAGGCTAGAGATAATAAGGATTTCTTTCTTACATCTAAGAGCGTAACATTTAGCACAAGTACTTCAAACGAATTAAACCTATGAAAGTTTTCTGAGTAACATTAAGAATATCTCTATAGATTGTTGCAACACCGCCGCCACGACCGATCAGACGGGGCTCATGCTTATAACAGTATCCTGGTGGAGTAGACTCATTTAGACCGAAATAATCATTTGGTTTAAGCCAGGTTTCAGTAAGGCACAGAACATCGAAATTATTATCTGTGACCATTTCATTTACAATAACCGCCTTAGGTGTGAGCGATCTAATGTTTAGAAGACCTAGCTTTAGAAATTGTTTTTGTTCACTGATATTTAGATTTTCTGGTTTAATTACAATAATATTCTTGCTAGATCTTACAGTAGATTTGTTGTTTGGCTTCACTAAGCGAGGAATAGACACAGTTTCTATATAATGTTCTACATTGGTACTTATATCAATTAAGTTGGGACAGCAAAGACTATGATTTGGACTTTGACTTACAGTCAGATGGTCTGTAGCGTCTTGGAGATGTTGTCCGACAGAACAGCCGCTCCGACTCTGCTGGGGTGCAGGCCATCAGGACGGTACAGCCTAGGTCGCTCCCAAAACAGATTCCAATTATTTACAAAGAGCAGTTTCTGTTCATTACACCATGACATTAACCATTCATTTAAAGCAAATAATCTACTGAACCTTTCTTGTCCAAGTCGGTACGTGGGAAGCGGTCCAGACACGACGATCGTTGCTCTAGGCGATGTGCTGCGTACCGTCTCGATCAGGCTCCTGTAGTCCTTCTTCAGAACCTCCGTCTGCCGCAGCCTGATGTCATTCGTCCCCGCGTGCAGCACGACAGCTCCGACGCGCTCGTCACCATTCAGGATCTCGGGAACCTGCGCAGCGACATCAAGAACACGAGCACCAGGAAAGCAGTGAGTGCGCACCTTACCTTTACCCGAGGTAGCACGAACATGGCGGACCATGGAAGTGCCGATGATCACGGCGTCGTCGCGTTCCGACTCGCGAAGAGGGGAGAAGCGGTTCCGGGTGGAGATCTCGAAGACCGGGAGGGGCGGAGAGGTTCTTGCTCTGGTCCTGGCTCGTGTCGTGACCCAGGGTGCAGGAGTGATTGAAGGCAGAGATGATCGCGTCCTCCTGGGCAGAGAAACGCACGGAGTAGACAAGTCGGAGTCAAAGTCACAAAGTTACTAACCACTGACTTGTGAGCATCGGCGCGTGATGTTTCAAGGGCTGATCGCCGATCTCGCAGCTCGGCTTGCTTCTCCAGCAGAACACGAATCTGCTTCTCCACCGACTCCAGCTCCAATCGTACCGAAATCAGCTCGAATGTGTCCTCACCTGCACTCAGAGGTAACGTTAGACACACATCCGATATGTTCGCCATTATAACAGATGAACAGTAAATTAGTAGTAATAGTAATCAGTAAAGCAATCCGATTGTTTTTTTTTTTTTTTTTTTATAAGGAATAGTATCGAGGATAAGTTCACATGATATAAAAATAGAAAGTGCCTGTTTACAATTGAGTGGTAAAGAAGAAAATCAAGGATTAATGAATCAATTCGACGGAGCTCCAAACACAAACACAGACCGCACGCAGATGTGCTTATGCCCCGTTGATGCAGGCTCTAAGCACAATCAACGTGTGTCTGTACTTTCAGAGAAGCTTTCAGAGAAACGGGTGTAAAAGATGAGACGACGCTCGAATAGGCGCGAGGCCACGCGTGAAATGCTAGCGGGCTAAAGGCTAGTAGCCGAGATTCGGAAAGTTGGATCTAAGTAGCGATATCAAAGCAATCCGATTGTTTTTTACAAGGAATATTATCGAGGATAAGTTCACACGATATAAAAATAGAAAGTGCCTGTTTATAATTGAGTGGTAAAGAAGAAAATCAAGGATTAATGAATCAATTCGACGGAGCTCCAAACATAAACACAGACCGCCGATATGGTAAAACGATAAAAACAATATCATTGTTACTGTTCATATCACTGTGTATCAAGCACTGAGCAAGGTGCTGGAGCTGAAATTCAGATGGGAGTGGGAGTTTCATTTCTGACACAAGTTGTAAGTGGTAGATCAATCAAAACACATTGGGCCAATTGTCCAATAGGACAGGGTACACCAATCACAACAGACTGGGCCATTTGATTAATCAGAGCAGAGTGGATCAATCAAGACAGGGCCATCTGACCAATCAGAGGAGAGCAGACTCTTAGAAAGGAGGGGTTTAGAGAGACTTTATCAAAACTGCTTTTGTACCTTGGATAAATGTAAACCTATGAGACCTCCAAAACAAAACTAGGTTCCTTAAATACCTCTGGAATGCCACATTCAATCATGTAAAGATGCTTGCTTTTAAGCAATCTAACGTATAAAGTGATATAAATAAACGTGACGTGACTTCACTAGAGTCCCAAATAACAGTGCTTGAGCAATCTTTTCCACGATGCTATGATCAGATTCATATGATTATAAAAAATGCTTGCTGTTTTCTCATTTTGTTGTGCGATTATTTTATGTTTGAGAGGAAAGTATGTTGCACATATTTAGATATTCATCCGCTCTCAGCAGTGTGGGCAGCGTCAGGATGTTTGCTAACATAGTGGCACCATCTTGCAAAATGTAAAATTACAGCTACATATGTCAGCTACTGTCACCGAGTAGAGTCACAACACAGGTAATGTAGTAGACAAGGTTTATTAAAGCCCGGTGACAGAGAGCAGGTGAAACAAACAGGTGAGTAGATGGTATGCAGATCGCTTGAATATATAGCTCAATGGTAGCAGTCTCTGTTTCTTTGTAGATGCTGATGACTGGAAGATGGATGACCAGAACTGAAGAAGAGGATCGACGAAGGCTGATGACGATGGGGATCATGCTTGTAGCAAATAAGTCAGTAGTCAGGTAAGCTGAACGGTAGGTTTCAACAAGACCGATGCTCGGCCAGGTTCCGGGAGTAGGTGAGTATGTCGTCGATGTAGATAATGATAAAGTGATGGAGAAACTCCCAGAACACCTAGTTCATGAAGGCTTGGAATATGGAGGGTAAGTTCGACAGGCCATAAAGCATAACGCAATATTCATAATGTTCAGGTGTTATGAATTAAGTTTTCCACTCATCACCGTCACATATCCGAATGAGGTTGTAGGCGCTCCGTAGGTCCAGCTTAGTGAAGATGCAATTGCTCCAGGGAGGATGAGACCAGAGGAAGTGGATAGTGGAATTTGACTGTCTGGGCGTTCAGAGTGCGTTAGTCGACACACGGCCTCAAGCCTCCGTCCTTCTTGCTAATGAAAAAGAAGCTGGAAGCGGAAGAGGAAGTTGATTGTTGAATGAACTTCTGCTTGAGTGCCTCCTTGATGTATTCCTCCCTGGCCTTTCACTCCGGGATGGGCAATGGATATATTTTACCTTTAGGTATGGTAGCTCCAGGCAACAGGTCGATGGCACAGTCCCATGGCCGGTGAGGTGGTAATTCCATTGCCAACTGCTTACTGAACACATCTTGGAACGCTCAGTAATCGTGGGCATGTCTTGAGACAATACTCACTCCACTGAGTTATTTCCCCAGTGTTCCAGTTCACTCTTGGAGAGTGTTGAGTCATCCATGGCCGTCCTAAGATGATATCCGCAGTGGAACCCTTCAGCACCAGAAACAAGATTTTTTCCTGATGAAGGCAGCCGATGCGGAGGTCACAGTGGGTATGCAGTGTTTGATGCAGCCAAGGCCCAGCTGTGTTCCCAGGATAGAGTAGAGACTGATCTTATGTGAACAGGTTTTCTTACGTAGTTGCAGTTTGTGGAGGAGTTCAAGTGAAACTAAATGTCCAGCTGATCCAGTGTCTATGAGGGCTTGTACTGGAACAGAGCGTATGGAGGCAGTTAAGCAAACAGTTGTGAGAGTTAAAGATGCTATCAGGGGAGGTAGTTGGATGGTACTAACCGCTGTACGTGGCGGACGAATAGGACATTTGGGTAGTACATAAAAGTAGTACTTTTTTTTGGGGGGGATTGCAGAGTAAATTTAAAAGTAAGTGATTGATAAAAGAAGCCATGTAACAAGTGGGATAATGTATAGCCAGCTAGTCATTATCACAAAACAAACCCCCTTAGGATGATACAAAACCTGTCCTGATCACACTGACTGATTTATTTTATATGATACTTACTGGCTGTACATAATTCCTTATATAAACTATTTGGATGTTGTATTATCTAACTGATATGGCAGCTATTAACAATAGCCATGGTGTTCCCTATGTGTCCAGTCCATCCTTGTTTGTAAACCTCCCCGACACTGTTATTTTCATTGTCAAATAAACATACAGTGTCAGAAGCAGAAATGTCATCCCCATAGGATTCAAACTGCTCTAAAAGCAGTTGCATTGTTCTTGCGTCATGCTTTTTTATATGCTCCTGCATCATAATACAAAATTAACTGTACAAGAGGATGTTACAAGATACAACTTTTTTTTCCAAGATTTAAATTAATTATCCATAGCAAAATGTTTGAGTAAGGCCAAGAGGTTTAGTCCCACGACCTTTTAAAACACTAAACACTTTATATGGGCCTAGCCGTGCATGTAATCTATGCAAAACAACTTTACTGTATGTTAAGGGGGTCGCACACCGGACGCGCAGCTCGGCGCCGCGCCACGCAGCGCCAGGTCTTTTAAATTCGAACACATTATTCTCTATGAGAGTACACACACCGGCGGCGCCTTTCGGCGTCTGTCCGCGGCGCCCAGCAACGGCTCTGGACCGTGTTCAAAATCCTGCAGCGCCACACGGCGCCATTTACATAGTTATATATTAAATTTACATTTATGTGTCTCAAATAGTAGTAATGTATATACGGACTTAGCCCTGTGCTGGAATATACATTTAGTTTTATATTTATTTAAAGAAATCAGAAAATTGCTGATGTTATCAGATTTTCAGGTGAGAGTTGTCCTAGACGTGGCGTGGCGCTGAGCTGCGCGTTCGGTGTGCGACCAGCTTTACTCTGAAAAAAAAATATTGTAGGGTCACTTAATTCTACAATCTACAAATTAGATAAAAGCATAGGTGAAAATTTATTGATGGATTTTTTCCCCCATATGCACAATTATAAATGACACCTGCTGTATTATAAATATTAATTTATTATAAGATAACAATTTGTGAATATATATATATGATTTGCGTAATATTTTATAATAAAGAATCTAAATATTTATATGTATAATTCCTTTAATAAATTTATAATTATTCTAACTATTTAAGTTTCCTTATTGCAGGAGTATAAAGACAGTGGGAGAGTCAGAGAGATACGAATTTTAAAATAAATACTAAGAGCATGAGTAAAAGCTCTTGGGGTAGTCATATTTGGGTCGCCTGAAATCAGAACTGAGTGTTAGTGGGAGACATTGAAAGAGACGTGAGAGTTATGTTAAGTGTCGCTCTGAGCACCATTGAGGCGTCTGTAAAGCATGAGCTCTGAAACAGCAGATGTCTCTGGGGAGCCTGCCTCAGTCCGAGTCAACACAGTTGAGGGTTTGTGGGAACAGGCTGAAAGGCTCATATAATATGTATCAAATCAAAGGAAACAGGTTGGATACTGGGATTTTGCAGGCTCACTGCTTCCTCTAGAGAACAAGAAAAAAACATATCCATATGTTTGGTCTCCAGAATAAGTAGATTTCTGTAGTTCCACAAAGCTTTTGATATACTTATATAAGTGTTAAATTATTCTATGAATGGAACTATACATGTTCTTGTCAATTAACTCAAATTTTTGACAAGCGGGAGAGTTTATTGGGTTTGATGACAGAACTAGGCTTCATCATCATACTTTGATCTAAGGAAATCAAGCAGTGATCTCTCATTTTATTTCCCAGGCATGTCAATGCAAGCAAGAAAAAAGGCAATGGTTTTAATATCCTTTGTTGTGGAAAACAAGTGAGTTAGTTAGTTTGTTAGTAGTTGTTTGACTTTGGCTTCAAAGACATAAGCACAGCCATTGACATAACTTAAAAACAACTAACATAAATGCCAAAGGATGGTATAAAATATTTCAAATGTAATTACATTTACACACACACGGCACTAACTGCTATCAAGTACAAGTAAAACAGATTGAAAATCGTCTGATAGCCTATAATATTGCATTCAATACCCTATATATCTTTTTTTTAAACTCAAATTTAATGTGTGCAAAAATATGCATATCAGTAAACAGCTTGTGATTTCCTCCATTAGCAACAATAATGTGGTGTAAACATCTCCCATAGCCACTAATCCATCTCTGACATCTGTTTTGGGGCCTTTTGCCCACTCTTCCAGAGCTATACCTCAGAATTCATAATTTCCTTAAAGATGTGTATTCATCGAGGGACAGAGGAAGAAACACAGCCAGATCTTGAGATTTACACCACCATGCTTAAATGTTTATGCAGTTTAGATGCCAAAAACAGTCAATAAATGGTGTGCTTTATACTGAAAAAGCATGATCCTAACCTTTATCTCCATACCGAAAAAGAAATGAATCTTTTATGAATTGTTAAAATACTGGTGACTCCCTGTGACAGTGTGAGCTGCAGTGTTTAACGTGAGTTTTTAAAAGCTTAGATTAAATGTGTGATTTGAATAAGCAGTGCTCATAAATGGCTGATAAAAGGGTTTCCTCAGGTGAAACGAGTGGAGTCTTGGACTCAGAAACGGTATTCCTTACGTCACGACTTATATGTCACAACAAGCAGATGGACACTAAAGCTTTTTCAGGTTTCATAACCTTTTTTCTCACTCCACTCACATGATGTTAGTCAAAATTTATAATATATTAGTTCTCTTCATAATTTAGTTTCCTTTCCAGGGAACTCAACGCTGTGTCATAGTGTTGGCGGTTTGGGAACGCCCCCAGTCTTGACCGTGTCTGAAGCATGTGTGGAAACACGCAATTGCTTGGCAGATGGCAGCCCTATGAATTATCACGGAGCGGCCGAGAGTATAAAAGGGAGCCTGCCTTAGGTTGTACTCACACTAGGCACGGTTGCCATGAACCGGGCCCGAGTACGTTTGTCCCCCCTCCCCACTCCCCCTCTGGCCTGCACTCACATAGGGTTTCAGCATTCGTGCCGGAGCACGCTTACGTCATTATGGTGCGACGGTTTTGGGATAAACAAGAAGAGCAGCGCTCTCTGAACACAATGGAGTCACGCGTCCTGTTCCGTGCTCCAGCACGGTTAGCGCTCACACTGCATGCGAACCGCGCCCGAGACCAACTGAACCGTGCTCTGGCCCACCTCTTCCAAGCGGGCCAGGGCCGGCTAATCGAGCCGCGCTCGGGCACGGTTCGGAGCACTCACACTAGTCAAACGAACCGCGCTTTGGTGGTCAAACGCACTCGGGCACGGTTCAAACTGCCTAGTGTGAGTACACCCTTAGAAGTCATCAGCTCTTTTTGTCTTCAGGAGCTGTTTGACTAAGTGTGTGTGAAGATATCACCTGTCAATGTATGCTTGATAGCAGAGTGTGTGCTGTCAGCTCTAGAGAGAGCTGTATGCACGCACTGCAATGAGTCATTGTGGGGAAGCTCTAGCCTGGATGCCAGCCGAACCCCGCCCACAACATTTTTTAGTTGGGAAGTTCGGTCTGGACTCGATCCAAATTGCCAGGGCGGGCTTTATACGATGATGGACAGATGATCTGCAGTTACGTAATCATCACGTCATCAAACGTATTTCTTTCAAAAATGCTTTTCGTGTTTGCAAGTACTCCGCGAATCCTTAAATTCTTTTTCGTTAACACTCTTTTTATATTTATATACTTTTTCCGGATTGCGTGCAGTTGAGTTCTGTTGACAACTATGCGTCGCTCAACATACGTCACTTACTGCGTTGCTCTGATTGGTTGTAGGTCTATCCAATTGAGTGCAGAGGTTTTTTTTTCCTGGTTCCGTTAAGACACGCCTCATAATCAAAGCCCTATGGAGCAGTATCAGACTCACATTCTGACTAGAATATGAGTATGACGAAGTCAGGCTACCGAACTCCCCTATCTGCCCTACCTCACATTTGGGACCACAGTGATTATGAAACCCTGCCTTTGCATGGTAATGAAACTGGTTAATAGTGAGCATTAGATCCTAAACTAGTGATACTGTTTTTTATTATTTAAAAAAAAAAAATCATACCCTCATTGGGGGCTTAGCCCCCCTAAAATTAATATCCTAGTGACGCACCTGCTACAGATGCAAACAGATGGAGGATAGTAGGTTTAAAACAAACTCCATCTAAATGTGAATTTTGAAGGTTTTATTTGATGATGATGATGATGATGATGATGATACAGTCCTGCATGAAACAATATTAATGTTCCCATAGCGTCAACACCATAATGCAGCGTTGAGTTCCCTTGAAAGGGAACGTCTCTGGTTACATACCTGGTTCCCTGAGATGGGACTGAGATGCTGTGTCACGTTGCCATGCTTTGGGCATGCCTGTGTGTCTTTCTGCAGACAATTCAAAGTTGTATTGTATTCAATTCAATTCAAACGTGTAATGAAGCGTATACGAACGGTGCTCCATGTGATGTCATAGGACTGCCGTCAGTCAATAAGATAGACACCATCAGACACCGGTTCCTCAGACGAGTTCCCATAGCTTCAACACCATGTCTCTTTCCTATCTCAGGGAACCGGGTTAAATACATAACCCTAAAATGTTCTCTATGATTGTTTTCACTTCCTCCTCATTTACAGTTTTGGTGTGGACCAAGCTGCTGATTCCAAAATAGTAAATGATTATTGGTTGTAAACATGGGCACTATTCTATTAATGACAATTAGATTATTGAGGTGAAAGTGTCATGGTTTTGCTTAGTTCATTTTCAGAAAAGATGAGCAAATTTGTAATCATAAGTATATGACAGTAGCACATCTAGTGTTCAATGACTCGTTTAATTCAACAGTGGTTTTTCAATACAAAAAGAAACACATATTGCAGTGCAGGTGAAGCAGAATTTAGCTGAACACACTAATTTGCCATAATATATATCAGGCCTCTATATAAAGACCTCTCAACATCAACATACATGACTTACTAAAAGTCTTAATATCTACATTGTTTTTGCTGAGCAGAAAATTGTTTGTTACTTTGCATCACACTTCTAAATTAAGGTTTACTGTTGTTAGGGGATTGTGAAATGAGCTGGTCTAAATAACAGATGTTCCTTTATTAGGAACTGCAATGGTACCAGCTAACTGCAGTTTATTCCCTTACTGGAAAGAGACTTTGAGTGACATTTCCATCTTTTCTCCAATTAGACTGTATTATATACCATAATTGACAATCAGCTCTTCATCAAACTTCATTGTGGCAGTTACAGTTTATCTGCAAAGTTTTTTTACATATGGATGTGAGGTTTTCCAGTCCATAAATCAAAGTAAATGATAAAGTGAAGGCCATTTTCCTGTTCAGCATATATTCAACTTCATCTCCTAGTGCAATCCATTGCAGAAAAGATGATAGCTGATCATCGTGGCTTGGTCCCAGTCCTTTTCATCCAAGTGAACCGTAGGTCTATAGTCTGTTGATCAGATCAATACTTTGACCGTCACAGTCTGAAAACTGTCCGGTCAATAATGACTCAATTAGAAATCCTTTTTACAGTGAGTTTTTACAGTGAAAATGCTCAATGGTTTATAAAATTCGACTGGTATGAAATAACTTTCTAAACCTTTTGTATTTGGATACATTTAAGGACATCTGAAGACTTAGTCTCATAAACAATTGGCAGTTGCGTGATCAGAATTAAAAGATAATTGATTAATCTTAAAAAAAGAGTGTATTTGCTGTTCCAAACTTCAGTAGTAAACTATCTTCCCTTGAAAGACTATGTTGGTCAACTAGCAAGACCAGCACTAGACAGCATCAGCAAACTTAGGCAGTCAATTAATTCCTTTTCAGTAGGGATTGTTGGTCCAGTCATATGCTTCATTAAGGCTTTGAAACGCTCTAAAAAAACACTATTTAAAAATATATTCTAATAATGAGCAATAGGGAAATTATTAGCATAATTATGCATGAATAAAATGTCTTCATATGCGTGTTTGTTTGGACAGTTGCTTTGTGCAAGCGGGCAGTAAAGATGTTTGCTGGTGTATGATGGTGGGATAAGAAACGTACTCGGTTACTAACGTAACCTCGGTTCTCTCTAGAGAGGGAACGAGTACTGCGTAATATCTTACGCTATGGGGAAACACTCTTTCCTCGAGATATTGAAGCCAAAAATTATCCTTAATTTTTAATCATGCAAAACGCTTTTGCAGCAGCAAGCAGACAAGGGCGAGACAGCTCGCGCGCCCATTGGCTGCCTTGCTGGAAAAGCTGCAGCCTATCGAGTGAGGCACTGCGTGACGTAATGACGAATGGGGGCGCTTCGCGCCCATTTCGTCATGTCCCGCCAGTAAAGGCGTGGTCTCGCCCTATAATACCCTCGATAGCTGTATTTCCTCTGATTTTTCAACGCCGAAGCGAACCAGAGCGTATTCCAAGCACGGCAAGATACGCAGTACTCGTTCCCTCTCTAGAGAGAACCGAGGTTACGTTAGTAACCGAGTACGTTCTCTTACGAGAGTATCTCTCGTACTGCGTAATATCTTACGCTATGGGGAACACCATGCAACACGCCGTGCTGGTAGGGATCCAACACCAAAGTCCCAGGGGCCGAAGCCCGGGGCGCATATAGTGCATAATCACCATAAACTCACAGAGAGTGAGGGAAGAGAGGCTAGAAGCATCATTCCCTGTAAATAGCATCCGAAGGAGCTGATCATGTGACAAATAGACCATACCGTCAGGGTGAACATTCAGCCTGAACTGGGTGGCCACAAGTGTGTCGACAATTTAATGAGCTGCTGTACCGGTCAGTGAGCAATACGCAGGTCAAACTCAGTATCTGAGCCGCACAGCGGGCAGATAGCACTGAACTTTATACCGCCAAAAGCTTAGCTTGCAAGGCGGGAACCTCCAGGTTATAGTATTTTATAAATGTAGACGGCGAGGCCCAGCCCGCGGCCATACAAATATCTTGCAGGGTAACCCCGCTAGACCATGCCCACGAGGAGGCCATGCCTCTTGTGGAGTGCGCTCTAACACCCAAAGGGCACTGTAGGCCCTTAGCAGTGTAAGCCAGCGCTATGGCACCGACTATCCATCTGGATAGGCTCTGTTTCGAAGTGGCAAGTCCCTTAGCACGGCCGCCAAACGAAACGAAAAGCTGCTCAGTCTGTCTGAAACCAGACGAGCGGGACACATAAGCCCTTAGTGCCCTGACAGGGCAAAGGAGACTCGCGTCCTTCTCCTCATTGAGAACCGGAAGGGCAGACAGGGAAATCACCTGTGCCCTGAACGGTGTGTTGAGGGATTTTGGCACGTAGCCGTGCTTCGGTTTGAGTATGACCTTTGAGTCATTAGGTCCAAACTCCATGCATGACGCGCTCACTGAGAGCACTTGCAAGTCCCCTACGCGCTTCACTGAAGCAAGAGCCATAAGAAACGCTGTCTTGAAAGACAAGTGTTTGATGTCTGACGACTGGATTGGCTCGAATGGGGCACCTTTCATGGCCTCCAAGACCGTGGAAAGGTCCCATGTCGGAACTGAAGGGGCCTGGGAGGGTTTAGCCTCCGAGCTCCTCTAAGGAAACGCACGACTAAGTCGTTCTTTCCTAGTGACTGGCCAGACACCGGTTTTACAAACGTTGCTATGGCCGCCACGTATACTTTGAGCGTGGAAGGGGTCCTGCCCTTATCCAGTAGCTCCTGAAGGAAGGAAAGCACTTCCGTAACCCCGCAGTCTACAGGTGAAAAGCTCTACGCTTGACACCAAGCAGAGAACACAGACCACTTCGAGGTGTAGAGCCGTCTGGTAGACGGGGCTCTAGCCTACGCGATCGTGTTTAACACTCCCTCTGGGAGGTCAGCGGGTACCCGTTGATGGCCCATGCGTGCCGGGACCACAAATCCGGGCGAGGATGCCAAATCGAGCCTCCCGCCTGAGAGAGGAGGTCTCTCCTCAACGGTAAAGGCCATGGGGCAGCGCTGGTCAGCTGCATCAGGACAGGGAACCACGACTGGTTTGTCCAGAGCGGAGCTATGAGTAGCACTGGGCATCCCTCCCTCCTGATTCGCTCCAACACCTGAGGCAGGAGTGAGACAGGGGGAAAAGCATATAGGGGGGGGCGGCGGGGCCAACATGGGCCAGCGCGTCCCGGCTTTTCGAGAAGAATCTCGGGCAGTGAGCGTTTTCTTGGGACGCGAACAGGTCCACCTGCGCTTTGCCAAACGTTTCCCACAACAGCTGGATCGTCTGCGGGTGCAGAGACCATTCTCCTGCTGGGACGTTGTTTCTGGACAGCCTGTCTGGCCCCACATTTAGGTGACCAGGCACATGCGCCGCTCTCAGCGAGAGCAGGTTGTGCTGAGCCCAGACCAGGAGGCGTTCCGTCAGCCTGTAAGGTTTCGGGACCTGACGCCGCCCTGGCGATTCATGTACGCCACCACTGACATGTTGTCCGACCGGACCAATACGTGGTGGCCTATTATCTGGGGACAGAAGCGCCTTAGCGCTTTGTCGACTGCTATTAATTCCAAGCAGTTTATGTGAAGGAGCTTCTCCCGTACTGACCATAGGCCAGCTAGCGGTCTGCCCTCGAGCAGCGCTCCCCGCCCCGATGTGGAGGCGTCCGTAGACACCACCTTCACACCCGAGGCGATCCCCAGACTCACACCTGACTGATACCAGTCGGTCACTTTCCACGGTTTCAGAGCTGAAACGCACTGAAGGTCGACCCTGAGGCGAAATAGACCCGCGGTCCACGCCCTGGGGGAACTCGTGCTTTTAGCCATAGCTGCAGTGGGCGCATGCGGAGCAGGCCCAACTGGAGTACGGAGGCTGCTGAGGCCATCAGACCCAGCATTTTCTGAAACCTTCTGAGCGGGACTATAGAGCCGTGGCGGAAGGATCTCGCGACGTGCTGAATATTCAATCCGCGCTCCGGTGACAGGCGTGCTGTCATGGATAGCGAGTCTAACACTGTTCCCAGAAAGGAAATTCTCCGACTGGGGAGCAGTGAGCTTTTCGCCCAATTGACTGTAAGGCCCAGCTCCTCGAGGTGCTCGAGTAATGCGGCCCTGTGTTCTATGAGCTCCGTTCGTGAACGAGATAGAATCAGCCAATCGTCCAAGTAGTTCAAAACTCGCATGCCCCGAAGTCTCAGGGGGGCGAGGGCCGCGTCCATGCACTACGTGAACGTACGGGGTGCTATGGACAGGCCGAACGGCAGGACTGTGTATTGATATGCCTGGCCCTCGAAGGCGAATCTCAAGAATCGCCTGTGATGGGACGCTATTTGTATTTGAAAATAGGCGTCTTTCAGATCTATTGACATGAACCAGTCTCCTTGGCGCACTTGCGCGAGGATTTTCCTGGTCGTAAGCATTCTGAACTGGCGCTTCCCGAGCGTTCTGTTCAGCAGTCGCAGATCTAGAATGGGTCTGAGCCCACCATCTTTTTTCGGTACCAGAAAATATCTGCTGTATAAGCCCCCTTCGCCCTGAGATAGAGGTTCTATAGCCCCTTTTCTCAGTAGTTTCGCTATCTCGGCTCGAAGTAGATGAAACACTTCGCTATACACCGTAGTTTCGACTCGCGCCGTATAACGGCGGGGGCGTCGAGCGAACTGTAGCGAACAGCCTCTCGCTATAGTGTTCAACACCCATTCTGATACCCCGGGAAGCCTTGACCACGCATCTGCGTGAATAGCTAGGGGTAGAATGAAATCTGGGCTCTGGCCGCGGCAGGACGGCGGCTCGAGAGCCCCTGTGTACTGGGAACACAGCACCGTGTTTACAGCGTTCGAGGCGGGGGGCGCGCTGATCACAGCGGGCAGCCTGGCCGCGCTCAGCTTCTCTATGGCGGGACGCGCAGAGAAAGCGAGCGGGGCGAATCCTGTGGGATTCGGCGCGTGTGAGGGAATGTGGGCACATTTACTAAATGCGGCACATTTACTACACTGAGAATACTGTCAGCTCGCGCGACTAAATCACTGCTGTGTTTACAGCGTGCGAGGCGCGCGCTGATCACAGCCGGCAGCCTGGCCGCGCTCAGCCTCTCTGTGACGGGTTGTGCAGAGAAGACGAGCGGGGGCGAATCCCGTGAGATTCGGAGTGTCTGTGAGAAACGCGGGCGCGAGACAGCGGGCACATTTTCTGCACGAAGAACACTCGGCTCGCGCCGAATGAATCAACGCTGTGTTCACAGCGTGCGAGGTGCGCGCTAATCACAGCGGGCAGCCTGGCCACGCTCAGCTTCTCTGTGACGGGTTGTGCATAGAAAACGAGCGGGGGTGAATCCCGTGGGATTCTGCGTCAGTGAGGAAATGCGAAAACAGCGGGCACATTTACTGCACTGAGAACACTGTCGGCTCGCGCCGACTAAATGTGTGTTAGTTTCGTTTTTACAGAAACCAAGGGACACGCATCGTGTAGTGTAAGCGGGCATTGTATGGGCGCGTTCACTACATTTTCTGCACAACCAACATGAGTTGGTTTATTTGTGCTAGCCCTGCACCGTGGCGGGCTGTGTCTGGGTGTGGGAATGGGCACTGGGACGTGGGCATTCTTACAACACTCGTAACACCATCGGCCGTGGCCGGAACACCAGAAAATGCACTCTTTATTGGATTTATCTGGGTAGCCATAGAAACGGCTTTTGTGCGCAGGCAAGCGGGCTGAGACACCGGCTGCTTCACTGCGAAATACACTGGGACAGTCACAACGCATGGAACTGAACGAGCGAGAAGTTTTGGTGGAAATCCGGCCGCAGCGGGATCTGAACACCGTCACTTTCCTAGAGAGACTAGGAAGGCCTTGAGACCTCGGGCTTTACCTCAATCCTCGGCCGGGGCCCGCGCTGAGGGGGGCGGCGTCCAGCAGAGCGAGAGCGCGGTGTTTGATCTCGGGCCTGGCGGCGCTGCTAGTTAGCCGAAACGACGGCCTTTGTGCGCAGGCAAGCGGGCTGTGGAACCAGCTTGCTCACTGCGAAATACACTGGAACAGTCACATTGCTTGGAACTGAACGAGCGAGAAGTTTTGGTGAAAATCCGGCCGCAGCGGGAACTGAACACCGTCGCTTTCCTAGAGAGACTAGGAAGGCCTTGAGACCTCGGGCTTTATCTCAATCCTCGGCCGGGGCCCGCGCTGAGGGGGGCGGCGTCCAGCAGAGCGAGAACGTCGAGGAACACGGAGCGCTCAGCTTCCGTCATCTCGGATAGCGTTAGCCACAAATGTATCTCACCATTCAGACCGATGTAATCCACGGCTTGAGAGAGCGGACGCATCGGCTCAGTTTCAATGCCGTCTCCGGTAAGTTTGTCGAGCTCAAGTGCGGACGCGGCGGCAGACGGCGGCCGCTGTCAGTCTGGGAGCGACTCGAGCGAAGCCGGCGAAGCTGGCGGGCGAACCGGCGAGCTTTGGCGGGCTGGAAATAGCTCGGGCGCGCGCAGGGCGCGGCGCTTCTTGCGGCGCGGCATCACGGCGGGCTGGGATGCGGGCTCGGAGAACGAAGCTAGGCGAGTCCGCAGAGTCACCATAGGCAAGCGTTCACAATGATGGCATCCGCCGTCAGCGAGCGGGGTGGCCGCGTGATCCTCACCCAGGCAGGACACGCAGATGACGTGGCGGTCCTCGTCGCTGAGTGGGGCTCGGCAAGAACCACAGGAAAGCATCTTTAAAAAGACGCAGCTCTTTTAGAACAGTAGAAATGGGTGTTGCGTCACGTAAGCAAACACACACACACTTAGCAGAGTAAAAGGATATAGTACGCCGGAAAGCGCAGCAGGTACGGCAGTTGAAGGCGGCTGGGCCAGCGACTTCAGAAGATGGCACGTCCCGCTGAGAAGGCTACAAGTCAACGGCGCGGCTTCTCACTCTGGATCCCGCGATGCGTGAGCTTCGCGTGAAGAATGAAAAAATCAGAGGAAATACAGCTATCGAGGGTATTATAGGGCGAGACCACGCCTTTACTGGCGGGACATGACGAAATGGGCGCGAAGCGCCCCCATTCGTCATTACGTCACGCAGTGCCTCACTCGATAGGCTGCAGCTTTTCCAGCAAGGCAGCCAATGGGCGCGCGAGCTGTCTCGCCCTTGTCTGCTTGCTGCTGCAAAAGCGTTTTGCATGATTAAAAATTAAGGATAATTTTTGGCTTCAATATCTCGAGGAAAGAGTGTTTCCCCATAGCGTAAGATATTACGCAGTACGAGAGATACTCTCGTAAGAGAACCACAACCACTTTCTCCCAGGCAGCATGAAACAGTCACCATAGCAACCACCACCTTTTTATGCTGAGCTCATTAAAAGCAAAGCTTTGACCTCTACTAAATACAAGCTGCACTTGTCATCCTCAACTAAGGGGACGGGATGATTTATCTGTATGAAATCATTTACTGGAATGCAGGTTTTAATTAAAATCATTGTTTGCTGTGTTTCTTAAATGTTAATCTGAACCTTCCATAAACTAAAATTGGTGATTTTACTACGTTGAGATTTAAGTGAAGAGATTGTCTCCAAATTGATGTATCCTGGGGTCAAAAAATGAAACAATACATAAAAATAAACCAATGTGTAAAAAAGAAAAATATAAATGCTTTTATCGCTTATATTTTCCAGACCAAGGTTCAAATATTTTAATATAAAAGGGTTTAGTTTCCTGTTCTGTGCACTTACATTCTCCACTTCCTACTTTTACATTATTTTATGGTTACTTTTCCAAATTAGGTTTGGGGATTCATTTCAACTTCCTCATCACTGCTCTAAAAAGGATGCTGAATGACTTCCAGAGAGTAGCGTTTGCCCTCCAGACATTTAAAGCTTAATAAAGCATTTCTTATTACACATTAAAAGCAAAAAAACACAAACAAATTATTTGGCAAAAGTCTGGCAGTATTAGTCACTCCGAAAAAATAAAAACGGCGGATTTTCCTCACATTACACTGTTTAGCATCAAACAATCTAGTTAAAAAGTTTTCAACATGAAAATTACAAGATCATTTCTGGAGCTTCTAAATACTGTTCTGAATAGAAAATAAACAACTAACACCGTGTCGATTTTTTTTTCTTGAATGATTGCACACACTGTTCGTCTGATGAGGGCCCCGGCACCCTGTATTTGGGGACGAATGTATCTCCAAAGTTCAGTTTCATTCCAGAGGTCAGAACGTAAAGGCATAAACAACGCCCACCACTATAATGTTCCCGATGGTGGCGGTGATGGCGATCCAAAGCCATATGGCATCTCGGGACATGGACTGTTGCTCCTCCTGTTGGTTGTGAGCTGCCAGAGCGGCGGCGTGGACGCTAGCAGAGGAGTTGAAGAGAGAGTGATCCGTGCTGTAGTCATCGTGAGGCGATGAGTCCATGAAGGCTCCTGTAATCACAGGGATCTGATGATGGAGAAGAGATAAGTTAAGACGGGTGACCACACAAGCAAATGATTCAATCTTCTACATCAGTAACACTGATGTGCATCATGGTCTGGCTTTATAGACATCTTACAAAAGTCAGTAACAATTCGATAGTCCGCTTTAGACATTTTGCTAACTATAAGTAAATTTGCAACTACTTGTCAACTAACTCTCGTTAGAGTATTAGTAGACTGTCTGCCTTGGTAACACTTTATTTTGATGCACCCCAAAAGACACTGTACTGACTATAAGTAACTTTGCAACTACATGTCAACTTATTATACTAACCTTAACCCTAAGCTAACAGTCAACTAATACTCTAATGGAAGTTAGTTGACATGTAGTTGCAAAGATACTTAGTAGAATGTCTAAAGTGTTACGTAAAAGTCTCACTGATATGAATGCTGGCCACAATTACAGTTCCAGATACAATCAATAAGTGCACTTATGGGGGAAGCAGGGATTTTTGTAATACGTTTAGCCTAAACGTTTTACATTCCTTAAACATCTTTGACATGTTAGTGTAAAATAAATATATTGCTTAATTGAGTCCAATGTACTTAAACGAAAACTACATAAAGGCTATTCTTACATTCATCTCAATAATATATACAGTACTGCATACCATTCAGTTTGAGATTGGTAAGGTTTATTATTATTATTTTCAATGTTGGAAAAACGTTTTGCTGCTTAAAGGGATAGTTCTCTTACGAGAGTATCTCTCGTACTGCGTAATATCTTACGCTATGGGGAAACACTCTTTCCTCGAGATATTGAAGCCAAAAATTATCCTTAATTTTTTTAATCATGCAAAACGCTTTTGCAGCAGCAAGCAGACAAGGGCGAAACAGCTCGCGCGCCCATTGGCTGCCTCGCTGGAAAAGCTGCAGCCTATCGAGTGAAGGCACTGCGTGACGTAATGACGAATGAAGACGCTTCGCGCTCATTTCGTCATGTCCCGCCAGTATAGGCGTGGTCTCACCCTATAAATACCCCTCGATAGCTGTATTTCTCTGATTTTTTCATTCTTCACGCGAAGCTCACGCATCGCGGGATCCAGAGTGAGAAGCCGCGCCGTTGACTTGTAGCCTTCTCAGCGGGACGTGCCATCTTCTGAAGTCGCTGGCCCAGCCGCCTTCAACTGCCGTACCTGCTGCGCTTTCCGGCGTACTATATCCTTTACTCTGTCACTGTGTGTGTGTGTGTTTGCTTACGTGACGCAACACCCATTATATGTTCTAAAAGAGCTGCGTCTTTTTAAAGATGCCTTTCTGTGGCTCGTGCCGCTCTCAACTCAGCGATGAGGACCGTCACGTCATCTGTGTGTCCTGCCTGGGTCATGAGCACGCTGCTATCGCGCTCGCGGATGGTGGATGCCCGCACTGCGAACTTCTGCCTATGGCGACTCTGCGGACTCGCCTGGCGTCGTTCTCTGAACCCGCGTCCCAGCCTTCTGTGCCGCGCCGTAAGAAGCGTCGCGCCCAGCGCGCTCCCGAGCCTTCTCCAGCCCGCCAAAGCTCGCCGGTTCGCCCGCCTGCTTCGCCGGCTTCACCTGAGTCGCTCCCGGACGGACAGCGCCCGCCGTCTGCCGCCGCTTCCGCTCCCGAGCTGGACGAGCCTGCCGAGGTATGCTCTCTTGTGGCTTCCGATAGCGAGGATTGGGCGAGCTCTGTGGACCTCCCCCCCGCTGACGTGTCTAGCCAACCCTCTGGGAGGAGACCCGGCATTGAGGCTGAGCTGATGCGTCTGCTCACCCAGGCCGTAGAAAGCATCGGCCTCGAGTGGGAGGCGCCCGCCTTGCCGCCGCGCAACAGACTCGACGGGCGCTTTCTCAAGAAAGACGAAGCCCCGTCTAAGTCTAGGGCCGCCCCCTTCCTCCCTGAGCTCCACGACGAAGTCGCTAAGTCATGGACCGCCCCGTTCTCCGCCAGACTGCGCACTTCCACTTCTGCGGCCTTCACTTCTGTCACCGGCGCGGGAGATAAAGGATATCTCTCCATTCCTCCTGTCGAGGCGGCGGTCGCGTCGCATCTCTGCCCGCCCTCTGCGGGACGGCGCGCGCAGACGACGCTCCCCTCTAAAGCCTGCCGGGTGACTTCATCGCTGCACGGGCGTGCTTACACAGCCGCTGGACAGGCGGTCTCAGCGCTGCATACGATGGCGATCTTGCAGATCTACCAGGCCGACCTTCTCCTTAAACTGGACGAGGAAGGCCCGGGTGCGATCAACGTGGCGGATTTACGAGGCGCTACGGACCTTGCTCTACGCGCCGCTAAAGCCGCTGCTCAGGCCATGGGGCGGAATATGGCCTCTCTCGCCGTTGCTGAGAGACATCTGTGGTTGACGCTGTCTGAGATGACGGAAGCTGAGCGCTCTGTATTCCTCGACGCGCCCATTTCCCCTGCGGGCCTCTTCGGATCTGCCGTCAAGGATTTCGCGGACAGATTCTCGGAGGAGCAGAAGACTTCGCAGGCCATGAAGCACTTCCTTCCGAAGCGCTCGAGCTCCGCTGCAGGTCGCTCTAAGCAGCCGTCTGCTCGCAGCTCGCAGCCTCGGCCTGCATCGCCCGCAGCCGCCGCTACACAGCGCCGCCAGGCCCGGGATCAGAGACCGCGCTCTCGCTCTGCTGGACGCCGCCCCGCTCAGCGCGGGCCTCGGCCGAGGATTGAGCTCAAGCCCGAGGCCTCGAAGCTTTCCTAGCCACTCTAAGAAAGCGACAATGTTCGGAGCCCGCTGCGGCCGGCTCCCCACCGAAAAGATTCGCTCGTTCAGTTCCTTGCGATGTGACTGCGCCAGTGTATTTAGCAGTGAAGCAGCCGGTGTCTCAGCCCGCTTGCCTGCACAAAAAAGCCGTTTTCATGGCTACCCAGATAAATCCAATAAAGAGTGTATTTCCTGGTATGCCGGCCACGGCCGATGGTGTTATGAGTGTTGTAAGAATGCCCACGCCCCAGTGCCCATTCCCACACCCAGACACAGCCCGCCACGGTGCGAGGCGAGCACACATAAATCTGACTCAGGTCGATTGTGCAAACAATGTAGCGATTGCGCCCATACAATGCCCGCTCACGCTGCATGCCCCGTGTCCCTTGGTTTCTGTAAAAACGAAACCAACACACAATCTATCGGCTCCGGCCGAAAGCGTGCACAGTGCTGTAGATGTGCCCGTAGGTTTGCGCCCACATCCTCCCGCAAGCACGCCGAATCCCACGGGATTCGCCCCGCTCACTCTCGCTGCGCGTCCCGCCATAGAGATTATGAGCGCGGCCAGACTGCCCGCTGTGCCCAGCGCGCCCCCCGCCTCGAACGCTGTAAACACGGCGTCGTGTTCCCAGGGTACCGGGGCTCTCGAGCCGTTGCCAGGTCACGGCCAGAGCCCGGTCTGCATCCTACCCCTAGCTACTCGCGCAGAAGCGTGGTCGAAGCTACCCGGGGTATCAGACTGGGTGCTGAACACTATAAAGAGAGGCTACTCGCTACAATTCGCACGACGTCCACGCCGTTGTACGGCGCCCGTCGAGACTTCGGTGAAAAACGAAGTATCTCATCTACTTCGAGCCGAGATAGCGAAACTACTGAGCAAAGGGGCCATAGAGCCCCTTTCTCAGGCTCAGAGCGAAGGGGGCTTATACAGCAGATATTTTCTGGTACCGAAAAAAGATGGGGGCTTCAGACCCATTCTAGATCTGAGACAGCTGAACAAAGCGCTTGTGAAGCGCCAGTTCAGGATGCTTACGACCAGGAAAATCCTCGCGCAAGTGCGCCAAGGGGACTGGTTTATGTCGATAGATCTGAAAGACGCGTATTTCCAAATACAAATAGCGTCCCATCACAGGCGATTCTTGAGATTCGCGTTCGAGGGCCAGGCTTATCAATACACAGTCCTGCCGTTCGGCCTGTCTTTGGCGCCCCGTACATTTACGAAGTGCATGGACGCGGCTCTCGCGCCCCTGAGACTTCAGGGCATGCGAGTTATGAACTACTTGGACGATTGGCTGATTCTAGCTCGATCACGGTCAGAGCTCATAGAACACAGGGCCACAATGCTCGAGCATCTCGAGACACTGGGCCTGACGGTCAACTGGGAAAAGAGCCTGCTGTGTCCCAGCCAGAGAATTTCTTTCCTGGGAACAGTGTTAGACTCGCTTTCCATGACGGCACGCCTGTCACCGGAGCGCGTACTAAGTATTCAGCGCGTCGCGGAATCCTTCCGCCACGGCTCCATAGTCCCGCTCAGACGGTTTCAGAAATTGCTGGGCCTGATGGCCTCAGCATCCCATGCACTCCAGCTGGGCCTGCTTCGCATGCGCCCGCTGCAGTGGTGGCTGAAAGCACGGGTCCCGCCCCGGGCATGGTCCACGGGCAGGTGTCGCCTCAGGGTCGACCAAAGGTGCGTTTCGGCTCTGGAACCCTGGAAAGTAACCAGCTGGTATCAGTCTGGTGTGAGTCTGGGGGCCGCCTCAAGGGTGAAAGTGGTGTCTACGGACGCCTCCACCACGGGGTGGGGAGCGCTGCTCGAGGGCAGACCGTTGGCTGGCCTATGGTCAGAGCGGGAGAAGCTCCTTCACATAAACTGCTTGGAATTGATAGCAGTCGACAAAGCGCTGCGGCGCTTCTGTCCCCTGGTGAGGGGCCACCACGTCTTGGTCCGGTCGGACAACAAGTCAGTGGTGGCGTACATAAATCGCCAGGGCGGCCTCAGGTCCGCACGCCTTTGCAGGCTGACGGAACCCCTCTTGGTCTGGGCCCAGCGCAACCTCCTTTCTTTGAAAGCGGCGCACGTGCCTGGGCACCTGAATACGGGTCCAGACATGCTGTCCAGAGACAACGTCCTGACAGGAGAATGGTCGCTGCACCCGCAGACGGTCCAGCTCCTGTGGGAAACGTTTGGCAGAGCGCAGGTGGACCTGTTCGCGTCCCGCGAGAACGCTCACTGCCCAGTATTCTTCTCAAAGCGCAGGGACGCGCTGGCCCATACTTGGCCCAGCGGTCCCCTGTACGCTTTTCCCCCGGTCTCGCTCCTGCCACAGGTGTTGGAGCGGATCAGGGAAAATGGATGCCCAGTGCTGCTTGTGGCTCCGCTCTGGACGAACCAGGCTTGGTTTCCGGTCCTGATGCGGATGACCAGCACTGCCCCGTGGCCTGTACCGTTGAGGAGAGATCTCCTCTCTCAGGCAGAGGGCTCGATTTGGCATCCTCACCCGGAACTGTGGTCCCTGCACGCATGGGCCATCAACGGGTACCCGCTAGCCTCCCAGAAGGAGTGCTAAACACGATCGCACAGGCTAGAGCTCCGTCTACCAGACGGCTCTATGCCTCGAAATGGTCGGTGTTCTCTACTTGGTGTCGAGCCTGTGGCTTTTCACCCGTGGACTGCGGGGTTGAGGAAGTGCTTGCCTTCCTTCAGGAGCTGATGGATAAGGGAAGAACCCCATCCACGCTCAAAGTGTACGTGGCGGCCATAGCAACGTTTGCTAAACCTGTGTCTGGCCAGTCACTAGGGAAAAACGACTTAGTCGTGCGTTTCCTACGAGGGGCTCGGAGATTAAATCCTCCCAGGCCCCCTTCAGTCCCGGCTTGGGACCTTTCCACGGTCTTGGAGGCCATGAAAGGCGCCCCGTTCGAGCCGATCCAGCTGTCGGATATGAGGCACCTGTCCCTTAAGACGGTGTTTCTATTGGCTCTCGCTTCAGTGAAGCGTGTAGGGGACTTGCAGGCGCTTTCTGTAAGCGCGTCATGTCTGGAGTTTGGGCCTAACGACTCAAAGGTCGTACTCAAACCGAGGCACGGCTACGTGCCGAAATCCCTCAATACACCGTTTAGGGCCCAGGTGATTTTCCCTGTCAGCCCTTCAGGTTCTCGATGAGGAGAGGGACGCGAGTCTCCTTTGCCCTGTCAGGGCGTTAAGGGCTTATGTGTCCCGCTCGGCTGGGTTCAGGCAGACCGAGCAGCTTTTCGTTTTGTTTGGCGGCCGTTCTAAGGGACTCGCCGCCTCAAAACAGAGCCTATCCAGATGGATAGTGGATGCCATAGCGCTGGCTTACACTTCCAAGGGCCTACGGTGCCCATTGGGTGTCAAAGCGCACTCCACAAGAGGCGTGGCCTCGTCGTGGGCATGGTATAGCGGGGTCTCCCTGCAGGATATCTGTACGGCTGCGGGCTGGGCCTCGCCGTCGACATTTATCAAGTACTATAACCTGGAGGTGCCCGCCCTACAAGCTAAGCTTTTGGCGGTCTGAACTTCGGGCTTATTGGCCGCCAATGCGGCTATGTTGCCCTTACGGGTCAGTGTCCCTACGGGACTTTATAAAGGAGTGATGCTTTTAGCCTCTCCTCCTCTACTCTATGTGAGTTATGGTGATTATGCACTAGATGTGCCCCGGGCTTTGCCCCGGGACTCTGGTGTTGGATCCCTGTCCGCACGGCGTTTTGTATGGGGTCCCCATAGCGTAAGATATTACGCAGTACGAGAGATACTCTCGTAAGAGAACGTACTCGGTTACTAACGTAACCTCGGTTCTCTCTAGAGAGGGAACGAGTACTGCGTATCTTGCCGTGCTTGAACTATGCTCTGGTTCGCTTCGGTGTACAAAATCAGAGAAATACAGCTATCGAGGGGTATTTATAGGGTGAGACCACGCCTATACTGGCGGGACATGACGAAATGAGCGCGAAGCGTCTTCATTCGTCATTACGTCACGCAGTGCCTTCACTCGATAGGCTGCAGCTTTTCCAGCGAGGCAGCCAATGGGCGCGCGAGCTGTTTCGCCCTTGTCTGCTTGCTGCTGCAAAAGCGTTTTGCATGATTAAAAAAATTAAGGATAATTTTTGGCTTCAATATCTCGAGGAAAGAGTGTTTCCCCATAGCGTAAGATATTACGCAGTACTCGTTCCCTCTCTAGAGAGAACCGAGGTTACGTTAGTAACCGAGTACGTTTTCTGCTTAAAGGGATAGTTTTCTCGTTTTCTCACACAAACCGCTCGTTTCGTGTCTTAGGCCATCAATGTGTACTTACATTTACGAGTCATTAAATCATGTTTAATTTGGACTTCTCTGTGTATGCTCTTTGAGGTGGACCCCATAGACCTGCATTATATGACTGACAGACAAGAACGGTTTGACCTAAAAATATCAAAATAGAAAATACTGTGGAAACAAAGACACCTACATCTTGGATGCCCTTGAGGTAAGCTAAAAAATATCAAAAATTAATTTATTTAATGTTACACACACACTATACCTAAAAACTATCTCTTTAATGTTTCTGTGGAAAGTGGAAACCATGACACATTTTTTTCAGGATTATTTGATAAATAGAACATTCAAAATAACAGGATTTATCTATTTCATCATGTGCCAGTTTTAGTAAATTTGCAATGGATCTGTACATTTTGGTTTTACTAGATTTATTGCGAATAAAAACAACACTAACACCAAACTTTTTATTTTACTTAACTAACTCTTAATTTTACTAAGTCCTGACCTTATATGGCTACAGAATCAGTGATGTAGCTGATAAAATATAAACTGTATTACTGAAAGTATATAAATTGAATGCAGTGTGAGTCTTAAACAGCATCTGTCAAATACACACTGTTCAAGAAGTAGGAGAAATGCTAAAGTCTTATCGGATTATTATTTTATTTATTTTTGAGGTGTCTAAATAATGTAACTAGACTTTTTTTAAGATCTGAATTCTTGAAGTCTTGAAGTCTACACAACAGGTATACGATTTTTTATTTTTTTATTCTCAGACACAAATGATTAATTTTTTGAGGAAAATGAAGACAGATTTTGGCTGTTTTTTCAAAGTTGAAATATGAATTATGTTATTTTACTAACTATTCCTTAATTTAGAAATGTTTTTTATGAAATAGGACCAGAGCACCTTATAAACAGTTAATCGTCTAGATGTAGCCTTTTATTGGAGTATTTTTATTGGAAGAAAGGCATTTTCTGAGATTTAATTGTTTTGCTTACTTTTGACTTTTTAATTTATTTAAAATTTAATGTCAAAGTAATGCCAGTTGCAGACATTCACATTCAAGGAAGTAAGTTTACGTCTCTTTTGCACTCTTATTATAGTGCATATCTTGTTAACAATTAATGCACTGTCATTATCCACTGACAGATATTAGAAATTTTGTACGATTTATATAAATAGAAAAAAGGTTAATAATAACAATAAATCATAATCACTGCTCAAAAATATAATAATATATATATTTTTTTTTTGTTAAGTGAGATTGTAAACCTCACTTAGGCCCCGTCCACACTACTACGTTTTCGTTTAGAAACGGAGACCTTTTGCTACGTTTGCACCTCTCGTCCACACTAAAACGGCAAAAACGAAGACCTAAAACGGATAAGTTTAAAAAAACGCTGCAGACCCGTTTTGCGTTTTGAAACTCCGGAGGGCGTTTTAGTGTAGACGGGTCAAAACGGAGAACTTTAGAAACGGATGACGCAGACGCTCGCGCTCGGCTCTCTAATTGGGTGTCATCAGTCATGACGTATCATTCCCTGGTGCTGTAACGTTAACTGCCTAAATGCGCGGAGGAAAGCTATTATTCCAGCGATCTGTGACAATTCCCATGCCGTGTGCAGCGGCGGTATCGACCGTGCATGGAGCGTCGGTTTTGGGTTAAGCCGGGGAGAACCAGCGCATGGTGGGATCATTTTTATCAATTAAGTTGTGTTGTGTTTACACCGGCACACGCATGCCCAGTGTAGGTGAATGGTCACGTGATCCGCGTTTTCAGTCGTTTTAATGTGGACGGAGAGCGCAGCTAAAACGCTGGTGTGGACGGAGATCGTATTCCTTTTAATTCTCCGTTTCTAAACTAAAACGCAGTAGTGTGGATGGGGCCATAGACTTTTCACATCAAATGCAAGAAATATACATCTATACCAAACTATATCTCCCTATAGATAACATATACCATCATCTATCTGGGGCTTCTCTATAAACATACAGATAAAACATGTTACAAATTAATTGCATTTTATATTTGACAAAACGTGACTGTCAAACAGTCCTTGAAAATGCTCCCTTTTAGTCATTCACAAAGCAGAGCTGTCATTTCCACAACCTTCACAAATTGTCTAACAAGTTGCATGTTAATGATTAAAGTGAGAATGTGAATAAGAGCGAATAACAAATCTGGCTATTTCCAGAGAGGTAACTGAGCTGTTTTAAGACTGATCAAACGCTGCATGGGCCAGTAAAGAGTCTGACAGCCTCCACTAAGCCAAGATGAAAAGACGCTCACCACCAGGGTAAAAATATCACAAAGAACCCAAAGATGGCCAATTTCTCTCCTCTCTATTCAGCCTGACATGCACACCTGTCTGTGCTGGTTTGTGGGTGTGAACCCTTACAAGCTGCACACTTCACACACACAGACGGATCCTTGTTCTGCTTCACTATGGCAACTGGTGACAGAAGAGAACAAGGAATGATGGATGCAGGGACATTGTGAATGAAGAAGGATGACAAACTTAACTGTATATGAGCGGCTACCAGTGAACCATCATGAGCTGATAAACAAAACCAAAGCCGACATATCTGATGGCAACATTATGAATCATACATCTCAGAGTATAATTGTTTATAATGAGTCATTTCACTCATGGCTGAACACTTTTTAAGCTGCATCTACTCAAACCATTTTCAGGAAACACACACACACACACACACACACACGCACAAAACAAATGAGCAAATTATATTAAACGCTGTCTGTTTACTACTGTATACATGCTGGTGCCGATGCCAATACCACAAACATGTATGTAAAATATATTTTTTTATTCAAATACAATTAATAATTCAGTATGTCATGGTGTGCATTTCAGTTTTGGCAGCAATGTTTTTCATTTCGCTTAAGGCAAATACACAAGTGAATTAGTTTCGGCTTATATTAAGACCAGGGAAGCAGAGCAGAATGTGAGGATTTCATATTACTTAGGGTATGTTTACACGAAGATTAACTAAAAACGGAAAAGGTTTTATTTTTATATACAGATGACAACGTTGTCAAAATGATCCCTGTTCACATGGATCAACTAAAACTACTAAAAATGCTGTATTATCATGCCAGGCCAGTAGTTGGCGATGCCACTTTGTAAAGAAACACTACACGCCTACAGACTGAACAAGTAAGATGCATACGCATGACGTCACTGTTTTCACAAATGCACGTTTTTTGTAGTTTACACAGAGATGATATTGATAAGGGTATAGTTTAAAAAAAAGTGCAGTTTGAATACTTTTTTCAAAAGTTTGCGTTTTCAGGACCCAAAACACTATATACATGACTTGCCAAAATGCACAAAAAGTTTTCAGTTTTTTGTTGAAAACTGTGTCGTGTAAACTGCCCTCAAAATTAGGCCTATTTTGAGATGTTATGTTGATGTATGACTCAGAGGTCAGTGATTGACTGATTATTGAAGTTAGCGTAAAACAGAGGCAACTAGGCAACAATCGATACAGCACTGCACCTGCTGCTCACTGACAGAACAACTACATCAATCTTTGAGGACAAAAACCTTCTCCCGTCTTTTCTGAAACATAAAAACGGACGTACACATAAATAGCAGTGCTAATAAATCAGAATGAGGATGTTCACTGGGATTCTAAATAGAACATTTTCAGAGTGCAGAGATTTTCCTTACACATTTCTCCTTTTTATGGTAATAACATTGTACAAAAGGTAGCATATTAATCAATGCATGCAATCGAGAGTGGATGAATAAATTCACATTCTGTACTAATAAGCACAGACTAAAGCTATACATAAAGCATAAAAAGCTGCCATTATTTACTATTTCATATTCTGTATAATTTTTAATATAATGAAAGTGAAGAAATGCTGGAGCTTTCAAAATGACAAAAATGACAACAAAAAAACACCACAAGACCATCATAAAAAGATTCATTACAACTTGTGCACAATATATTCCAAGTTTTCTGAGGCAGTATGATAGGTTTGTGTGAGAAATAGACTGATATACTGAGTTCTCATTTGGTACCTTTAAAGGAGAACTCCGGGCAATTTTTAAGTTAATCTTGATCGTTACACCTTTGTGAGTACTGTCTATAGAAAAAAAAAACAACAACAATACCTCTGTACCTCTTTGTGTCTGTTAAGAGGTACAAAGACACTCTTTTTGTATATGCCCCCATAACTGCCGTTTTAGCTGAGTGAGAGCTCTGGGCGTTTGCTGTAACAGCTCTGTGTTGCAAGCACCGATCTGGTTCGTTTTTTCTTCTTCTACTACTATGTACAGCGCGCGTCTTCCTCTGCTTGTAAGACGCGCGCTGTACATAGTAGTAGAAGAAGAACGTCCTCATCTCAGTTCTCGCGCATGCATCCTGGAAATCTCTTGAACTCTCGTCTCAGGCCCACAAGGAAGTAATGGAATAGTCGAAAAAAGTCGTTATTTTTGGGGGGGTTTCCGCACAAAAAGGATTCTCATCGCTTGATAAACTTATAGTGGAGCCACTGTAGGCACATGAAATATTTAATCATTTTCTTCAATGACTTTCTGGGCCGTCAAGTTTCAATCCCTTATCCCACTGTCTTCTGTTTCTGTTGTGCTCTCTGCTTGGCGCCGCTGCAGATTGAAGATGAAGAACGCGCTGAATCTGATTATAACAAGACTGAAGCAAACACGAATTTGTGTAGCCTACATTAATCTCACATTTTTAGGGGGCTAGGCAGAAGTTTAGGGGTGCTGAAGCCCCCCTAAAAAGGGCCTAGCGACGCCCCTGTGGCCCTACGCTAATATTAGTCTCTCTGTTTATCCCAAGGTTTACCGCAAACCGCCGGATCCAGGCCATATCCAGATCTGAGGAATGACCATCACATGGACACGACGACAACGCATCCCTGAAGTGCCAGCCTCATCAACACTGTAAAGGCCTCATGGACACCTCAACAACCTCATCTCCACACCGGCGTGATGACTCCGACCCCCAACCAGATGAACTGGATAAATATCGTGAAAGTTCTGATCCCATCTGACTTCTGACCTATTATGCTGCCTAAATCCTAATCATACACTGTTCGATCAAAGGCCAAAGGAGGACTGGCCCCCTGACTGAGCCTGGGTTCTCCCAAGGTTTTTTTCCCCATTCTGTCACCTGATGGAGTTTTGGTTCCTTGCCACTGTTGCCTTTTTCGCCTCTCTTCGCCTTTGTCACCATTGGCTTTTGGCTTGCTTAGTTGGGGACATTTAACATTTAATTTTGAATTTAACAATACTTTTACAACATTATTTTCCTATTATCTCTGTAAAACTGCTTTGAAACAATTTGTATTGTAAAAAGAGCTATATAAAAGTAATATAAAGGTGACATGACTTGACTTGACTAAATTAAAATGACAAACAATTTAATGTCTTAAAGTGTTTTTGCAGAGCAAAAGTTCATAGACCAAATAGTCTAATTTTGAAAAAGGAGAGAGGATTTGGAAAAGTAAAAGTCCACATTTCAATTGCTGCCAACAATTGATGTAGCATTGCAGCATGCAATGGAGATTCAAGCTGTTCCCTTTTGAGGGAACTCACACTGCTTCGTACAACACTTTGGGGAACGCCTTCAGTGTGACTGCTTCTGAAGCACGTATGCAACTAGTCCAATCCTAATTGGTGCTGTGTGCACCTTGTGATGGCATAAGGCGGAAACTACAAAGGGAGGCTGGCAACACAGCTATGTCAGTTGTTACTCTTTAGCAAGTGCGCTGTGTTTTGTCCTATTTGGTGTTGTTTGTCCCGTAGGAACTTGAAATGTTAGTATAAGCACAGCTGAAAGAGGGTGTCTTTCTGCCCTCGTTAAAACTTTGGGAGGTAACACGCGTGATCTGGCATCACAAGAGATGACCTAATGTCTGCTCTGGTTCTCCCTTAAGCATCCAGTGGGGCCGGATTCCATAGTACAGACTTAGCTGAGGCTTTGTCTGTGTGGCGAGCAGGGCGGGGCAGAGGGCAGTGAGAATGGGGGATCGCTCACCTTGGAGCTACGTAAGTATAAAAAGAGGAGCGATGACAATGAAGGATGAGCGAGGACCAGGCGTGGACTAATGAGTGTGGGGCAGTCGTCCTTGAGGGGCTGCCGTTTTTAATTTAGTTTTGTGTTTATTTGATCATTTAAGTTGTGATATGTTTGCTGGTTCCCGCCTGCTCCTTCCCAGAGCTAACTAGTTTGCTGCCATCTGACATGATGGGGAGGAACAGGGAAGGGGGGACTCGCTGCCAGCTGCTCGAAGCTGGAGGAGCCGTTGCCGTCCACCAGGCAGCGGAGGAGTCAGAGTGCCGTCCACCGAGGGCTATCCAGCGCTATCTATATATATATAGATAGATAGATAGATAGATAGATATATATATATATATATATATATATATATAGATAGATATATATATTTATTTTATGTTTATGTTTAATTTCAAAGAATCTCTAATTTTTTTTTAAATGAATAAAAATGGGGGTAAATTAAGAGCATGGTAACATTCAAAATTGTAAAACTGTTGAGCATTCACTCATTAATGAGAAGTTACTGATTACAATATGGATTTGTTTATAAATATTAAAGTTATGACTGTTTTATAAGCTTACATTCCACTAGGTCCAAGCGTAGGTCCAAGAAACAAAATGTGTATACAGTTGTTTTAATGCATTATTAGGGTTAGTTTTTAATAACAGTCACTGATGGAATTTATATATAAAACAAATCTGAAATATGCAGAGAAAGAAATGCTACATGAACATTTGATATGAAGGCTTTCATACAATGCAACTGTCACATGAACTCAGTATCTTGTCACTGCAGAGGCAGTGGTTGAAATGAGTTGCCTGGAGCTCAATACCATTCAGAGAGCTGCATTAAGTCTTAATGATACCCATGCTTCCTGTACCCTATGCTCTGAGCTTAAAAAAAATGAAGGATTCAATGGACAAGTGCTAAGAGCCCACAGGCTCACAATAGTGAATAGGCACTCTGGACAGGAGCACCCAGGGGCGGCGTTTGCGTATGGCCATTGCCATACCCTAGCAGTCACAGTTCAGATAAAACATCAGCTGATGATGATGCTCTTTAAAGATTTTATAAGGGCTTTTTAAACCCCCTAAATTTTCACCCAGCCCCCCAAAAATGTGCGTTTCGTGATCGCTCAGTCAGTCGTCACCTTTAAAAGTCATTAAAAAAAGCTCATCTCAACCGGCTTCTCCGCAGCGTCAGCGTCAGAACAAAAGCAGATGAAAACGTGCATGCATTTATTGATAGACCGTCTAGGCCTATAGTATCTGTGTAGTTCTTTGTTTGTCATAAATGCAGTTTACATTAAATGATGCTGGAGTAATTAAACACGGTTTCCCACTGTAAAATCTGGGCTTGTTTATTTATAAAATATTCATTTCATATAAACGAGTCTTAATTTCTTCACTTGCAAGAAATAAAGCTTTTATTTTGGAGATCACCATGCTGATTGCGTGAGCAAAGTGTGCACTTTTCTTTAAATCACGCAGCACAAACAGAATGGCTATATAGGCTACTTAATTACAGTCTTGTGCTGTTTTATAAAGGCACAAAGCCATATCACGGTTTCGGTGTTGGGAAAAGGGAGAAGAGAGAGTTCGGCTAAAGGTGGATTCGAACCCGGGTCGAACGCGTCAAAAGCTGCTTTCTACCTCACGACGCCCTCGCCCTACGCCACTGTAAATATTCAGTGTGAGGTATCTTTTTGCTAAAAAGACAGGCACGTAGTGCAAATGTACGCTCTCAACTCACGTTCATTTTACTGTATCTGGTTTTGTTTGTTTGATAACGATGTGGACGGAGCGTGGTTTTAACGTTATGCCAGAGGGAATGCCATACTCTAGGTTTTTGTGAAACGCCGCCACTGGGAGCACCTAATAAAAAATAAAGATAACGAACCCAAACAAATGTGTAGACACTTAAACCACATATTTATAGATTTCCATGGCTTCTTTATTCAGTCTACCTACTCATGAACTCACATGCACCAACAACATTCCTGTTCTGCTCTCATATTCTGAATCTCAACTTTCACTACTTTTTTTTCTCAACTCTAACGTTCTCTAACCAAAACATTCTAATCACATGAAAATTTTTGCGAGATTTGTTGACCGGGGGAGGGGTTGCTGTATTACGTGCCATTTGGACTGACGCGCTACCAGCGATCTGTCACATTTAAAAGCGCCAAAACGTTATTTAGTGTGTGAATCACATAAAAATATTGACAGAATCTGCCAGCTGATAATTTGTTACATATCAAAAGTAACCTTCTCTGTCTTGTTTGTCGGTGTCAGTGTCCTCTGTGTCCGCGATTTTTCTCTGCGTGAGAAAATGGATCTGTGGCGTGAGAGCGTGTGAAAAGGGTCAATTGCGTGAGTCTCACGCCGAATGCATGAGAGTTGGCAGCCCTGCAAACAAACAAATAAATAAGCATACTTCTAAAAGTACAACTACTATTACAATTTGTTGATATCCAAATAATCAGCATAAATCCGTTTATTGAAAAAAAATGTATTCTTTCAGTTAAAAGTATGATCAGGGTTAAAATATGGCTAGCTGTGGAACATGCAATACTCAGTTAGTTAAAATGCATGAAACAAATTGTCAGGGTTCTGTTACTTCTGTCTAGTCTATTTCTTGGTTTTGTGCAAGAGCCCTGACGCTCTTGTTTTGTCTTGAGCTGTGTAGCACGCAGCTTGTGTTTTCACTAGCTGTGTGCTCTCATGTTGTCATGTTTTGTGTGAACACGTGGTTTGGTATGAGCACTTTTCATGTTATGTTTCCTTGTGCTCTCCTGTTGATTGTCTTGCCCTTCCCATCTTGTTACCTAATTATTGATTAATTTGCCCCACCTGTCCTCCCTCATTACCTCATTTGTTTGTTCTCCTTACAGGGGGGGGGGGGGGGGGGGGGGGATTGGATGAAAATGGGAGGGTGATGGAGGAGTTGATGGATTTAAAAGGGTTGGTGTGTATTAATGATGATAGAGGGACAAGGATCGAAATGGGATCAGGAAAGGAGTCAGCACTAGACCTTCTTCTTCGGGTTGATGTATGTCAAGTATTTTGTGATAGTAGGCACTGGCACTGGCACTGATCTGTGATAGGTCTGTTAGCGCATTAGGTCCAACCCCCTATGGGCGGGTTTGAAAGTGTGCTTGTAGTCTTTACAGAAATACCCCCCTCTTACCCTTCCTCCTACAATGACGTAAAATGACGATTTTTGCGTCATTGTAGGAGGAAGTGAAAAAGGTAAATAGCGAATTTCTCTCGTCTCAGGGGAAAATGAGAGAGTGTTGCACAACCATTCAATAGTATGACTGGGTTTCTAACAATGGAAAGCTTAATGCAAATGGGTGGAGTCTCAAGTCAAGTCAAGTCTGTCTTGTTTTCCCCCTCAGGGTAGTTTTTGTTGTATTTTGTTTTATTTTTTACTAATTAAAAACTAATTAAAATCTCTGCACCTGAGTCCTCACTCCTTTCACCACCACCACAATTGACAGAACAAAACAGCCCTCAGAGGACAAAGCAGACAATGGGTACCTTCCTCCAGCTCGTCCGGTACATCTCACTTTGTCAAGGGGGTTGTAACATCAAGGACTTTGCCTCTGACTTCCTGGCTGTAGTGGATGACCTGGACTACAGTGATCTTAAAGAGGTTTTTAACACCTGCCTTACCAAGTCCCTAAGCCCTTGGGAGACGGGAAGATGGGAAGGCTGGGGCACCTGCCCTTTTGGAAATTTGTGTACCGTTTACAACAGCGTGGGAAGGAGTCCCTTCGCAGCACAGATTCCCACCACACTGACTGTTCACCCCTTCCACCTGCAGTCAGTGGAAGCCCCAGCCCTCCTATGACCTGTGGACTGAGGAGAAAGAACAAATCTGCCACCTCTACCTAGGAAGACGCTGCAGCACTCAATGAGGAGGTGGGGTGCATTGCAGCTTGACCGGTGGTGGCTGTCCATCTATCGCCTTGCCTATAAAAGCGCAGGAGAAGAGCTCCTGCCGCTTTCCCTAATCGAGAGGTCCTGCAGGACCCTGACTCTGGTGGTCCCAGAGCTCCCTGTTATGGCCATGGTGGCCATCTCTGAGTAGCCCGCTCTTTCTGTCTGTTCTGTCACAGTCGAAGAGGCAGCCCTCTCCTTGTACATTGCAGCTGTTATGTGTGCCTGGGCCACACATGCCTCCACACATGCCACATACCTGTTGGCTACCTCAGCTCCATCCTCTCCTGAGCCACCCATTTCCACCATCAGTCCTGCTATGGCCAAGAGGGCTGTCTGCACTTTTTATGTTTTGGTTGTCCTGCAGGCCTGGAATATGCACAGGACTTCTTTTGACTCGGGATCGGTCTGCCACCCAGAGCCCGCTGTCGTCCCTGAGCCGCCCGCTGTCGTCCCTGAGCCACCCGCTGTCGTCCCTGAGCCGCCCGCTGTCGTCCCTGAGCCGCCCGCTGTCGTCCCTGAGCCGCCCCCTGTCGTCCCTGAGCCGCCCCCTGTCGTCCCTGAGCCGCCTGCTCTCACAAAAACGGCTATGAAGGCCGTCCCAAAGCATCCCAAGTGTCTTGCCCTGCCAGCTCCGGCCATGCTGCCTGTCATGCTCAGCTCAAGCTCCTGGAGGCCACCCTTCTGGAATTCCGTCTCATCGTGGCCTCTCATCCAGAGCCTCTTCACGTCATGCCTGCCAAGCGAGATTGTTCACGTCATGCCTGACGAGCCTGATATTCACGCCATGCCTGACCAGCCTGATCTTCACGCCATGTCTGCCCAGCCTGATATTCATGTCAGTCCTGCCCAGCCTGATATTCATGTCAGTCCTGCCCAGCCTGAGTTTCACGTCAGTCCTGCTGAGCCTGATGTTCACGTCATGCCTGACCAGCCTGATCTTCACGCCATCTCTGCCCTGCCTGAGCTTAAGGTCAGTCCTGACCAGCCTGATCTTCACGCCATGGCTGCCCAGACTGAGCTTCATGTCAGTCCTGACCAGCCTGATATTCACGCCATGCCTGCCCAGCCTGAGTTTCATGTCAGTCCTGCCCAGCCTGAGTTTCATGTCAGTCCTGCCGAGCCTGATGTTCACGTCATGCCTGCAGAGCCAGAGACTGTTCACGCCAGGTCAGCCATGCCTGTGTCTTCGGACAAGATGGCCTCCTCTGTCCCTGAAGCTTCGGATCCGCCCTGGCCCCCTGAAGCGTCGGCTCTGCCCTGGACTCATGCTCCTGGTCATGAGTCCTGTCAATCCTGATCCACCCTGGCCCTCAGCCAGGACTTCTGATATGTTGGAGCCTGCCTGGTCTGTTCCTCCTGTCCCACCATGGCCCTCACCCGAGCCAGGTGGCATCCCTTTAGTGGAGGGGTAGTGTCAGGGTTCTGTCACTTCTGTCTAGTCTATTTCTTGGTTTTGTGACCGAGCCCTGACGCTCATGTTTTGTCTTGTGCTGTGTAGCACGCAGCTTGTGTTTTCACTAGCTGTGTGCTCTCATGTTGCCATGTTTTGTGTGAACAGGTGGCTTATGAGTGTTCTCATTGGCTGCGTGTTCATGTCTCGTTTTGTGCTTGTGTTTTTTAGTCATGTTTGATGTGAGCACATGGCTTTTCATGTTATGGTCCCTTGTGCCATGTGCTCTCCTTTTGATTGTCTTGCCCCTCCCATCTTGTTACCTAATTACTGATTAATTTACCCCACCTGTCCTCCCTCATTACCTCCTTTGTTTGCTCTCCCTATTTATTCTCCTTGACCCCATTTACAATTGGTATTAAAATGAGATCTATATCCAGATAAGTTATCCAGATAATAAGTGTTCTGATCTTTCCTTTGCGTTTACACCTTGTATTTTTAATGCGTTCTCGTTATCCACATTGAGTTCGGATCTCTGTCCTCCAGAGTGACACCTGCACATGAGCACAGGAAATTAGCTGTAGTTTGTCAACAGGTGTAGGATCGTTAGAGATGCTATTACTGTACCGCCTGTTTCTACTTTTTCTCTGTCGCGGAAGGGGTCATTTTCACCGTTTTTCTATTAGGAGCAAACAGAAAAGATGACAGACCCTGTTTGCAGCTGTTGTTGTTACAACCGGTCTCTGTGGATGAGAGAACGGAGTAATGAGTGGTGGGAACGTATTGTCTTGGGGTCTTTTGGCGAAGATGACTGGATGGCAAACTTCAGATTGAACCGACATTTTTTCGACTACATCTGCAAGAAGTTGCGGCCTCTGCTGTCACGGAGAAATACTCTGCTGCGGTCGTCAGTGTCTGTGGAGAAGAGAGTAGCAGCTGCACTTTGGTATTATGTCACAGGGTCTGGGTACAGGACGGAAGGATGACGTTTGGCAGGTACGAATGCCATCACGCCGTACGGATTGCGTTTACACCTAGTAAAGATCCGAACACAATGCAAGCCAGACTACCTCCAGATGTGGTCAGGCAGATCCGATCACAATCCGATTACAACGTATTTACACCTTGCATTAACATGCGTTTTTTATTATCTGGATAACTTATCTGGATACAGATCTCATTTTAATACCAGGTGTAAATTGGGTCCTTGTGTTTGCAGTCCTGTGCTGTTTCATCGTCGTCTGTACCCTGTGTGTTTCCCTGCTGTGTGTTCAAGTCTAGTCATTCTAGTCTGTCTTGTTTCCCCCCTCGGGGTAGTTTTTGTTGTATTTTTATTTATTAATTAGTCCTCGCTCCTTTTACAGCCACCACACCTGACATAAATTGGATTTATTGATGATAAATAAACTGTTATTGTGTATTTAAAAAAATTTGAATTACAACAGATGTTACCTGGTTCATGTATGTATTACAAATATGCTTCATATTAAGTTTAGATTATGTTAAAACAGTGTAATCCAAATGGATGGACATTTTATAGGCAATTCAAATATTACATAAATTAACATAAATCTTCAATTTAGGACCAAATTTTAATGGAGATTCATTTTCACAATCCTTTTCTATGGATATATGTGTGGTGTGTGTGTGGTGTGTGTGTGTGTTGTGTGTGTGTGTGTGTGTGTGTGTGTGTGTGTGTGTGTGTGTGGTGTGTGTGTGTGTGTGTGTGTGTGGTGTGTGTGTGTGCATGCTTTCTTTTCTATCTCATCATCATTCCTCATTGTTCAGTGTCTGAAGGACAACTAAGTAGTCAAATTTGGCATAGCTTACCCCACTCTTCCTTAATTTATTACAATATTATTATAATGTCAATGGATTGTTGTCAGTATGATGAAGCCTCATTCTTTCAGACCGGTGTTATCACTGTGCCAAAGACAATGCGCTCCTGTACAGCAGGGCTCAAAGCTATTTTTTTCCCTCTTTCCATTTAAATGTCACATTTTTAGACAAAATCCTCTTTTCTGTTCACAGCCGCAACTCTTTGTTCTTGTTTCTATTCTTAGAAAACCTCCTTCAGCAACTTATTTATGAACTTCTGGTTTATTATGGTTGAAGTGCAGTCCACTGGCACTTTAGCCTTCAAGGCACCCACAAATTAAAGAAAGCCAGAGAGATAGCGTATCCTCGGCTATAGCAGGAGACTAGGGTCCGGGAGAATATTTAACTTTATAAATCTCTAGAGCCAGCGGACAATGGCAGCTTTTTTCATAGTTTTGGATTCACTCAATATGGTGATATATCTTCTACTGTGCTTTTGCCTGCCAGTCACAATAAGGTTACATTCCAAATTGCACCTCTTCAACTTCTGGCAGTGTGAGATTTGATTAAGAGCGGCAATCCATCACTACCAATGACTGATTGCCGAAGTGGTTTATTCTTGCAAATACGCATTCAAACTTTGAATGAAAGTTCAGAATGATGAAGCGTCTCACTGAATGTGGCCGGAAAGGACGTTTCCTTTAAGCTTATTATAGGATACATCCATGGATATCTTCTACCAAGGGCATGACATTCCTGACCAAAAATTCTGCTACTGATTGTGAAAGACTTTTGTGTTTAGGTGATTTTCAGTGACCACGTTTGAGGCAAAAAAACAGAATTATCTAACATAAAAATAATCTAGCATGAGTAGCTAGTTTTGAACACATTAAATGTCTGTAACCCTTAAAATTATAATTTTGGACTTTCACACCTCAAATATCTTGGTCTATTTTATTGTATCCAATTTGTTACATATTCTTTTTTAATTTATATTATGACTTGATAATTTAAAGTGATTTCAGTTGTAATATTATATTTAAAAAAGTTTCACACAACTCTGATACAGGAATTTTCATGATTTTATTTTATTTATTAAATTGTATAATAATAAGAAAAGGCCTTGAGTGACTACATCACTACTGACCCAGACTGATCTCATGAAATAGCGTATGTATAACACGCCAATTCGTATTTCCATTTTTGGTGTGCTATCAACACGCATAATCGCTTTTCAGCGTGTTTATGAACGCTGTTGACTTAACGTTACATTACTGTATATATAAATATATGACCTACCCCAACCCCGTCCCTAAACCTACCCGTCACTGGGGTTAATACCATTAATAAGTGTTCCCCTCCCATCCTAGGAGAAAAAAATATCGCTCGCCAGATGTAGATCTAGGTTTTTCTTCGTTTCGCTCGGACATTTAACGTCGTGTACATACACGCGGAATCACTCGGACATTTAAAGGCGTAGACATACACACATAAAAGTTTACGAAAAAGTCATGATGTCATGTTGACTGGCCCAAAAGCACAAGAAAATAGCTCAAAATCATATAAATGAGCCACAGAAGTTTTGGTATTCTGATGTGTGCACTGATGAAACAAAAATGTAAGCTTTAGCGTTAAGTTCTGCCAGGAAGACTCAATTGCTACGTCACTTATTACTTTCTCATCTATCCAATCATGTCTAATACTTGCGGTATAAAAGACCGGTACTTACACATGTCTGAGTTTGCAAATGCTGATGCTTCCATTCACCTCCATCCTCCCCACCACCTCCAAGATGGTTCCTTCCCCTCCATCCTCCCCACCACCACCAGGATGGTCCCTTCCCCTCCATCCTCCCCATCACCACCAGGATGGTCCCTTCCCCTCCATCCTCCCCACCACACCAGGATGGTCCCTTCCCCTCCATCCTCCCCACCACCACCAGGATGGTCCCTTCCCCTCCATCCTCCCCACCACCACCAGGATGGTCCCTTCCCCTCCATCCTCCCCATCACCACCAGGTCGGTCCCTTCCTATACCTCCCAGGGGGTCGGCTGCGCCCCTGCCTTCGTCTACAGGCATTAAATGAGTCCGGACCCTCGGATTGCGAGCTATGGACGGGGCCTACGCCAAATATCTTTATTGCTTGCTGGGCTATCAATACATTTATTTATTCTCCCGAGTCTTTCTGGTAGAACTGGAAATTTATGGCCATATGGATCATTGGTATGTCTGGAGGAAGAAAAATGAAGCATATGCTGAAAAGAACACTCTGCCTACAGTTAAGCATGGTGATGCTCAGTAATGCTCTGGGGCTGGGAACCTGCAGCATGTGGAAGGCAAGAGGGATTCATTGAAGTATCAGAAACTCTTAGGAGAAAACGTCATGCCATCAGTGAGGAAGCTGAAGCTTAAGCATCATTGGACCTTCCAAAAGGACTATGATCCCAAGCATACCTCAAATACCTCCAAGGCTTGGTTGCAGTAGAATTCCAGGAAGTTTTTACATTGGCCATCACAGTCACCTGACTTGAACCTTCTGATTTGAAGGCAGTGGCTGCAGCACATACACCCAAGAATATTACTGAACTGGAGGACGTTGCTCATGAGGAATGGGCTAAGATTCCTTAGAAACGCTGCCAGAAGCTGGTGTCTGGTTATACATCTCGTTTGCAGCAGATCATTACAGCAAAAGGGTATTCTAAGATGCTTGCCATGAAGGGGTTGGATAAATTTGAGACTGCAAAAGTTATTAAAAATTGCATCTTCAGTTGAATTTGGGGAAACCACTTGACACATTGTGTTTTTCTATGTCAGTTTCTTTTGTTTGATTTGTTAATTGCAGACAGCTGAAAGTTTGTACATTTTGCCAATAAACATGATCAGCAAAGGGGGTTGAATAATTTCGATTACAATTGTATATTGTCAGTGTTTTGTGCATGTTTCCTTTGTTCCAGTTTTCCCGCTTATTTAATTCCCGTCCTTGGTTACTGAAAGTTGCACAGATTCTGAGTTACGATAACGATCTCCCTGTGTATTTATAAAGCCTGCATTTCAGTTGCACTTTGTCTGTTCTCGTCATTACATTGGTGTTGTTCGGTTATCCGTGTTTTGTTTCTTGGATATTCTGAAGTGTACTTTGAGTTTATGAGAATTCAAAAGTTATTTTCCGTTTTTGCAACACCCCAGCATGATATATTTAGTTAATGGTTGTCACGTTATGTTTCAGGCAGGAAGACGAAGACAGACAGATCCAGTTCAGTACACTCAAAGTTTAATCGTAATACCTCACACAGACAGTGAGACAGGCGATAGCAAACACAACTTAACATAGCAGTGATCGGACAGGTAGTGAAGGCAAGGGTACAACTTAAGTAACAAACACAAACAAGATGATAATTTAAATTAACTAATAATGACGGTGACCATGGTAACAAAGGAGAGGCAGGAAAACTGAACAAAGGAAACCATGTGACTAATAAAAACAAACTGAACATAATAGTGGTAATGATAATTTTGCAACCCCAATTTTGTTTCTTTAAATTTTAATGTTTATTAGCAGAAAACAAAATCAAAGTTTAAACTAAATGTAGATGTGTATGTAGCATGATTAGTTTTATTATTCCACATACACTCATTTTTCGAGAATTCAATAAGCGTAAGGTTGTAAGGTTCCGAAAGAAAATTGTGTGTATTGATTTAACATTTTAATTCTGTTTCAAGACAAAAACTTTTTCCTACTCTATTACTCTTGTGTCTCAGCCAATAAATGATACAGAAGGACGGAGTGTAATTTAGCTTTACTCTACTGTAGTGGCATATGCTAAAAGCTGTTTTACATTATGTGGTAAGACACAAAACAGTCCTCATCTATCCAAGCCAGTGGTCGTGCTCTCAAACCAAAGCTCTTCTTTCACAGAATAACAATTACTCTTCATCCTCCAGAGAGAGGGCCGCAAAAATGGAAAAGAGTTGGAGCAATTTGCAGAGGGTTTGGACTGATCTCATATTCAGCCACTTCTGAAAGGAAAAGGAAGCTTTTAAATTATGTAAATTAATGCTCTGAAACTTAAGAGAACATTGGCTAGAAATGAGAGTTAAAGAGAACAGCCTAGCGATATAAAGAGAAATATGTGATATGAATATATTCCAAGTAATGGGCTAATATTCATACCCACTGTAATACTCCACTAACTCATAAAAGAGAAACAAGAATCTAGTTGTTGAAGGCAGAATGAAGTGTGACCACTTGACTTTCTACCAATTTAAGCAGGAAATTAGAGGAGACCAATAAAAGAAAGAAGAACCCCAGTCCTTCAGCTCTGCAAAGATAACAAGCATTGATGTTGACTAATGAGTTTCTGCATTCTATAAATGAAATCTTTTCAGAGTCTGATAGCCCTCATGCCATGAAGAGATAAAGGCCTTTGCCACAAGTGGCTGTTACACACTGCATGAAGATATACAATGGGAAAAGCAGAGATAAAGGTGCCACTATACAAAGCTTTGTAATGATATTTATTAGAAAGACAGAATTATCAAACAATAAAAGTCTACTTTTCTAAGATTTGAACACAAATTATGATTCATTATTCTCATTGTGGGATATCTATGGAAATTTAAATGCAGATTGTTTTATATTATTTTTTATGAATGACTTATTTTTCAAATTAACCAAAGTAATTATTCCGTTGAATAGAAAGTAAATAGAATATTGGATTTTATACACAAAATGGATTGAGTGCAAACTAAAGATAGCCATATGTTTTGCTCTTTTCTACATTTTAATATTTTAGTTTTAGTTTCATTTATTATTAAAGGGTTAGTTCACCCAAAAATGAAAATTCTATCATCGTTTACTTACCCTCAAGTTGTTCCAAACCTCTATGTGTTTATTTGTTCTGCTGAACACAAAGGAAGATATTTGGAAGAAAACAGATCTCATTCCCCATTGACTACCATAGTAGGTATTTTTTCCTACTATGGTAGTCAATGGGGAATGAGATCTGTTTTCTTCCAAATATCTTCCTTTGTGTTCAGCAGAACAAATAAACACATAGAGGTTTGAAACAACTTGAGGGTAAGTAAACGATGATAGAATTTTCATTTTTGGGTGAACTAACCCTTTAAGTGTACACATTATTGACATTATTGCAGCTTTATGCTTCTCCTTTTATTTTCCTCATTTTATTAGCTTTATTTGTCTCTAATAAATAGAGTGTTGTTATATGTATAAACTTTAAGAGTATAAAAGGGGTTTTATACATGAACATTATAAACTGGGTCCATAGCATCAAATGAGTATGAGACCATGCCAATACCCCCCAAAAATTGGGGTGGTGGTGAATCTTATAGCATTACCATTATGTGTTGGTAATATTTTAACCTTTTGACCTCACATAAAATGTTGTGCATCCAGCACACATCAGTTAAATACATTAGGTTTCTCCATCTGAGATTGAATCACATGCATTAATAAATGTGACTGCTTACATAAGAGTATCACCACATGTCTGAGAACTGCTCACAAAATACAAGGGAGGCAGATGGTAGGAAAAACACCTTATGTGAACCATTAGCTTGTGACTCTGAGAGAAGGAATCCTCTGGCTAGAGCAAATGAATCAGTGTGCAATGAACTCCACAAAATTATCTACAGTGAAGTGTCATTTCCATTCACAGCAGTCCTGAACAAGCTTCCGGCCCCCCTCCCGCTGCCTTCATCGTCCTTATGGGCCCACACTTAGGCATCACTGTCCTCAGATAACAGGGAGACGTGGGGAATGACACTCGGGTCTCAGAGGAGGAGATCTGAGATTGGTGATGTGGCATTTGTTCAGCTGGCTGAAATGGACGAGAACTCCCTAATCAGCAGTTTGCAAATTTGTCTTGGCTCACAATTTGTGGCACAGACACTAAAATTTGTTAAATAACCCGAATTAACCTTAATTAAAATATCATCACTTCCAATATTGTGCATATAGCTTCACCTCAAACAGCCAATTTACATTTCTCAGTGGTGAGGTGCAGATTCTTTGTTTATAAAAGCATGTAGCTTTACAGTAGCAAAGCTTTTTTATTGAGTAAGTAGCAGGGTAGCATTGACTCAAGCTATTTGTTTTGTTTTTGCAAACAATATACAACATATCATATGAAATATTTTCTGTCAGCTTCTTAGAATCACAACTAAAGCAAAGCCTGATTCATGAATAAATCAATGTTTTAAGTCAGCTCTATTTAAAAAACTGATTAACAAATTGGTCTGAATCTTTCAGATAGCTCAGTCACACACTGAATCAATTGGAGTGCTTTCTCACTCCATAAAACACAGACATGACATTTTATTAGGTTCAAGACCAGCAGCTTGTGAACAGCTCTGTAATGCAGGTGAATACATGTTAAAACAGTATGGAAAAACCTTAGTAGTACCAAAAAAGTGTCATGGCATTTCATGGCTTCGACATGGTGTTCATGGTAAATATCATGGTACATGAATTGGGGTAGCACAGTGGCTAAAGCCTGTTTTATGCTTCTGCGTCGAAACGACGGCGTACCCTCACAGACCCCTCTGCGTCACCGCGAACCCCTCTCCAACCCCTACGCCGTAGCTTGACGTGCACCTCCAAAAAATTTTAACTACGCGTGGAGGCGACGCAGACCGCAAGGGCTGTGATTGGTCAGATGCACCGCGATGCAACACAACCTGACGCAGAACCATAAAACGGCAACGACGCCGTAGGAGTGACAACGAAGCTACGCCGTGGAGTTGACGCAGAAGCATAATGAGGCCTTAAGTGGGTAGCACTGTCACCTCACAGCAAGAAAGCGCCCAGTTCAAACCCCGGCTGAGAGTTTCTGTATAGAGTTTGCATTTTCTCCCGGTGTCGTGGTTTTCCTCCGTGCTCTGGTTTCCCCCACAGTCCAAAGACATGCAGGTTACGTGGATTGGATATATGTGAATGTGAATATGTGAATATGTCAGGAAGGGCATCCGAAGTAAACCTATACCAAATCAAATGTGTGTGTGAAGCGGACCCTACAAATTAGCGTGAATAAGGCTAGGAAGAAGGATGGATGGATCATGGTACATGAATATGATAATAATTTAGTACCAAGAAAGGTATACCTAAAAGGAGAGTCCTGCACGCAGGCGACAGGTGAAATATTTGATGTAACAGGTGAAATATTAACGTTTGCGGTGCGGGTGATGTTCAGGAATGACAAAGGCGATTTCAACGCAATTCGGTACCTACTGATAGGCAGCTGATTTCAAACGGTCCTGTGCTTATTTTTTCACGCTCTTCAGTCTTAAAAACATCTAAATAACGTTTCTAATTGCAACGCAATTTGCAGCGCTGAGCACAGCGTTTCCACGTGATTGATAAATTCAGTCATTAAGGGAGTGTTCTTTAGCTTTCTGTATATAATCTATTCGCAATTAGAATAAAAGTTTTATCTTTTTAATGCTTCTAAGAGGATCAACGGCCACATATACACTGCAGTTTCAGGAGAGACAATCGCAATGAGTGAATCCGCTAAAATATTCCAGATATTATATGAGAGTTAAGGCTCATACATATTGTAACATAAAAGTATGCTGTGTCCTGTAGTGTTGCACGGTGTACCGATACTTCAAAAGTATCGCAATACTCGGAAATTAAAAACGTCACGATACCTAAATTTATTAGTATCGATACTTTTTTCTCCTCGCGCACGCAGCAAAAGAAGCTGCAGCTCTCATGTGACAAACACGACAGCGAATTTTTGTCCCGCCAAAGTCTTATTTGATCGGTGAGTAATGTAACTTAGATGCGCGTGTGACAGGGCGCATGTTTAACTGAGAGAGAGAGAGAGAGAGAGAGAGAGAGAGAGAGAGAGAGAGAGAGAGAGAGAGAGAGAGAGAGAGAGAGAGAGAGAGAGAGAGAGAGAGACCTGCATGGTCGCGCGCGCACGCACTCTATCTGCGGAGCCAGGCGAAAGTAAACAAGGCTTCCGTCTCAAAACTAAGCGCTGTCTTGCTCTCTCCCACATATTAATCAAAATAAATCGCCACGATGGTATGGTCTGAAAACTAAATTTTCATGCGGAGCATTCGGAGATTTGTTTTCCTGAATTACCGCTGGGTGTGAATTGTGCTAAAATATGTTGCCTTAATTATCTTCTCTGAAAAGCGTTCCGCACATTCAGCTGATATAAACCACACTTTAAATAAACGAAAACAAACCTATCCAGTGATGATGTGTTCTGCGATGACACAAATCTTGTGGGATGTCCTAAACTGCGGGGATAGTCACACAACCCGCACACGTCCGATAATGACACGTCCAATTCGCGAACTAATGACTCATTTGAACCGATTCGTTTTATGAATGGTTTAAACAACTGATCTGTCCAACACTGAACTCACGAGACATCTGAATCGGTTTATAACTAATTGGTAACACTTTACAATAAGGTTTCATTTATTACATAAATTACATAAAAATACAGTTTGCTTACTCAAGTGTAAGCTTTAAAACAAATAAAACCACTTGTTAGCATGAGACTACTTTTTTCCACACACTGCTATCAGGAATCGATAAGAGAATCGTTAAAGAATCGGATCGATTAGCAGAATCTTCAGTGGCATGGATATTGATAAAATCTTATCAGTTCCTGTTAACTCTTATGTTGCTTATGATAACTGAGATAATGGTGCTAAATTTATTATTTTTTTTACCTTGAATGTCATTGCTCTAATTTATTTTTTATATTTTGTTCAAATGTTTAACATATCTGCTGTTCATATGTTCATTTATTAGTGTGGTGTATGATTAGAATGTTGTCCCGGTTTTAAAATAAAGCACAGCAATGATATTTGAGAGTGTTTCTCCCTTTCCAGGAAAAGTATCGAAAAAGTATGAAATCGCAATACTTGACTTGGTATCGGTATCGAAACAATAATTTTGGTATCGTGACAACACTAGTGTCCTGTGTTCTCTGTGACCTAGTTTCACTGTCTGGTTAATTAGTCATTATTTTCACCTGTTGTTTCATCAATTATCCCATTAGTTCCATTTGTTTGCTCTATGTATTTATACCCTGGGTTCTCTTTTGTTCTCAGGATGGGTGTTAACTACTGCGGGTGCAGGTATACCAAACAGGACCCTTGTAGGAATCTGGCCTAAGGTATACCAATACTACGGTATACCATCACGGTATCATAGCTACTGCCTCAAAATTATACTGAGGGAATTTTAAGAAACGAATACATTAATACAAACATGAATAATTTAATAATTATAATTACAGCATGCATACTATGGTCAGTGAAAACAACAGTTATGCCAAAGTTGGCTACCTAGTAAATGCAACCAACAAAAAGGTCACTGTTTATTTAAAACTGTTTTAGATTTTGAATATATGTATATCTCTAAGTAAAATGAAGGTCTACTGATAATAAACCTGTAGATGCATTTTTTAAGAGAAATAACTAACTAAAAAGTGAACCCAATTTACTTAAATAGTAGGCGATAATACTGATGATATATTATAATGCAAATGCAGTTTGACTACATTTAACAAAAGGTACCAAGGGCCAGGTGAAAAAGCCAAAGCATGTGTTATCACTGTAGAGTATTACTAGTACAGAGTTGTCCCAAAAGAGAACTGCCCACAAACGTGTAACATGCATTAGGGATTCAGTGACTGTCAGAGAGTCTACAGACAGACCCAAGGCTAAACCTCGGCAAAGCATTCACAGAAATAAGACAGACGAGAAGCAGCCATGGGGAAATAAAGGAAGCCGATATGCATGTGGTGAGGTTCAAAGGCTGATGAAAAGGTGCACAGGCGAAATGAGGATATTTTTTCATTTGCTGGAAATAAAGGATGCAGATGACAGGGAAACCATTCACTGTGGACTGTAGAAAATAGCACAAACGAGCACTGTGTTGAGACCAAGAATGTTCTTGAAAACAGATGGGCTAACTGGACTGTGATAACCAGCCAAACTTTTACTTGAAGACTAAGAATTCTGGTCATGACATCTTCTACGCTGGTACTATAAATTGTGTGAACCAAGCAACACACACAAAAAAAGTAATCTGAGGGCACATCATATGAGTAAAACAGCATTTTATTTTAGTGATACCCAAGATTAATTACCCATCTAAAGGGCTTGACGGCTATGCCAAAGACTCATAACCAAAAGTTATCAGACAATATAGAGCTAAAAGAATAAGCCACTTTCTTTTTAATATCTGGCTTTGATGAAGGCAGGGAAAGAGGTGCTGAAAAGCATAGAGGACAGAATTGAAAAGACTTCAAGTTCGTTACTATGGAAGTCAACAGTGCTTTTCCAAATTCCTGACTGTTAACACAATTGATCGGATTTAGATCGCTCTACATAGTCAGCAACTTGCAAAAATAGCGTTGCACACAGGAGACTCAACTTGCAATTGAGTTCAGTTCACTAAGTGCGAATATGTTCTATACCTCAAAATCTTAGGTGAAAGAAAGAATGTGAACCATTTGTGAAAGCCTGTTTTGAACATTTGAACATGTTTTGAAATTCGATTTTTTCCCTGCATTATGAGTACAGGACTCTATGCATAAGTTGCATAACGTTTTGTAACATCACTGATAAAGTTTAGCTTGTTCCCAAAAAAAATTAGCTCCACCGTTCTACACCATCTGAGCAAAATGAAGCGATTTAATTAAAGGCAGAGATCCAACACTATCTCAGATAAATGAGGCAAGTTGGAGAATTAGTGGAAATCTCGCTAGCAATCAGGGCCATTGAGAGAAACCACGGCCATATTTTATCTCCTGTCAAAACACATAAAGCCAAAGATTACTTTTGCATCAAGGGCCCAAATGTGGGATGAAACCAAACTGAAAAATCATTAAGCCTTGAACTGCCGAATATTCGGATTTGGCCCAACTCCAAAACTCTCCACTGAGAGTCATTATAGCATATAGAAACTAAGACCTCAAACCAATTTGTACAGTCACATGGTCGGTTCTGAAATAGACCAGACTTGGCATCAGAAATCAGTCAAACCAAATCTTACCTATCAGACATGACGTTATAAGGGCCATGTCTATTCTTGGTGATAGCACTGTTCTGGCAGGCTAATTTTGAGCCTAGCATGGCTCCAAGTTAGTCTCATCCATTAATATTAATGCATCTGCCTCTAGGCTGTCAAGAGAAATGACACTGAGAAAAGAAACAACACTAATGGAGAGATCACTCTGGGATGCCCTGCAACCTATCTCTGTCTGGCCTTTGATCAAATCATATACTGCACAAACTACACCTAAAGTAATTTTCATAGCCCATCCAGTAAGAGGGAAAGGGTTGTTTAGTTGCACTCCTGCTTGATGTTGCAATGATGTTCACTGCGCTTGGATACATCCTTTTAAATGACTCTGTCAGTGCAATTTTCTAATGTCGCTCCAAGCAAAACTCGTCTCGCTTGTTTGCCTACAAGAAAGTCTTCATCCAAAACAAGCACTGTGTGTGATCTCAGAGGATTGGCTTATAAACCACTTTTTTTTTACATCAAACTCCAGCAAAATGGCTACCATGGGGGAGTTTTCTTTCAACTAACTTTCCTCTGCTGCAGTGTTTTAAAAGACTTCATACTTTTGCCTTTAGATTTGGTTTCTGCCAGTTACATCAAACACAAGGATATGTACAAGACTAGAAAGCTTGAGCACTGCTGTTCTCTCCTATTAGCCTTTCACCAATAATTGCAAAACCTGCAGTTACAAACTGCTTGTAATGAGTTTTGTACTCATTACAAAACCTGCAGTTGTTCCTATCATTTATTAAATTTATTGCTCCCCGAATCATGCACACTGCACTCACATGGTCTAATAAATAATCGTTGATCAAATTTATTAACATTGCACAGTATACATGTTTAGGACTAATTTAATTTCAATAAATTGCTACTTGTTGCAAAGTGAGGGATGAAACCAATTAACCCAGGATAATTGTTTAATTACATTTACAGTATGCTTTTGGCTAATGTTTTTATTTAATTATAAATATAAATATATATACACACACACACTGGTTTCTGATTGCAACAGTGACAATAAGTGCACCTGACTTTTTTTTTTAAGTAAAATATTGTTGAAGTAATAGCTGTCACATGGATACAGGTTGAGTTTTTAAAGTGCGTCAATAGAATAAGTATTTGGCTTGTCATGAACTCCACAAGTTGCAGAAATCAATGATCTATGTTACCCAGCATGATTTGATAATGTTAGAAAGAGCATCTTGAGCTTCATGTGAAAAAGAAAATGTGACCTTTTTGTGCAAAGCAGTTTTGCTGATATGATATGCTGAAGTTTGTATTGACTTTACTGTATCTTTCTGATGGCTCGAGAAAAAGCTTGAAATGTCTTACCTGCGCGGCCATAAATGACAGATCCATGATGATTTGCTTATCAGAAGAATAACTAAAGCTTCAGGAAGGTCAGGTAAGCTCGCTTTCTGTGTCGTCTCTGTCCACGGAGGTTACCTATTTACTTCCAAATAACATCGTCGAGGTACAGCCTCCAGGTACATGAATCCTGAACATCTGATGTGCGTCTGCGATCATTTTAGAGACGGATCAACAGCGAGACGAGGATGAGAGCAGAGGAGAAGAAACAAAGAGAGAGAGAGGAGAGAGAGAGAGAGAGGAGAGAGAGAGAGAGAGAGAGAGAGAGAGAGAGAGAGAGAGAGAGAGAGAGAGAGACCTTATTCGTATTCATGTTTTTGTGACGCCAAGCGAACGTCTCGAAAAGATTTTAGACAAAGCTTTTGTAGATGCGCCACATGAGTCCGAAATATTTAGTTAGAAAAGCTCCTTCAAAGCCAATTATGTTCGATTTATCGTCACCAAAAATATGACTATGATTTATTTCTACAGCCTTAAATGGTAGTCAACCAAACACGTTATTTTACTTATGGATTTTCTAACAATACATAAATTAGTCGCATGTTTAACGTAAAACATATTTTGATAAACGTAAACGTATAATATAACGTATAATCATGTGTGCTCAGGCAGGAGACTTATGAATATTAAACTAAATGCAGTAAAATATTTTTTATAATTAATACGTCAGTCCGAACGTGTCAAATAACCTATTTGATGCATCCGGATCCATATTGTTATGACTAGGCTGCCATAAAAAATATGTTTTTTAAAATGTAAAATGTTGCAAATAATCAGCAAGAGGTGAGATTGGAGAAAATCTGTTGCTATTAATGACAACTAATGTTAGCACCTTCTAACTTGTTGGCATCTTTCTAACTAATGGTGAATAAAAGCAGTGATAAAAATGGGGCAATTTTAAAAATGAATCCTGTTGGAATGCCATATAATCAATTTGGCTCTCTACCTGGTTAAAGATTATAGTCACACGTTTGAGGAGCTGGTTGTCTCAAGTCAGTACTTGACACATGTACAATCTGTTAATGGAAGATTATTGAAACGCCACACTCTCTCTGTTTTGTGCATGACAATAATCTGAATTGCAAATGCGAGAGGTAATTGTCATTCTAGTCTGTGAGCATGAATATACCACCCTCTTGGCAGCTTAATGGGGTTTAGAGGACAGAATCGCTGTACTCTTGGTGAACTTTCACACATTTGACCACAACATTCAAGATGTACCTAGCATGCCTTACGATAACAAAGGCATTGGTGTGTGATGAACAAACAAACATTAGATGAGCTGCATTGTGAAAAAAGAAGTGTTGTTCATTGCACTGAATGTAGAGTACTTTAAATCTTAAAAGTATAATATAATATAAATATAATATTAATTAAGTAAAGGGCCACTTAATTGTACTTAAAGAGGTACTTCACTGCTGGCAAAATGGGCTTTCAATAAAACATGGCTGCCTAATGCTGTGTTCCAGACAGCTCAACAATTGTAACAATTAAGGTAAAAATATCCAAAAAATTAGCTACACGCATCAAAAGAATGAGAAGAAATATGGGCGATGATGTCATTAAAAAAATGACAAGTTATAGTGGTGCAGAGATATCAACTTGAATTAGCATGCTAAATTACTAGCCACGGCCCAACAGGTGTCATAATACCAGTTTTGGCCATGGGAGGCGGTATGCGGACAACATAAGCACCAGACAAACTGCAATACACGAATAACTCGCACGGCTTGTGGGCGTACTTGAACCTGATGTCAGTCGTGTGGAAAGTACAGCCTACTACTACATTTCAGTTCAGGGAAGAGAGCGGACCTATATTATGTTTATTAAATTGCTTTCCTGAGGTAAATCTAACATATTTGTTCTCCAGCTATGTTATTGACCTCTGCACACTGATTAAAAAAAATGAATGGTCGATATTATGTATGAGGAATACATTTTGGTAAGTTGTAACCTACTGTATCTTTCAACAGTGTTCGTGTTTTTTTACTATTAGCTAGTAGAGATGATCGGTTCACGTGCGCTAGGGATCTGTTGTGTAACATTTACAAGCACCAAAACGGTATTTATTGTTTGAATTGCGTAATAAAATTGACAGAATCTGAGAGCTGAGATTTTTTTATATCATAACTAACCTGCCCTGTCTAGTCTGTTGGTCTCCGTGTCCTTTTTGCTTTGCGATTTTTCTGTGCGTGCCAAAATTGATGGGTGGTGAGCGTGTGAAAAGTGTCAATTGCGTGTGTCTCACGGTGAATTCGTGAGAGTTGGCAGCTCTGAATGTCGCTAGCTTGGTCAACATCAGCGAATGCTGTCTGTCAAATTAATGTAATTCAAACTAACAATAAAAATGTAATATGAACAAAACGAATATGAACATATTCACTGGTAAAGGTGAAGGGGAGTAGCTTGACAATGTCATATTTAAAAATCACTTGACATCCACCTACTTTCCTCTGTAATCAAAACCTCCTCTATTAGTAGTTTAGTAGTTTAGGCTATGCTGCCCTACAAAGGCAAAAGACCTTAACTCACCAGAGTGTGAAACTGAGAAAAATGACTTTAAAGTTTTTTTGTTGTCCAGCCAATTGTATGATAGGTAGGACACTGAAAATTTGCAAAATAGTTGTCATAATGAATATATTTATGTACATAAAAAAAATTTGAGGTCAAACTTGACCTTTGACCCTTATTCGGAAGTTACTGTATTCTGCCTTTGCATTATCTGCAAAACAATAATGGGTCATACAAAGGCAAAATACCTTAACTTCTAATTTAATGACCATTTTGACTTTTATCACTCTATACAAACATTTCTATGATAACAATGATAGCCTTAAAATTACATTTAGTGAGTTCTGTCTAGTAAGGCTTAATATTACATCAATAGAATATTACAAAATAAAAAATAATGAGAAGGCTATTATCTGTACTGGATCATTTTAAAACGTTATCGCTGTACTTAATTTAAGTAAAATAACTCAAAAGGTACTGTTAAAGTAACCTTCCACAAATATTTCTTACATTTGAGATTTGGCTATGCCAGTAATATGTAGACGCTCTTTCTCAAATACCATTCACCCTTTTCTGACAAAACGTATAGGAATATGCTTATATCTAATGACATTGTGAGTATGTTTTCCAGAATCAATGAAAAAACTTTTCCTGGACAGAATTGATATAGTCAGTTTATGACAGTTTACAAAGAAGGGAGTCTAACAACAAACTAATTACATATAGGCATAACACCGTAACTTCAGCGCGGCAAACACATCGCTGGTGGGTAAAACAAAGGCATAGTGCCTTAACTCCACTGTAACTTAGGCATTCTAGAGTGCAGCGGAACAAAGCTAAAAGACTCTAACTGATGTTAAGGGCTTCTGCCTTTGCTTTCCCTCTGATTTTGGAAGTTATGGCAAAAACAACATCTTATTTTTAGCAGAAAAGAACAAAATTGACACAAGATATTTTTCCACATGATAAAACTGATGTCCATTGTTCCAAATATGGCAAAAACTCATTTTGACCAAAATTGAAGTTAAGGTCTTTTGCCTTTGCACGGCAGTATGGCTCTAGGGTCGTTGTGAAGGTAGGGGTGGAGCATAGAGACTATGCCGTTTCTCATTTGTTACTCTAGAGTAGACCAACTCACTTTCTGGAGGTATACTGCCCCCATCTGGCATGGAATGTGGAGTATGAATTGATTTTTTTGGCTGAAATGACACAGGGCACCTTTAAGCGATTTTATGTTGTTTTTATTTAGTTTTTGCAATAATTTACACAAAAACAATGGTCTTGATGTCTGATTGCCTGGAACTCACTGGTCTGAAGTGGAACATTTAATTTGGGATATTCCCACATTCAACCTCATTAGTCATTAGTCTTCCTTTTTGGAAAATAGGTAAGAAACTTCAACACCCATGATGAACTGGGCATGTTGCCGTCCAAGGCCCTGTCTGTCATCAGTCTGCTATACACTTACCAGGGTCAAATATCCTCTTGTTTTAGTAGGAAATACTTCTTAAACCTTTTGTCATAATGATGTCAACTTGTATTGTTCCCAGATTTTGTATTGAAAAAAGGTTTGTAACGCCACAGTAAACGTTTGGCGGGAGTGAGTTTCAGTTTCCAGTGAAGGATCCAGCGTGTTGTAGGCAGTGGCTAAAGGCAAAATAAATGTAAATACTGAGAGAATACCAAGACAGAAAATCTGAAAAATCTCCCTGTTTGTAGTCAACATTTCAAACCGGATGACCACGAAAATAGGTCACCTTTAATTTGCATCACCCGGCGGACTTTTGCTGACAAATAAAAGTGAATTTCTCGGTCCAGGTAACACAAAGAAAGAGTAAACATTGCCCATTTACATACACTACAGACATTGTAGCAATACAAAGCGAATTACACTTTAAAGAGAGTACATTTTCATGACTTTCTTAACACACGTTAGTAAAAATTACAATTTGTAATAACATTTATTTTAATGTACATTTTAAATCATTGTTTGAATTATCTTTTGTAGTGCTTTAAAGAAGTACACTTGTGTTGATTAACATACTAAACCACATGTAGACTACTTAATTATCATTTTAGTGGAGACTGGGAATGGTTGTAAAACGGGGAGACTCCTCCAATTCCACCAATCAAGGATAACCAAGGTTAAATAAAGGATAATGAGTAATGAATTGATCCTATGATCTTTTCAGTTTTTACTCACTTCCTCATATCATATTAATGGTTGTCAAGGCTGGAAATAGGGACATGCAGATTTTATAAAGAAAACAAATGATTTTAAGAATGAGAATGTAATTATTTTGACCAAAGCTATACTTAAACTTTTTCAGATACAAGTATTTTAACTTATATTAGATTAAATATTAGATTTAACTTATATTAGTAAAATGTGCCGGCCCACCAAGCCTGCACTACAGGGTTACAAACATTTATTTGTAACCATTGTGAGAATATTCACATTGACACAAACTCACACACACATTGACAGTCACGCTGGAGTCTAGAGTTATTAATTTATACACACATGCACACATTAACACACACCCCAGACAGCAACACAGTGTTGGCCTAGATCCGGCTCACATCTGGTACACGTGGATTCCACACGACCCAGATGTGGGTCGGATCTGGGTCGACACTATGTTACTGTCTGGGACATGCACACATGTATCAAAGGCACACCATGTATTCGACATCAACTTATAAAAGCTGTGAAATTCTTGCAGAGGTTTGGATTGGTGCCTTTTGTGGTAAACAAACGTGGATACTTTGTATAAAGGTTTTTTCAATCTAGCTCAGAAATTCCAATCCGATCTCACGGCAATTTGTACGAATTCTACGAGGTGGCTAATTCGTACGAATTCATACGACCTCACTCGTACGAATTAGTACGATTTTTGCTAAATCGTACATATTTTACGAGTTGCCCAATTTGTATGAATTCGTACGAATGACCTACCCCTGACCCCGCCCCTAAACCTACCCACCACATGGGTTTAGACAAATTGTACGAATTTGTACGAGTGAGGTCGTACTAATTCGTACGAATTAGCCACCTTTTCATCACTCGTACGAATTCGTACGAATTGGTCGTGAGATAGCGTTGGAAATTCAGTAAGTTATGCTGAAGCAAAAAGTCTTGGAACCATACACCTGTTCTCCCTTTTTTGTTTTTCAATGTAACATTTAAAGTGAATATATTTTCATTTAAATGTACTAATCTGCAACATCACATTACAAATACATGACATACAAGTCAGTACTTTTTGCTGTAAATATTAACCCAATTTCACAATAGAAGTATGAAATTACATATAAAGATGTACTTAAGCCCAACTTCAATAAACACTCAAAACAAGTTTAGCTAGTTGCATTTAATATACATTTAAAGTATATAAATGTTTAATTGAATTGCTATTAACATGCAATTAAGTGTCTGGAAACATTACACTTAGTTCACATTTACGTATATGCTTTTAAAGTATAGCCTATTATTTCTATAATATATAATCTTTTTTTAAGTAAAATATCTTTCAAAGTACCTGTATAATTATTAATGTATAATTATTTTTGAAAGTGCTGTCTGTTACATATATGTTCTGTTTTGGTTTTGTTTCTTGTTCTCGTTTGCCTGTGTTCTGTGTCCCTATAGTTTCCTTGGTTTAATTTACCTTACGCCTATTCCTAGTTCTGTTCAAAATCTCTCCCTGTGTATTTAAACCCTCAATTCTGTCTGTTCCTTGTCCGGTATATTTTATGTTGATGTGGTGTTTGTATTATCCTGTGTTCCCGAGTTTGTATCTCCAGTGATCTATTTTAAGGAATTATTCTAGTGATTTCCCGTTTGTGCGTGTTCCTTGCCACACCAGCCGTGACATTGTCCAGACATTGAATGCGTAATAGAACTTGAGCTGATACAGCTGAGCTGAGACTTTGGAGGCAGAGGGACGCCCACAGCAACTGTCCTCAGAATAACAGGTCACAGCGCATCAATTATTAATGTAGAATCTGGAAATCCCTTCAGCCATCGATAAAGGTTAGGGCATATTTTCTGGTTAAATGTTTGTCTCATAGCAACAGACCTCTCTGAATGAAGTCTTTGGAGACTTTTTTGCTCATAATGTTATCTGAGTGGGAGGGTAGATCTAATGCCATTCCAGGCCTGGAAAGTGTAAGTTTATATTAATTACGTCATATTATATTGATGATTCACCCTACAGGCATATGTTGGTGTAATTGGGGTGTAGGTCATATACAGTAGTTTTTTATATGCATGAAAGCACAATGAAACGAGTGCTTAGCCTTAGACAAATACAAAATTATGTTAAACAGAGGCCTGTGGCTAGTACCTATTTTTTTCGCTAATACACTTTATATACAGATGCATATAAATGTGATAGTTCTTTATGCACAGACTATCATTCTGCTTTATTTTTCATTTTATACATGCGATTTACTTTTCAATTACCCACAGCCCTATTTTGTAAAGTGTAATCCAGACAGTTGATAAACATATTCACAGCCCATATACGTAACAGAAGCCATTATGATGCTAAGCAGATGATGCATAATTGGGTCTCATAATGTGACACTAAATCTAGCAAATGCAGCTTTGATTCTCATAATGTGACACAAATCCCTCAAATGCCACATCGCTTCTCGTAATTTGACTTTAAGTCTCGCAAATTCGTCTTTGCTTCTCGCAATGTGACTTAATTTCTCACAAATGTCATATTATTTCTCGGCTTTGTTTCTCATAGGCCTGATGTAACATTAGATCCTGCAAAAAACTGTTTCTGGTAATTTGCTCTTATATCTTGGAAATGTAAATTTGTGTCTTGTAATGTGACCTTGAATCTCAATCTTTTCTTTTTATTTGACTTTTTAAATTTTAAATGACTTTAAAGGCACACTGTGGAACTTTTGGCCACTAGGGTGCGCTCGACCTGTAATTTTCACGTCTAGTGCCCCTAGAGGCCACAAGCGCCGCAGCATTTGTCGCAAAAGTCAACAAACAGTCAACCGGTCCATATGCAACCGGTCAACCTCCCGTGTCTTTATGTGTGTGCAGACGGCATTTGATTTGTATGTTGGAGAAAGTTAATCGATTCACTACTGACCAAAATAATAATATAAATATAAGATTAATAATATAAATCCTATAAAGAAAACAAATTGAATAAAAGTAGCATACGCAGAAAAAATGTCTGATCAGGTAGTCGCATTGACAAGGGTTGCCCAATCCTGCTCCTGCCGATCGTCTGTCCTGCACAGTTCATCTCCAACCCTAATCAAACACACCTGAAGCAAGGATCAGGATCTCTTTGCAATGGGTGGAGATGAGATCGAGTAGCCTAGTTGGGAAATCGTGTAACAAAACTGATATAACTCACTACATATTTCCGTTATTTGTAGTCTTCAGTTTGTTTTTCCTTTTACACAAATACAAACATATATGAGCTGAAAGGAAAAAAAAAACATTTACATTTGTATACGTCAGTATGTTGTGACTTATATCAGTTTTGTTACACGAATTCGCAGTAAATATTACATTATATATACACTTTTATGCCGATGTTTATTTTAAAATTTCAGTCATCATTATCTCCGCCGTTTAACGTTGCTACCAGATGAATTGCATACAAATTAAACAAAGCCTGTAGCTAGTTGTTAAGTTGCAGCCCTGTTTCGTTTCAAAATCGGAGGATAAAGTGTCTGGTGAATGCAAACCTTTCCCAATATTTATAAAATTTATATTTGTACTAACATTTAGCTACCAGATTGATAATTCGCTAACTTACTCTACTAGCATTCCTTGTTACAATAAGTTAAATGGAGGAAAATATAGAATCAGTAACATGGCCAGGCAGAGAACAAATTTGAAAAAGTAGAGATATTGTGCAAGCAATATATTTAACTTACTAGTCCAAAAGCATGACGGCTAGGTCAGCATCGGTCGGGAATCCCTCATCCTCTATCGCACGCCAGCGAGGGAACGCTTGACCAATGTTTATCCTCGTCCTTGCTTTTAGTTTATCACTCTCCCTTTTTCTTTTTTTGGTCTCCTCTGACAAAATCTTTGCTTTCTTCCGAGTAGCTGTTGATTCAGCCATGACGACAACATACAGACGCCGGCAGTCAAACGCGAGTTTAGCTCTCACGTTAGAATTTGAGGAAGTTGGGGTGGTGGGGGAAGTGACGTATGCCGTAAAGCGTTCGAATTTTGTAGTTCTTTTTGTGCTCGGGTTCCTACCCGAAACCCGAAGTTACATAGTGCTAGTAAAAGCGATGCAGACACCTTCAGGCTTCGGCAGACGTGTCATTCAACCTATTGTAAGTCGATGTACCATCTCAATGGGTTTTGGTAATATATTATAAAGGTTGAAAAGTTCCACAGTGTGCCTTTAAAAATATATCGCAACTTTTCTAGTAACATGACCTCACAATTGCGTATCTCATTGCGTAAAGTCATAAGTTTATAGCCAATGTCAGAAATGTAACTTTGCTTCTCTTAATGGGACTTTAAATCTCTCAAATTCAACTTTGTTTCTCGTAATGGAACTTTAAATCTCGCAAATGCAACTTTGTTTCTCGTAATTGTAACTGTTTATTGTAATGTGACTTTTTTCTTTAACTTGTCTAGTAATGTGATTTCATAATTGCAACTTTATGTCTCAAAATGAGACTTTTGCAATGGTTATGGTCTGTTTTTTCCTGTTATAGTCCTGATTGATCCTGTTTGCCTGATTTCCTAGATAGTTTCCTCGTTTGTTAATTAGTCCCACACTCCTGTTCAGTTTCATCCTGATCACGTTTCCTCATGTTTATAAGCCCCCTGTTCCCTATCGGTCAGTCACTACAACGTAGGTCATGACTGACCAATAGGAATCTCGCTAGAGAGGCCTATTGGTCAGTCATGACCTACGTTGTAGTGACTGACCGATAGGGAACGAGGGTTACCATATGTAACCGAGACGTTCCCTATCGGTCAGTCACTACAACGTAGGTCATGACTAGCGAGATTCCTATTGGTCAGTCATGACCTACGTCTCCGTTCCCTCCCTCAGGAAACGAGGGTTACCATATGTAACCGAGACGTTTCCTCCGTTCTCCGTCTTGTATTGTTTAAGTGTAGTTGCTATTCTGATTTCTCCTATAGTACATTCACGTGGTTTATTAAAATACTTTTTATTGAACTTAGATTTTGTGCATGCTAGTCTACATGTTACAACTTCATATTGGACAATGCAACTTCACATGTCACAATATGACCTTGAATCTAACAATTACTACCTCTTTTCCTCAATAATTTTTTATTGAAGTAACTTTTAGTGTTTATTGATCCCACAAAGTGATCTGAAAAGACATTAATTTCATTTAATACATATTAAAATACGTTGTACCATCAATATGGTTGATTTTTTTCAGAGTTACTAATGCAAAGAAAGTTGTAAAACGATGCACTCTAAATCATGAGTTAGAGACCAAAAATGGAAGCAGAAGCAATGTGTTATTGTTTCAAAATTAATATGATTTCATAGGAGAGACAAGCTCTTTCTTTCCACCAACAAAACAAACACAGTAAATGGAAATAAAGGTCACGAGTCTGTAAGTCCTCCATGGGGCAGATTTTCTGCTCCGGTTGGCTTTTCGTCAAATAATAGAATTATTTTTCCCTCTACAGTCTGAAACAGCTGCTTCCAGTAAAGTACAGTAATCTATCTCTGTGTGGTTGCATCAAAAAAAGACGTATGCATTCTTCTGTCGACCTAATTCAGGAGTGTTTCTGTAACTAATGCATGGGAGAAACCCAGCCTTAATGGAAGTAGAGAAGGAAATGTTGATTGTGGCTGTGTCATATCACGCATAGCTGTTGCTTTTCAAAATTTATTACAGGAAACATTTTAGATAAAGCAATTTATACAAAGGGGCCAAGAGACATCCCTCTACTTTCCTCTCCTTCAATGATTTACTTACAGCCTAGATAAAAACACAACAGTACTGATGTAGTAAAACAGAAAGTGGCCTCAAGCTAAAATAAATAAATGATGAATTAAATAAAAGATTGTTATAGACTACCATTCAAATGTTCGGGGCACTTAAGAAAAAAATAAATTAATACTTTTATTCAGCATGGACACATTCAATTGATCTAAAGGGACAGTAAATATATTTATAATGTTACAAAAATATAAATATTTCAAATAAATGCTGTTATTTTGAACTTTCTATCATCAAATAATGTATTCCACAAAATTATTGGGCAGCAAAACTGCTTTCAACATTGATAATAATTAAGAACCATTATTAATATTTGAGCACCAATAATAATCGGTAACAATTGAGCACCAAAACAGCATAATAGAATGATTTTCGAATGATCATGTGACATTGAAGATGATTCTGAAAATTTAGCTTTGCCATCATAGGAATAAATTAGATTTTATAATATAGAAAAATAGAAAAACAGTTTTTTTTTTTTTAAATTGTATTAATACTTCATAATATTACTGTTTTCAGCCTTGGTATGCATAAGAGACTAACATTTTAAAAATCTTAATTATTCTAAACCTTTGACCGAAAAATAATGTTTCGAATCAAACTATTTTATTACAGATTACAAATATTTAAGTGACTTGATATTAATATGTATATTGTGTTATGTGTTTGTTTATCAGTATCACACAATAGGAATAATAAAAGCTTTCATTTAAAATAATCTAATACTAAATACTTTGTGCAACATTGAGGAATTCAGGAAATAGTATTTGCTTTAGGTCAAATATGCACTTACCATTTTCCAGATTATTGTATTTTTGTCTCTACACTATTTTCATCTTCAGATTGTATGAAGATCACATCTCCCTTGAGCTTTAATCATTTTAACGGGCATCTATCATTCCTCTTTATCTAATGAAGGTCGGCATCTCATTGAATACAAACACTCCCCTTACATAAAGCAGATGAGAAGCTGACACTATTGAGTGAATGGTGAGGGCCAAACACATGCTGAGTCGAAATTAATTTTGGGGGTGTTAAAGGTCAGAATGATTTACTCAATGATCAGAGCTGATTCATAGCTGATTATGTTTCTAGAACACCAAGACTGAATCAATCTGACTATACCATAGGTTATGCTAATGAAAGTAACTTTTAAGGTCAAGTCAGGTGTTTTTTATATCTTTTGTCTAGTTTTGAGACAGGTTTCAAGAAATTTCAACTTCTCTCCATGATATTTCAAGATATCTTATGTGACCCTTTGTGGTCCGAATGGCACATCTGGTCAATATGATCAAAGATGTCTGTAAAAAATAAATCTGCATTGTTTATCCTTTTGATATTTCAAGTGTATGGGGAAATCACATTATGAATTAAATGTTCTTCTCCAAAACACAATTATAGTAAAATATCTCTAAAGTATATTTTTTAGCACTCCAGGGTGACTAGGAACATGAAATTGTCTAGCTATGACTTCTTGTTTCACAATATAAATATGAGGAAACACAAAGGTCAAATTCCCTCAATTATTCATCACAATGAGTTAAACCAAATAATATAGTTCTGATGTGAAGCAAAATATTGCTGAGCTTCACAAAATAGAAAGTGGCTGTAAGCAAATGTAAAGCATTGAACATTCCCATTTCCACCATAAGGACAATAATTAAGAAAGTTCTAATCAACAAAATATGTTACGAATTTGCCTGGAAGAGGACGTGAGTCTATATTGCCTTAATGCACGGTGAGGAGGAACGTTTGAGTGGCCAAAGAATCTCCAAGGATCACAGATGGAGAATTGCTTGATTCAAACAACCCCTATACCATATGTTGTTTGGGAGGATTCAAAGAAAAATCCTCCTCGCTCATCCAAAAACAAACTCCAGCTTATTCATTTGTCAGACACTACTATCTTCAAAAGGGACCTCGTTCTATGGTCAGATGAAACAGAAAAAAAGAAGAGCTTTTTGGCAGCAAACCCACCAGATGGGTTTGGTTCAAACAGGGATAAAAAGTACCACATGTCCATTGTTAAATATACCCATGGATCTTTAATGTTGTGGGCCTATTTTTTTTTTCTGGAGGTCCTGAACATCTTGTTCAGATACATGTGTATGTGATCAGCTATAGTGACTACTCCACCCCGGATTAACGGGGAAAAACAACCCAAAGAAAGCACACATGTCACAGTCATGTTCATCTGTCTTGTTGTTTTGTTTTTTTCTGTCACATTTCTTCTTTGTTCAGTTTTCCCGTTCCTTGTTTGTCTTCAGTTGTCTCACCTGTTTAGTTAATTATCGTCATCTGTGTCACCTTCAATTCATCAGTCTCTGTATTTAGTTCCCTTCAGTTCAGTCTGTCCTTGTCGGTTGTTAGTTGTATTCAGTGTGTGTGTTATCCTGCCCATCATCCTGCCTGTCTGCCTTTTTGTACCTGTGAGTTGTATTAGTAAACCGTTGGAATTGGAGCCTTTTGACTTTGAGTCTTCTTCTGTACGCACTACACCCGTGAGAGAACAACTGACCGCCCCGAAATAGGCGATGAGCCAAAGACTGTTAACGTCATGCCCTCTGAGCCTTCACTGCTGGTTCCGTCCAGCTCTGAGACTTTTTCACCACTGGTCCCATCCAGCCCAGAGACTTCTTCACCGCTGGTCCCGTCCAGCCCAGAGCTTGTCCCCACACCAAAGCCCGAATTCCCACCCAGCCTCCCTCTCCCACCTCCTCCAAACTATCTCTTTTCAACCTTTCCTCCTAAAAGTTTTGAGGAGGTGGAGTCGCCGTGGGTCTGCCTGTCACCAACTCCCTCAGGGTTGGAGGATCCCCGGTCTCCGCCTCTGACCTCCTCAACCTGGACTCTGCTGCAGCCTGTTGGTCCATTACCTCCACCGTGGCTCTTACCTCCCTCATCTCTGCCATGGCCCATCTGTCCAACAGCTCCGTCAGGCTTCCTCATCCCCCCGGTTCAGCCTGGGTCCTTCATCGACCTGCCCTCGCCCTGGGACTACCCTCCTCTGGCTTCGCCTCGTCACTCTATCCTTCGGGCTCAGTTGGGCTCTTCACTCCCTCCGGCTCCACCTTGGTCCTCGGTCGCTCCAGCTCCGCCGTGGCTCTATGGATCCCCACCGGAGCCTTGGTTGCCGGAGCCGTCGGTGTCACCATGTCCCTCTAGTCCCTCAGCATCGCCCTGTCTCGTTGGCTCTACGGCTCCACCCTGGTCTCCTCAACCACCTCCTCTGCCTCCGTCAGTCGGCTCCCTGGAGTCATCAGCCCCGCCTCCTCCATGGCCCCTCCCTCCGTCGTCTCCGCCATGGCCTCCCAAAGGGTCTTCTCCGCAATGGCCTCCCGAAGGGTCTTCTCCGCCATGGCCACCTGAAGGGTATTCTCCGCCGTGGCCACCCAAAGGGTCTTCTCCGCCATGGCCACCTGAACTGCCAGCTCCACCCTGGCCGTCTGCCTTTCTATTTACCCTCTTCTGCCTGTTGTCCTCTTTTTTTGTCCCCTCCCTACATTGTTGGTCCATCTACGGCGCGAGGACACGCCTACCGGGAGGGGGGTGTAATGTCATGTTCATCTGTCCTGTTGTTTTGTTTTTTTCTGTCGCATGTCTTCCTTGTTCAGTTTTCCCGCTCCTCGTTTGTCTTCAGTTGTCTCACCTGTTTAGTTAATTATCGTCATCTGTGTCACCTGTCTTCAGTTCATCAGTCTCTGTATTTAGTTCCCTTCAGTTCAGTCTGTCCTTTTCATTTGTTAGTTGTATTCAGTGTGTGTTATCCTGCCCGTCATCCTGCCTGCCTGTTTGTACCTGTGATTTTTTTATTTTTTTATTAGTAAACTGTTGGAATTGGAGCCTTTTGACTTTGAGTCTTCTGTAAGCACCACACCCGTGACAACACCTTCAAGTTCCACCTAAATAAAAGTATTTCATTAAAGCTAAGAAAGTCGGCCAACAATTATTTAAAACCAGAAATAAACAAGTGTCATTGGTCGAATAGAACAAAACAAAAAAGAAGGTTCACAATAAATCTTACAGGGGTTGAGGCTTCCTATAGGGAGCAGGCTAGTGTGACAGCAGCAGGTCTACAATATAAACCACCTCAATCCGAATCACACCCACCAAACTCACTGCAAATGACACAAAAGTAGTGACACGGCAATCATGACACCCTTGGTAAAGCAAAGCCAGTAATGCAGCAGACAACCAGCCTACTCCAGGAAGCCCTCAGCTTCTAAAAAGAAATAAGAAGGAAAAGAGTCAGATAATTCATAAATCAAACAAATTTAAATAAAAGCAAATAAAGAGAACACATTCAAAGTCAATTTACTAAATTAAACGTAACCAATATGGAAAAGACAATTTAGTATATATTCAAAATAAAGTATGAATACTGCAAACACACATTAAATAAAAAAATACTTAAATGCACTATGTCACAAATGCAGAAACTTACATCAAACACCAAGCTAACTCCAATACACCTGGAGATTGTTTCAGTAAGACTCAGACAGACAGAATCAAATAATAACTACAAAAAAAGACTACTAAAACAAAAAACAAAGAAATACTAACAGCAAAAATAAATAAACATTCAGGCCCACTTAGTCATGTTTAACACGGATGAAACTTGACGCCAAAAGCAGCGCGTGGCTTAAAGAGCGAGGGGTGGGGAGAGAGCTGTTTTAAGGTGACCGCTCTCAGCCCGCCTTAACGTCCAAAAAGGACCTTCAAAACAACAAACAAAAAGTTACGACTTCAGTTTAACAAGGTTATCTAACGATAATGCAATGAAGTATTATCTAAGAGTTTACCTACCCAATGATACAATGAAGTAAAACTTTGACGGCATATACCAAAAATCATTCAATAGCCTTGTTGACAGCAACAGCTGTCAGGGGCAAGGCTATGTTAAGCTGCGATGCCACACCGATGGAAGCCCTGAAGGCACACTGTACTGAAACAAATGGCTTTAACTTAAGTTAAGTCAAACCAAACTTCCCACAATGCCCCAAAACACAGCATTAAACTTACTTATTAAGCAGTACCCCACACGCGCATGAATTCTCAGTAACCCAATGTCACACTAAACAAATAAAAATAGACAAATGTCACTGAATAACACTAGGCTCAAACAGCTAGACTACAATGCTAAAAACAACACGCTTTCGACCATGACGCTCTCCAAGAGAATGAACGACAAGTTTAGCTCATTGGCCACGTATCAAATGGTAGTGACGTGTTGAGAACGTCACACAACCTCACTACACATGGTATCATGGATTCTAGCAAATACCAACAGATACTATATCGAAACCTGACAGCCTCTGCTAGAAATCTTATAATGGGCCAGGGTTGGATCTTCTATCAGGACAACAATCCAAAACAAACATCAAGATCCCATCCCATGCAGTCCCCTGACCTGAACCCTATAGAAAGTGAGTGGGGTGAACTGAAGAGAAGAAGCACCAGCATGGATATGGGAATCTGAAGGATCTGGAGAGATTCTGTATGAAGGAATGGTATCTGATCTATTGTCAGTTGTTCTCCAAACTCATCATCAGGCATCATAGGAGAAAACTCAGAGCTGCTATTTTGGCAAAATGAGGTTGCAAAAAGTATTTCATAAAATGGTGCCAATAATTATGGCCAATGTGTTTTGGAGAAAATAATTTAATTCATGTTGTGATTTTCCTCCCAGATTCAATTATTTTAAATTCAATGAAATGTTAGATTTTTGTGATATATATTTTTTTTAATGAAAAATCAAATGGATATACAATGCAGATTTATTTTTTACAGTAATCTTTTTTCATATTTACCAGGGGTGTCAAAAATTCAGACCGCGACATACACATAGCCGGGTATTTAGAGAAACTAATATTCAGTCAGCCTGCTCCAACAATTGCTCAAACATCTTATAGTCTATGCATATTCAACTGGAATATGAGAAAGGGTTTCACTTTCATTTCCCTTTATAACCATGCGAGTCTCGCCACTTGGATTCTTCAATATGTTTGGTTGGCTCTCTGTATCCATAGCAACAGCAGTGTATCTGGCATAGTGTTCCTTTGTGAAATTAAATAAAATGTTTATATTGTATAAATATAAAATATTATAAAAAAGCATGTGGAAATGTAATCAAATTAAATAAATTTGACTATTTGCATCCATTTATCTGCATTAGGATTTTGTTCACAAATCAGACATTTACAATTATAGTACACGCTTACAAAGAAGAGAACAAAGACAACCTTGAGGAGGTTTTAAAAATATGTCTCAGATTTGTCTTAATCACTGTGAGGAATAAATGAGTATGTGCTGGTTCCCATTTTAATGAGAACCTTAATGAGGAAATATCCAGCAACCTCACCACAGCTGTGTCCCTTTATATGCAATGCCATTGTTTCATGAAACCAAATTGCCAATCTCTATAGCTCTAGAGGTGATAAATCCAATGGGAACTTTTCTCAACTTTGAAAGACACTTTAGAGAAAGTTATTAAATACGATTTTGATTAAAACCTGTAATAATCAGGTATGAGTCCAGAACAAAATGAAATTTTGAAAATCATTTATGAAAATCAGCTTTTTTGCTCAATAACTGAAAGCTTTAGTGAGTAAATGCCCCTGTCACAATGTATTATACTTAAATGGCTAATCACACAGTGGCTTGACCTGTAATGCTTCCTTATATTAGATGCATCCAAATTTGAAGTGTCTCACTGACATTTCTTGTGTGATTCAGTTGCATCACATGATGGCCGATCATCCGGAGGCCCAAATGAGTTACAAGGGGATGGACCAGTGCTCTCTGATGTGGAAGACTCAACTAGGATCCCACCCTCAGGTGGAGTGGCCCCGTCAGAGTATGGTGCAAAGTTAGCAGCGACGCTTGCCCGGGCAAGTGAACAGAGACCATCAGGCTCGAGTGAAATCCCCCGACCTGTCCCAAAAACTCTCGAATAGATGATTGGTATCTGAGCACTGAGCATACTGCGCGTGCTCTTGGCCAGAAAAGTTTCACACTAGAGGTCCAGGAACGCAATCTCTGGCTAAACCTTGCCAAGGAGGTCGACAGTGCACTTTCTGGATGCCCCCATCTCGCAGGGTGGCCTCTTCGGCAACGCAGTAGAGGACATTGCCTAGCAGTTCTCAGCAGTGAAGAAGCAGACTTAGGCGATTAAAAACATCTTGCCTTTGCACAAATCCCACTAGGCCGCAGAGGTCACGCTCATCATCTGCTCTTCTCCATTTTCCAGGAGATGGTGAACGCACCACTCCTTCCCCCGGTGGAGAATCCTTGGTTTTCTTTTATTTCGCCGCTGACTCAAAGGACAGTGGTACCCACATTTTCAAAGGAAGAGGAACTTCACTCCCTGGGTCACACAGCCTGCAGAACGAAATGATGGATGTGAGCCCCTTGCCTCCTCATGTTTAGCCGCAGGACACACACAGGTCAGCATGGCACATTCCCAGGATACAAAGCTTCTTCAACTTCCACTGGCAAGTTACAGTTGGGGTTCACGGAGCAAGGTAGGTGATCCAGTACACCTACAGCCACAGAATCACGGTTCCCAACATGGCAGCCAATGCTACACCATGCCGCCTCACCGCGGGTATGTCAAACATCATTGCTTCTCTGGTGCCACTCGTGCAGAGTTTGGGAGCCAGGCTAGCGCTTCCCAACCCGTCACGCTGGCTTATCAGTATAATCAGACTATGCAACGTGATTCAGTTCGCTAGGCACCCGACTAGGTTCAACGGCATCTTCTTTACCTTGGTGGCAGGAAACTACATTTCAGTTCTCCATGCGGAAATTGTGGTCCTATTGGCGAAGGACGCAATAGAGGCTGTCCCTCCAGCCAAGACTGAGAAGGGTTTCTACAGCCATTACTTCATCATACCAAAGAAAGTCGTGGTAACCCACCATTCTAAGACCTGTGAGTTTTGAATCGGGCCTTGCTCAGGCTCCTCTTTAAGCTGACATGCATTCACCAACAGGATTGGTTTGCAGCGTATACATTCATGTCTTGATCTTGCCTCGGCACAGGCAGTTTCTTTGGTTTGCCTTCGAGGGTCAAGCATATTAGTACAAGGTCCTCCCCTTCAGGCTGCCCCTATCGTCACGTCTTCACGAAAGTCGCAGAGGCTGCCCTTTCCCCATTAAGGGAAGCTGGCATTCGGGTTCTCAATTATCTCAACAAATGGCTGATTCTAGCTTCTAGTCGATTGGGACTTCAGGCCAACTAGGAAAATAGCAAGCTCTTGTTGGAATTCAACTCAGTCTCTATGACGGCACATCTCACGAACAAAGTTATTCATGGGGAAGATGGCGCTTCCCCTGAAACATTTTCAGAAGCTTCTGGGGCATGTGGCATCCTCAGTGGCCATCATCCCGCTCGGGTTTATGCATATTAGATCACTTCAGCACTGGTTTTGGACTCGATTCTTGAGATGAGCATGGTGCTGCGGTACACATCATGTGGCTTTCACGCCGGTCTGCCGCCGTAGATTCAGACCTTGCATTTATCTGGACAGGGGTTGCCCTAGAGCAAGTGTCCAAGACACCACGGTTAGCACTAACCATCAGAATTAATTCTAAACAAAATAAATAAATACAAATCAAACATATGAATTAAATTGAGCATTTTTCATAATTTATTGAAATTATTTTATACAGTACATTACCCTTGTTTAAGACATTTATGTATCAAGCTTTTCCATGTGAAACTGTCTCTGAGAGTGGGGAGAATGGAGGTCAATATGACCTGAGTCTGTCATAGTATGGTCGACTCCCCAAGGAAAGTAAGGCTTATTGAAGCCATAAACACTGAACATCAAAAGGCCTAAAAACTGTCAAGAGCAAATATACTCAGCTGCAAATTTGCTCCATATGCTGTGGGAAAAGCCTGTCAACAAAATATCAGTTAAATTCAGTTAAAAATGGCCTATACATTTCTTTACCCTTTAACATTTAACAATTACCTAAATAATAGGAACATTTATGTTTTCACACAATATTTGAGTCTGGCTATGATTTAAATGTATTTATTTATTAGATTTATATTTGACATGAACATCACAATTACATTGGACAAAGCATATTTGTTTGAGTGTTTTAGCAAACATGCTAATTTTCAACACCTGTCCACTGGAGGCGTTTTAGAAATAAAAAAATCTGTAATAATAATAACAAAGCTGATAATAAAAGTAATAATAACAATGCTAACAGTAAAAGTAAGAATAACAATGCCTGTGTCAGGTGCTCACTTCCCAAGCTGGGTGTTGTAGTGGACTCATGGACAACAGTGTCATTAGCATACATCTGACAGTTGACACCCGGACATCAATTTGGTTGGTTATTTATGTACATTGCAAACAGCAGTGTACCAAGGACAGAGACCCTTGTGGTACTCCCATGTTGTTGGCATGCAGATGTGACTTCACCCCATTGACCCTAACACATTGTCTCTCGCACAAGACCAAAGCCACTGCAAATCTTCTGATGGCATATTGAATTGATTTAATTTATTTAGTCAAATACTGTGATTAACAGTGTCAAAGGCCTATAGGAACACTGCCCTGACCACATTTTCTTTTATCCAGTGAGGCTTTAATTTTTTCAAGCAAATAGCAGCGGTTTTTGTGGAATATTTCTCCCTAAATCTAAACTGTTGTGAATAAAGCAACTGGTTAGACTCTAAATGTTCCACTAATTGCTCAGCGAAGAGCTTCTAACTTTTGAGACTATATGAAGGATACCAATAGGCTATTGTTACTTGCTATATCCTTATCTCCTGATTCATAGACGAATGTAATTATTGCTGTTTGCCAGCTCTCTGGGAATATTTTTGATTGTATTGGCAAATTTACTAAATAAGTAATTGGCTCCAACAAACAGGTTTGATATATCTTGATTAATACAGCGGGAATGTTGTGAATGTCCTTAGACATGGATTTACTCATGTTTACAATCAACCTTTAAACTTTATCACAAGATATCTTTTTAATATAGACAGAGCCTGTGTGAGCATAGTCAAATTCTTCTGGAAATGACTCGATATATTTAAAATTACTTTCTAATTCTTCTACGGACTCAATTAATAAAAAAGAGCAATAGCCTCATTACTATGAATCAGATTATCACAAACTTTAAGACCTACTTGAATTGGTTAGTCTATTTATATGTTGCCACAATTTAGAACTGCTGCCACGGGCCTCTTCAATTAGTTTGGAGAAATAATTATTCTTAGCCTTTCACAGCTATGATACTACTTTGTTCCTCAAGCCAGTATAAATGAAACATCATGAACAACAGCTTCTAGATTTGTTGGCCTGTACATAAGACCATTTCCGATGCAGTGCACCATTGTATGTTTCCCCCTAATGGATATAGAGATTTTGTCATATGCTTAGTCATGTGAAAGATGTTAAGTCAGTCTCATAGTTAAAATGAAGATTTTTTTAGTGCACGGATGAGGAGGAGGGAGGATCTAGCTAGCGTCCATTTTGTTTGACAATACTTTGAACGTCAACAAGAAGTGACGCCACCATCGCTTAGAGCACCTTTAAAATGTTTAAAAATGAAATAACATTCAAAATGTTAGAAAAGAAAAAGAAAAAGACCACTTCAGTCTAAAAGTCAACTTGTTCCTATTGTGTGTTATTACTGGATAATTTCAAGGTTACACCCTTTTGCTATAGAAGAATGTTGCATACTATAGTGAACTGCAGAGGCAGTTTGTTGAAGCCACATCAGAATCTTTTAAACATAAGAGTTTAAAGCTGTGTTTTGTATCACTAGTGGCATCAAACAGGAATTGCAAACATTTTGAACACTCTCCTTGTCTACAATTGATCAGAAATACAGATAGTACCACTCTAAACTCACCCCATTGGTTAAGCCAATGTTACTGTGTCAGGCTTGTCAGGATGCTTTAACAATTATATGATTGCTCAAAGATTGCAGTCTCTGCATATTAAACTGGAATACGAGAATGTATTTTAGCAATGAAAAATTACAGACTTCACCTTTAAACCACTGTGGCAAAGAACCAAATTACAGCTTTTCATACTTATCTTTTATTTCCCTTTCATAACCATGCACCGACATGCACACACATACAATGTTGGCTGCTAATAGCTTGCTATCATCCAGTCAGGATGTGATTTATAACTTGGGCTACCCAGCAGATGAACAGATGGAGTCTACACTGATGACAGTACTAGGGAAGTAGGACGGGACAGGACACAGAGCAGAGCCATTGCTCACATGTGGGGGCGTGATCTAATTTGAATGCAAATTTTAGGAGGCATTCTTCTTCGGATGTTCATTTTTTTCTGCGTCATAAAAAAAGAACTGTGTATTTTTCACTTGAAATTGATCATCTGAGTGGAAGAAATGGAAGATAATGGACACTATTCAAATACAGGGCCCTTCGGGGCTGGGGAGGTTGGTCCTAATTGAAAAAGATGAATACGAAAGATAAAATATTTGTCTGGAAGGAAATTGAGTATGTTCATCCTTCGTGGAGAATTTGAATCATTAGTGTCTGGGGAATACGGTTTACTTTGAACCTACAACAAGAGAGTCCATAAAAGTGATGTTCTAAACCTTATTTGATGTTTATTTTGATCTGTGGAACACAAAAGGAGATATTTTAAACAATGTTCAAGCTGCTGTTTTCCATATAATGCAAGCACAATTTCAAGCACGATTTTCATTGAATAAAGACAAATATTTTGATTCTGTTCCTCTGAGTGGAATTAGAGCGCAGACTAGAGGGGTTAGCCCTGGCCTTCGAGTTCCTGCCTCCTTCTTCCCTTATCAACAAACCTTGCTACATTCCAGCTAAAACATTTCTGAAATATTTTTTTTACATGAGCGATGTATGAATAATGTTTTTTTCCTAATATTTTGAGAGCATCAAAGATCAGATAACGTTCTATTAACATTATTGGAGAAATATTTGCTCATAACTTTTAGAGAACCTTGCCAGAACATTAGAAGTTCTGAGAACGTTCGCTGTTGGGATAGTACTTTTTGTTGTTTTTTTGAGCTTGACAACATTGATCCTTATCCACTTATGGAAAATACTATGTGAACATTCTTCATAAAGTCCCACAGAAAGTTCTCTTCTTCATAAAGTGTTTTCCACAGAAGAAATAAAGTCATCACCATGGAATCACCATGAGTAAATGATGACAGAGCTTTTGTGGGTGAATCCCTTTAAAACTTTACTTGAGTAATCAGAGCGTATGATATTGTGACATTAAGGGTTTCCCTCAGAGAAAGGCTAAATATGTTTTGATGAATGGCTTCACACTATCAGCACCCCCCTTTTGATCCCCGTCACTGGGTAGGAATTGAGCTGAATATTTAACATGTGGCTCAGGGCAGATCCGCCTAAATACGGTTAAGACCATCTTCCTCTGCCTTGAGGTTAAAAAAGCAAAAAACGGTGTAAGACAATGTTTTCAGCATTGCTCTTATGTTGTGTTGGCTGATATAAAATGAGCAGTAGGCTGGTCATTTGATCAATAATGATAAGAATTACTGGACCTTTTAATGTTGTGAATCTTCATCAAAGTTCACACATTAAAAGTAGGGTTGCCAACTCAGTCCTGTAAAATAACACTCTTAGTTTCTTCATTCTTTCTTTGTAACACATGCCATTTGATTTATATAGGTCAACCACTGAATACAGGTGACCACGTTGTAAACAAAAACAAAATGCTACAATAACAGTATGCCTACAGCTATGTATGTGTAGCTATAAATAGAATCACTATTGACTGAATTGAGCACTAAAATTAATTTAATATGCTCCATTACATAGAGTAAAGATGTCATGCACTACGCACATATGAATTTTGTTTTAACCGATTGTGACTGTACATAATTATTTTTACGAGGTCACAGTTACATATAATCAGATATAGTATAAAATATGCATATTTGGCGTGATATCCGAGAAGAGGGCATCGAGCTCGGAATTTGGCCTGAACCCAGAGCACTCCCCCATATTTTAATCCCACACAGTTACTGGAGCGAGGACAGGACTACCTGTCACTCACATGAGATTGACCAATTGACCGTTCGCAAAAGCCACGCCCCCTAGTTATTGTTGCTACGCCCGTCAAACAAATGGTCAAACACGACCAGCGCCACAGATTGCCATGAATGGAAGAGGTATACCCGTGCGTGTCAGTGACCTTTTTTCGAGCAATTACCTCCGCGATATCCTCCAGATCGAGGCAAAATGGGTTACAGTATTCAGTGGAGGGATAGCCTATATTCAAAATATAAAAATACGCAATGAAGGAGACATGACTACTATTGAGGCTAATATACCGGTCTCAAGCGAAATCTGAGAAACCCCATGACCTGTACCTCAAATGCAACCAGTAAATTACAGCCTTGAAGAAGATTTAATACGCTGGTTCAGTCGCTAATTGTTTGGAGTTAGAAATATATAATTCGCGCTGCATATTTAGTCATTTTGCCTCAGATACAGGATTATACATTCGCTTTAACAAGCAGGTTTTTCATTACCACGGCAACCGCTTGCGTGTCATGCTGAATCCGATTTTCGTGTTTAAAAAGTAACTATACATAAGAGACGGAAAGATGCAGATAACCATACATTTAAGGTTATTTCTATTCATTACGATATTGATTACGTTATATTGTTGTCAAGTAAGCTTCATGCGTTCCCCGTTGCGAGCGTGCACTCTTCTAAACTGTAGTCTACAGGTCCTGCACTGCTAGTGACTGCTGCTCATTTCCCCCGAAAATATCACGTTAACAACAACCCTTTAGAAAACATACTTCCTTTGTGGATCCTCTTGACCTGCTCTCTCCGTGTTTCTTTGACTAATTCAGTGTGTCAGTCTCATGCACGCTGTTCGCGAGTGAACCATGTTCGACACATGTAACTGGGAGTGGGGCCGTCCACACTGTTTTATCCATCGTAGTGGATCGTAGTTCACGTTGTGTTTTCGGCTTTGGGAACGAAAAGAACACAACTCCTCCAGACAATCTCTCGGAGTATCTAGTGTCCGGTTTACAAACGCAGTGGGCGCACCGCTTCACCAGCTTGCTTGGAGTCAATGTTTGACGGAGCTGCTCACATAGTAACGGTTGCTATGATGTGTGATTGGACAATGGCCGTTTTGGGGGAGGAGCCTGCGAACGGTCAATAGCAAATTATAACAATCCCGCCCAACAATTTTTATTGTTCGAGAAGTCGTTTTACTTGGATATAACACAATAGGGATGAAAAGACTAGTGCATCTTCCGTTTCATGAAACAAACAGCGATCAGTCTGATTCCCAAACGACGATTATGAGCCAGCTGTTTTTAATTAAATCAAAATCATATTGTACATTTTAGGGAACCAATAACATAAGGCGACAAGTACCCCAACATTCCTAAAAGAATGCCTCTTATGAGCCGGTTCATTTTATTGTATCAAACGCTTGATGTGTTTGTTGTTTTCAAGGCTTGTGAAATTTAAATCAGTGTAGTTACTGCCAGATTCTCCATTTGACTAAATCTATTTAAAATAGCCAATACTCATTATGTATGTATTTTATTTTTTCAATACCAAGGTTCTTTATTTATTTGTCACATGGGATGCAATTTATTGAAATGGTTTTCCTTAAGTTTATCGTCCCAACAATACTAATAACAATAAGTTAAAAACAAATAAACCAATAATAATAAACTCCGCCGTCTCTGTCATTTCTTTAAAGCCCCCCTGTGTTGAAAATCTAGCTTTTAATGTTGTTTATGTCTATGTGGTGTTTTTAATATGCTTTAAGACAAACCATGTGGAAATTCAAAAGTCAACACCATTGCTGCGTATTTTCTTCTTAAAACTGCAGTGAACCAAAGACAGTCTCAAAAACACGGTTTGCAATCATTGGTGTTTCTTATGTCGCAAACTACCTTGTAGCCAATCACGTCAACGAGTGGATCTCTGAGCTGGTGTGAGTGAGTGGAGGTGGGGATAAGGGTGTAGAGTTACATTCAAGTTATTTTAAGGCATGACAATACTTTTTTCAAGGAAACAACTTTTAAAGGGGTCATGAACTGAGAATTCAACTTTTCAGTTAAGAGTTTGTTATACTATAAAAATACCCTGTAAGTTTCAAAACTCAAAACTTCTTTGTTATTCCAAAAACTGTTTTTAATGAAACCAAGGACATAAAACGACAGGATCTCAAAATAGAGACTTGTGACGTCACAGTGTAGCGAAAGAGCACCTTTGCAGAAAAATATAAATGCCTACGTCTACATTACCGCATCTTTGGCGTTGCCCACTGGCGTGTTAGTTAACTGTGACATGGTAATGAGAAAAGATCGACACAGGATCAATACCATTACCTCCCAAAGTAGTTTTTTTTTTTTCAACAATGTCTCAGCATTGCATTATTTGTTTGTACTCGGTGCATTTCACTGTGGATTATTTGGTGAGTCAGTCGCAATATCAACACAGGCTTTTAAGATATGGATCTGTCAGTAATGCCACAAACATGTAAGTAACCATGTTTATTCTAATACCTGATCCGTGATCAGTGATTTCTGGTGTGTAGGCTAATCAAGTTCAGACAGATAATACTTCTCTCAAAATCATTAAATACACATCAGTCAAGCCAATGACTAAAATATCAACTTCACATCGTTTCTCTTAGTAGGATTAAATTTATCTTATTTAAACTGTGATTAAATTATATACAGAAAGCGATCAAAGAACGCTCCCTTTCCAATCGCCCAAGCTGTCAATCACACAGTGCCAGTTTATCTGGACACTTGCCAAAACTCATTATGAAATCAATAACACTGTTACACTGAACAACAAAGCTCTTACTGTATTTACATCATGTTTGCATTGTCATTAGGTGAAAGCATTTGTTAGAGTGCAGAAATTGCGTTGCAATGATCTGCGTCTCTGTCATCTGGTCAATGCAACCTTTCATGTGATGAAATAGATCTAAATATAATGCTTTAATCAAAACTTTTTATGATTCGTTAAACTCGATAGCTGTAATAGAAAAAAAAAACTTTGTAAAAGTATTCGTGAGATTTCACATGCAAATATGTTAGCCAATCACAGCAGAGGGTGTTTACACTGAAGTCTCACACCGACACGCCCATCAAACAGAGCGTTCAAACCAGAGGCTAAAATCAGGGTAGGATAAATGCCTTTTATTTCTAAATTATGATTTTTTTGTTATATAAACATCATACTAACATTATAAGCACACCCCAGGAAACATTATAAAATAATCCAGTTCATGACCCCTTTAAATATGTATATTGGTGATCAAAGTTTTAAGGGATTAAAGGATTGACTACAGGGGGACTTTAATATATAGGACAATTAAGGCCAATTGCGCACATGCCACCCCTATTTTTGTATAAATTATCTCATAATTTGAAAATGGAATTGATTGGATGGTTGAGGGTTGCAATTGGTCAAGCTTATGTGAGTGACCAACGCTATCTCACGCCCAATTCGTACAAGTGATTAAAATGTGGCTAATTCATACGAATTAGTACGACCTCACTCGTACGAATTCGTACGATTTGTCTAAACCCACGTGATGGGTAGGTTTAGGGGCGGGGTCAAGGGTAGGTCATTCGTACGAATTGGGCAACTCGTAAAATATGTACGATTTAGCAAAAATCTTACTAATTCGTACGAGTGAGGTCGTATGAATTCGTACGAATTAGCCACCTCGTAGAATTCGTACGAATTGCCGTGAGATCGGGTCGGAGTGACAGGTTTTCCCACCTTCGTGCCAGTAAACACGTCATCAGAGAAGTGAAGAGATGTCACTGCAAAAAGAAAGAAGAAGTTATTTTAGTTAAAGATTATGAGGACACAATCATTTTTTTAAAGGTTACACTATTTTGATGGTCAAACTTTCTACTAACTATAAGTAACTTTGCAACTACATGTCAACTAACTGTCATTAGTAGTAGACTAAAGTTAGGGTTATATTAGGTTTAGCAGATTAAGTTGACATGTAGCCTAGTTGCAAAGTTACTTGTAGTCAGTAGAATTTCTGTTGGAGAGCATCAAAATAAAGTTAACAGATATTAAGCAGACAGTCTACTAATACTCTAATGAGAATTAGTTGACATGTATTGTAGGTGCAAGTTACTTGTAGTTAGTAGAATGTCTAAAGTGGCCCATCAAAATAAAGTGTTACCAGATAAATCATTTATAATTAATATGGCAATATCCCAAATAAATAATTAAATTTCAGGGTTGGTAACCCTGTTAAATGCGTGCTTAATTATATAAGCAACCATGCATAATACAACAGCTTTTCATTTAATTATTTTTTCCTGTATTTTCCCAAATATTAGAAGTATAAAAACGAGAGAGCAAATAGGGCGAATAATTAGAGAGCAATCATATGTTTGCTCTTTCTCTCTCACTCTCTATATCTCTCTCCCACTCATGTTCTCTTTCTTCATCTTCCACCTCCTCTTTCTGTCTGCTTTTCTCACTAAGGCTGCTGAAGGCTTGTCAGCAGGCCTCCATGCTTTTCCATCCCTCAGCTTTAGGGCTTGACACATCACAATGATAAGGAAGCAGTAGGTATACATTAATGCAAAGATGATGTCACATCTCTTTTAATTAACCCAGTGTGAGCTGATGCCCAGCTGCCTGATTCCCACAGGGGAAGAACTTAACATAGCATGCAACTTTACTCCTATTGCTTTTATTTTGAGAAGTCCAGACATTCAGAGAAACATCACATTTACAGATGGCTCCTTACTTTAACAATTACAACTACTAATAATGTATAAGTCTAGTCAAAATCTGCAAAAATCTGACTGAACCTGATAAGTAAAACAGTTGTGCTAAATCAGTTCCCTCTTGTGAACACGAATGTGTATTTACAGCCATGTTTACTGTGTTGTAGCTTTTTTTTTCAGGGTTGGTGAATTATGTTATTGTTGTATAGAGTTAATGTTATTATTAATGAAGTGGCTGGTTAGTGTTAATATTAGTGTTAGGTTAGTTGGGTGGCAAGGTAGTGAAATTGTTAGCATTAAAGTAACACCAAGTAGCTTTTCCTCTTCGGTCGCCCTACTGGTTGGAAACGAAAATGTCCATTACCTCAGTCATAAATAATTTAGCCTACCGTTGCACGCACGCTGGCTGTTTACCCAGCACCAGCTTTAGAATGAACGATGTCCACAGACAAGGTAGAGTATGTTACATTATTTCATGAAAGGATTATGTATTGCGACATCAGAAACGAAGAAAAACGAAATAATGACTATTGTAGCCCTTGACGTAAAGCAGTCGAATTCTGTAGTTCTTTTTGTGCACGGGTTCCTACCCGAAACCCGAAGTTACATAGTGCCAGTAAAAGCGATACAGACCCCGTCAGGCTATGGCAGACATGTCATTTAACTTATTTTAAGTTGATGTACCATCACAAGGGTCTTGGAAATATATTATGAAGGTCGAAAAACTACATAGTGTTACTTTAATGTAAGCCAGTGAGATGAGAATTAAAATTGATGTGAGCTAGAATTAATGGTGGCAAAACGGGTTAGAGTTTGGGTCAGTATATGTTAAGACTAATGAGTAAGTGTTAATGTTAGTATTGGTGTTATAGTACTGTAGTTCTATAAAAGTAGTACTAAAGATAATGTCAAAAATTAGAAACGTAAATCATCAATCATCAATCTATTGTATCCAAAAGGCAGATCTGGATTGGTAAATTACCCACATAATTCAGTAAAGTTCAAATGTCTATGAGTGAATACACTGCTATATGCTATACAGCATTTAATCTTTGATTCAGTGTCTGGGAAGTAAATGTTCCCCTGTGGAAAGTTTGGTCACACATATAGTCTAGTCTCAAATAGAAGTATGCATGTAGACCAAAATAATGACAAGTTGGTTGAGGATGGTTCCATCAATCCCCAAAAAGCCAGGATGGATTCTTCCCTGCTCTTTATATTTGGTGGTCTTGAGGATTGATGGGTGATTGCATAGTCCAGCGTTTTTTTTACCTGGTGGGTCAGCGTCTTTTTGAAACTGGTCTGCATGAGAATGATAGATTCCTTTTACACAGAGAGGTGAACAAAAGATGAAAGAGAGAGCTTTCATCAATTACACCATGGCTAATGAAGAAGACAGATTTAGCACGCACTGAGTGCGATAGTAATGATGTCATAAAATCTAGTGTAAATTGTGTCCTATAATTAATTATACTCATTTGTACTCTCTGAATGTCTGGTACTTTCATCTAGGCAAGATTAGCAAAGGGGTCAATGACATCACACTCATTTTTTCTCCATTAATTTATAATAAAAAAAAATGTATTAGAAAATGGAATTCATATCGACTTGAATACAACTCTTCTATGATGAATGTTTTTATTTTCTGAATATTATCACCAACAGTAATGCTACTGTAAATAATATCAACATTTAATGATGATTCATTAGAGAGAGAATATAGGGCACTATTTGTCACTTTGAGTGATTTATTGCCCTTTGACCACGCCCCTTTTTCCCACGCTAAACCCCGCCCCTTTTTCCCACGCTAAGCCCCGCCCCTTTTTCCCACGCTTAGCTCCGCCCCCTTTTCCCACGCTGAGTCCTCCCCCTTCCCTCCCACTTCCGGAGAGATCATGTGACCGTGGGAATTCCCACGGTACGGACCCCTCCCATCCGAACCGGTTCCGGAACCCCTCCCATCCGAACCGGTTCCGGTCTGGGCACATGCTGTACACCTGTTACGGCACAATAATAACTAAAACAGCGCGTATTTAAATTATATCAAGTAAATAGTTATGTTTTCTTAAAAGATCTAATTACTATTTTGAAGATGTACATTTTTCACAATAACACACAGTGCTTAAAACTATTAAAACAATTTGTCTTTAGTGTTCATACACTTGTAAGTTGTTTAAACTGCATTTCTTAAAGTTATCGAAATTTTTTAGTTCTTAAAACATCAAACAAATATTAAAACATATCAAAACTACATCATGTTAAAAATCACAATATCAAAAACACATGCATATTAAAAAACTGACTTACGTTTTTACATCCTGTTTTGTTATCCTGTTTTATCCGTTACCAAAGGTATTAATCCAACAGCAATGGTATTTCCAACTCCAGAGGTTTAGAGATTTTAATTCCAAAAGCTGTGTAAATGTAATTCCCCGGGAGCTCCGCGAAACACGTCTACACTCTTACATCCCAAAAGTTAGACTGACATCTGTGAGGTCTACAAAGCAGCCTGACATAGACTCCACCCCTAGACCCTCCCACTCCAGGTCTTTGGGCATGGGAAAAGACGACAGTTCCCACGCTTCACACATGACAGTAGGAGGGGCGTTATTGTAGCTCCGCCCACATTCTACAACCATTAATACCCTCCCACACAACCATTCTGTCTCAAAACAATCGACATGTCTCAAGAGGATATCATCCCACCACTCTCCCCTTCCGGATCTGCTGATGGATATACTACAAAAGGATTATCAAACCCATCGGAAAGAAGTGTCGAATGGCTAAATAAATTTTGTATGGAACTTGGATTTCACAATCTTGCCTTCCTCACGAGCTACGGGGTTGGTGGGTGTGTTGCTGCTGCTGCTGCTGCTACTGTTGCTGCTGAGACCCCTGACGCCACGTCCAGTGACGAGCTGGACGGGTGCCTTGGTGATACTGGCCACAGGATTATTAAAGCCGTCGTTGCTGTCATACTGGAATATCTGATTGATAAGCAAATGAAGAAGGATTGTGTCGGTTGTACCGTAGACCATCCATCCCAAACAAGACATTCGTGTCTGTTTGAGCCTACACCTTATTATTTTTACGGTTGTTTTGACGAGATCAGTCTGAAACTCCTCAAACCTGAGCTGAAAACCATCTTAGCTCAGGCTTTGAACCTTTGTGGAGTCACATCGCATCTGCAAACAATCCAGGGGTCTATCGAGACGATTTTGTTTGAGCTCAAAGATGAAATGTACATAGTGGAACAGTTGGCATCTATCAGACAGAAACTAGTCGATGAAACCTGTGAACAGATCGTATACAACGCTGTTGACAACTGGAAACTCGTTGATGCTGAAAACCCTGAACCTGTCCTTGTGTGAAAATGTGGAACCGCTGCACCTCCTGGATTGTCAAACATTTCTTTAAATCATGTGTAAAACGTGAAATATCAAACTTGCTGTACAAGATTATCGATGATAATCATGCACCAGATGATACCACGACTATGGCTGATAAACGTCTGACAAAATTATCGTATCAGATGAACACTGTAAGGGGAATATCAAATGATTGGAATAATATGATAAACGTGGCCGTCAAACACACACCTTGTACGACTATCAACAACATTCTTGAACTGATGCCTGAATGCAAGGAATCTCTTAGAATAGGAAATATATTATGTCTTTGTACGTATGTAACTGATGTTTGTAAATTGTCAAGGAATGAATATCCCGATGTCTGTAAAATGATTGATATTTTAGTTGAATACATGCTGGAGAAAAATTTTGAAATGTGTGTAAAATTTATTTTGATGTTTGGATGAACCATATAGATACCTGAAATAAAAAATCTGTGTGACATCAAGACAACTGGTCATTATTTTATGGAGAGTGACAGAGGTAGTAACATGTCAGAGCTAATGAAAAAAATTTACTATAATCCCTCAAGCCCCGGAGCTTTCGGCGGTAAGGACAGATTAAAACAGACTGTGTTACAGGAATACGGGGTAAAATTAAATGATAAGGATATTACCGAATGGTTATCCAAACAGGATGTATATACGTTACACAAGACTGCACCAATAAATTATAAACGGAACCGTGTAGTTGTATACGGTAAGGACCACCAATTCCAGGCCGACTTGGTCGATATGACCGCATACTCAAAAGAGAATGATAATATTAAATTTATTCTTACAGTTATTGATTTATTCAGCAAGTACTCATGGACACGTGCATTGAAAAATAAGACGGGCCCGGAAGTGACTAAAGCTTTCGAATCTATCCTGAAAGAAGGACGCGTACCGCTAAAGTTACAAACAGATAAGGGGACAGAGTTTTTCAATAAACATTTTCAACTGCTGATGAAAAAATACGGCATACATCATTTTGCCACAGCAACCGATTTAAAAGCGTGTGTAGTCGAAAGGTTTAATAGAACTCTAAAAGGACGAATGTGGAAGTTTTTAACGGCTGTAAACTCCAAACGCTACTGTGATATACTGCAGGACCTGACAGAGGGTTATAATTGTAGTTATCACAAATCCATCAAAATGCGCCCGCTGGACGTTCATAAAGAAAATGAGGCGGTAGTGTTTAATAATTTATACGGAAAAATACGTAAAGAGACACCCGTCTTTAAATACTCTGTAGGGGATGTTGTGAGAGTCTCTAAAGTCCGAGGGATATTTACTAAGGGGTATGAGCAGAATTATACAGAGGAATACTTCACCATAACCGCGTGCATTCCACGTATCCCACCCGTATACCGGTTACAAGACTACGATGGTGAAATTATCGATGGATGTTTTTATGAGGAAGAACTACAAAAAATTATTGTTAGTGATGATAAAACATTTAAGATTGAGAAGATTCTGCATAAACAAAAACGTGGAAAAGTCACATACGTTCTAGTCAAATGGTGGGGTTGGCCGTCCAAATTTAACAGTTGGATAGCTGAAAAACAGGTGTTGGATCTGCAGGAACCGTTAAAGACGTAGAGACTTCATGATAGATGTCATTAAATAATAACCATGGCTGAGGAAGGATTCTACGTCACGCTTCCATGCAACGCATCGATGAACATCTACCCTGATAACAATATATCTAATTACAGAACTAGACTGGCTAGAAGTATAAATTTAAAAGGTCTGTGGGAGGTGGCATTGGTCGAATTTGAATATCCATTGACATGGTATACATTTAATGAGGATGACGCTGTTTTTATTATTGTTTGTGAACAACGCCTACTACAGAATAACTACGAACTGCTTGATGTAAGGGGCGACACGTTTCAGAATGCTCTAAAATTATCAACGAGTCGGAATACGTTAAAATGTGGATATTACGAGGACGTCCCCATTCTGCTCAGGGATATAAATGTCTCTCTCCCCCAGAGGGTACGTCTCGTCTACGACCGTATAAAGAATAAGGTATTTCTGAAAGCACCTCACGGAACTTCGCTGACATTTTACGGCAAACTAGCGATCATCCTAGGTTTAAAACCAGGGATTTCTATAGAAACTGTAAACAGTTCGGACGAACATCAAGACACTCACATCACATATGCTCCATACCAGGCTGATATAAGAGCCGGATTCTACACACTATATGTATACACGGACATAATCGACTATCAATCAGTTGGTGATGCCTATGTACCTTTATTAGCAACTGTATATATAGATGGTGAGACTAACCAAACAGTCAGTGTCAGATACGACAAAGCTCATTACGTACGGGTTAATAAGAGTAGCATCACAGAAATCTCTGTTGATGTGAAAGACGATTTAAACCAGGACGTACGTTTCACCTACGGAAAGGTTGTTACCAAACTACATTTTAGACCTGTGAAACATCAACCGTTTTAAAATGGCTTATCTCACTCCATACAAAGCGGATCCCGAACGATACATATCATACTACAGAGCTCAGGCCGGTAATGGGCTTCCGGGCTACGCAGGGGGAGGGGTTATGTACGGGTCCGGTTTTGCTTCAGGGATTGGTGGACTTTTTAAAGGCCTTTTTCGAATGGCTCTGCCTTTTTTTAGAAGGGGGATCAATATAGCAAAACCGCATCTAAAGTCAGCAGCTAAAAACATAATGAGTGATGTTGTCACCAGCGCTCTAACAAAGTCTTATAATAATAACGATGAAAATGGACAGGAAGGCCATGGCATGATGGTGATGTCACGTAAACCTCCAGGTACCCGTATGAGAAGAGGGCGTGTCCTTGCTGTAAAGAAGACTAGACGCACTAGCAAAACACGCTCAGTTACAAAAAGCAAGCGAAGAACTAGCACGAAACGTGTGAAAAGATCTACAAATTTAAAAAGAAGGGACATCACTATTTTCTAAAACATGTCTCTGTTACACTGTATGTCTGACGAGTGCATTAAATCAGAGCTGGATCTGTTTACGCTCCCTTTGACACAAACAGCTATTGAAAAAAATACGTATGTGGAGATAAGCCCAGTGTCAGCTTTAACAGATTCGTCTCCCATCGAATTCTTTATAGCGGGGTCTGGTGAAGATTACACAGATCTGAATAACACTCTGCTATATACACGCATCAAAATAACTCTTCCGGATGGAACGGATATTCCTGATGGAGCTCCGACGGGGCTAATTAATTATCCCGGATCGACGATATTCTCTCAGGTCGACGTCTCTTTAGGCGACCGTCTAGTGTCTCAAAGTTCCAATACATACCCCTACAGATGTATCATCGAAGCCCTCATTAATTACGGAAAAGACACTCTCGAGAGTAACTTTTCAGCAGGGTTATTCTACAAAGATTCTTCAGCTCACATAGATGCTACGGATCCTGGAGGGGCAAACGTCGGGTTAACAAAGAGAGCAGCGTTCACAAATGCCAGTAGTGTTGTAGAGCTACTAGCTCCAATTCACAGCGACATCTTCTTTCAATCGAAGTTATTATTGAACGGAGTGGATATACGGATTCGTTTAACTCGCGCAAAAGATGCGTTCTGTCTGATGCGTAATGATGCCGTTGATTATAAGCTTAATATACTATCGGCTTCGCTTTTTGTGAAAAGAGTCACCGTATCCCCTGCAGTGCGCTTGGGACATGCACAAGCTCTTCTCTCGACCACTGCTAAATACCCCATAGATAGAGTCTGTGTGAAAAATTTCTCCGTACCAGCAGGGGCACGCGTATCTAACCATGAAAATCTCTTCCTTGGGACACTACCGAAATCTATCATTTTGGCCATGACGGAAAACACTGCCTTTTCTGGTGCTTACGACAAAAATCCTTTTGCCTTTAAGCACTTTGACCTTGAATATCTGACGCTGACCTGTGATGGGCATCAGATCCCGTCCCGTCCTTTTCAGCCAGAATATAATAACGGATCTGCCGTGAGAGAGTTTTATCAGCTAGTGACAGCCACCGGCAGACATCTAAAGAATCAGTCTATGGTTATAGATCGTGAAGATTTCCTGCAAGGATACACTCTCTATGCATTTAACCTGACACCCGACGAGGAATGTGGTCAACACGTTTCGCTGATTAGATCAGGAAATATTAGATTAGAAGTACGATTCAGAGTACCCCTCGCGCACCCGGTTAATATTTTAATATATTCAGTCTTTGACTCAATTATAGAGATATCAAATCGGAGACAGGTGTTCGCAGAGCACTACTGAAATGAACACAGTGCAACTGACGGGGTTGATGGATAAAATTTCCTGTAACACAAATTTTTTAGGCGTACTACCGTGCGATTACCTACCCAAAGAGCCTTTAAAGGATATACCATGCATGCTAATTTCGAATACACAAGCTTCAGACGAACCAGGGGAACACTGGATCGCCGCATACATACGTCGAGATGGCGTCAGCTGTTTTTTTGACAGCTTTGGTAACGCACCAGATGTACATCGTTTTCCTGCATCTTTTCATAACTTTCTAAAAAACAATTCTACAGTCGTTCAGTACTCAGGCAAACAAGTTCAAGATTATACCTCTGATACCTGTGGACAACATTGTGTGTTTTTTCTGTATTATATATCAAGAGGTTATGAATATGAGAATGTTATAAAAATGTATCATAATGATTTGTTAAAAAATGACATCATGGTCTCTCTCTTTGTGAAAAAATTGAAGCCTAGTCTCTGTAACGGTAAAAACATTTAAATGCATTCAATGTGTACAGTCTGGTAAAACATTTCAGATGTATTAATGTAAGGTATGATGTATTGTTTATGTGTGTGGTGAATAAACAAACTTGTAAAACAGATTAAACTTTTTCTTTTCTTTATTGACATCAGACATTAGTATACAACTTAAAATACAGTTACATAATTATGATATACACAAATTTACACTCAATAATATTTGTAAAACAGGTAAACATCTCCAATTATACCAATACAAATAATTGTTAAAAATGTAACCATTGTTTAGTGTCTAATGCAGGCGATTTAAATACATCTGTATCAGGAGTGTCTGAAGGGTTGTGTGGTGACGTGTTACGACGTCTTCGTTTTTTCAAAGACTTTGTCGGTACATCTCCAAAACTATCTAAGTCTGTTTTTCTTTTAAGTGAATCAATCAAACGTTTAACATGATGGTTGCTTATAGTTGAGTAAGGTATGTTTAAAGTGGAAAAGGCATCCAGAAATTCACTCCATCCTGTTGGCCTACGTTCATCGCGTATCATTTGAGGCATTGTTATGCTTTTCAGCAGGTCAAGCATATGAGATCCCGCAATGATTTTCCCTTTATAAACAAATTCTCCGGTGTCAGTCCATGAAGACAGCTGCTTGGCCTTAGACATTTTATCCAAAATGTATTTTACATTTTTCAAGCTTCTCCGAGACACGTTGTTTAGCACCTCTGATACGATTACATCTTCAGAGTTGGTGTCAGTCCTATCAGCTACACTATGAGAGGTGACAGGTGTCTCTTCATTTTCACCCTCCTGACTAGGCACTGTAAGCGTTAAAGTGTTGCTCTCCACATCGTTATGCTTCGACACAGACAGAAATCTCTGTAACATGTGGGTGTATAGTTTTGCTTTTTCATGGGTGTCCAGGTCATGTCTCTGTAATATCTCTCTTATAGATGAATCCAAGTTTTCCTCCACGGACGTATGGATATTTTCACGCTGCGGTGCATTCCTTAGTCTATCCAATTGATGCTTTGGCACAAGATACAATTTTTCAGTATGTTGCATTTTTTCTCTCCACAGATTCAGTTTCTAGTTATCAGACTAGTTATGAACGGTAATGCTACAGTTAGAAGAGGTAGTAGAAACCCTCCTTTTTGGTTAATCATACGTCTTTTTCTTGCGATATTGATCTTTTTGTTAGCACGTATTTTATTTCAGTCTTTCTCCTTTTTAAAGATCCGTGCTGTTTCGCAGTTAGAGGGATCTTACCGTGAAGAATATTGAGGGCCACTTCACATAGAGCCAGTATGAGCTCGTCAGGTGCTGAATTCAGAATAACCTTTCGTTGTTTGGGTGAGCTCTTGTATAATAACTTTAAAAGGTACAGATTTCTGGAAAGTCTCGAACTCATTTTAAACTCCTTTCTGGACGTAGACCACAGGATAGTCCGACAGTAAATCCGTTCTGAGTCGAAATCTTTCAGGCGTCTGCGTTTTATAATCTATTAGCAGGTAGTTGAAAGGAAGACTAGTTGCGTCCTGGTATGCTTCAATAAAAAACTTTGTATTACCCGGAAACATCTGACGACCCAAAACACCTATCTGTTGCTTATCTCGGGGATTTTTAAATATTATTAAATAATTTGCGTTAAGCCCTATTGTTCTGGTAGATTTACCCTGGAAAAATAGATTCTGTATCAGTAGTAAACAACTCATATTTTTATGATGTACATATTGAGTAAAAATCTTCTCGACTTCAGAATTGGACGCAGCTTGACCCATAACGTCATCCAAAATTAATAGGGATCTCTTACCAGGAGGGAATAATGAATCATCATCCAATTTCTTTGGGATGTTTTCAATGAATTTAATATCAAAAGCATGTAACAGTTCATCATATAAAGGTTGCCAGCATGTATAAATGTACACATAATTATCAAACTTCACAGAACAAATTTTGTCTGAATTATACATTAGAGTCTTTACAAAAAAAGTCTTCCCACTATTGCTTGGACCGCTAATAACAGCTGAAAATGGATGTTGCAGTCTACAGTCAAAAACATCTGTTTCACACATTTTCAAAACAATTGTTAAAACCCGTAAGGTAAGGTTGTATAATCTGGTTGGAGTACTCGCTTATTGTACACAAGTCTGAAACTTTTCACGATTGATCTATTGTGCAATGTGAACCCCCTCTTATTACGTGTAATGGTCTCTGTGCGGGGAACAGTTGCATCGTGTCACGTGATTCCACATACGCACGCACTAATCCTATTAAACTATGCAATGTGACTATTTGTGCATTCTCTGCATTGAGCGTAATACCCTTCGCTTTGAGACACGTATAGCATTGTCAGGGTATGAATTTCGTCCTGACTAACCCCCATATTAGGGAGCTGCTGATTATAATTCGAAAAACCATTACCAGACTGTACGTTTTCATCATCATCACGCTCAGGTGTTTCTAACCATGTGCGATGTTCGGCTATAATATTTTGTAATCTTTCGGATGTAGATAGTTCACTTGTGTTTAGCATCCTTAGTTGCTCACGTATTAAAAGACGCAATTGTTCATTAGTACTGTGACGCCTTGATCTTATGTGTTCTACGTCTTCATCTGTGTCTGACTGTGTATCAGTGTAAGATCTTTTAAAAGACTTTTTTTTTTTTTTTTTTTTTTTTTTTTTTTTTTTTAAATGTGTTACTAGTAGACTATAAACGAATACTCCAACACCGCTACCATTCATAAACAATATTAATGATGGGTAATGTGTACGGTTAACAACAAATCGAATAACAACAACCTGTAGCAGTAATACAAATAACGGTCAAATTAATAAAAATAATAACAATCAAACAAATAAAAAGTAATCATCAAATATGAAAACTAGAGAATGTAAGATTTCAAATGATATGTAGTTTGTCAAGATTAGTTTAGGTTTAGTATAGGATATAACTGTTTTTAAATATGTAATAGTTTTTGGGCCTCCCGCCGGCGGGTCGACGACACTGAAGAGGTTTAATGACTATGGATAACAACAGCCCGTAGCATTAATACAAATAACAACAGCAAAGGTATCAGAAATAAAAATAGTGTAGCCTACAATATTCATAAACACATAATCATAACTTGTGAAAAGTTAGGAGGGCCATAAAATAACAATGAAATATGAAATAAAATGAATAAAAATAATAACAATCAAATTAATAAAAATAAATCAGTAATTATAAGATGTAACATAACTTCTCATGAATGTTTCACCTCTATCCATTAATAATTGGGATAACATTCAAACTTTAATTTAAAAAGAGTTTGTTACCGTTATTAACAGTTGTCCAGGATGTATTTCTCGATTCTCCTCCTGTGTTTAAAAGATCGTCACAAACTTCTCTGTTTACATTTGGGTGCTCCTGAAAAAAAAAAAAAAACTGTTTCGTAGAATAGCCGGATGCTGGTTTTGATTGAAATGAGTCGTGTTTCAAACTAATATTCCACACACTGAATAACGGCTATACTCCACAAAGGTCCAACGAAATGAGCCGCTCATCAGGATAATATTCCACACGCTGAACAAACACGTTTACACTTTCCAAATATCCAACAAAGTGCGTTGTGTTTCAGACTCATTGATCAACACGCTGATATTCCCCAAAGATCCAGCAAAACATGCCGTGGTTCAGTATAATATTCCTCGCGCTGATATTCCCCAAAGATCCAGCAAAACGTGACGTGGTTCAGTATAATATTCCTTGCGCTGAATGTTGATAATCCTCGCGCTGAATGTTGATAATCCTCAAAAATCAGTGAAATGTTTCGTGGCTCATAATTCCATGCGGTGAATGTTGATAATCCTCAAAAATCCAATGAATTGTTTCGTGGTTCAGAACAGATGTGAATCCAGAAATATCTCCAAACGTCTTTCGTATAATTTGACTAGGAAAAAACAGTGATGATTATATTAATTATTATATAGATACATAATACAATTAATATTATTCAATAATGATTCCTCACCATTATCTTATCCCTCCGAACTTAAACAGCAGTCAAAGTCCGAGCCACGGGGCTCGTGCAGGTGTTTCAATCCACTCTTGTCAGACGGTTCACAGTCACTGTGCTGAGAGACTGAGTTTTAAAACAGACCGCCACGGAGGGAAACCCCTTAGAGTGACGTTGCCTAAGCGTCACTCGCGGCTGTCCAACGAGACACGAGGATCCCCACATACGTATGTGTGACGGGGTGTGCATGTGTTAGAGGCGGAGTCAGCGTCTGGCACTGTGCAATCCTTTCCACTCTGTCATTCACAACTTTGACTGTATGGATACGGACACGTTTCACAATTCTCCTGTGTTTGCAAGTCATTTCCCATGCCCAAAGACCTGACGTGCGCGTCTCATGGGTGGAGCTTGCGTCAGGCTCCTGTGCATTCGATTGCCAATGTCATTCACGGATTGTCTCAGGTGTGTGCGGACGTGTTTCGCGGAGCTCCTCACATGGATGTTGTAACTTTTGGAGTTAAAATCTCTAAACCTCTGGAGTTGGAAATACCATTGCTGTTGGATTAATACCTTTGGTGACGGATTAAATCTTTGCTGGTGGATTAAATCTTTAAACAGGATTACTTTTGTTCTTCTTTCAACAACAAAGCGTGGATGTAAAAAACGTAAGTCAGTTTTTTTTTTTAATATGCACATGTTTTTGATATTGTGATTTTTAACATAAAGTTTTGATATGCTTTAATATTTGTTTGATAGAAAAAATGCACTACACGTTGTTTTAGAAGTTTTAATGCTAAAGCGTTTTGATGACTTTTAGAAAATGTGTAATAAACATTAAAGATATGTGTATTTTAACTTTATACAACATTTTAATATTTTTAAACGATGTGTAATTGTGGAAAGTGCAACTACGAATATAGTAATTAGATGTATTTGCATAATATAATTTTAATACACATGGTTTTAGACGTTTTAAGAAAACAACTATTTACTTGATATAATTTTAATATCAGCACAATGTATGAACACTAAAGACAATAGTATCTTAATGATATAAGTTGTTTTAATAGTTTTAAGCACTGTGTGTTATTGTGAAAAACACAACTTTTTTAAATGTATGATAGAAAATAGTTGTAAATGTATGATAGAAATAGTTTTAATACAAGCGATGTTAGATGTTTTAAGAAAACATAAATATTTGCATGATATAATTTTAATACACACGGTTTTAGATGTTTTAAGAACTAAAACACTTTGATAACTTTAAGAAAACACTTTTAAACTTTTTTCATGTGTATGAACACTAAAGACAATAGTATCTTAATGATATAAATTGTTTTAATAGTTTTAAGCATCGTGTTATTGTGAAAAAACACAACTTTTTTAAATGTATGATAGAAAATAGTTTTAATACAACCGATGTTAGATGTTTTAAGTAAAAAACTATTTACATGATATAATTTAAACACCCGCTGTTTTAGTTATTATTGTGATTGCAAACACTTTTTTAAAACATATGGTTTATGTAAAATGGAACATTTGTTTTGAGACAGAATGGTTGTGTGGGAGGGTATTAATGGTTGTAGAATGTGGACGGAGCTACAATAACGCCCCTCCTACTGTCCTGTGTAATGCGTGGGAACTGTCGTCTTTTCCCACACCTCTTCATCACCTGTCGTGGGAGGGTCTAGGGGTGGAGTCTGTGTCTGGCTGCTTTGTAGACCTCAGAGATGTCAGTCTAACTTTTGGGATGTAAGAGAGCGGATGTGTTTCGCGGAGCTCCCGGGAAATTACATTTACACAGCTTTTGGAATTAAAATCTCTAAACCTCTGGAGTTGGAAATACCATTGCTGTTGGATTAATACCTTTGGTAACGGATAAAACAGGATAACAAAACAGGATGTAAAAACGTAAGTCAGTTTTTTAATATGCATGTGTTTTTGATATTGTGATTTTTAACATGATGTAGTTTTGATATGTTTTAATATTTGTTTGATGTTTTAAGAACTAAAAAATTTCGATAACTTTAAGAAATGCAGTTTAAACAACTTACAAGTGTATGAACACTAAAGACAAATTGTTTTAATAGTTTTAAGCACTGTGTGTTATTGTGAAAAATGTACATCTTCAAAATAGTAATTAGATCTTTTAAGAAAACATAACTATTTACTTGATATAATTTAAATACGCGCTGTTTTAGTTATTATTGTGCCGTAACAGGTGTACAGCATGTGCCCAGACCGGAACCGGTTCGGATGGGAGGGGTTCCGGAACCGGTTCGGATGGGAGGGGTCCGTACCGTGGGAATTCCCACGGTCACATGATCTCTCCGGAAGTGGGAGGGAAGGGGGAGGACTAAGCGTGGGAAAAGGGGGCGGAGCTAAGCGTGGGAAAAAGGGGCGGGGCTTAGCGTGGGAAAAAGGGGCGGGGCTTAGCGTGGGAAAAAGGGGCGTGGTCAAAGGGCAATAAATCACTCAAAGTGACAAATAGTGCCCTATATTCTCTCTTTCATTACATTTAAACTTTTCAAGAAAACAGTTAAAACTTTTCAAAAGCATATAAAATAAAAAAGAATACAAAGATTATGTTTATTCTAATTTAGAACATTTATTTAAACTAGACTTTTAAAAGATTTCTGAGGTACACTGGGAAAGCATGCCCATTCCCACAAGAAAAGGGAGGCTACGGAGACCACAACGCAGAGTTGCAAATATGGACTAACCGCTAGAGCACTTCTACATATGGAAGATCTCTGTGGTAGATCCCGCCTAGTTCAGGGGTGGAGTCAATACCATTACAGAGATGGCAGAGTGGACACTGCCAAGGGAAAGACACAGGCTAGCCAACAGGAAAGCCGTACCTTTAGGGATGGGGCCGATCCGATCCAGTATCGGTATCGGGACCGATACCAGCGTAATTCACATATCGGATTTTCCCGATCCAACCTGCGGAGATAACCGATATCCATGAGCCATGTCTGCCATTTACCGTTGTCTGCTGAAATGACTCCAAAAGTGATTCCCGCGGCCCGCCGGCTAGTCTGCTAGCTGGCTACAAACTATGTAATGGATATCCTGAACGGATGCACGGCTCAATGAGACACAGAGACCCCCCCCTCAGGAAATCCATTCCGCAGTTTGCAGCCAGCTAGCAGGATAGCATTGAGCAGCCAACATGTTCGCTGTGTGGAAATCCTATGGTGGAAATACTTCACACTGGAAACACCAAAGCAGAGCAAGACAGTAAAATGCAATGTTTGCAAAGCCGTATTAATTAAAACATTTGTCTGTGATGCATGTTTGCTATTGGCAGTCCAGAAGAGAAAGAGAGAGATCTCTCATGCGGTGCCACAGCGCGCACAACACGACAGCCTTGCTTAATGAGTGACGACGGAGGACAGAACTAAACATTCAAACGTAGCCTATATGGTTACACTTTAGATCTGTGATATTAGTCTGATTTCCAAAGATTATAGAATATATTGAGGTAAAACCATTAAAAACTATAGCCGCATTCTGTCTAGCGCAACTTCCTTCCCTTCGCAGCAGTGCGCTGTCATTTCTCCTTAAAACTCAAACTTTAAGACAAAATCAGCACGATCGGTGATTGTTGTAAAATGCAGTCTTTTAATAATAAAAAGAGCTATTAAAAGCACAAAAATCTGCGCAAGAGATGCTGTTCCCAATGCGGCGCGTGCTCCGAAACAGACAGCAACGAGACAAGCACATTATACTTTGGGCTTCATATGCGCGTCTAAACGATCAAATGTAGCCTACACAAAAATGTCAAAATGACCGACTTGGAGATTCACTTAAACAGTTTATGTCTAAAATGGACGTAGCTATGGAAATACTTGGGAGAAAATATGGTGCATCAGTAGACTATTAGATCTGCACTCGTTCTTAAAGGGGAAGCAGTCTAATAAACATGCTGACGATTGCTCCATTACTGAGAATCAAACAACAAAAGGCAAAAAGAAAATCACTCACAGCTCTTGAATGAATAACTTTAGCTTTAATAAGCATAAATCTATCTATGATAAACTTTGCAGTGCTATTTTACTTTTGATTACTTTATTATAATTCTTTTTAGACCATACCTGAATAATGTTAGTAGACCTTCCTGAAATTAAAGCACTGTGTAGGCCTGTATAATGTGTATCATTGTTTAATTGTCTATCTTTTGCTTATCTATTGTTTTATAATATATATATATATATATATTATTATATAATATATATATATTATATATATAGTGACATACATGCATAAAATATTAAAGCAAACAGCTCTGGAATCGGAAAAGTATCGGTATAGGCCGATATCCAAATTCAGGTATCGGGATCGGGATTTTAAGTGAAAAAATGTGGATCGGTGCATCCCTAGTGGACAATACACATATGGGATCACAACATATGGGCATCTAGTCTAGTACAGGGACTGACCAACCGGGCATACACACAAGTACTAGACCTGGCGTCAGATGCCTCTGCTGCATCTTCCAAATGCGATTCTGGAGGAATTCCACCAGGGTTCACCAGTCGGGGACTCACCTGAGGAGCAGAATAAGCGCTTGTATACCGTCCTCAGAAGGGAATGGCACAGCAAGCATTACCTGTTTGTAGATAACACACGAGAAGACACTGGCTCCACTCTGAGATTGTAGAGTCTTGCAAATGTGTTAGGTGTCGCCAGGCCCTCAGCTCTGCATATGTCTGGCAGAGAGGCGCTGTGCGCCAACGCCCAGGGAGGAACCAACACTCCGTGTTGAGTGAGCACTCACTCCCAGGGGGCACAGCTCATCTTGAGAGTGGTACGTTGAGACGACGGCATCCATTATCCAGTGGGCCAACCTCTGGTTGGAGACAGCCTTTCCCTTCTGCTGGCCTCCAAAGCAGACAAAGGCTGTTGTGAGGTTCTGAAGCTCTGTGTGCGGTCCATGTACAACGCAAAGTGCGAACAGAACATAGGAACACGAGGGCTGGGTCTGCCTCCTCCGGGGGGCAGTTTTTGAAAGTTACACTTTGGTGGTTGATGTAATCTAAGTGTTGTCCATCCGGACCAGCACGTTTGCCACGCAACAAATGGTAGAATCTGGCACAGGGCAAGATGTACAGCTAGCAACTAGAGGCAATTGATATTCCATTACTGGTAGGGTCCTGTCCAGGAGCCCACGGCTGCATGCCCATTGCACACAGCACCCCAGCCCGTGCTGGAGGCATCTGTTGAGACAACAACATGCCTGGACACTTGTACTAGGGGAACACCTGCCTGTAGAAAAGCAAGATCCGATTACGTGCTGAAAGTCCGGGGACAGACGGCAGTGATTTCCACTCGATGTCCATCTCGGGACCCGGTCCTAAAGCCAGCACTGAAGCACTCTCATATGAAGCAATTCGAGCAGCATCAATCTGAAATAGTTTAAGTGGAACCGCTGTTCTGCTCTTGGACAAATTCAAGAAGTTCAGCACGGACTGGGCAAGCTCGTCCGTGAGGCGCGCCGACATGTCGACTGAGTCCAACTCCAACTTTCCCAGTTGACCCCAAGCCCCAAGTGGCTGAGGTGCTTTAGCACCATGTTCCTCTGTTTGCATAACTGATCTCGCGACTGGGAAAGTATGAGCCAGTCGTCGATATAGTTGAGGATGCGAATGCCCGCCTCCTTCAATGGAGTGAGGGCGGCCTCCGCTATATTCGTAAAGACGCAGGGTGACAAGGACAGGCCAAAGGGGAGGACCTTGTACTTTTATGCCCGTCCCTCGAACGTGAAGCATAGGAACGGTCTATGTCGAGGTAGGATAGAGACATAAAAGAAAGTGTCATGTAGGCCGACCACTGCAAAACAATCTTGGCTGCGAACATATGTAAGAATGCATTTCTGCATTAGCATCTTGAACGGGAGCTTGTGAAGGGCCCGGTTCAAAAACGTGCAGATCCAAGATTGGTCGTAACTCACCGCCATTCTTGGGCACAATCAAGTATGAACTGTAAAACCCTGACTTCATGTCGGCTTTTGAAATTGTCGATTTCCACACGCAGGACAGGAGCATCCTTGTTTGCCACTGAGGAAAACCAGACGCTGCTGAGTCCGCGGTGCGAACTGAATCGCATAGCCAAAGTCTGATCGTCCGAACGACCCACAAAAAGGTTATTTAGTGGAGAAAGGTTCGTCAGATTATTAAAAATGTTCATCAAACTAAGAAAAAATATATTTTATTCATAAAATCTCTTTTTTGAACCTTAATTTTTAAGAGTTTAGGCTAGAGCAGTGGTTCCTGGTCTCCCAACACTGCACATTTTCAATGTCCCTCTTATCTGACACACATTTGAGTGCTGCCTCCGAGATTGCATTTCTACTATTTAGTAGGCAAATAATTGATGGAATAATTTAGCCTGGATGCCAGCCCGAACCCCGCCCACAACATTTTTTGGTCGGGAAGTTCGGTCTGGACTCGATCCGTTGAGGAGTAATTATGATCAGCCAAAAAATGGTCGGACCAATCAAATTGCCAGGGCGGGGTTTATACGATGATTGACAGATGATGTGCAGTTACGTAATCACCACGTCATCGAAGAGCGCTTGGGTTGAATTCGTTTACGACAAAGATAACTGCCGCTGGAGAATTAAGATTTCACACTTACAAATAAGTCAGATAGAATAAATGCGTATATGACGTGCTGTCCGAGGAGAGGGCTCCGTGGTCGGTATTCGGCCCAAACTCAGAGTAACGTTGCTCCCCCGTATTCCTGGCTGTGGAAGAACAAGCCGAGAGTGAGGAGTCGGGGTGGTGGAGGGATGCTGAAAACTGTCAAGGAGTGTTAGGTGAGTTGACAGAGTGAATATGCAGCGCTTCCTCTCGTGCTGGTAACGTTAGACATGTATGTTTGTTTTGGCGGATGTGGTATTGTTTGATGACAAGTTGATTGGATTGATTATTTGAGGGTGCTCCTCCCGAACTTTGTTTATGAAACCTCATGTGTAGATTCAGCCATCGCGTCTGTTATAGAAGATATCGACAGCGCATTGCTTTTAAAAGAGGAACAGAGAACCGCGATCAAGGCATTTGTCGGTCGGAAAGATGAATGAAGACCATGCGTCATTTACTTCGTTGCTCTGATTGGTTGTAAGTCGATCCAATTGAATGCAGAGGCATTTTATTTCCTGGTTCGGTTGAAACACGCCCCATAATCACAGCCCAATGGAGCAGTTTCAGACTCAAATTCTTTCTAGAATATGAGTATGACGAAGTCAGGCTAGGAATAATTGGTAAGTATATTTAAGTAAAAAGAAACAATAATAATAATAATTTTTCTAAGTGATATTTTTTTGTTGAATGCATGCTTCTTGTGTCTGAACAATTAGACAATTTTGAAAAAATATATAATGTGTTAGTGCTTTAGGAAGTTATAATATGAGGCTATACTATATCATGGTGTTAGCTCTAAACAGCTGGAATATACAAGTTTGTTAAATGGTAGGAGTGATAATTTGAGCCAGTGGCTCACCTCACCCGTTCTTATGATTACTAAAAGTATTATTTTACTGTAATTTTACATTTAGACCAATTTATTTTGATTTTCTTCTTCTTTGTTTTGAATTTGATGTTGTTCTGAAAATGTTAAATAGGCCTTGTGCAGATCGGTGTGACATCAAAGTACCACAATTCTTTATTAAGAGCTTTATTTAGCGTAATCATGACATAGCGTGGTCGCAGCATTAGCCCAGTTCAAGGTCAATTGCAGTAATTATTTTTTCACAGAAGCTGGAGCCTAATCCAGTGTCTTGAGCCACAAATGGGGAAACACTATGGATGGATGGCCAGTCCACCACAAGGCTCACACACAGATTTTAAGAAGTCGTTTGTTATTGATTTTCTCTTGTTTTGATATAGCATGAGCTGAAAAGGTTCAGTTTTAATTTTTCTCCTGGGGGCAAGTTGAACCAAGAGACCACATTTTTTTAGAAATCATTTTTTAAAGCAGTTTTTTTTTATCCAAAGGGATTATTCTCAAGGATGCACAACATCCTGAAATGTATGTACAAAGTTTAGTTTGACAAATTACTGTCATGCACTCACCTAAAGACACCACATAATAACTGTTTCAACCTGCTCTCCTAGATGACATACTACTTCCAGCGAGATTATGAAGTTACTATCCTATTGGGACACAGAGGATTTATGAATGGCAGTAAAGCGATGCAAATGATGCTAGTAGGTCACGGTAATGACAACATGGCTAAAGTAGTACATCAAGTTTACAATCATACACGTGCTAATCAAACACACCTGAAGCAACCAATTAAGGTCTTTACGATCACTTGAAAATTAAAGGCAGGTGTGTTTGATTAGGGTTGGAGATGATCTGTGCAGGACAGTCGATCGGCAGGAGCAGGATTGGGCACCCCTGCTTTAGAGGATTCAGCCCTGGGATGGGCAACGTTGGTCCCGGAGTGCTTATGTCATGCAGAGTTTAGCTCCAACCCTGATAAAATAAAACAAAACAAAACTCACCTGCCTGTGGCCTTAGTAATCCTGAAGACATTAATTAGCTTGTTCAGTTGTGTTTGATTAGGGTTGGAGCAAAACACTGCAGAACAGCAGCACGTATTATGCACTTAAAGACCAACGCTGCCCATCCCTGGTTCAGCCAGACCTTTTGTTCTTGGACTAATGGTTCATTACACTAACTCAGACTGAGTGTTTTTAGTTTACAAGGCCTGGCTCTACATCAACACCGCAATATAAGGCAGACTGCTGACCCCCAGTGGCTATTTAATCCTGTTTACTTTAACTTTCTGAGATCATGTTCATGAGAGAGGTGCTTATGCTGGGTGCACACCAAAAGATTTTTTACATCTTTTACATCTTACACCTTTTTACGATTTTCAAAATGTGATAGACCACAAACATGAGGACAAAAAATCCTAGATTTAACCGTTTTGCTCCTATAGTGTGTGGTGTGCCATGATGTCAGTGACAAAGACAGCACACCACACACATTTTCAACAAGAGTCTCGACTGTGAACACAGGAAATCGAGACTTCAGAATAAGCATGGCAGACGATATGCAGGAAGAAATTGCGATATAGTGTTTGGAATGATTTTAACAGAAAAACATGTGTGCTGTTGCCACAAATCAACAAGCTGATCCTCCATCTCTGCTGTCAACATCAATTTCACTTTGTGCTGCGCCATGACTGCATTTGTTATGCTTCCGTCTAAAATCATTTCTATTTCTGATTGGATATTGTTTCGTTTCACGTGATAATCTCCAGAGCGTGCGCACGTTTGTCCTCGAGATTCCCCCCACACATCAGGATTTCTGATCGTAAATATTTACGATTCGCGATCGGGGCGGCTCCGACGTTCTCTTACGAGAGGTTCTCTCGTATTGCGTAAGCTAGCTTACGCTACGGGAAAGATTCCATCTTTCTGAGAAATTGAAGCCAAAAATTATCCTATAATTTTGTATCCATTGTCAACGCAGTTCAGCTGCAGCAGACCATGAGAAGGCTAGCTAGCCGCTCATTGGTTCGCTCACGGAGAACTGCTTAAGCCTATGAGGGAGCGCGGATGAACCCGCGACCAATGAGAGTCTGACTCGCTCTCATTACGTCACCGCCCCCGAAGCGGGCGTGGACGAGGCTATAAATACCCCGAATAGGCTGAATAAATCTGATTTTTTCATCCTTCAGCGACGCACCTGCATCTGCTGATCCTGAGAGAGAAGCCGCCGTCGTCGAAAAGGCACCTTCTAGCGAGCGTTTGGGAGACTGAGGAAGCCGGCCGTCTTCGCCACCTTCAGCCGTCCTGTGAGCTAGCGCCATCCGACGGATTGTATCCTTTATACAAAATGCTTCCTATTTATTGTTGTATCTAAAAGAGCGAGCGTCTTTTTCAAGATGTCTCGTAAATTTTCTGGCGGCTTTTGCCGCGCTCCCCTCGAGGCTGGGGACCGCCACCTCTTCTGCGCTCTCTGCCTCGGATTGGAGCACGCCGATCTCGCCCCCGCTGTGGCGGCTGCGAGCTCTGCGAAACTATGCCATTGTTGACCCCGCGGGCTCGACTTCGGCCACTAAGATGCTTCCGTGCCGCCTCTGACTTCGCCGCGGAGAAAGAAACGCCGCTCTCAGAGGCCGCCGGACCCCCAGCCGGAAGCGTTCATCCCGCCGGAGCCTCTCGCTCCCGCTCTCCATCTCCGCCGCTTCCGGACATACAGCTGCCGCCGAGTGGCCGCTCTGTTGCCTCCGTTGACGCCGCGGACACCAAGGAGACATGTTCGCTTCTCGCTTCAGACGGTGAGGATTGGTCCGATTCTCACGCCTCCTCGGCCCGAGAATCAACCGGGACCCGCGCAGCTACTTCCACCAGCGCTCGACTCCCGCCGCTAAACGGGCTGCGCCCTTTCTGCCTGATCTGCACGCAGAACTCACGAAGTCCTGGAACGCCCCGCTCTCTGCTAGAACTCGCTCTGACTCTTCCACCCCGCGTCGCGTTGTGGACGGAGCCGCAGAGAAGGGCTTTATCTCCATTTTCCCTGTAGAGGACCTGGTCGCCGCACGTCTATGCCGCCCTCCGCGAGATGGCGCTCATCACCTGTGCTACCCGCTAAAGCCTGCAGTCCGACTTCAAGCTTTCAGCCGCCGGCCAAGCAGCTTCTGCACCCCATGTCTACTACAGAGTGAGGTACTTCGTGAATGGGACGAGAGCGGGGGAAAAAATCCCCCTTCAGTCGCGGATTGAGGATTTGAGATGAACAGACTCACGCCTTTGAAAACATTTCAGAGAGCGTTGGGCTGTATGGCCTCAGCCTCCGCGGTGCTCCAGCTGGGGTTACTGCGCATGCGCCCGCTTCAGCTTTGGTTGAGGAGCCGTGTGTCTCACCGAGCGTGGACCACGGGCCACCAGCTGATAAAAGTAACGCAGACCTGTATCACAGCTCTGCAGCCATGGTCAGTGGTAGAATGGTTTCAGCGGGGCGTTTCCATGGGGACAGTTTCACGCCGAAAAGTCATCTCGACAGACGCCTCCAACACGGGTTGGGGAGCGGTCTGCGAGGGCTCACCGGCCTTCGGCCCCGGTCAGCTCAAGAGAGCCTCCTACACATAAACTGTTTGGAGAGGTTGGCGGTCGAGAACGCGCTCATGCGCTTTCTCCCGCGCATTCAGGGCCACCACGTGCTGATCCGTTCGGACAATATAGCCGTGGTCTCTTATATAAACCGTCAGGGCGGAGTCGGATCCAGGAATCTTTTCCAGCTGACAGAACGCATCTTAGTTTGGTCTCAGTGTCACCTGCTCCCGCTCAGGGCGACGCACGTGCCGGGACATCTGAACGACGGTCCAGACAGCCTGTCCAGGAACCCCATTCCCCCCGGGGAATGGTCCCTGCATCCTCTTACAGTCCAGAAACTGTGGCGTCTATTCGGCAGAGCAGAGGTGGACCTCTTTGCCTCGGCGGAGAACACCCACTGCCCAATATTTTTCTCAAGGAGCGAGGACGCGCTAGCCCAAACCTGGCCCAGCCGCCCGCTTTATGCCTTCCCTCCGGTCTCTCTGTTACCACAGGTGCTTCAGAGAATCAGAGAAGCGCAGCACTCGGTGCTCCTCATAGCCCCGCACTGGGAGGGTCAGACTTGGTTTCCGGAGCTCACGCAGCTGTCACAGACAGCGCCGTGGCCCATTCCAGTCAGAGCAGATCTCCTCTCCCAAGCTCGCGGCTCGATCTGGCATCCCCACCCAGAGCGCTGGGCGCTTCACGCGTGGGTGATCAACAACTACCGTTGCTTTGCCAGAGGGAGTGTTAAACACGATCATACAGGCTAGAGCGGCTTCTACCAGAAGGCTCTATGCGTCAAAATGGTCTGTGTTCTCGAAGTGGTGCACAGATAGGGGTCTGGACCCGCGGTTATGCGAGGTTCCCTCCTTACTAAATTTTCTCCAAGAGATGCTGGACAAGGGCAGATCCCCGTCCACTCTTAAGGTATATGTGGCAGCCGTCGCGGCGTTTGCTGAACCCCGACGCGGCCAGTCACTGGGCAAAGACGGGCTGGTAGTCCGCTTCCTCAGGGGAGCTAGAAGGATGAATCCCCCGCGCCCCCCTTCGGTGCCGATTTGGGACCTTTCCATAGTTCTTGATGCTATGAAAGCTCCCCCATTCGAACCGCTAAGCACCGTGGACCTAAAGTACCTGTCGCTAAAGACCGTTTTTTACTCGCGCTCGCGTCAGTAAAACGGGTGGGAGACCTGCACGCGCTGTCGACCAGCGCGTCCTGTCTTGAGTTTGGACCTAATGACTCATTAGTCGTTCTCAAACCTAGGCATGGCTATGTTCCCAAGGCGATTGGCACCCCGTTCAGGGCACAAGTTATATCCCTATCGGCTCTGCCTGCTTCCGATAGCGAATCCGATTCTAATCTCCTATGCCCGGTCAGGGCTCTGAGATTATATGTCACTCGCACAGCTCCGATCAGACGATCCGAGCAGCTTTTTGTTTCGTTCGGCGGGCGCACCAGGGGGTTGGCCGCCTCGAAACAGTCCCTATCCAGATGGATTGTTGATGCCATTGCAGCAGCATACGCATCGAAAGACCTGCCATGCCCTTTGGGCATCAGGGCTCATTCCACTAGAGGCATGGCCTCATCGTGGGCATGGTCCAGTGGGATTCCCATTCACGACATTTGCGTGGCAGCGGGATGGGCTTCCCCCTCCACCTTTGTCAGATTTTACAATCTGGAAGTACCCCGCCTTGCAGGCTAAACTACTAGCAGTCTAGTATGTTTCAGCTCTTCTGGTTGAGCTGCACTATAGGGGGTTAATTCACACAGACCGAGTTCGCTCTGTCCCTCTCTTTTATGTGCTTATGTACTACACAATAATCCGGCCCGCTCCGCTGGCCGTTTGTCACAGATACATATATTCATTCCCACTTTCGGTGTTCCCCGGGATGCCCCGCGGGACTAATAGTGAGATGCTTAGCACGCACGGCGTTGACCATGGGTTCCCGTAGCGTAAGCTAGCTTACGCAATACGAGAGAACCTCTCGTAAGAGAACGAATCGGTTACCTAACGTAACCTCGGTTCTCTCTAGATGAGGGAACGAGTATTGCGTTCCTGGCCGTGCTTGTGCTACTGGCGATGTTCGCTTCAGAATTGAAAAAACCAGATTTATTCAGCCTATTCGGGGTATTTATAGCCTCGTCCACGCCCGCTTCGGGGGCGGTGACGTAATGAGAGCGAGTCAGACTCTCATTGGTCGCGGGTTCATCCGCGCTCCCTCATAGGCTTAAGCAGTTCTCCGTGAGCGAACCAATGAGCGGCTAGCTAGCCTTCTCATGGTCTGCTGCAGCTGAACTGCGTTGACAATGGATACAAAATTATAGGATAATTTTTGGCTTCAATTTCTCAGAAAGATGGAATCTTTCCCGTAGCGTAAGCTAGCTTACGCAATACTCGTTCCCTCATCTAGAGAGAACCGAGGTTACGTTAGGTAACCGATTCGTTCTTCCGAGCAGGTTCGGACACTCTTAACACACCTCACACCAAGGGAAAATCTGATAAGATAATCTGTAGAACCATCAAGATAATCGGGACATAGCTAGGATTGTCGGCCCACAATCAGCCCGATTATCTTTTGGTGTGTACCCAGCATTACCTGACACAGCATCTGGAAAAGATCCTTGCCTTAAATCACCTTACCTGAGAAGAACTGAGGGAAATTCTGTCCCGCATGTTGTAGGACTTTCAAGGTTTTGTCCTCCTCAGCCCACATATGTACAATAGTTTTTTTCAGCCCATCTTCATACAGTAAGTTTTGACTATGGCTATAAATGAGATACTTATACTATTTCCTTTCATGCTTTTGTAATCCCCCCCCAGAAAAACATCATCCAAACAATCAGAGCACAATGATTGTGTGCCGCAAGTGTCTAGTCAGGGATTTGTTCTCTGCGGTCCTAGCACCAGCGTTTTCAATAACACCATGGTATTTTTTAGCAACTTCTAAATTTATGTGTGTTCTTGAAAATGTATCTCTGACAACTGCTGTGAAACCTTCTTTCCTGCTCGAGTCTCGGATGTTTACATGTATACCTGCAGAGCAGAGGTGTCAGACACCCTTCAGGCGCTGGCACCAATGACCTCATTCTGTTTGCAAACCAAATCCACATGGAGAATAGTGGCATTCCTTGTTTCTGTGCCGATATGTGAGAAAACCTGAGCTGAGTTCTAAATTGCCCCCAACTATCAACACGCATAATCGCTTTTCAGCGTGTTTATGAACGCCGTTGACTTAACGTACATTACTGTATGTATAAATATATGACCTACCCCAACCCCGTCCCTAAACCTACCCGTCACTGGGGTTAATAGCATTTATTAGTCTTCCCCTCCCATCCTAGGAAAAAAATATGACTCGCCAGATGTAGATCTACATTTTTCTTTGTTTTTCTCGGACATTTAATGGCGTGTACATACACGCGGAATCACTCGGACATTTAACGGCGTAGATATACACGCTTACACGCGGATAGCTCAAAATGCGTATAGATAACACGCCACTTGATTTGAAAGTGGCGTGTATGTTTACGCAAAAGTCATGATGTCATGTTGGTTTAATAATCCTTTGAAACTTACCAACCTGCCTGCTCCAGTAGCAATGAAAATATTTATCTTGAAATCTGTAATGGAAACAAGAATGTATAAACCTTAATAATCAATCTAAAATTAATTTATACCTGTATGATATTACGCTGTGGCCACATTGGACCGCTGTTTGGAAAATGGACGGATGGAGGGCGTATCTTCAGGTGAGATGCGGAATTAATTTGGCGTGTCCCTCAGTGCATTTTGGGGATTTACAGGTCGTTGAGCGTATCGGTTGCACACTCGTTATTGTGGTGCATTATAGGTTTGAATGATTAAACTCAATAACATCCAGCACACTGTAAAAAAGTTACTGCCTTAAATTAAGTACAATCAACTTGGATGTTTAAGACATTTCAACTTCATTACATTAAACTAACAAATTAGTTGAATTATGAATAACTTAAAAAAAAATGGAAAATTGCTTAACTTATTTTGATGAGTTAAAGCAATGTAAAAACATGTTGTCATAACTTGATTTTTTTTCATTCTTGATCATAAGTGCATTGTTTCGGACACCACAATAGGGGGTGAATTCAGACACAGCTGTGGTGTTGCCTAGCAACCAGCTTAGAGGGAGAAGGAGTGCTGGGCTATGAACGCTTTTGAGAGGATGGTGAAAATGGCAAGTCAGGCATGGTTTACCGTTTAAAAAAGGATTAAAGAAAGGTGTTACCATGTAATCTTGCCCAATACATTTCCAATCTATTCATTTATTTAAGAATAAAGACTTGAAAATACCTCCTGTATCATTTGACTTTTAAAATATTTTTTTCTATTTAATTATATTTAATCAATGTCAATTCGAACAGTCTGGCATTATAAAAAATATAGACCAAGTATAAAATTTAAAAAAAAACTTAATATTAAATAATAATTCATTATCCCTTGAAACACTTAAATGTGCTTTTCAAAACCACATAAAATCAATTAATTAATTCAAGTAAATTTAAAACAAAGTCATTTCTAAACAATGTTTTAAATAATGTTTGTTTTCCTTGTATAAGAGGACTATTGCGCCCTCTAGTGGACACACGTGAACGTACAATCATCACTAACTCCAATACACTTGGAATGTTATTTGTCAATTCCGATCTTTAGACATAATTATTGATTAACGTCCTTCATGATTATCAATTTCCAAATTTGTCAAGGATACTAACATTGAAACAATCAAAAAGATGACACTTGTTACACTTCAAAGTGTCAAATAGGACATGTCCATGTATTATATATATTATATAACTGATGAAAAAAATAAATCTTTAAAATAAATCTCACCATTAAAGCCAAATAGCTACCTTTGACCCAAAAGATTTCAACATCTTAAATGAGTTTAAGGGCAACAACAGGGCAACTTCCAAGCATGTTTCTAGACAAGACTCATATTACGAAGGCTTTCAAGAATGAGGAAGATGAAAACCTGAATCAAAGAGCACATTCTTTGCAATGACTTTAGATACGGAGAATTCATAATCTTGCGTCACACGACTCACACCCAACAACTTTACTTCCAAACAAAGGGTGCTTTAAATTATTTTATTGACAAAAAAAAAAAAACTGATATACATCTAAAATACATGTAATATTATTTTTCAAAATACAACATTTAAATATGCAGTGGTCTAACATTAGAGTATCTGAAATAAAGGCAAGCATACTGCAATAGAAATGTAATCATGTGTGTAATACGGTAAGTCTATGTCAAGTGTTTTACAGTGATTTTTCAGGATTTGGGAGTTCTGACATCATATCCTTTAGTTTGGACTTCAGCAGGTCAAATCACCCTTCACAAGTCAACCTTTGAGAAGTTTACATCAGTGGACAGACAATCATCGCTGACTAGGACTGTTTTTCTTGATCCAGGAGAGCTGATCTGATTCCCAGCTTCTGAAGTTCCTCTACCAGGTCGCCGCTCTGATGCATCTGAAGAAGAATATCGCAGCCCCCCACAAACTCCCCGTTGAAGTACACTTGTGGAATCGTCGGCCAGTTGGAGAACGACTTTATTCCTTTCAGGTGGAACAAAGTCGCATGTCAGTAAACAGACGACATCCTTTTTTTACGTCCTTAACTCTTACATGCACAAATCAAATTTTACGTGACCCGGATTTCCTTATTCTCTTTTTAATTCCACTTAAGCGTTTCAGTCTGGGCTTTACTGTTTGGAAACTGACCTCGGGGGTTTAAGGGTTAACACCCTTTCTTCCTGCTGTGCTAAACTGATAAAGGCAATCAGAGCTGACCGGGTGACTGCTGGTGCCGTTAACCTATACTTGTGCTGTATTCATCAAACTAACCACGTCTAGAACCAAGTTTTAGATCCAAACTAAAGTGCATTGTATGGAAGCTCATTTCTGCCATTCAGCAAGTCATAATAATTAGAAACGTTCTTCTTTATAATGACTCGGCATCTCGAAATTATGAGAATCTAGCCTAAGTCATTATTATAGAATGTTTCTGATTATTATGAGATGTTTTCTCATATTAATGAGAAACTTTTTCATAATAAGTTAGTTTCTATTATGGTGAGATGTCAAGTCATTATCACAAGGAAACATTGCATAATGAGAAACTTTCTTAATAATGAGATTAATATCACGTGATAATAAATCAACATAATAATGAAAAATGTTGAAACTTTGGTTTCAACCTTTTTAGTAAAATTGAGAAACTTTCTCAACTTAACATTTTGTAATAGTGAGAAACTAAGTCATTGTTATGAGAACATTTCTGATTATTATTATTATGAGATGTTTTTATTACAAGGAAACATCGCATAATAATGTGACACTTTCTTAATTAGTTTTTATAATAAAGTTTCTTATTAATATCCTGTAATAATAAAACACGTTCTCATAATAATTGCTTGACATCTCATAATAATGAGAAACAAAGGCTTTATATTACACGTTGCATTAGTTAATTTCTTATTATCGTGAGATGTCAAGTCATTATCACAAGGAAACAACAAAGATTTTTTTTTCTTTAATAAAAAGCTTCTTATTAATATCCAATATTAATGGATCATCATAATGAGATACTTTCACATAATAATGACTCAATATCTCATAATAATGAGAAACCTTGGTAATAATTAGAAACTTTCACGTAGTAATGCCTTGGTTTCTAATAAAATGAGAAACGGTCTCATAATAATGAATATTTCGTAATGATTACTTAACATCTCATAATAATGAGAAACTCACTAGTAATAATGACTCATCTCATAATAAAAGTTTTTAATTATAAAAATAATCATTTCAAACTTTCATGTAATAATACTGAGAAACTTTCTCATAATAACGTGTCATTCTTTTGAGATAGGTAGTCATTATTAGATTTTCCTAAAAAAGTATTACTACATAAACATTAATATGATAAAAAGTCTCATTATTATAAGATACTAACTAGTAAGCCATAATTATGATAACGTTTCTTGATTTTATGATTAGGCTAATAATTGGCAGCTTAAAATAGATTTTTCCAAAAAGTTGTCCCTAACTTTTTTTAGTATGTCACACGTTTAAGAAGAACCACACACCGTTGTACAAGCCTAAGGTTAAGTTATATCAAATTGTATAGGGTTTGAAACTCCCAAAACTTTTCAAAAAGCAATGACCAACCACTGACCTTCTCTGATATCCTGATCATCCAGCACGTTATAAGAAGCGTAGCTGTCGACTCCGTGCATTCTGAGGATCTGAACGACGGCGTTGCTGAATCCGCACATGGGCTGAACAGGAGTGCCTTTCATGAAGACCACCACCTTGTCCTTCTTCACCATCTCCTCCATGTTCTTCTGGCCCGCCGAGGAGCACATGAGACGGGCCCAACCAGACAGCACCTCTCCATTATTCTGCGCTGTTCTGTAATGCCACGCGCCCGGTCGAATACACCGGGCTGTAGATCTGAGAATGTTGTTCATTGTACAAGTCTGAAGGGTTTGGTGAAGATTTTAAGTGGTTTGTGAATATGTGTCACGTCCTTTAGCCTAAGTGACGCCACAGTGTGACAGAACCTCGCCGAAGTAACTCACTGAACGTAAGCTCCGCCTCTTCAAGAATAAACACTCAATGAATGAAATCTATTGGTTCTCGTCTTTTTCTTATCCTCTGTGATTGGTTGAATTCTACGTCAGTCATGAAGGTTACACAAGTTGCTTTTTTATCTCTTGACAGCTTCTATTTTAGCGGAGTAAAATATTTATCTACTATTACACGTACACTGTAATTAAAAAAAGTAAAAATGTATTTCTTTTTTTTAAAGAAGTAATTAGTGGAGGCATTTACATCCTGTTAGAATAACACTGACCTTTTTTCTTCCGGTACGTACATGATCCAACTCATTTCTGCGAATCGGTTCTTTGAAACTCTTTTAAAGATTCGTTTAAAAAAATGATTCAGTGATTCCTCTATATTGCAGGAGTTACAGTTAATTTGCTGTGATTCCGCTCATAAAACACACAGCCATTTAAAAACACTAATCTAGTAATAATTTTGTCATAATTTTATAACAAGTAAAAATAGGGATCACTCATTGCTCGAACGGATTAAAGAATCGTTCATTTGTTTGTTTTTTTTTTCATAGGTTTTTTCAAACGATTCAACCAATTCAGCGCAAACAAAGAGCCGAATGATTCAGTCACGGATCTGTATTTAAGTGCAACTTGAGTTTGTTCGTGTTCGGGTTGATGGAATGAAGCATGGGGTTGTTGCAAACCGCGTGGATTTTCTTACAGCTTTTGTAAGTAAGATTTAAGCTACATTTGTCAACAAAATGAAATGCAGTCTCGCGATTTCGTCTCCGCCTGCAGTGGCTGGAGACTCGATGAGGCTGCATAGATTAAAATGAAGGAGCAAAAGGCGTGACTTCTCTAGACTTTGAAGGTTTACGTGCGATATTCTTTCAACAAATCTCGTCCTGTTTCCACAGCGGTAATGGTTTGTTTTATACCGTTACCAATCTCAAAACAGGCAGAATACAGCGGCGGCAGTCAGATATTGTCTGACAGGAGATCTGCGCGCCTTTCAGACACTTCGAATTGCCACAGTGAAACTTTATGTTGTGAATGGAGGAACAAACTTACATTGACTAATTCAGACTGTTTTCTATATCCGTAGGTTCCTCCGGATTCCAACATTGCTCGCCATAATCTCAGTAATGTGTAAAGGTTTGGTTTGTAAACGTTTTATTGACTTTACTCCACTTTTTTTTCCTTCATTAAATAAAATGTGATTTCATGCTCACACAAAAATAACCCCAGATTTGCGTGTTTTTTTTTCCTACCATAGGAAAAGATTTTTTTAAGCATATTGTGTAGTTGTGCTTTGAGTCAATTGTTTCATTTGTGATGACATAATGAATCAAGCAAGGAACATGCAAAAACAGGAGAGAACCATTGAAATAATAATAACTGATGTTGTCATGTATTATTTTTTTTTCTGGAGCTATGAGTTTTTCTAAAACCTGTAGCCTTTTGGTTTGCCAAATAATTTTGTCAGATAAAAAACATCACTAAGTTTAGTTCTTGTCCTTCCTTCATATTTTGAAATATAAAAAAAAATATTCATTTTGATGCGGTTTAATGGACCTTATAAGGTCATTAAAAACAAAACTAAACGCACTTTCATCACTTCTGGCTACTACTATGTTTGGTGTGGTTATTTCAGACCCTGCTTACTGTGGACTGATGGACCCAAATCATCAACGTAGCACTGCTGCATTTTTCCAGTTGCCAAAATATGTCATTACTTTCATTACTCAAATTTGCAGAGTGGAGAAGTTCTTAAATTTCTTACCTGGGTGCGTTTCCCAAAACCATCGTTGCTAACTAAGTTAGCAACTTTGATGGCTGCAGTGCAATTTCCCATTGCCAACCATCCAAGTTGCTAACAGGTTAGCAACGATGGTTTTGGAAACGCACCCCAGGTCAGTTACAAAAAGAATACCTCTACAATCAAAACTGTCTCGTTTATTTAAGTCCTTGTCATCATAATCTACATAAATATAACTCCAATATGTTATATCTTTGATGGAAATTGTGTGGTCTCCTCTCTGCTGCCATCTTGTTACACTTAACTATCTTGTTACTCTTAATTATCTTAACTATGTAACTCTTAACCTTTTTTAAGTCTAGGAATAAGAGTAAAATTACATAATTCTTAGAATTTTGCACTTCCCCTTGGGAGAATCCCTGCCGCCATTTTGATGCGTGTTCAACTTTGTCAAGTGGACAAGGGAAGTTTATTAAGATGGGTTTTGACTGAGGAAGTGAGTCTTCTCATATGTACACTTCAGACATATCCATAGACAATTCAACGTTACAATCAACTTTCAGTGCTCGCACTTAAATTACCCAATAGTGGGCACTCGTGCAACGTAAGCAATGATGTACATCTGACTGAATTAGATAAAAATGAGGACACAGCCAAAGTTTCCAAATTCTCATTGTCTTAAAGTCAGCATGAAACGGAAGTTGTGATAGTATTTTCTTCCCTATTGTGATGTCTATCCTAGTTAAATTGTCAATTTTTAGATGGGTCTATTTTGATTTCATGGTGACAATACATTTATATTTAAACTATTTCAATAGTGTTTATAATGTAAAACCTAACAAATGTTGTTCTGTGAAGTGTATCATGGTGGTATATTTCTTTAAAATAAATGGTGCTAGATATGTTTTGGTATTTCATACATTGACATTCAGGCACATTTAATTGTATGAACACATTAACTCTACCCAATTTATAAGGTGACAAAAACACACTGTCAATTGACTTTTAGCAGTTTTTTTTGTGCACAGACGACAACAAAACGATCATGTTCACATGGATTCGCGAAAAAACAACTAAAAACGCTGTATTATTCATGCCAGGCCAGTAGTTGGCAATGCGACGTTATAAAGGTAGCTTATGGACTGAAAAGTTAGCATTTTCAGGTCCCCGAAACCCTGTTGTTGTGTAAACAAACAACCAAAACGCATAAAAACTTTTCAGTTTTTAGTTGAATATGGCCCTTAGTGTTAAAATATCCTTTAATGATGAGGATTAAGATTTTCTTTTACAAAAAAGAAAAGAAACTTGAACCCCCAAATGATAGATACTATGAGCAAACCATCCAATCAAGTATCCACATGTTTTATTTGTTAAAAGTGAATAGGTAATGTCAACACATAAAAGTTCAAGCATGACTATATGAATGAGTATTAAATGGCTTGAGGCAGTAAAGGATTTGCAGGAGCTGTCACAGGTGTATGGAGGACACGGGCGTGTACTGGCAGGATTTGACGCTCAAAAACACTCTTCTTAAACCCGACGACTTGATTTCTTCAAATGTTCTCCTGTAGCGTCACTGCAGCTATGCTTGGAGCATATTCGTGACTTTGAGAAGTTTTCTTGGTCCTGTTCAGGATGTCCTTAACATCGAGTAAGAGAGATGGACGTGTTAAAGACAAGAAAAGAGCGCAAGGTAAAATAATCCATAACGGTGTACACACATAATTCACATGTACAGTTGTTATAATGAATTATCTTTATGCTTTAAAGAATTTTGGGTGGATATGTTTATGATTATGCAATGTTTTAAATGGCAAGTTTGCTCCGTTGTATCATAATATACAGTATATTATATTTTCTCAGTTCTGGCACAGGTTTTAAAAAATAATTTTGTATTTTTCTTATTTAATATTATATTATAAACACAATATGATCGAAATGGAAATAAAACAACATTATGAAAAATAAGTCTGAAAATAAAATGGAACTTTTTTTAAGACAAACTTCCTCGTTCTTTTTACTCTTAAATGAAAGTGAACCTGCTTATACCTGTTCTCACCTGCTCTAAACCTGTTACGATGTTCTGAACTGACAGAATGTACAAAAGTTGACTCAAAAAGTTGTACACATGCTCTGAGAAAAAGCCTGAGTTTGATTTCTTTGTTTACAGAGGAGAAGCAGGCAGTCCAACAGAGAACGTTTACCAAGTGGATAAACAGGCATTTGAAGAGAGTGAGAATTTTCTTATTTCTACTGCAAGGCCAATCAACATATTCAGTATTTTACATGCAACAAGGCCAATCAACATTTTTAAAATTATACATTTGTTTACATAATATTTTCCATGAGTAGACCTATTACTTCAACAGAAGTATTGAATGTCTTAATGTGTTGTTTTTGTAGAAATGTCAGCATGTTTGTTTATTAATAATGAGATTGTCATACTGTACATTTAAAAGTAGTCATTAACTGTCATATCTATACTTCATTTAAGTTCATTTCTGTGTTGTAGTGTGACCCACCTTTACAGGTTAATAACTTATTCACTGATGTTCAAGATGGAAAGGTTCTCATGGCTCTTCTAGAGGAACTATCAGGCTGTAATATGGTTTGTCATCACATATTTTACTGAAAAGATACAAAGTTTGATCACTATAAATCTGTAATACATAAATGTGGCTTTCTTAGACACATAAGACGCGTTTTTCATGTGCTTTAGCTTGATAGATTCAGGCCATTCCCGCATCACATCTTCAGACTAAACAATATTGCGAAGGTCTTGAATTTCCTCGAGGACAGAAATGTAAGTCCTAATTTATTTTTCCCCCCATGTCTTAGAGTGAATCCCTGTACATTACATACATGGTGGGTGGGAAATATAACATGGCCAATAATTAATTCCCTCATTTTAGTTAAATGGATGTTCACTCAAAAATTTAAATTTTGTCATAATTTACTCACCTTCAAGTTGAGGGTAGCCATTGAATTCCATAGTAGAAAAAAAAATACTATGGAAGTCAATGGGGCCCATCAACTGTCTGGTTACCAACATTCTTTAAAATGTCATATTTTGTGTTCAACAAAAGAAGAAATAAACTTAGGATTGGAACAACTTTAAGGTGAGTAAATTATGACAACAATTTTAATTGTGGCCATGTTGTATAACATAAAACAAGGGGAAATAATTAGTATATGACAATGATTTAACTACAAAGAGAGAACTAATTATAAAACACAGCCCTCAATATCTATTTTCATGTTCAAATCTAATAATTTATATTATTTCCTCACAGGTGAGTCTTATAAATATTGACGCTAATGATATTGCTGATGGCAATCCTTCAGTTGTTCTCAGGCTAATCTGGAACATCATTGTATACTATCAGGTAAAGCACACTAACATTGTGTAACGTTAATGAAAGAGTTCCATTGTGCTTGTGCGTGAGTTTTTGATCGACTGATAAGTTGTGGCTAAATTATTTTACCTTTCGAAGATTAAACAGGTTACAGGACACCTAGAGAAATTCCCTTCCACCTTCAGTTTGCTGTCATTACCTTGTGGCAGTGATTCTTCAGGTCGTAGTTCTCCAATATCACCTGGAGATGACATCTCCGGCACTCTACCCTCAAAAGGCAAAAGGTCTTCTCAAAATCTCAAGTACCGCGGTACAGCCATAAAGACTCTGCTTAGCTGGGTGCAAAGCTGCACATCAACGTAAGTCAATTAATTTACTCAGCCACAATAAAGACAAAAGTGTTTCTTGATATGCAAATTGGTATGTTGTATATTTGTCATCATTTTCTCACCTTCATAGTTCCAAACCTTTTTTCTTCTGTGGAACACAAAAGGAGACAGTTTGAAGAATGTACTGATCACTCGTTTCCTTGAAATTAAAATGGAGACTGACGCTTTTTAAGCTTCTAAAAACACTACAAAAGCATTGTTTTGTTTGCTATATTCCTTTCAAATCCATGCAGTTAGCTTTCTGTTTTCACTTCAAATCTCCTTCTCCAGTGAGCTGTAACTGAGGACCATGAGTGAGTGTATTGAACTTCGTATAACAAATCAATCAGAGGGGTTTTGTGAAGCAGTTTAAACGATTGATTGAAAACATATAACTCAAAAGAACAATTTGTTCCAAATAAAGCGTCTGTACTTCTTTCGTGAACTTTTATTAACACCAAGATGGATGTAAAGGCTGGATCTTAAGATGTTCAGTAAATATATACTTGAATTTTAGTCTGTTGTTCACTCAATACTACCAGATGACTCTGTATGGACCACTTTCATGGTGATTTTTGCATCCATTTTGTCCACATCAACTATAATTGCATGCAAACAGAACATTAACTTACACCGAAGAAAGACAGTTTTGGAACAACATGCGGCTAAAATGATTATTATTATTTGTTTTAGATCTATGCTTTTAATTAATTGGATAGACTCCCATAATTTATTCAATCTTAAAAAATGCTGTTTCAATCTTTTCCTTCAGATATGGGGTAGAAATTCATGATTTTGGTAACAGCTGGAGGAGCGGAATGGCTTTTTTGGCTCTGGTTAAATTCTTCTGTCCTGAATTTGTGGACATGAGGAAAGCTTTGTCCTCTGAGCCCCGTCTAAACATGGAGACAGCCTTCACAGCAGCATATGAGTGGCTGGGGATTCCTCCACTGCTGGATCCAGATGGTAACACACACACACACACACACACACACACACACACACACACACACACACACACACACACACACACCTCTCTCATGTTGGCTTTTCATGTTTTATGGGGACATTCGACACACAGACATAATTATGTTTATACTGTACAAACTGTGTATTCTATCCCCTTACACTAACACTACCCCTAAACCTACTCATCACATAAACCTTTCCACATTTTTGAAAAAAAAACATTACTTTGTATGCTTTATAATCTATTTTCCTCATGGGGACCAAAAATGTCCCTACAAGGACAAGGATTTCAGATATTCCCATCTTTGTGGGGACATAATTGCCATTTTGTCTCCATAACGTAGGGTTTGCCAGGACCACACACACTATCCGCTTCCTTTTACCTGAAGAATAGCTGTGTATTGTTTGTGACTTCTAGGGGAACATGCTTAATTGCTGCATGCTTTCGTTCTTCAGAAATAAATATTTTGTAAAAACACATGAGCAGACCCAGAATTTTACTGCAGAACTATTGTACTACAGTAAATATTGCCTGTGAATATTGTATAGCAAAGTGTGGTAACGCTTTATTTTACGACCCGCAAACAACTGCGTAAGTAAACTGAAATTACAGTGTACGTTTCTGTAAATATAGTGTACCTCCGTGTAGGTATAAGGTAATAAAGGGGTAACAAGCTATGCAAGCAAATAATTTATAATGTAATTATTTTAACAGGCCTATTATGTTATTATATATTCCAGGCAAAAATTGTACGTCTGTTGTAAATAAAAGTTATCATCACATTTCTGGCAAAATATGTTCTTTGTGCAATTTTACATTTAATTTTGGCATCTGTGGGTTGATTTAACATTAATTAATCTAGTAAGAAAAGCCAATAAATTCATTTTTTATCATACTGTGCTTACATACAGCCATACATGTTTCATTTTCAACCCACAGATGTCAAAATTACCCTGTAAAATTGCACAAGAACATATTTTGCCAGAAATGTGATGATAACTTTTATATACAACAGACGTACAATTTTTGCCTGGAATATATTAACATAATAGGTACCTGTTAGTTTTAAAATAATTACATTATAAATAATTTGCTTCTATATCTGCTTGTTACCCCTTTATTAGCCTATACCCAAAACTTAACATATTGTTCCCTTATACCTACACGGAGGTACACTATAATTACAGAAACGTACACCGTAATTTCGGTTTACTTGCGCAGTTGTTTGCGGGTCGTAAAATAAAGTGTTACCCAAAGTGTTGTATTGTTTCTTATTTTTGTGACTGGATTAGCAAATAAGCAGAATTTATTTTTGAGTGTGATTCATCGTCAAAGCAACTGGACCGCAAGCAGGTGTGTTTGTTATTTGACCTGACCTTTTTCTTTTTTTTGCACTAGATGTTGCAGTGTATTCACCAGATGAGCAGTCCGTCATCACCTATGTAGCACAGTTTCTTGAATGTTGCCCAAGCCATGGTGAGGTGAGGATATGTTTATCTTTCATATGAATGATTGCGTAATAGGGCCGGTCATATAAAGTCACGCAGGTAAAGCTTACTAAGACTTGCTTATCTGGAATGATAACATTATTGTGAGTAGATATGTTATTAAGACTAAACATGTGGTCACATTAGCTGCGTTTTGCAGAATTTATAACAAGCAGGTGTTACTTGATCAGCTCTGCACATTATTGTGACCAATGTGAACCCATTGCGGAATTCCGCCCTCACGCTAAATTGGCAATCATGTGGATTCCTATTGAAATGACTGGGTTTTGCCCTCAAAAATTAGCCGAAAAATGATGCTGCCACGAGTATCAAAATTAAAGGTGGTAACGGGATAGTTTCACCTCCACATAATGAAGCTGAAGAGGAAGAGCTGGACTGTTTCAAAAACATGTATACAGTGTTTTCAATAGGCTACGTGCAGAAGCGTTTCGAACTTCCGCTATTGTCAGAAGTCAGCATATCAGTTTCCGGTTTACGACTGTTCATCTGCATCCGCTAATAAACAAACAAGATGAGTGCTGCCGTTGTACAAAAAAAAAGAGTTCTTAAACACATTTAAGTTTCTATGAACTGTAGGTGGATCAACGCCTGTTTCACACATACCCCGTTTGCAGTGTGTGTTGCGGTGCAGGAGCAACGCGTGCTATAGTGCTTTCACGATGCATTCGCAGTGAATAACTGATCCGCGGCTGTACCACAAACACATACTTACTATTTTTATTTAAAGGGCACCTATTATGGAATTTTGAAAATTACCTTTCATGTAGTGTGCAACATAGATCTAAGTGAACAAAAACATCCTGCAAAGTTTTATATATGAAAGTTCATTGTAAAAAAAGTTATTGTCTCTCAAAAGTATGAGTCGACTCTGAGTCAATTTAATGAATCGTTTTTCCAATGAGTAATTTTCCTTTTCATCGTGACGTCAAGAGGAAAAAATTACAACTATACAACACAAGTATAGCCGAACCTTGTGCTGTCTTCGCATTATTTTAATGAAGATCGCTTTACAAACATAAATGCTTTCAAGTGTGGATTCGCGAGCCGGTTGATACTAAAGGAAGGTTCAGTACCAGTTTTATTTCGATCAGCTAAATAACAACCTGTAAGTATTATTAATAGTTGTTGCTTTTATGGGTTTTGTAGCATGCTCAATAAGTATGTGTGTGTGTGTAACGTTAAGTTACGCTCAGCGCAGCTTCTAGGTCTCCAAGACTCCAATGTCAATTTTTTTGAAATATGTGAAATGTTTATCATTGTTATTGAAGTTGTCATAAAAAATAGAGCGTCTTGTAGTACTGCAGTGCTTTATCTATATTTTTATGCGTTGGGCTAAGGCAAACAATAACTGACTGGCTGGGTCACCTGACCAATCACCGCAGATTAGCGTCACACAAAGGAAGGGTTTGGAAAAATGAGTCGTTGAACGAATCATTTGGGAGTCGTGAGCAAATCAGGTAAAAATAAATGCATATTATAAGACAACAAAAGTGTTTTTTTATGGAAGTAAAATAATGACAAATGTTTTTGAAACAAAAAGCCTGTTGAATTGTACGACTTGAAATAAATATGCATTGCATTAACACATCTTGTATTTTAATGCATTGTATTTTTAGGGCTTGTATTTTTATGGGCTGAAATTTAGCGTGGTTGAATATTTAGGCTGTGAATAATTCAATTCAAAACATTTCAAACACATTTTCATTAGTAAAATTTCAATAATCCATTTTCACCTTTCATATTTCACTTCCAAAATATTCAAACTGATTAAAAATACAACCTATAATATTCAACAGGCGGTTTTCGGTCCATTTTATTTCGCTTTCAAATTCGCTTCCTCAAATTCAGTGGTTTAAATTCGACAGTAAATTCAACGTTGACATCCAGGAAAAGCAGGAGATCACCGAGCATAATCTCCATCTGCTGTTAGTCGACCTCGCCAGCAGGGGGTGCAAACGCGTGTTGTTAATGAAGATAGAGTTAGCAAGCCATTCATTTATGAAAACTGTACAACAATTGAGCATGCATTACGTTTTTTGTGATGATTATCTGGGTCAGTATATATGCGGAAAAGATGATTAAGGCACAAAAGCTGTTTTTATGTTTCATTCATTAACTTCATTGTTACTTTCCCTGTGCAGCATTACATGTTATCAGCTTTTTCTACCATGAACGGGATTATTATCGGTTTCCCTCAATACCTCATCATCATACTCAAAGATTCCCTTTCTGTCGGGACAAAACTGGCAATTCCTGTAATGGAATAATACAGTGATATAAAAGACAAAACTCGCACCTTTATTGAGGAAGTATGCCAACATACATGTACTGCATTAGATTATACTGGGAAGGTTCATAGCACTTTCATATTGTTGTTCTATATTGTTAGTTTAACTGTAAATCGCTTTGGATGAAAGCGTCTGCTAAATGACTAAACGTAAAATTGTCTTGACATTCGCACATTTAGGGACCGTCTCTAAAGTAACATTGGTAGTCCTATTAGGCCTAAACGTTTCTAACTTCAATAGCAAACTTCAATTTATTTGAATAAATTGCGCATTATGCCTGACACCTACATGAACACTTTACAGTTAGTTTTATGACTGTAAGTCGTTCTCTTCAAATGCTAGTGAAGTTAGAAACGTGTATACCAATGTCGTATGTAACTTTAGAGACGGTCCCTAAATGTGCGAATGTCAAGCCAACTTTATGCCAGTATCACTGGGAAACGCTGAGCATTAAACTTTGCGCGTTAAGTTCATATTCTGAGTCCTTCTGCTTGCCTGCGTGTTTGGTCTTTTATATCACTGTATTAGTTCATTAAGCTAGGTTAAGCGTTTTATATGTCCAGCATGGGAATCCTGACGTATTGAGGGAAAACCTATGCATGCAGCACAATCGCCACAACTAAACAACCAATAGAAATATATGTCAAACTCAAATGTAACATTGGACCTGTACATCCGCGTCGGGGGAATAACATTATAATCTCGTTCACGGTAGAGAAAGATGCTACCTACACAGGAAAAGTAATCGTGAAGACACTGAATTTCACATAAAACAGATGTCAAAATAATCACAGATACACTTACATTGTTGTAAATTAGTTTTTATGAATGAATTGGCTTGCTCTAACTGCTCTATCTTCGTCAACAACACGCGTTTGCACCCCCTGCGGGTGAGGTCGACTAACAGCAGATGGAGATTATACTCGGTAATCTACTGCTTTTCCTGCAGTTCCTGGATGTCAACGTTGAATTTACTGTCGAATTTAAACCACTGAATTTGAGGAAGCGAATTTGAAAGCGAAATAAAATGGACCGAAAACCGCCTGTTGAATATTATAGGTTGTATTTTTAATCAGTTTGAATATTTTGGAAGTGAAATATGAAATGTGAATATAGATTATTGAAAATGTACTAATGAAAATGTGTTTGAAATGTTTTGAATTGAAATATTCACAGCCTAAATATTCAACCATGCTAAATTTCAGCCCATAAAAATACAAGCCCTAAAAATACAATGCAGTAAAATACAAGCAGGGTTAATGCAATGCATATTTTTTTTTCAATAAGTACATTTCAACAGGCTTTTTGTTTCAAAAACATTTGTCATTATTTTACTTCCATATTTTTTTGTCATTGCATGCATGTAAAACTGTTGTTGGGGACTCCCAGAACAATATTAGGAACATTTTAAATGCCATAATAGGTGCCCTTTAAAATCCAGAAGTTATGCTGCAACTTTTATTTTAAAAAAAGTTGTCAGCATTGCGATTCTCTTGTAAACATACACTCTTTAATGGATGTATGCACGTTTACACACAATTTAAACAATGTAAGTTAGGGCTATTATTCCATGCATTACTTATATTAAGTTGCTTAAGCAAGTGGTCAAATATTTACTATATTAAAATCTCAAATATTTTAAATTAAAACTTAAAATTGGCAAAAACAGCCGACTCACGTGCCTTTTCTTTTGCATTTAAATTTTAATAGCCTACAATAGATCTTGCATGTCACAAAGAACTTGTTTTTCCACCTCCACGAATGAGACGAGTGTTGTTCATTATGTCGCCTTAATTGTAGTTTTCCTTGATTTACCCCGGTCTTCACAGTCTTCAGATGACTGTGAAAAATAGTAGTACCGGTATATTAAATGCATTTAGGGTGAGATTACTACATTTTATTTAATGAAACGCATTTATGGTGAAATTACTACATTTTACAATTTTAGGTCAATCTTTGTGCATTTTGACCACGAAACATGCGTTGTCACTTTAATGCAGCACAGCAAAAATAGACTCGAATAGACTGGAAACGATCACTGCACTGCTGTTATAGCTACGTGCCGCATCTGGAACGGTGTGAAAAGTGAAAGCCCTAACCTGTTAACATGGTGCGTTAGGAGCCCTGCTGTGTGCCACTTTGCTCTGCTTCAAGTCGCTAACAGCCATTTGAGCTTCCACCGCTTCCCGAAAAACACCAACCTTCATGAGCAGTGGCTGCACAAAATAGACATTGTGGGCGACGCACAAAAAAATAGTAAAAGTAGTAAGTATGTGCTTGTGGTACAGCCGCGGATTAGTTATTCACTGCAAACGCATCATATGTGAAAGCACTATAGCACGCGTTGCTCCTGCACCGCAACACGCACTGCAAACGGAGTATGCGTGAAACGGGCGTTAGATGATAGATCCACCTACAGTTCTTAGAAACAGTTCTCTTTTTTTCGTACAACAGCAGCACTCATCTTGTTTGTTTATTAGCGGATGCGGATGAACAGTCATAAACCGGAAACTGATATGCCGACTTCTGACAATAGCGGAAGTTCGAAACTACGCTTGTGCACGTAGCCTATTTTCTTTTTTAATTCTCAATCATGCGGGTTCCTATTAAAATGACGGAATTGTGCCCTTGCAAATTTGCCAAACAACAGTTTGTTTGTTTTATTTATATAAATAAAGCATCTATGTATAATTCAACTCCAAAATGTCGAAAATACTGTCTATTAAAGCAACACCAAGTAACATGTCCTCTGCGGTCGCCCTACTGGTTGGAAGCGGAATTGTCCATTAGCGCTGTCATAAAAAATTTAGCCTACCACAGCCTACTGTCACACACACACAAACGCTCGCTGTTGATCCAGCACCGGCTTTGGAATCAACAATGGCCACAGACAAGGAAGAGTATGATGCATGATTTTATGAAAGACATCACAAACTAAGAAAAACTAAATAATGACATTGCTTTTTTATATATATATTTTATTTTGTGTAACAGTAAACTTGAAACGGTATAACAGCAAGATAGCTAACGAATAGCATGCTAAACATCTAAGATAAGCTAAACACACCAGATTGATAATTCTCTCCTCTACTAGCATTACTTGATTCATGAAGATAAATGGAGGACCAGATAGTTTCCGTAACATAGCCAGGCAGACAACATTAGAAAAACTAGAGATAGTAGGCTCTGCAAGCAATATACTTACTAGTCCAATAGCATGACGGCCAAGTCAGCATCGGTCGGGCACCCCTCCTCCTCCTTCAGCTCACGCCAGCGAGCAACACTGGCCCAATATTGATCCTTGTCCGGCCTCTTGCTTTATCACTCAGCCTTTTCCTCTTCCAAGTCTCCTCCAACAAAACCTTTGTCTTCTTAGTTTTTTTTTACCGCTTCGGCCATGACAAAAGCAAATGGAAAACAAACGCTGGTTGGTCACTCACATCCGAATTTGAGGAAGTGGTGGGGGAAGTGACGTATGCCGTAAAGCAGTCCTACCCTTCCTACCCTAAACCCGAAGTTACATAGTGCCAGTAAAAGCGATACAGACCACGTCAGGCTATGGCAGACATGTCATTTAACTTATTTTAAGTCCATCTACCATCACGAGGGCCTTGGAAATATATTATGAAGGTTGAAAAACTACTTAGTGTTACTTTAATGGATCCTACTGGCATTTCAGAGGCCAAGTAGTGTTTTTTTGTTTTGTTTTGCTTTTTTTGGGGTTTAAGCCCTGAATGATATTGATCTCAATATTTTTTTTTTTGTAAATGTTTTTAAATTTTGCATCAATTAGTTGCTATAGATAGTGTCAACAGATCTTGAGTCAAGGCTTAGAATTACTATATTATTATTATTATATTATTATTATTATATATATATATATATATATATATATATATATTATATATATATATATATATATATATATATTGTTGACACACTAAAGTATGGAAGCTCACTTTCGAGTAAATAAGGGACTCCACTAAAAAGTGGAAATTGCCTTTTTGTTTACTTTTTTTACTATAAGGTAGAAAACACATATAATATTAATCTAATGTATCACCATGTAACCAATTATTTTAATATAGTGATGTTTATTCTCAAGCAAACTAAGATAATTCTTAGAAAAATTAAGATGCATTCACTGATTCGCAGGACAGTACGTCAACAGATTCCTCTAGAGGCACACCGAACTCCATTGAAAGATGGGACAGACCTTGGATTGATTCGGTCAGCTGTGTGTCACAATCTAATGTCTCCGCTGAAGCTTTGAGACGCCTTCATAACCCTTCTGAGACATGCCAAGAAGAACAAGAACAAGAGCTCAGCTCAGAGTCACTTCCTATCTGTCCTTCAGACAACCCTGTGGGTTTATCTGCTATACCTCAACATTTCCTCACCATGAAGAGTTCCAGCTGGTCAACTGGACAATCCTTCTCAGACTCCACTGGAGGGCAGTGTTGTGACTCTGTAGCATGGAAAAAAGGCTTGATGGTAAACCTGGAGGATGATGGAAACAGTTCTGAGGTTTCAAAGGCCGTTTATGCGATGCCAATGCTGGATTCAGATGAGGAGGACGCATACAGCTACATCTTAGAGCTGGACCATAAAGAAGCTGGAATAGTGTCAAATGTCGACTTTGAATACAACACAGTCATGGATTCGCAGGGTATGGAGTTTGATATAAATGTTGTCAGTAAACTTGAATCTCAAAGTAGGGAAAGAAACTCATTGTGTCATTTGTGTGATACACCGATACATTTAAAACCCACGGATGCGTTGATGTCATGTAATAGCAAAGGTACAGATGCAAGCACACTGGGACAGGTCAAGGACATCCATGTTTCCCAAAGGGACTGTGTCTCCCTGCCGATGAATCAAACTGGTATAGACAACACAGAAAATACTGCAAGATCATCTGCTGATGAACGTTTGGACTTGGACTGTTCATTCAAAATGAAGGAGAGTATTTACTTGGATGCATTTACTCTGACTTGCAGTGATGGTGTCGATCATATGAAAGTTGACAATGATCTTAGAAAGGAGAAAATTAGAGAGGACCTTTTCCTTTGCGAAGCGAATGATAGTCTATCAGAAAATGACCAATATGAGCAAAACAGTTTTTTAGATCAACGTGTGTTGGATAGAATAACCGAAGAACCTGCAGTTTCACATTTGAGGTTAGGATTATATTTTACATACATTTGATTACCTGCTCATTTGGAAATACGTGCCTCTATATACATTTTTGCAAAACTCCAAAAACTATACAAACAATTCATTGCAGATTTGCATTAATCTCTTTTGGATAAAACTGAACATGTTTTTAATGGCACTCACTATACATTTCATGCAATACGTGTATTATCATTCCGCAGAAATGTTGCCAGAGGTTCGTTTTTCCAATGAGCCTTTTTGTTTTGAAAATAACCAATAACTGCCTCTTTCTGTGTTTTAGGAACGAGGGTCGTTATGAGCTGGAAGAGCTACATGTGCTTCTGTTCCTCTGGGTGATCGCTTACTGCTGCCTTATATATCCTCACCTGGACTTCTTCAGTCTATTAAGTTAAAACTAGCAATGCTAGAGCAATATAATTATAAGGAGAGTTGAACAAAGTGCAATACTGTGCGTCCACACTCACAAACATCTCCTTCTCACTGTTTGTAAGTCAGGATCAGTGCTAAAACTTGTTCTCTACATAAAGTGATCATATAGATCATAGGTTTAGATCACATACAGGAATTACAGTTGAAGAGTTACAGACTTAAAAGTAGACTATGTGGATTGTCAGTATCACATTGCGAGAGCATGTAAAATGTCTTAAAGAGTGTTTAAACTTTCAACAAAAAGTCATAATTTAGTTTTGCATGACTTTTAGAAATAGAGTGCTTCAGGGATGGCGTAATTTTGTAGGCCAGCCTAGAAGGTACGATCACATTGGTTCCCTTAACAAAAAGCCAATAGTATTTTTACCACGGTTTTTGGATTATTGCAGAAAATAACCTGTTTTTGAGTTTTACAAATCATTTCTGCAGAACTATATAAATATTGCCTTTTGCTGTACCTTTAATATATATCGACATAACTGCCCTTCCATGTGACATGAGCAACAGGGTTCAGTGTTGTTTATTTGTAACTCTTTACCCACCAGCATTTTTTTTAAGTTGCCAGCCACCGCCAGATTTTTTGTTAAAAAAAAAGTTTTATTCTAGCTAGATGCATTTTTTATCAGCACTTGAATGTGGGAAAGCTTCATAAAATAGCAACATTTGGAGCAAAAAAGCTGGGAAAATCACGTTTTTGTCAAAGACTATATTATGATTTATATGCTGTTTAATGTTGATGATTGCGTTATTTTACATTTGCATATATGATATCGCTTGTTTCTCCTTCTTCTTCAACTGTGCTTTGATCAGGATATTCTGCACTCTTTCAGAAGATGTGTAATAGCGCCCTCTACCGTATAACACTGAAGTGACATCTGACATCTATAATATTGTACAAAATTGAAAAGCATTGAAGAATAAAATAATGAAAATATTTATTTTGACAGAAGATGGTAATGTCAGGTATAGTGGAAAGAGTTTGTTTAGCTTCATTCTTGAAGTTAAATTTAATGGAGAGGCCTACTTAATAATCTCATTAGAACTGTAGTTTAATTATTTAACACTTTATCAGGTGTATAAACATGTTGCAATTTATAACAAATGTTTGCATGCACCAATAAAGTGATTTTCAGTTCATCCCAGCAATCAAAAAGTTATATATGTGTGTGTGTGTGTGTGTGGATCTGGAGAAGATAAAACAGGCCAAACTGTTCTAATATGTACGACTAAGCGTGGGCTGGATGAGATTTGTGCCCTCACTACAGAGAGCCAACAACTTCTGAGAATGTATTTGTTTACTGTCAGGTCAGGGTCGCTAATCAATGTCAATATATTTCAACATTTCCCTTGGAAAACGATTCAAAGAGGAGTTTGGACAGTTACATGTTTTTTTTTGTGCAGCATTGAGTTATCAAGAGATGTGTACAGTATATTTTGATAGTAGCAAAGTTGCTAATCCTCATTTCTCCAGAGGAATTGGACAAGCCTGAGAGACGCAGGCGCTTAATGGTGTTGGAAGCTACTATGGATGCCCTAGTGCTCTACAATGACCTTGTCTTTGGTTTGTTTGCTGCTTATAGCGGAGAAGCAAAGGGAAAATCATTGTTTCTCCTCAGTTGGACTGTCCTTTGCCCTTGTGAAGATATGGAGAATTTCACATGACCTGATCTCAATAAGGTTTGATGAATGTGCTTCTCAACTTCACAGAGGCCTCTGTGGAGGTCACATATTCCTGGTCATCCATAACCTAAAGAAGACATTGCTCTTACTCAGTATTATATCAACATTTACAACAAGATTTAAATGTGGCTCTAGATTCAAATATATAAATTAGTTTAGAAATATAGCAGTTACTTTATTGTATATTGTATGTTATACAGTGCCAGTATTCAGACCTCTTATTTTTCCCCCCACACAGTTAATGTATAAAGTATTACATCAATAAACATTACATACCACATAATGACAAAATATATTCATGATTATGTGCATATTAAAGAAACAACAACAACATTCCAGTCCATTTGGTGGTGGCAAATCAACAAAAGCTCCATTGCCAACTGCCAGTATAACATTGAAAGAAGAAGATAAACAGAGTTTGTAGATTTTGCTAAATTTACATGAAAGAAATGTTATGATATAAAGTGATAATGATCTCTATTTTCAGGTCAATGATCAAAGAAGGAAATTGGCAAAACACCAACTGGGTCAATTGGTCACACATCTTTGCTTCCATTGAAACACAAGCTGCTCTTTTTATCATTCTCGAGTCATGTTGTATCATCTGCATGATTACTAATTTTAAATAAACTTGTGGAATTAGTTTGGGAGTTAATGTAGCCTGAATGTATATAAGCTCTACATTATTATTTTTTGTCTTGTTTTTAATGATCAAACTATTTAATTGACAGATGCCAATTAAATGGTTTGCGGCTGACCAGAGAAATGGTGAGTGACATCGAGTGTTTTTCACACAAGACAAGAACAGTCAGTCTGCAGCCTCTCTACAAGTACTGCTGTCATAAAAGCAAATGGATACATATCAAATAGGAAATACAGATTTTTGTTTTGTTTTTGACTTCTCATTCAATGTGTTATGATGCTAATGTAATTTATAATGACAAAAAAAAAAAACCTTTCTCACACCAGTCTCAGGCTTTTGGACCCCACTGTATACTTCAATCTGATCCAGTACAGAAGAAGCTGTCTTAAGCGAGACATTCTGTGTGTGGCCAATTGCAGCTCTAAACAACAAGCTCAAGAAGCTTCATTCTGAATTCAACTGTTGTAAACATGCCAATAAAATGGAGAGAAAGTGACATTCCACACTGTCTAACACATTGATTTCCTTTCCTCCTTTGACAGGTTTACAGAGATCCGACTCCCAAAGTTTGCTTTGGAAAAACACATATACTTCAGAGACCCATGAGAAGCACGTTCACTCAATGTGAATCCGCCAATTGTACACAGCCATCAAAGGTGAACGATCTGGTGTTGACTCTTGTGAGGGTATTAATTTTAAGCACCCTCCTATCAGAGTACAGTATATCACTGGTTGATTGATTGTGTCTCTCTGTGCAAGCTCTGTATGTAGTGAACTGATTGTGGAAAGCCCAATAAAAAGGGGTTATAATAATAATAATAATAATGCATGAATAAACCATTACTGAGTCATGTTATAGGAACTTTTCCCCCCCAAAATAAACAGAAAATGAATATACATTAAATGTGTAATTGAAGCATAAACAGTAAATAACTTTTAAATTAGTTTAAAACATAAATAAGAGAAACTACTAATTATGGGCAGCTAATTTTAGAGCTATGCTTAAATTTACCATCACAGGAAAAAAAAGGCACAAGCTATCACAGTATCTTAAGATATGAAGACTTTTTGATTAACAGTCTGAGAGGAAGACAGTCATATCAATCTTAAATTGCTGATAGACTACTTTTTAAATCTAAATCCCATCAACACTTTTTAAGGTTCTCTAAATGCCTGACACAGAAGTTTAAAACTGTGTTGCATCACTAAATACAGAGCAACAGCTAATCATGAGTGATTGCGTTAACAGAACGGGGGTGGAAACAGGTTAATGTTTAAAAATGTTACTCAGCTGATGCTTGAAGGACTATAAATTGACTCCACTCCATTTAAACTGTCTCCTGTCAAGAGGACTTTCATGGTAAGTTACAATTGTTTTGTTTAAATTACTAAGATTGTACCAGAATTTTAAATAGCTACTGTACGTTACGTAAACATTTGTGAAATGCAAAAGCATAGATTTTGTATGATCAAGTAAAAATCACAAAGATTGTACAATGCTGTGCTGGTCATAAAACAGGTGGATAAAATGTGGGTAAAGATTTATTGCTGCGCGATTGCTGCCCTGCTGGTAGTAACGGCCTGGGCCGCACCCCACGAAGGTCACGACCATGGTGGCCACACACCCGATCACCACCACCATCTCCACCATGGGAAGGATGAAGCCCACCCCAGCCACGAGGGGTCCAGCGATGCCTGCCATCTGCTTTCTCCCCACAACGCTGACTTTGCATTCTCTCTCTACAAGAAACTTGCATTCCATCCTGATGCCCAGGGCAAGAACATTTTCTTCTCCCCGGTCGGGATCTCAATGGCTTTGAGCATGCTGGCTCTAGGTGCCAAGGGCAGCACTCATTCACAGATATACAGCAGTCTGGGTTATGGTGGGTTGAAGCCTGAGCAGGTCGATGAGGGTTTCGAGCACTTGCTCCACATGCTGAGCCACAGCCAGGACGCCATGCAGCTAGAGGCAGGAGCTGGTGTGGCCATCAGAGAAGGCTTCAAGGTGGTGGACAAGTTCCTGAAGGATGCTCAGCACTACTACAGCAGTGAAGCCTTCAGCGTTGACTTCTCCAAGCCTGAAATTGCTGAAGAGGAGATTAACAAGTTCATCGCCAAGAAAACCCATGACAAGATAACCAGCATGGTGAAGGGCCTGGACTCAGAAACGGTGATGATGCTGATTAGCTATATGTACTTCAGAGGTACTAAATAAACTTCTCTTTCGTTCAGTGATATTCCTGTAATAATCATTTATTTGATCTTTGAAAAGTCTTGGTTGATGCTGACCGTAAGTTCTTGCAATTTGTCTTGATAGGCAAGTGGGACAAGCCATTTGATGCAAAAATGACCCACAAAGCTGACTTCAAAGTGGACAAGGACACCACCGTGCAAGTTGACATGATGAAAAGAACCGGCCGCTATGACATTTATCAAGACCCTATCAACCAAACTACGGTCATGATGGTGCCCTACAAAGGCAATACTTCCATGATGATCGTTCTTCCTGAGGATGGGAAGATGAAGGAGGTTGAAGAATACATCTGCAGACACCATATTAAGAGCTGGCACGAAAAACTCTTCAGAAGGTAATGCCATCTAAACATCCTGATTTAAATTCATGTACTAGTTGACTTCTGACCTGAAGGTTGATGGTTGTTTAGTTGCACAAGATATTTGGGAACTTGCCATAGTAGCTGATATACCATATTTTACATTTATGCCCTTCAGTTCTGTGGACCTGTTTATGCCCAAATTCTCCATCTCTGCAACTTCCAAACTGGACGGCATTCTGCAGGAGATGGGAATGACTGATGCATTCGGTGACGCAGCAGATTTCTCCGGGATGACAGAAGAAGTCAAAGTCAAGGTGTCACGGGTATGTGTGGACTTGTTTTTACCTTTTGAAGCACCACCAATGGTTGATAACTCTTGAGAGTCATGTTCACATTTTGAACCCAATCTCCAGGTTGTCCATCAGGCAGTCCTCAGTGTGGACGAGAAGGGCACAGAGGCAGCAGCTGCAACCACAATAGAAATAATGCCCATGTCCCTACCAGACGCCGTTGTGCTCAGCCGGCCTTTCCTGGTTCTGATTGTAGAGGACAGCACCAAGAGCATCCTCTTCATGGGCAAGATCACCGATCCTACTGTGTGAGGTCCTACTCCACACATAACTTGCTGGCCCTCTGCGTAAGGCTGCTAATCTTTGTGTAGATCTTATTGTAAACTGCAATAAATGTTGATTTGATTGTAATCAAGTGTGTCATCAGCACTTTATTTCACAATAAATTCCTGTTTCGCATCTACGTACCAGTGATGTGCGGGTCAATGTATAAACAACCCGCACCCGACCAACGTTTTCAACTAACCCGCCCGCAACTCGGACCGCAAAAAAAAGAAAGAAAATATTGTAATATACATTTTTTAAAAGTAGTAAATGCTCATCGTAGCGTCATTGGGCCAGACATGTAACACAAATGTGTAAATAGCATCGCAAGAAGTACACATGACAAATCCAGCACTTTGGTCATCATCTTTCATTATTTCGGCAAATGTCTCCCACACTTGCCGCCTCCATCTCTCCCTGCAGACTGAGCTTGTGCGTCATCTTCACGCCAGTTATTCAGCCAATAAAGTGTAGGCCTATGTATTTCATAGAAAATTGTGTCTAGTACTATATAAATAACAAAGGTTTAATTGGCATCTTTATTTCAAATGACCCGACCGACCGCGATCTGAATATCATTAAAAATATTTTTGGATGACCCGTAACTGCGGGTAACCGCGGGTGACCGCAGGCACCCGCTCATTTTGGATCAACCCGCGCATCACTGGTACATACTACTTATTGCAGTAATGACACTGACTGGGTAAAAACGTAGTTTCATGGGTAAGGACACTCTAAAGTGCACATAATGTAAAATAAAGTGCAACCAAAACCATAAAAAAATGCATTTCTCAATACTGGTCTCAACATAATGCTGACTGGAAAAACTGCAATTTGAGCTTATTAAATTGTCTTATTTTTGTTTTACTTTTTTTTACATTTGTTTTACTTTTTTTTTTTTTTTACATACATTTAACGTAATGTAGCAGGTAATTTAACACCAATGGATTTACAGAAGAATTAAACTCATCAAAGCAAATTTGTCTGAATGTATCAGTGGTGGTGGTAATTTCAAGCCATGTTTTGTGTTGCACAACAGAGGTAAGGATGAGATAACCTATGGTTCATTCCCCTCACCTCTCTGACCTTTAACCTTTCGACAGAGCTTCTGCTCCAGTACAGTGTGTGCAATCAATACCCCGTCCTCCATAGATCCAACACTGCAGACTCAGGCATGTCTGTCTCTTCTACAAGATCAAGAGTGCAAATAAATGAAAATGAAATGAAAACCTTATTGTGTGTAGTATGCAGTAAGGAAATAGATCACATCAGAGTGATACTCATTCCAAGATAAATCTGGCAAGTTTCCTCAAGTGTTTCTTCTCAAGTCTGATGCCATCATTTGGTTGTGACTTTTTTTGAGGGCTGACTAATGGGTGGTAAGTATTTAGGGGTGGGCAATATGACTGCATAGTCTTCTTCACTATGCAAATTAAGTATACATTTATTCTCATTAAAGTTGCAAATGTGATTCAGTCAAGAGCAATGAGATTGTTTGATTAACATTACATGGATAGTTAACCCAACAATGAAAATTTGCTCTTAATCTACTGACCCTTAGGCGAGCCAAGATATAGATTTCTTCAGTGAAATGTAAAGAAGATTTTTAGCTTAAATCATGGTCCTTGATTATTCAAATAATGCAAATCAATGGCTAACATAACTTTGAGAGAAAAAAAAAAACAATAGATAACAGGCAAAACGTACTCGGTTACTAGCGTAACCTCGGTTCTCTCTAGAGAGGGAACGAGTACTGCGTAATATCTTACGCTATGGGGAAACACTCTTTCCTCGAGATATTGAAGCCAAAAATTATCCTTAATTTTTTTAATCATGCAAAACGCTTTTGCAGCAGCAAGCAGACAAGGGCGAAACAGCTCGCGCGCCCATTGGCTGCCTCGCTGGAAAAGCTGCAGCCTATCGAGTGAAGGCACTGCGTGACGTAATGACGAATGAAGACGCTTCGCGCTCATTTCGTCATGTCCCGCCAGTATAGGCGTGGTCTCGCCCTGTAAATACCCCTCGATAGCTGTATTTCTCTGATTTTGTACACCGAAGCGAACCAGAGCATAGTTCAAACACGGCAAGATACGCAGTACTCGTTCCCTCTCTAGAGAGAACCGAGGTTACGCTAGTAACCGAGTACGTTCTCTTACGAGAGTATCTCTCGTACTGCGTAATATCTTACGCTATGGGGACCCCATACAAAACGCCGTGCGGACAGGGATCCAACACCAGAGTCCCGGGGCCAAGCCCGGGGCACATCTAGTGCATAATCACCATAACTCACATAGAGTAGAGGAGGAGAGGCTAGAAGCGTCACTCCTTCATAAAAGTCCCGTAGGGGTACCGACCCGTAAGGGCAACATAGCCGCATTGGCGGCCGATAAGCCCGAAGTTCAGACCGCCAAAAGCTTAGCTTGTAAGGCGGGCACCTCCAGGTTATAGTACTTGATAAATGTCGACGGCGAGGCCCAGCCCGCAGCCGTACAGATATCCTGCAGGGAGACCCCGCTATACCATGCCCACGACGAGGCCACGCCTCTTGTGGGGTGCGCTTTGACACCCAATGGGCACCGCAGGCCCTTGGAAGTGTAAGCCAGCGCTATGGCATCCACTATCTATCTGGATAGGCTCTGTTTTGAGGCGGCGAGTCCCTTAGAACGGCCGCCAAACAAAACGAAAAGCTGCTCGGTCTGCCTGAACTCAGGCGAGCGGGACACATAAGCCCTTAACGCCCTGACAGGGCAAAGGAGACTCACGTCCCTCTCCTCATCGAGAACCGGAAGGGCTGACAGGGAAATTACCTGGGCCCTAAACGGTGTATTGAGGGATTTCGGCACGTAGCCGTGCCTCGGTTTGAGTACGACCTTTGAGTCGTTAGGCCCAAACTCCAGACAAGACGCGCTTACAGAAAGCGCCTGTAAGTCCCCTACACGCTTCACTGAAGCGAGAGCCAATAGAAACACCGTCTTAAGGGACAGGTGCTTCATGTCCGACAGCTGGATCGGCTCAAACGGGGCGCCTTTCATGGCCTCCAAGACCGTGGAAAGGTCCCAAGCCGGGACTGAAGGGGGCCTGGGAGGGTTTAACCTCCGAGCTCCTCGTAGGAAACGCACGACTAAGTCGTTTTCCCTAGCGACTGGCCAGACACCGGTTTAGCAAACGGTGCTATGGCCGCCACGTAAACTTTGAGCGTGGATGGGGTCCTTCCCTTATCCATCAGCTCCTGAAGGAAGGCAAGCACTTCCTTAACCCCGCAGTCCACAGGTGAAAAGCCACGGGCTCGACACCAAGTAGAGAACACCGACCATTTCGAGGCATAGAGCCGTCTGGTAGACGGAGCTCTAGCCTGCGCGATCGTGTTTAGCGCTCCTTCCGGGAGGCTAGCGGGTACCCGTTGATGGCCCATGCGTGCAGGGACCACAGTTCCGGGCGAGGATGCCAAATCGAGCCCTCCGCCTGAGAGAGGAGATCTCTCCTCAACGGTACAGGCCACGGGGCAGTGCTGGCCATCCGCATCAGGACCGGAAACCAAGCCTGGTTCGTCCAGAGCGGAGCTACAAGCAGCACTGGGCATCCATTTTCCCTGATCCGTTCCAACACCTGAGGCAGGAGCGAGACAGGGGGAAAAGCATACAGGGGACCGCTGGGTCAAGCATGGGCCAGCGCGTCCCTGCTTTTCGAGAAGAATACTGGGCAGTGAGCGTTCTCGCGGGACGCGAACAGGTCCACCTGCGCTCTGCCAAACGTTTCCCACAGCAGCTGGACCGTCTGCGGATGCAGCGACCATTCTCCTGTCGGGACGTTGTCTCTGGACAGCTTGTCTGGACCCGTATTCAGGTGCCCAGGCACGTGCGCCGCTTTCAGAGAAAGGAGGTTGCGCTGGGCCCAGACCAAGAGGGGTTCCGCCAGCCTGCAAAGGCGTGTGGACCCGATGCCGCCCTGGCGATTTATGTACGCCACCACTGACATGTTGTCCGACCGGACCAATACGTGGTGGCCTATTATCTGGGGACAGAAGCGCCTTAGCGCTTTGTCGACTGCCATTAATTCCAAGCAGTTTATGTGAAGGAGCTTCTCCCGTACTGACCATAGGCCAGCTAGTGGTCTGCCCTCGAGCAGCGCTCCCCCGCCCGATGTGGAGGCGTCCGTAGACACCACCTTCACACCCGAGGCGATCCCCAGACTCACACCTGACTGATACCAGTCGGTCACTTTTCCACGGTTTCAGAGCTGAGACGCACTGAAGGTCGACCCTGAGGCGAAATAGACCCGCGGTCCACGCCCTGGGGGAACTCGTGCTTTTAGCCATAGCTGCAGTGGGCACATGCAGAGCAGGCCCAACTGGAGTACGGAGGCTGCTGAGGCCATCAGACCCAGCATTTTCTGAAACCTTCTGAGCGGGACTATAGAGCCGTGGCGGAAGGATCTCGCGACGTGCTGAATATTCAATCCGCGCTCCGGTGACAGGCGTGCTGTCATGGATAGCGAGTCCAACACTGTTCCCAGAAGGAAATTCTCCGACTGGGGAGCAGTGAGCTTTTCGCCCAATTGACTGTAAGGCCCAGCTCCTCGAGGTGCTCGAGTAATGCGGCCCTGTGTTCTATGAGCTCCGTTCGTGAACGAGCTAGAATCAGCCAATCGTCCAAGTAGTTCAAAACTCGCATGCCCCGAAGTCTCAGGGGGGCGAGGGCCGCGTCCATGCACTACGTGAACGTACGGGGTGCTATGGACAGGCCGAACGGCAGGACTGTGTATTGATATGCCTAGCCCTCGAAGGCGAATCTCAAGAATCGCCTGTGATGGGACGCTATTTGTATTTGAAAATAGGCGTCCTTCAGATCTGTTGACATGAACCAGTCTCCTTGGCGCACTTGCGCGAGGATTTTCCTGGTCGTAAGCATTCTGAACTGGCGCTTCCCGAGCGTTCTGTTCAGCAGTCGCAGATCTAGAATGGGCCTGAGCCCACCATCTTTTTTCAGTACCAGAAAATATCTGCTGTATAAGCCCCCTTCGCCCTGAGATAGAGGTTCTATAGCCCCTTTTCTCAGTAGTTTCGCTATCTCGGCTCGAAGTAGTTAAAACACTTCGCTATACACCGTAGTTTCGACTCGCGCCGTATAACGGCGGGGCGTCGAGCGAACTGTAGCGAACAGCCTCTCGTTATAGTGTTCAACACCCATTCTGATACCCCGGGAAGCCTTGACCACGCATCTGCGTGAATAGCTAGGGGTAGAATGAAATCTGGGCTCTGGCCGCGGCAGGACGGCAGCTCGAGAGCCCCTGTGTACTGGGAACACAGCACCGTGTTTACAGCGTTCGAGGCGGGGGGCGCGCTGATCACAGCGGGCAGCCTGGCCGCGCTCAGCTTCTCTATGGCGGGACGCGCAGAGAGCGAGCGGGGCGAATCCTGTGGGATTCGGCGCGTGTGAGGGAATGTGGGCACATTTACTAATGCGGCACATTTACTACACTGAGAATACTGTCAGCTCGCGCGACTAAATCACTGCTGTGTATACAGCGTGCGAGGCGCGCGCTGATCAAAGCCGGCAGCCTGGCCGCGCTCAGCTTCTCTGTGACGGGGCAGAGAAGACGAGCGGGGGTGAATCCCGTGAGATTCGGAGTGTCTGTGAGAAATGCGGGCGCGAGACAGCGGGCACATTTTCTGCACGGAGAATACTCGGCTCGCGCCGACTGAATCAACGCTGTGTTCACAGCGTGCGAGGTGCGCGCTAATCACAGCGGGCAGGCGCGCGCTGATCAAAGCCGGCAGCCTGGCCGCGCTCAGCTTCTCTGTGACAGGTTGTGCAGAGAAAGCGAGCGGGGGTGAATCCCGTGGGATTCGGCGTGTCAGTGAGGAAATGCGGAACAGCGGGCACATTTACTGCACTGAGAACACTGTCGGCTCGCGCCGACTAAATGTGTGTTAGTTTCGTTTTACAGAAACCAAGGGACACGCATCGTGTAGTGTAAGCGGGCATTGTATGGGCGCGTTCACCACATTTTCTGCACAACCAACATGAGTTGGTTTTATTTGTGCTAGCCCTGCACCGTGGCGGGCTGTGTCTGGGTGTGGGAATGGGCACTGGGACGTGGGCATTCTTACAACACTCGTAACACCATCGGCCGTGGCCGGAACACCAGAAAATGCACTCTTTATTGGATTTATCTGGGTAGCCATAGAAACGGCTTTTGTGCGCAGGCAAGCGGGCTGAGACACCGGCTGCTTCACTGCGAAATACACTGGGACAGTCACAACGCATGGAACTGAACGAGCGAGAAGTTTTGGTGGAAATCCGGCCGCAGCGGGATCTGAACACCGTCACTTTCCTAGAGAAACTAGGAAGGCCTTGAGACCTCGGGCTTTACCTCAATCCTCGGCCGGGGCCCGCGCTGAGGGGGGCGGCGTCCAGCAGAGCGAGAGCGCGGTGTTTGATCTCGGGCCTGGCGGCGCTGCTAGTTAGCCGAAACGGCGGCCATTGTGCGCAGGCAAGCGGGCTGTGGAACCAGCTTGCTCACTGCGAAATACACTGGAACAGTCACATTGCTTGGAACTGAACGAGCGAGAAGTTTTGGTGAAATTCCGGCCGCAGCGGGAACTGAACACCGTCGCTTTCCTAGAGAGACTAGGAAGGCCTTGAGACCTCGGGCTCTATCTCAATCCTCGGCCGGGGCCCGCGCTGAGGGGGGCGGCGTCCAGCAGAGCGAGAACGTCGAGGAACACGGAGCGCTCAGCTTCCGTCATCTCGGATAGCGTTAGCCACAAATGTATCTCACCATTCAGGCCGATGTAATCCACGGCTTGAGAGAGCGGACGCATCGGCTCAGTTTCAATGCCGTCTCCGGTAGTTTGTCGAGCTCAAGTGCGGACGCGGCGGCAGACGGCGGCCGCTGTCCGTCTGGGAGCGACTCGAGCGAAGCCGGCGAAGCTGGCGGGCGAACCGGCGAGCTTTGGCGGGCTGGAAATAGCTCGGGAGCGCGCAGGGCGCGGCGCTTCTTGCGGCGCGGCATCACGGCGGGCTGGGATGCGGGCTCGGAGAACGACGCCAGGCGAGTCCGCAGAGTCACCATAGGCAAGCGTTTACAATGATGGCATCCGCCGTCAGCGAGCGCGGTGGCCGCGTGATCCTCACCCAGGCAGGACACGCAGATGACGTGGCGGTCCTCGTCGCTGAGTGGGGCTCGGCAAGAACCACAGGAAAGCATCTTTAAAAAGACGCAGCTCTTTTAGAACAGTAGAAATGGGTGTTGCGTCACGTAAGCAAACACACACACACACACTTAGCAGAGTAAAAGGATATAGTACGCCGGAAAGCGCAGCAGGTACGGCAGTTGAAGGCGGCTGGGCCAGCGACTTCAGAAGATGGCACGTCCCGCTGAGAAGGCTACAAGTCAACGGCGCGGCTTCTCACTCTGGATCCCGCGATGCGTGAGCTTCGCGTGAAGAATGAAAAATCAGAGAAATACAGCTATCGAGGGGTATTTACAGGGCGAGACCACGCCTATACTGGCGGGACATGACGAAATGAGCGCGAAGCGTCTTCATTCGTCATTACGTCACGCAGTGCCTTCACTCGATAGGCTGCAGCTTTTCCAGCGAGGCAGCCAATGGGCGCGCGAGCTGTTTCGCCCTTGTCTGCTTGCTGCTGCAAAAGCGTTTTGCATGATTAAAAAAATTAAGGATAATTTTTGGCTTCAATATCTCGAGGAAAGAGTGTTTCCCCATAGCGTAAGATATTACGCAGTACGAGAGATACTCTCGTAAGAGAACAACATTAATACCCGTAGCTCCTGACAATACATTAAGGTCTTATGAAGCGAAACGATCAGTCTGGGCAAGAAACAAAAAGTAAATTGTGCAAGCTTTTTTTTTTTAACCATTATCGAAAGATCTGCAAAAAAAAAAAACAGTACTTTCCTGTTATCCGGACCTCACGATGGCCTACCCCTAACCCCGCCCCTAAACCTACCCGTCACTGGGGTTAAGACCAATCAGGGACGATGGCCTACCAATAACCCCGCCCCTAAACCTACCCGTCACTAGGGTTAAGACCAATCAGGGATGACTATAGTTCCGCAATGGTATATGGTGGGGTCCAGATAACAGGAAAGTACCAAAAAAACATACATTTACCTGCACATAGACTTTTCCCTCAAAGAAATCAGGACAGAAGTGGTTGAAAGTGGACAAAAGAGACAGAGTAAAACACCAGGTGTAAATGAGAATCTGTCTGCCTTGTCTACTTGTGATCTGATCGACCAAAATGCATCTTTAATACCAGGTGTAAACAGGGTCTTAGCATTGTGCTTTCTTTCTCAACTGATTACTACTGTGTTCTGTTCACGAGGATACTCGCAAAGACGGGCATTTTGACCGTTCAAGCCCAATAAGGGGCCAAAAATAACTCTTTTCAGAACTCACATGCTGTGTAAGTAGCGGCTTCATGTGCTTGTGTTGCAGGTGTGTGCGCTCAGAAACAGTCTCTCATACAGCGTGTACATATAACAAAATGAGTCCTATTTCGCTGCTTATTGCACTTGATTGTTTTGTTTTTAAGCCACAAGGCTTAAACTTTCGTGATGGCGCAGGACGGCAACGCAGTGAGCGTGACCGCGATAGAAATGAGTTTAAAATCTACCGTAACAAATGTATAATCATGTCTAGAGAAATATCGTCTACCCCTATAGTTGAAAATTTGTTTTATTGGATTTGTTTTATAAGTGCATGCGCACAATGTTAATTAAACAAGCCTAAACGCTCTGCACTGCGCAAGTGTTGCACAAACACATGTCTGCCGTTTGTTGTGATTGTTCATGTGTGGTTTTGCTCTCAGTAACTTACAGCGACAGAGATACAAGTTGTGTGTCATCTGAAGGGTTTAGATCCAGTTATTGTTCTCCACTGGAGCTGTTTACATTAGTTTTATTTGTCAAATGCTCTGCTCTCCACTCGGATATAAAAGCTGTCGTTTAATGAAGATTTGATGGATGAACTCACAGCTCGATTAGACTCTTGTCGTGTCAAAAGTGATAAGACTTTTCAGTTGTATGGACGTTGCCATATGATATTACTTTGCTCACAGAACATTACTGGTAAGAGACATTACTGGTTTGATATTACTTTTCTCTTATCATTACTTGTAAGAGAGTAGAGGATTGAATCTCATTGCACATTCATACAGACAGTTACTGTACAACTGTACACTACTCTAAGTTGCTGTCTGAACAGGCAACCCGATCTCTCGGCAATTCATACAAACTCTACGAGGTGGCTAATTTGTACGAATTCATACGACCTCACTTGTACGAATTAGTACGATTTTTGCTAAATCATACATATTTTACAAGTTGCCCAATTCGTATGAATTCGTACGAATGACCTACGCCTGACTCCGCCCTAAACCTACGCATCACGTGGGTTTAGACCAATCGTACGAATTCGTACGAGTGAGGTCGTACTAATTCGTACGAATTAGCCACATTTTAATCACTCACGAATTCGTATGAATTGGTCGTGAGATAGCGTTGGAACAGGACATTTCGAGATTCACACCTGTAAGTAAATGCGGTTGTCTATCCCAAAACAGTGTGAACATGGCCTTATTTTCATTAAATTGTCTGTTTGGGGACCAAAACAGATATTAAGCAAACAGTCTACTAATACTTGAACGAGAGTTTGTTGACATAGTTGCAAAGTTACGTATAGTTAGTAGAATCACTAAAATGGACCGTTGAAAATAAAGTGTTACCTAGCCCATTTGCTGGTTCATTCCTGTTATGAAGTACCTCATGAAATCTGTAATCCGGACAATTTTTCTTTAATTAATATCGGGAATTATTTCTATTAAAAGTGTAATATTGTATTTATTGAGTTTAATATTGGATCTATCTACCCTTATGCAAAGTATATATAAAATATATTTCCTTATGTATATGAATGATCAATATATTAAATGGTTTATTTGAAAATATACATAATAATATATTGTTTTAATATATTACAATATTATATATTAGAACTAGTCTCCCATGGATATGTAATATTTTTTTTCTTTTTTTATTTGATTGATTTGATTTGATTTTTATTTTTCTGGTAAATGTATAATGAAATAACCAAAAAAAAAAAAAGTGGTAGGCTGAAGCCGAGGCTTATGTTTGCCTACCCTATTTAACCATATACCTGAAGAATTAGCATTATAAATTATACAAAAACAGTATACATAATTATACAATACTGCACATACATATTTTTTAAATATGTAATATATCACATCATATTTTGCAGTGCATTCCCATATATTTTTGCTCCTTAAGGGTAATACATTAAGACATATAGAATGTGTACTTTAGCAGGAATGACTGCTACATTTTGTGCACAAGTTGCTTGCCGGACTATGAACCTTGCTCTATTTGGTGTTCCTGTGTGCACTACAAGCACCCCCTCTCCCCCATCTGCATTTGCCACCAACATGTGCAACTGAAAACCTACTGATATGTGTTTGTTTACTTGCATCTAAAACACCATTACTCTGTCTAGCCTTGACCTTCAGCCATTAGCATGCTGCGTCATACATCTCTCCCATCAAAAGCTACTGAATTAAACAGCATCGATCTGATTTTTCCCATTCACAAGGTGGCACTGTTGTTTCTCTGTACGAATAATGCGAGAAAGGCAAAGTGAGGGAGAAAGAGAGAACACGCTGGTCTCCCGGCACAGCAGATGTTAATTTTTTTTTCAGTTGTCTATTGAGCGCCAAGCAAAGCAGCCAAGCCTCCCAATTCACTGACCATTTAACACTACTAATGACTTTCATGCTCAGTAAGGCCACACAAAACTGGCATTCATTTTGAGGTAGACCCTCATCACTAAATCTACAAAATGGGACACGAGTTTAAGGACAAGGCAGGTGAGTGCTCTGCGCTGGCAGCGCTACGAGCAGGCGAGGGCCGTGTCCCTGGGGTGGATGGTAGCAGAGTTAATTGAAACTAAATGGATTCTGCGGGCACGGCATGAACTACCAGCATGCGGTGTCACAGACGGGTGATAGAGGTGATGATAGACATCATATGGCCACAGCAGGACACCAGCAACACACCAAACAAACTAAGCCCAAAATGCTTGTATTTATGACATGTACAGTACATCAACGGGAAACACTTATCAACAATAGAATATTTTCTGTTAATAGTCTATATTGTAGTTGCTGCTATATTCAAGCCTTTATCATTTTAAAATGGTGATTGTTAAGTACAATTTTAAACAGATGAGGAATGTCGTTAAGTACTATCTTAAGCTACATTTATAATAAATAATATGCATACATATTCTGAACTTGTAATAAGAAAATGTCACTACTAAAATGGCTGCAACTCTACCTATTATCAAAGTTCATTTATGGCCTCCTATCATTAGCATTCAACAATCAATAATACGTTTTTAGTACAAAGTATTAAATACAAATTATAATTATGAATGTAGAACTGGCCGTTTAAACATTTCTACTTTGAAAAGTTAAATGGTTATTTTATATGACAGTTCATATTCATTTTGAGGTAAATATCGTGAAATTTAAATACATTTATTAAATAAAATGATATATTATTAAACCATTATTTAATTTAGATTTCAATTACTGGCTATTTGTACTGCTTTACAATAATTTTATGAAGACTACACCATTCTCACATAAAATATGCAGTACACTCACCAGCCACTTTATTATGTCCATCTTTCTAGTTCGGCGTTGGACCCACTTTTGCCTTCCAAACGGCCAAATTCTTCATGGCATAGATACAGCAAGCTGCTGGAAAAATTCTTCAGAGATTTTGATCCATATTGTCATAATAGAATCACACAGTTGCTGCAGATTTGTTGGCTGCATATCCATGATGCAAATCTCTCCTTCCTCCACATTCCAAAGGAGCTCTTCTATTGGACTGAGATCTGGTCACTGTGGAGGCCATTTGATTATATATGAACTCATTGTCATGTTCAAGAAACCAGTTTCAGATTATTTGAGCTTCGTGACATGGTGTTTTATCCTGCTGGAAGTAGCCATCAGAAGATGATACACTGTGGTTATAAAGAGTTGGACATGGACAGCAACAATATTCAGGTAGACTGTGGTGTTTAAATGATGATCAACTGGTACTAAGAGGCTCAAAGTGTGTCAAGTAAATCTCCTCCACACCATTACTCCACCAGCAGCCTGAACTTTTGATACAAGCCAGGATGGATCCATGATTTCATGCTGTTTATGCCAAATTCTGACCCTACCGTCTGATAGTTGCCGTAGAAAAGTAAAATAACAACGCTTTTCTTCTATACAGTGGCCAGTGAGTGTTTATTTTTTAATAGAAAATTTGAATTAACTTTGACTTAATGAATTTAATAGCAAAACACTTACTGGATGGATGTCTTTAGATCAGTTCATCAAATGCTGTGGGCACAAATGGTACTCTTTTTGTGGAACGAGTGCAGCTTGATAAATAATGGGATTAATTCAATTTCAACTTAAATGAACACCAGAAATAACAAATCCTGGATGCAGGACTGATCCAGAACAGGGCCTGAAGCAACATTTGTGATTCAGTTAACATACAGGTAGAGATTAATTACATCAGATAAGCCTGACTCTGATAAGCAGAAAAACAGTATTGATTTTTAAACTTTATTTAATTTTCTTTTTTTAATGTGGGCTTACTGAATAATTTGCATCTTCATTAGTTATGAGCTCATGTTGCATTACGTCCAATTAAATATTTTTTTTTTTCCGTGTGGATAAATGCTATAAAATGTGTGTTATGAAAAATCGTCAATCGATTTTTTAATTGGTTTAACATTTATCTTTATTATTATTATTATTAATAATAATGTAAATGGATTTCCTCTCGGGTAGAATTCATTATCATTTTACTCTACAAGCCCACATTTATGTGCATTACATTTTTGTTGGAGCCCAATTTTGTGTTTAGAATACGATGCAGCTTGTTAGTAAAGGATCCAGGCTTTATTTGTATAAAAGCACAATCTGTGTGTTGAGGTAATTCATGCTGCAGTCTACTGCACTGACCTTGCAAGAGAGGTTGTAAACATATGCTAAGTTATTGTCTTCCGTGAAGTAGTTTATAATGAAATGTATTTTTGTAAGCAAGTACTTTACCAGGCAGGTACAATCATATTTCTAAAGTGTGACAGCTAAGTCATTTGAGCAGATATCCTATTAAACCAACAGACCTGTGGCTTTCTGCAAACATGGCCTGCATTGCATGGACTGATAATAGTAGAGGACAAAAATTATGCTACTGTTATATGCGCAAGCATCTATTTTGTGTATATATGGTAGTGCAAGCTGATGTGATAACACCAGCTGGAATGAGGCAGGTCAGATTTACTGTGGGCTTTACAAAGTAACTTGAAGAACAGACAGCAACACGCTCATTTCAGTGGATTCAAATGGACTGTAATGAAGAAAAATGTTACTTGCAGGGACAATTACATCTTATGCTTCCTGCTGGGAAATGTTTGTAGGCTCCCTCTGTGAAGAAGACATCAGTAGAAAACATGAACAGATTACTGTAGAAACATTCTACAAATCCAGTTATACAACACAGATTAACAGTTATACAACAAAGAATCAACAATCTTTTGAGACATTTTAAGACAATTTTGAATATGAAAAATAGTGTTTTGGAATGAATCAGTTGAGAAAATTATTATAGCCTATTACTCAGTTGTATAAAAACAGTCATGTGTTTCGTTTTAGAATGAATCAGAGTTATCGAACAAATCGGTTGAATGAATGATTCAATGATTCACTCACAGAGATCACTCACCACCTTTGACTGGTGTAGCAATGTAACCTGCAAAAAAAAGAAAACAGAAAATAGAGTCCAATTTATATAGACCTGGTTTCCAATATGGAATATCTTAACAATGCTGACTTTTTTTTCTCTCAGTTGTGAGGTTATATTCTTTTTCCTTTATAACTTGGAATTGGAATTTTAGATTACACGGTTCTGTGAAAAAAAAGTAAGAATTGTGAGATATAAACTTCCAATTCTGACGTAATTTCTCTCAATACTAAGTTTATAATTGAGTTTATAACCTTTTTTTCAGAATTGTGAGATATAAACTTGGAATTGCAGAAAAAGGTCGATTTTTTATCTGACAATTCAGACTTTTTTCTCTCAATTACAAGTTTATATCTCACAATTCAGATTTTTTTCCTCAGAATAGCAATCAAAATTTCTCGGAATTTAGAACTCGTTATTGCTAGTTATAAACTCCGAATTATGAAATATCTCGCAATTGCAAGAAAAAAAGTCAAAATTGTGAAATAAAAATTGTGTGTGTCTTAATCCATGGTGGAAATAATCTTTGTTTTTGGCTTGTTTGAATAAAGTGTGTGTGTGTCTAGTTAAGTGAAAAAGAGAATACAAATTCTGATAGGTGCAACTCTAAAAAGGAAAAATGCCATTGGGATTTACAGACATCACAATTTATCTTTCTGATCGTGCACACACTACAGTAAGTCTTCATGAACTTTGTTTATCATGAAAGCTGTTTATTTTCCCTCCAGCCATCATCAATAAGTCATAAGGAAGAGAGAGAGAGAAAAAAACCCAGCAAAGGCCATTTCTCTTTCCTTCCATTATGTGCTCCTGGAGATGGCCCATAAATTAAACATCAAACATAAACATAACAAAACACAAAGGTCTTCAGTTGATGTGGATCAGGGATGTGAAGATGGTCTATGGAAATTATGCTCTTCCACTTCAAAGCACAATCAGATGTTATTAGCAGAGTGAGAGAGGGGATGTTGAGGGAGGGGATGCAGTTCCATCATTTTGTTCACAAATTAGATTTTGGGAAGAGATTCATCATTTATAATTATTAGACATCTGATCATCAAAGCAATCACATTAATTCAGGGAAGAACTATACATATTCAAATATCTCCTAAGTCTTCTCTCAATCTGCAGATGGCATAGCAATTGCTAGACCTTGAAAAATAATTCTAATCTTACGATCCGCATTATCATTTTTTTTTTCGGTTACAAAGGAAGAACTTGTTTTACAATTCGTAGACGAAACAAATATACAGTAGGCTATGCATGTATAGAAATGCATGTTGGACAGTTTGCAACCAGATAAAGACTATAACTGAATTAATTTATCCAGTCTATGGACCCCTGGGGACCTATGCAGGTACTGCAGGGTCTTTGGGTAGGGATTTGGGTAGACACAATCTTCAATATAAATGTATATTGAAATAATATTTAAAAATACATTTAATTCTGAAGTCTGGAAGAATATACAATGTTGATGGAAAGGTCTTCAACTAATCATTACTCTACAGTAAATACAGTAAATAATAATATTAAAAAAATATATACAATATATAATCTTCCTTGTATTTTATATTTAGGATGACATTAAAGAATTCCTGGATTATGCAAGTGACAAACATTTTGCTATTGTCTAGCAAGGAGTTCAGGAAATAACATGGTGAAAAATATGGCAGCTACTAAATTACTTTTCCTGTCTCAAAAGCATTATTGTCATTGCTAGAATATATTTTACTTGATAAATTGCATTGTCATAGTAGAGCAGATTGTTATTCCCCTGAAGTAAACATCAATTTACAAAAGTTATGACGTTTTGCTTTTCAAGTTTCTTTCTAAGAGATGTGGGAACATTGAAATTAGATTCTAAAAGCTTTTTTTAAGGATGTTCCTCAGGTTATCTCTGACCTCAATCTACTGCACTGAAATGAGCTGTGAGATGAAATGTGAAATGAATAATGCAAGATTCGTTTAAGTTTTCACCCATCAAATTCTCCTTGAGTGAAAAAGTGAAAATTAGTAATGTTTTTGTTTTAAGCAATCATCACCCTATTACGAATGCAAAATAAAGCAGATAAAAAGTATACAAAAACTTTTATCTGAACAAAGTAAAAAAAAAAAAAAGTATAAATAAAACCTGCTTAAGCAGTAATAAGGCATGAGAGGCAGTGCTTTTCCACCAAATGGGCCGCACACATCCTGAAAAGTGAAGCCAAAAGATTATGATTGCCCCCTGGTGGCTGTGTAAATGGGGTGCAATATCATGATTGACAGATGTGCTTGTGATTAAAGGGCACCTATTATGGAATTTTGAAAATTACCTTTCATGTAGTGTGCAACATAGATCTAAGTGAACAAAAACATCCTGCAAAGTTTTAAATATGAAAGTTCACCGTATACAAAGTTATTGTCTCTCAAAAGTAAGAGTTGACTCTGAGTCGCTGATATGAATCGATAGACGAACGATGCTTTTTCTCTGTCTAGATGACGTCATGTTATTTGAATAAGATACGCCCACTCATTGCGCGCGCCGCAGACACCAGTGAAACTTGGCAACATCATGTCGACGAGACGCTGTTCTGAAGTGCGAATCAAAAGCGAACTTTTTTTTTCACTGTACCCGAACCTTGTGCTGTGTTCACGTCATTTAAATGACGATTCCTTTACAAACATGAATGCTTTCAAGTGTGGATTCGCGAGTCAGCTGATACTGAAGGAAGGTTCAGTACCAGTTTTATTTGGATCAGCTTCCTCCTCTGAATCACAACCTGTAAGTATTATTAATAATTGTTGCTTTTATGGGTTTTGTAGCATACTCAATAAGTATGTGTGTGTGTGTGTGTGTGTGTGTGTGTGTGTGTGTGTGTGTGTGTGTGTGTGTGTGTGTGTGTGTGTGTGTGTGTGTGTGTGCGTGTGCGTGTGTGTGTGTGTGTGTGTGTCGCTCAGCGCAGCTTCTAGGTCTAACTTAGGTCTCTAGGCGCAGCTTCTAGGTTCAGATTTCACATCTGTAATATGTGAAATGTTTGTCGTTGTTATTGGAGTTGTCATAAAGAATAGAGCGTATTGTAGTACTGCAGTGCTTTATCAATATGTTAATGCGTTGGCCTAACGCAAACAATAACTGACTGGGTTATCTGACCAATCACCGTTATTAGCGTCACGCAAAGGAGGGGTTTGGACAAATGAGTCGTTAAACGAATCATTAGTGAGCAAATCAGGTAAAATCGGTGAGCAAATCAGGTAAAAATAAATGCATATTATAAGACAACAAAAGTGTTTTTTGTCATTGCATGCATGTAAAACTGTTGTTGGGGACTCCCAGAACAATATTAGGAACATTTTGAATGCCATAATAGGTGCCCTTTAATGCTGTGTTCATGCTATGGCATAATTAGCGTAAAAAAAGCTCAATATGCTTTAGAATCTCTCTTTGACGTCATACACCGATCGATCTGCACAGCGCCGCTTCAACCTGAACACACCTGAAATCTGCAGTCTAGTGGTGCAGCCATGTGCTATTTAGCTGGCACTTCTATAACCGAAGCTGAATTTCTTTTCCCATGTAACATGTCAGCCATGGATCCGCACCGACTAAACACCCTCTGGCTCTGCTTGCTAAAGTAGACACGCCCCAAACTCTCGCTATAGGTTATGCTGGAAAGAGATTGACAGATAATTACACAACTGGGGTAGAAAAACCCTTGAATGTACTAATAGTAGTCAATGAACAATAAACTGGGTTAAGAGAATGTATTTTCCATAAAGAAAGCTCTTTTTTGTGGGCTGTTCCAGATGAAAGATGGCCAATCGTGGTGATTTCTGTTGTCGTGGCTCCTAAATGGTGGTCCTACATCGTACAGTGAGAGTGGTTTAAAGTGACGGTGACCGTTGTCAGGGTCTGGCGATCAAAGATAGCATGCGATAATTTTCTGACAGTCAGATTTTTAGCATGATCATCTCAAAGTGTGCTTGCTGCTACGACCTACGTCTACTGACTAGCCAATAAAAATTGATATAAGATAAAAATTGAAATAATATTATTATTATTTAAGATTAATATTTAACCTTTATTTAACCAGGTTTGTCTCATTGAGATATCAAATCTCTTTTTCAAGAGAGACCTGGCTAAGATTAGAACAAATTAGATCACACAATCACAAAACAAACACAAAAGAGGCAAATACAACTCAAGTACATTTCAATTTAAATTAAAGTGCCAATAATTAAAACATTTGCACGTGTGGATGGACTCATGTTCTATAGTTTTAACATAACCTTTAAAATCATTTAAGGAAATTAGACACTGTAGTTTAAGTGTTTTCTGTAGATCATTCCAAGTAGAAGGTGCAACAAACATGAAAGCCTTTTTGAACAACTCTGTTCGGGCTTGAGGTACATTCAATGAAATCGTTTTCTGGGAATAACCAGTCTGTTATTGGCTTTAGCAAAAGACTTAACCTCAGTAGTTTGAAAAGTGCCAGCTAGCCCTGTTGATCCATCAGCACCTTTGTCAAGGTAATTTTTGGTAAAAAATAAATGTAGCAAAGTATTTTAATTCAACTCAAGAAAAAGTAAAAGTACCACTTTAATTATACTCAAGAAAGTAGAACATTTTTAAAAATGTACTCAAGTACTGTAACGAATGTCGGATGTCAACCATAATCATAACTGTAACGAAATATTACTTAATGAGTTAATAGTCATGTGCCTCAACAAGTAATGTCATAACATAATGATATCTTTGCAAATCATTAGCTAATGGTAAATGGTGAAATGGTAAATGGACTGCATTTATATAGCGCTTTTCATAGACCCAATGGCCACCAAAGGGCTTTACATTTTGCCTCTCATTCACCCATTCACTCACACATTCATACACCGACGGCGGTCTAATGATTAATTAAAGCAGAAAACGTACTCGGTTACTAACGTAACCTCGGTTCTCTCTAGAGAGGGAACGAGTACTGCGTAATATCTTACGCTATGGGGAAAACTCTTTTCCACGAGATATTGAAGCCAAAAATTATCCTTAATTTTTTACTAATGTAAAACGCTTTGCAGCAGCAAGCAGACCTAGGCGAGACAGCTCGCGCGCCTATTGGCTGCTCTGCGGCAATAGCAGCAGCCTATCGAGAGAGGCTCTGCGTGACGTCACGACGAATGGGGGCCCTTCGCGCCCATATCGTCACGTCCCGCCAGAAAGGGCGTGGTCTCGCCCTATATCTAGGCTCGATAGCTGCTCTTACGTCGGTTTTCATCGCCGAAGCGAACCAGAGCGTATTCCAAGCACGGCAAGATACGCAGTACTCGTTCCCTCTCTAGAGAGAACCGAGGTTACGTTAGTAACCGAGTACGTTCTCTTACGAGAGTATCTCTCGTACTGCGTAAAATCTTACGCTATGGGGAACACAATGCAACACACCGTGCTGGTAGGGATCCAACACCAAAGACCCAGGGGCCGAAGCCCGGGGCGCATATAGTGCATAATCACCATAAACTCACAGAGAGTGAGGGAAGAGAGGCTAGAAGCATCATTCCCTGTAAATAGCCTCCGAAAGGGGCCAATCATATGACAATAACCAAACCGTCAGGGTGAACCTTCAGCCTGAACTGGGTGGCCACAAGTGTGTCAATTTTTAAATGAGCTGCTGTACCGGTCAGTGAGCGATACGCAGGCCAAACTCAGTATCCGAGCCGCACAGCGGGCAGATAGCACTGAATTCTATACCGCCAAAAGCTTAGCTTGTAAGGCGGGGACCTCCAGATTATAGTATTTTATAAATGTAGACGGCGAGGCCCAGCCCGCGGCCATACAAATATCTTGCAGGGTAACCCCGCTAGACCATGCCCACGAGGAGGCCATGCCTCTCGTGGAGTGCGCTCTAACACCCAAAGGGCACTGAAGGCCCTTAGAAGTGTAAGCCAGCGCTATGGCACCAACTATCCATCTGGATAAGCTCTGTTTCGACGCGGCAAGTCCCTTAGTACGGCCGCCAAACGAAACAAAAAGCTGCTCAGTCTGTCTGAAACCAGACGAGCGGGACACATAAGCCCTTAGTGCCCTGACAGGGCAAAGGAGACTCGCGTCCTTCTCCTCATTGAGAACCGGAAGGGCAGACAGGGAAATCACCTGGGCCCTGAACGGTGTGTTGAGGGATTTCGGCACGTAACCGTGCTTTGGTTTGAGTATGACCTTAGAGTCGTTAGGTCCAAACTCCATGCATGACGCGCTTACTGAGAGCGCTTGCAAGTCCCCTACGCGCTTCACTGAAGCGAGAGCCATAAGAAACGCTGTCTTGAAAGACAAGTGTTTCATGTCTGACGACTGGATTGGCTCGAATGGGGCGCCTTTCATGGCCTCCAAGACCGTGGAAAGGTCCCATGTCGGGACTGAAGGGGGCCTGGGAGGGTTTAGCCTCCGAGCTCCTCTAAGGAAACGCACGACTAAGTCGCTCTTTCCTAGTGACTGGCCAGACACCGGTTTTGCAAACGTTGCTATGGCCGCCACGTATACTTTGAGCGTGGAAGGGGACCTGCCCTTATCCAGTAGCTCCTGAAGGAAGGAAAGCACTTCCGTAACCCCGCAGTCTACAGGTGAAAAGCCCTGCGCTTGACACCAAGCAGAGAACACAGACCACTTCGAGGAGTAGAGCCGTCTGGTAGACGGGGCTCTAGCCTGCGCGATCGTGTTTAGCACTCCCTCTGGGAGGTCAGCGGGTACCCGTTGATGGCCCATGCGTGCAGGGACCACAGATCCGGGCGAGGATGCCAAATCGAGCCTTCCGCCTGAGAGAGGAGGTCTCTCCTCAGCGGTAACGGCCATGGAGCAGCGCTGGTCAGCTGCATCAGGACAGGGAACCACGACTGGTTTGTCCAGAGCGGAGCTATGAGTAGCACTGGGCATCCCTCCCTCCTGATTCGCTCCAACACCTGAGGCAGGAGTGAGACAGGGGGAAAAGCATAAAGGGGGCGGCGGGGCCAGACATGGGCCAGCGCGTCCCGGCTTTTCGAGAAGAATCTCGGGCAGTGAGCGTTTTCTTGGGACGCGAACAGGTCCACCTGCGCTCTGCCAAACGTTTCCCACAGCAGCTGGATCGTCTGCGGGTGCAGAGACCATTCTCCTGCTGGAACGTTGTTTCTGGACAGCCTGTCTGGTCCCACATTTAGGTGACCAGGCACATGCGCCGCTCTCAGCGAGAGCAGGTTGTGCTGAGCCCAGACCAGGAGGCGTTCCGTCAGCCTGTAAAGGTTTCGGGACCTGACGCCGCCCTGGCGATTTATGTATGCCACCACTGACATGTTGTCCGACCGGACCAATACGTGGTGGCCTGTTATCTGGGGACAGAAGCGCCTTAGCGCTTTGTCGACTGCTATCAATTCCAAGCAGTTTATGTGTAGGAGCTTCTCCCGCACTGACCACAGGCCAGCCAGCGGTCTGCCCTCGAGCAGCGCTCCCCACCCCGAAGTGGAGGCGTCCGTAGACACCACCTTCACACTTGAGGGGATCCCCAGACTCACGCCCGACTGATACCAGTCGGTCGCTTTCCATGGTTTCAGAGCCGAAATGCACTGATGGTCGACCCTGAGGCGAAACGGACCTGCGGTCCATGCCCTGGGGGGAACTCGTGCTTTTAGCCATAGCTGCAGTGGGCGCATGCGGAGCAGGCCCAACTGGAGTACAGAGGCTGCTGAGGCCATGAGACCCAGCATTTTCTGAAACCTTCTGAGCGGGACTATAGAGCCGTGGCGGAAGGATTTCGCGACGTGCTGGATATTCAATCCGCGCTCTGGTGACAGGCGTGCCGTCATGGATAGCGAGTCTAACACTGTTCCCAGAAAGGAAATCCTCCGACTGGGGAGCAGTGAGCTTTCCGCCCAATTGACTGTAAGGCCCAGCTCCTCGAGGTGCTCGAGTAATGCGGCCCTGTGTTCTAAGAGCTCCGTTCGTGAACGAGCTAGAATCAGCCAATCGTCCAAGTAATTCAAAACTCGCATGCCCCGAAGTCTCAGGGGAGCGAGGGCCGCGTCCATGCACTCCGTGAACGTACGGGGTGCTAGGGACAGGCCGAATGGCAGGACTGTGTATTGATATGCCTGGCCCTCGAAGGCGAATCTCAAGAATCGCCTGTGATGGGACGCTATTTGTATTTGGAAATACGCGTCTTTCAGATCTATTGACATGAACCAGTCTCCTTGGCGCACTTGCGCGAGGATTTTCCTGGTCGTAAGCATCCTGAACTGGCGTTTCACGAGCGCTCTGTTCAGCAGCCTCAGATCTAGAATGGGTCTGAGCCCACCATCTTTCTTCGGTACCAGAAAATATCTGCTGTATAAGCCCCCTTCGCTCTGAGCCTGAGATAAAGGTTCTATAGCCCCCTTTCTCAGTAGTTTCGCTATCTCGGCTCGAAGTAGATGAGATACTTCGCTTTTCACCGTAGTTTCGACGCGCGCCGCGTAGCGGCGAGGGCGTCGAGCGAATTGTAGCGAATAGCCTCTCTTTATAGTGTTCATCACCCACTCTGATACCCCGGGAAGCCTTGACCACGCATCCGCGTGAATAGCTAGGGGCAGAATGAAATCTGGGCTCTGGCCGCGGGAAAGCGGCGGCACAAGAGCCCGCGTGTGCTGGGAACACAGCGCCGTGTTTACGGCGTTCGAGGCGGGGGCGCGCTGATCACAGCGGGCAGCCTGGCCGCGCTCATCTCCTCTGAGGCGGGTAGCGCCGAGAGAGAGAGCGGGGCGAATCCCGTGGGATTCGGCGTGTCTGTGAGGAAATGTGGGCGCGGGACCACGGGCACATTTGCTACACTGAAAACACTGTCGTTTAGGGCCGACTGAATGTGTGTTGGTTTCGTTTTTACAGAAACCGAGGGACACGCAGCGTGTAGTGTAAGCGGGCATGGGGATATGGGCGCGTTCACTACAGTGTTTGCACAATCGACCGGAGTCGATTTTATTTGTGCGAGCCCTGCACCGTGGCGGGCTGTGTCTGGGTGTGGGAATGGGCACTGGGGCGTGGGCATTCTTACAACACTCATAACACCATCGGCCGAGGCCGGAACACCAGAAAATACACTCTTTATTGGATTTATCTGGGTAGCCGTAAAAACAGCTTTTGTGTGCAGGCAAGCGGGCTGAGACACCGGCTGCTTCACTGCAAAATACACTGGTACAGTCACAACGCATGGGGCTGAACGAGCGAGAAGTTTTGGTGGAAATCCGGCCGCAGCGGGATCTGAACACCGTCGTTTTCCTAGAGCGGCTAGGAAGACTTTGGGGCCTCGGGCTTGATCTCAATCCTCGGCCGGGGCCCGCGGTGAGGGGGGCGGCGTCCGGCGGAGCGAGACCGCGGTCTCTGATCCCGGGCCTGGCGGCGCTGTGAGGCGGCGGCGGCGGAGGGCGGTGCAGGCTGGGGCTGAGAGCTGCGAGCAGGCGGCTTGGTGCGGCCTGTAGCGGAGCTCGAGCGCTTCGGCAGGAAGTGCTTCATAGCCTGAGAAGTCTTCTGCACCTCAACAAACCTGTCCGCGAAGTCCTTGACGGCCGTTCCGAACAGGCCCTCCGGGGAAATGGGCGCGTCGAGGAACACAGAGCGCTCGGCTTCCGTCATCTCGGACAGCGTCAACCATAAGTGTCTCTCGGCGACGGCGAGAGAGGCCATGTTCCGCCCCATGGCTTGCGCAGCGGCTTTAGAAGCGCGTAGAGCGAGGTCCGTAGCGCTCCTCAGGTCCGCCACACAGATAGCACCGGGTCCCTCCTCGTCCAGCTTGAGAAGGAGGTCTGCCTGGTAGATCTGCAGAATAGACATCGTGTGCAGCGCTGAGACTGCTTGCCCGGCGGCGGTGTAAGCGCGTCCGTGCAGCGATGATGTCACTCGGCAGGCTTTGGACGGGAGCGTCGTCTGAACCCGCCGTCCCGCAGAGGGCGGGCAGAGATGCGACGCGACAGCCGTCTCCACCGGAGGAATGGCGAGGTAGCCTCTACTTCCCGCACCGTCGACAGCGGAGAATGCCGCGGAGGTAGAGGTACGCATCCTGGCGGAAAAGGGGGCCTTCCACGACTTTGCAACCTCCTCGTGAAGTTCCGGGAGGAAGGGCGCGGGCCTAGATTTTGACGGAGCCTCGTCTTTGCCGAGAAAGCGCCCGTCTAATCTGTTGCGCGGCGGCAGCGTGGGTGCCTCCCAATCGAGGCCGATGCTTTCTACGGCCTTGGTGAGCAGACGCATCAGCTCAGACTCAATGCCGGCTCTCTTCCCAGAGGGTTGGCGGGGAGCGTTAGCGGAGGGGAGGTCCACAGAGCTCGCCCAATCCTCGCTATCCGAAGCCAAGAGAGAACACGCCTCGGTGTTGTCGTCCAACTCGATGGCGGACGCGGCGGCGGACGGCGGCCGCTGTCCGTCGGTGAGCGACTCGAGCGAAGCCGGCGAAGCTGGCGGGCGAACCGGCGAGCTTTGGCGGGCTGGAGATAGCTCGGGAGCGCGCTGGGCGCGGCGCTTCTTGCGACGCGGCGTCACGGCAGGCTGGGATACGGGCTCGGAGAGACGAAGCCAGGCGAGTCCGCAGAGTCACCATAGGCAAACGTTCGCAGTGATGGCATCCGCCGTCAGCGAGCGCGATGGCCGCGTGATCCTCACCCAGGCAGGACACGCAGATGACATGTCGGTCCTCGTCGCTGAGTGGGGCTCGGCAAGAACCGCAGGAAGGCATCTTTAAAAAGACGCCGCTCTTTTAGAGGGGGTGGGAAAAAAGCAGATATGCAAACACACACACACACTCTATGCAGAGGAAAGGATATAACGCCGGAAAGCACAGCAGGTACGGCGGCTGAAGGCGGCGAGGCCAGCGACTCCAGACTCAATGGCACGTCCCGCTGAAGGCTACAGGTCGACGGCGCGGCTTCTCACTCTGGATCCAGCGATGCGTGAGGCTTCGCTGAAGAGATGAAAATCGACGTAAGAGCAGCTATCGAGCCTAGATATAGGGCGAGACCACGCCCTTTCTGGCGGGACGTGACGATATGGGCACGAAGGGCCCCATTCGTCGTGACGTCACGCAGAGCCTCTCTCGATAGGCTGCTGCTTTTGCCGCAGAGCAGCCAATAGGCGCGCGAGCTGTCTCGCCTAGGTCTGCTTGCTGCTGCAAAGCGTTTTACATTAGTAAAAAATTAAGGATAATTTTTGGCTTCAATATCTCGTGGAAAAGAGTTTTCCCCATAGCGTAAGATATTACGCAGTACGAGAGATACTCTCGTAAGAGAACTGGGAGTTGAAATACATCACAAACATGGCGAGACGCAGCACAGCATACTTTTGGAGCGAGGTCAGTAACGTTACCAGCATCAAAGCGCAAACAAAGGCGATCACTATCTGCCCCGAACTATTCATTATTCGCATGCTGCTGTTGTTGTCTTTGGATACAGGAAGAAGAATCGGAAATGACACATATTGCGTCTTAAGGTTGTCCGTACGTCCAGACGCTAACCGTGCGTCGCCGTTTACATCGGGATATTGCAATTCCATGTATACAGGAGAAACTCTCTCTGCTCACGCATGTAAACGGGTTATTCCTAATGTTTCAGAAACCCGAATAGTGACCTTAACCCGACCATAACCCGAAAATTGGCTGCATGTAAACGTAGTCACTGATACGAGCACATGGCCCAAAGTAATAAAACACCCATGTGCAGCACAAGACAGGACAGGCATGTGACAGGTAATCATTAGTGATTGGTTTAGTTCTCCATGAGTAATACATTAACTCATGATTATCTGTGCATTAGTTGAAGCTTGAATCGATACATATTAGTAGACCCAAATTGTAATGTGCTACAATAAAAACTCAAATTTGAATGCATTTTTTAAAATTGAATTTAATAAAATGTATTTATTTATTTATCTTCAGCAGAGGATATCAGTTTAGCTGTCAGTCACCTAAGGTCAAATAATTAAAATTGATGGATATATTGATAAAAATATCAGTTTCATAAGCCTGAGGGTGATTCTGCTTCATGTTGACCAAATGCTCTAAGAGATGAGCAATTTAAATACTAATAAAGAGGGTTTTGAAGTACAACGGTGTTATGTTGCAAATGTGTAGTGCACTTGCTGTGAGGCTAAATGTTCTTGTAGTATGTTTATTTTTTCAAAAGTCTTTGTTAATTCCACTAGTGGGATTCAAACCAGCTTTGACTGGCATGGGAAATGGGTGCTCTAACAAGGATTCAGCATCTACCAGGGGACCAGGGAGAATGAGACCAGGGGAATGAGATTTACCTGCATAGGTCCGGCTAGCTGGCTTAAAGGATGCCAACGACTGCAACCTCCAGTGTCAGTCACTAACACACTTGAAGCCAGTGAGTGAGGGAGTGAGGTTTACCCACACAGCTCTTTCTAGCTGGCCTCTGTTACACTCAATTACCTAAATCTCAATCCCATCCAGGTCACTGCACCAATGTAACTGGTTCTACTCAAACCACGACGAACGGGATTCGAACCATCATCATGGGAGGTGGGCACATAAACATGGACCCTAAAGACCACAGCCTCTAACGCCAGTCGATAGCTCTTCTTGAGGACAGGGATTTGATGTGTACCTGCACAGCCTTTGCTAGCTGACCTCCATAACTCTAGCATTTGAAAGGGGGTGCATTTACAATCCCTCTTCTTGTACTATATAATGAATAGGAAATCATAGTTTTCTTTAAACCAGTGTATCTATTCTGGTATTTATTTTACATGCAATGTCTGTATTTAATATCTGAGAGATTACTTAGGGTCTGACCATGTCAGCAATGCAGTAACAGTGTTTACTCAATTTTAGGCTGGCTTCCAGAGGCATGTACTGTAAGTGCATGTTAGTACTTTATAGGTACACTATAATTACAGAAAGTATAAAATCGCCATAATTACGCAGTAATTTCCGGGCTGTAATCTAAAGCGTTACCAATTAATTTGCTCTTTCAAACAAAATTATCAAGTGTTATATTTTGTATAAAGATAATTGTCAGTTTGAACTTTATTCTTATTCATCATCAATTATCGCCCATCAAGAACAATTGCACTGCTCTACAAATATAGGACAGGAACAGCTAAATCAACTTATTATTGCATCTAAACCAACAACGTTTGTTTTACAATGTTTATTAGATCCAATATCCACTATACTACTGAGAAGAGCCTCTTCTCAATATTATTAACAAATCTTTATCTCTAGGTCATGTCCCAAGACCATTCAAGCTGGCAGTTATTAAGCCTCTCATTAAGAGGCGAGCCCTGAGATATTATTATTTATAAATGTATAATTAAACTTGTTTAAATGTACAGTTTGGTGTTGTTTTGTTTTTAAAAGATGTCCTAATACAATAAATGCATTAATCTCTCAATTGGGTATTTATCACTAAAGATGATAGAGTTTGGAATCTAGTGGCCAAAATGACCGCTTGTGGCAGTTCTAGTAGTTATGGAATTCTGGCAAATCTAGTGTTAATCTAGATTTAAACTGGGAGAGACAGTCTGAGTCCTGAACATACTCAGGAAGGCTATTCCAGAGTTTAGGAGCCAAATGTGAAAACACACTCCCTCCTTTAGTGGACTTAAATATTCTAGGTACTACCAGAAGCCCAGAGTTTTGTAACCTCAAAAAGTGTGATGTATTGTAAGCCAATAGAAGATCAGAACACAGGAGCTAAACCATTCAGGGCCTTATGGGTCAGTATAGTACTTTGTAATTGATACGGGACTTAATAGGTAACCAGAGTAGAGATAATGCAGTTGGTGTTAAATGATCATATTGTCTTGTCCTAGTAAGAACTGTAGCAGCTGCTTGTTTATTGAGGATGCAGGGCAACCAGCTAGCGCTCTGTTCCCTGTGTGGATGGGATTTACATGTTCTGTTCCAGTATGGTCCTGACAAAAACTTCACCCAGAAGGCACTCTGGCAATTTTATGGCAATTTTCCGGGATCAACGCGTTGTGTGAAAGGGGCTTAATTGTGTTTGCAGGTGATGTTTATTTTTTTAGAGGCATGTGACCAAGCCAATGTAATAGTCGCCAGAAGAGTTTAACAGCATCCCAGATGAGAAGAGTCCCTCACCAGTCTCTTACCACTTCCTGTTGTTAGTACTTTCGGCATTTGGCCCAAACCTGCATTATGACTGAGTTCCAGATATCAAGCTGTTCCCTTCTGACGACAAATCTTAAATCTTCCAAAAACACCTACTCCTTTATCCCTGGACAGGTTGGATCCTCTTTCCCTTCCCATTTCATCCGTTGATCACACAGGTGGATGAACTCACCACTCCACAAGCCAGCTATATAAACCTCACTCAGGAAGACCTCATCTCAGGGCTCGCCAGCTCCTCGCCGTTATGCATCTCGTCCTTCATCATCATATTCTTCAGCTTCAAGCTCTTCTGTCCCTCCCGTTGAGAAATGAATGGTCATCAATGCTCCCATTCAACTTCAGCATCCATTTCTCGCGTAAAAATTCAAAAGCGCAATTTCACAATCTTAGTGTGCTCTCACCCAAACGATCTGCCTGCTCTCAACCCAACAGAAGCTTCGAAGCAATCAGCCACCACATGATCTATACGCTTCATCTACAACTCGCTTCAGTTTCAGCCTTCAGCCGCTACCACCGCTCCCTCTTCCGCCACTCATTCCAGCTGACACAATAGTTCCGCGGCCACTCCGACAGGGACTGTCACCGTTCCCCCTCTTACAGGTGAGACACTCACTGCTTCATCTGTTCACAATTCTACTATTTCTCTTCCTCCTGCCTTCTAGTATCAATCAAATCCATCTAGCCATGGAATAAACCAAAATGTGAGGCTGCCTTTGCAAATAGCCCCCCTTACCCCCTTCCCTGCCCTTTTCCATTCATTTCTCCTCCACTATTGGAGCAGACCCAAACGTGAGGCTGCCTCCCCTAGTGGCATATGGCTCCTTTTTGTATATTTTTTTGCCTATGAAATAAGGGGGGCTATGGGCGCTTGAGTAGAATATCCTCTCTGAGCCCCTCTAGAGCAGACAGCAAGCCAAATCTGTTTACCACTTATGCTAAGATTATATGGGCACACAAACTCGTGAATCCTAAATTTACAAAAAAAAAATATAGGAACAACAAGAAACCACACGTATGCAAAATCACTTACTCTGTACTGCCTTATAATAGTGTAAAGAAGTTTTAATTCATCCTAACACAACTACAAGTATAGGCCTTTTGAAGTATGTTGCATTAATTGTATTATATGATCCATATATAAAATTGTGTAAAAAAAAATGTAATAATACAATTTAATTTAATCTTAAATACATTCCAATAAAGAGTAAGAAAAGCTGTGTTATACCTTCAGCTGCAAGGTTTCTTTGACCTCATTAGCGTAAAAACAGAATACCATGTTCGGATGCCGCTAGAATTATCTGTACTGTTAACCTATCCAAACCTGCAGAAATTATGTCAACTGATTATCCAAGTACAAGTGTTTTTTGTATCCTAAGTTAGTTTGAGGCTGGATCCTTAACTCATTTTCTACGCCCTATGGTAGTCTGGAGAACTTTGTCTTCAGTAAACTCTCTGTCAACTGACTGAACCTCAACTTGGTCTTCATTGAGCATAGTGGTTTCTTTATGTGTTTTAAATGTAATTCCCCTACACAACAGTGGAAAATAAACAATCTAATAAAACAGAAAAATATATATTTTTAACTTGCTGGGATTGTTTTCAAACAGAATAGCTATTGAAGAAATATCTCACTCCCTAACCACTTAATCCAATTAATCTTGCCTAGCAGCAATTTAATATCTTAAGAAAACAGTTAAATAACCGGCTTTTCACTGATATTTGAGAGATAACACTTCAGAATCCTAAAGCAATAATGATTGGGGTCTTTGGTGTGCTGATATTTTACCCGAACAGAATGAGAAAGCTGTATATTGTGAATCATTTTCTATACATCTGTTTGAAATTGGTCCAGATACATTTAAGTGAAAGCAGCCAATGAAGGATTCCCTGGAGGGTATGACCTGAATTCAGAAATGAAATTGAAGCCATGGCCTATATATAAAGAAGTGTATAGTGGTTTCAGAGAATATAGGAATACACAGCTACTCTGACTGTGAAGAAAGAGTGCTAACATGCTTTGGAGTGACTTAGAATGACTTTGACACCACAATGCTCTGTCTTTCTATGGGCTAAAACGTACTCGGTTACTAACGTAACCTCGGTTCTCTCTAGAGAGGGAACGAGTACTGCGTAATATCTTACGCTATGGGGAAACACTCTTTCCTCGAGATATTGAAGCCAAAAATTATCCTTAATTTTTTTAATCATGCAAAACGCTTTTGCAGCAGCAAGCAGACAAGGGCGAAACAGCTCGCGCGCCCATTGGCTGCCTCGCTGGAAAAGCTGCAGCCTATCGAGTGAAGGCACTGCGTGACGTAATGACGAATGAAGACGCTTCGCGCTCATTTCGTCATGTCCCGCCAGTATAGGCGTGGTCTCGCCCTGTAAATACCCCTCGATAGCTGTATTTCTCTGATTTTGTACACCGAAGCGAACCAGAGCATAGTTCAAGCACGGCAAGATACGCAGTACTCGTTCCCTCTCTAGAGAGAACCGAGGTTACGTTAGTAACCGAGTACGTTCTCTTACGAGAGTATCTCTCGTACTGCGTAATATCTTACGCTATGGGGACCCCATACAAAACGCCGTGCGGACAGGGATCCAACACCAGAGTCCCGGGGCCAAGCCCGGGGCACATCTAGTGCATAATCACCATAACTCACATAGAGTAGAGGAGGAGAGGCTAGAAGCATCACTCCTTCATAAAAGTCCCGTAGGGGTACCGACCCGTAAGGGCAACATAGCCGCATTGGCGGCCGATAAGCCCGAAGTTCAGACCGCCAAAAGCTTAGCTTGTAAGGCGGGCACCTCCAGGTTATAGTACTTGATAAATGTCGACGGCGAGGCCCAGCCCGCAGCCGTACAGATATCCTGCAGGGAGACCCCGCTATACCATGCCCACGACGAGGCCACGCCTCTTGTGGAGTGCGCTTTGACACCCAATGGGCACCGCAGGCCCTTGGAAGTGTAAGCCAGCGCTATGGCATCCACTATCCATCTGGATAGGCTCTGTTTTGAGGCGGCGAGTCCCTTAGAACGGCCGCCAAACAAAACGAAAAGCTGCTCGGTCTGCCTGAACTCAGGCGAGCGGGACACATAAGCCCTTAACGCCCTGACAGGGCAAAGGAGACTCGCGTCCCTCTCCTCATCGAGAACCGGAAGGGCTGACAGGGAAATTACCTGGGCCCTAAACGGTGTATTGAGGGATTTCGGCACGTAGCTGTGCCTCGGTTTGAGTACGACCTTTGAGTCGTTAGGCCCAAACTCCAGACAAGACGCGCTTACAGAAAGCGCCTGTAAGTCCCCTACACGCTTCACTGAAGCGAGAGCCAATAGAAACACCGTCTTAAGGGACAGGTGCTTCATGTCCGACAGCTGGATCGGCTCAAACGGGGCGCCTTTCATGGCCTCCAAGACCGTGGAAAGGTCCCAAGCCGGGACTAAAGGGGGCCTGGGAGGGTTTAACCTCCGAGCTCCTCGTAGGAAACGCACGACTAAGTCGTTTTTCCCCAGTGACTGGCCAGACACCGGTTTAGCAAACGGTGCTATGGCCGCCACGTAAACTTTGAGCGTGGATGGGGTCCTTCCCTTATCCATCAGCTCCTGAAGGAAGGCAAGCACTTCCTTAACCCCGCAGTCCACAGGTGAAAAGCCACGGGCTCGACCCCAAGTAGAGAACACCGACCATTTCGAGGCATAGAGCCGTCTGGTAGACGGAGCTCTAGCCTGCGCGATCGTGTTTAGCACTCCTTCCGGGAGGCTAGCGGGTACCCGTTGATGGCCCATGCGTGCAGGGACCACAGTTCCGGGCGAGGATGCCAAATCGAGCCCTCCGCCTGAGAGAGGAGATCTCTCCTCAACGGTACAGGCCACGGGGCAGTGCTGGCCATCCGCATCAGGACCGGAAACCAAGCCTGGTTCGTCCAGAGCGGAGCTACAAGCAGCACTGGGCATCCATTTTCCCTGATCCGTTCCAACACCTGAGGCAGGAGCGAGACAGGGGGAAAAGCATACAGGGGACCGCTGGGTCAAGCATGGGCCAGCGCGTCCCTGCTTTTCGAGAAGAATACTGGGCAGTGAGCGTTCTCGCGGGACGCGAACAGGTCCACCTGCGCTCTGCCAAACATTTCCCACAGCAGCTGGACCGTCTGCGGATGCAGCGACCATTCTCCTGTCGGGACGTTGTCTCTGGACAGCTTGTCTGGACCCGTATTCAGGTGCCCAGGCACGTGCGCCGCTTTCAGAGAAAGGAGGTTGCGCTGGGCCCAGACCAAGAGGGGTTCCGCCAGCCTGCAAAGGCGTGTGGACCCGATGCCGCCCTGGCGATTTATGTACGCCACCACTGACATGTTGTCCGACCGGACCAATACGTGGTGGCCTATTATCTGGGGACAGAAGCGCCTTAGCGCTTTGTCGACTGCCATTAATTCCAAGCAGTCTATGTGAAGGAGCTTCTCCCGTACTGACCATAGGCCAGCTAGTGGTCTGCCCTCGAGCAGCGCTCCCCGCCCCAATGTGGAGGCGTCCGTAGACACCACCTTCACACCCGAGGCGATCCCCAGACTCACACCTGACTGATACCAGCCGGTCACTCTCCTCGGTTTCAGAGCTGAAACGCACTGAAGGTCGACCCTGAGGCGAAATAGACCCGCGGTCCACGCCCTGGGGGAACTCGTGCTTTTAGCCATAGCTGCAGTGGGCGCATGCGGAGCAGGCCCAACTGGAGTACGGAGGCTGCTGAGGCCATCAGACCCAGCATTTTCTGAAACCTTCTGAGCGGGACTATAGAGCCGTGGCGGAAGGATCTCGCGACGTGCTGAATATTTAATCCGCGCTCCGGTGACAGGCGTGCTGTCATGGATAGCGAGTCCAACACTGTTCCCAGAAGGAAATTCTCCGACTGGGGAGCAGTGAGCTTTTCGCCCAATTGACTGTAAGGCCCAGCTCCTCGAGATGCTCGAGTAATGCGGCCCGTGTGTTCTATGAGCTCCGTTCGTGAACGAGCTAGAATCAGCCAATCGTCCAAGTAGTTCAAAACTCGCATGCCCCGAAGTCTCAGGGGGGGCGAGGGCCGCGTCCATGCACTACGTGAACGTACGGGGTGCTACTGACAGGCCGAACGGCAGGACTGTGTATTGATATGCCTGGCCCTCGAAGGCGAATCTCAAGAATCGCCTTTGATGGGACGCTATTTGTATTTGAAAATAGGCGTCTTTCAGATCTATTGACATGAACCAGTCTCCTTGGCGCACTTGCGCGAGGATTTTCCTGGTCGTAAGCATTCTGAACTGGCGCTTCCCGAGCGTTCTGTTCAGCAGTCGCAGATCTAGAATTGGTCTGAGCCCACCATCTTTTTCGGTACCAGAAAACATCTGCTGTATAAGCCCCCTTCGCCCTGAGATAGAGGTTCTATAGCCCCTTTTTCTCAGTAGTTTCGCTATCTCGGCTCGAAGTAGATGAAACACTTCGCTATACACCGTAGTTTCGACTCGCGCCGTATAACGGCGGGGGCGTCGAGCGAACTGTAGCGAACAGCCTCTCGTTATAGTGTTCAACACCCATTCTGATACCCCGGGAAGCCTTAACCACGCATCTGCGTGAATAGCTAGGGGTAGAATGAAATCTGGGCTCTGGCCGCGGCAGGACGGCGGCTCGAGAGCCCCTGTGTACTGGGAACACAGCACCGTGTTTACAGCGTTCGAGGCGGGGGGCGCGCTGATCACAGCGGGCAGCCTGGCCGCGCTCAGCTTCTCTATGGCGGGACGCGCAGAGAAAGCGAGCGGGGCGAATCCTGTGGGATTCGGCGCGTGTGAGGGAATGTTGGCACATTTACTAAATGCGGCACATTTTCTACACTGAGAATACTGTCAGCTCGCGCGACTAAATCACTGCTGTGTATACAGCGTGCGAGGCGCGCGCTGATCAAAGCCGGCAGCCTGGCCGCGCTCAGCTTCTCTGTGACGGGTTGTGCAGAGAAGACGAGCGGGGGTGAATCCCGTGAGATTCGGAGTGTCTGTGAGAAATGCGGGCGCGAGACAGCGGGCACATTTTCTGCACGGAGAATGCTCGGCTCGCGTCGACTGAATCAACGCTGTGTTCACAGCGTGCGAGGTGCGCGCTAATCACAGCGGGCAGCCTGGCCGCGCTCAGCTTCTCTGTGACGGGTTGTGCATAGAAAGCGAGCGGGGGTGAATCCCGTGGGATTCGGCGTGTCAGTGAGGAAATGCGGAACAGCGGGCACATTTACTGCACTGAGAACACTGTCGGCTCGCGCCGACTAAATGTGTGTTAGTTTCGTTTTTACAGAAACCAAGGGACACGCATCGTGTAGTGTAAGCGGGCATTGTATGGGCGCGTTCACCACATTTTCTGCACAACCAACATGAGTTGGTTTTATTTGTGCTAGCCCTGCACCGTGGCGGGCTGTGTCTGGGTGTGGGAATGGGCACTGGGACGTGGGCATTCTTACAACACTCGTAACACCATCGGCCGTGGCCGGAACACCAGAAAATGCACTCTTTATTGGATTTATCTGGGTAGCCATAGAAACGGCTTTTGTGCGCAGGCAAGCGGGCTGAGACACCGGCTGCTTCACTGCGAAATACACTGGGACAGTCACAACGCATGGAACTGAACGAGCGAGAAGTTTTGGTGGAAATCCGGCCGCAGCGGGATCTGAACACCGTCACTTTCCTAGAGAGACTAGGAAGGCCTTGAGACCTCGGGCTTTACCTCAATCCTCGGCCGGGGCCCGCGCTGAGGGGGGCGGCGTCCAGCAGAGCGAGAGCGCGGTGTTTGATCTCGGGCCTGGCGGCGCTGCTAGTTAGCCGAAACGACGGCCTTTGTGCGCAGGCAAGCGGGCTGTGGAACCAGCTTGCTCACTGCGAAATACACTGGAACAGTCACATTGCTTGGAACTGAACGAGCGAGAAGTTTTGGTGGAAATCCGGCCGCAGCGGGAACTGAACACCGTCGCTTTCCTAGAGAGACTAGGAAGGCCTTGAGACCTCGGGCTTTATCTCAATCCTCGGCCGGGGCCCGCGCTGAGGGGGGCGGCGTCCAGCAGAGCGAGAACGTCGAGGAACACGGAGCGCTCAGCTTCCGTCATCTCGGATAGCGTTAGCCACAAATGTATCTCACCATTCCGGCCGATGTAATCCACGGCTTGAGAGAGCAGACGCATCGGCTCAGTTTCAATGCCGTCTCCGGTAGTTTGTCGAGCTCAAGTGCGGACGCGGCGGCAGACGGCGGCCGCTGTCCGTCTGGGAGCGACTCGAGCGAAGCCGGCGAAGCTGGCGGGCGAACCGGCGAGCTTTGGCGGGCTGGAAATAGCTCGGGAGCGCGCAGGGCGCGGCGCTTCTTGCGGCGCGGCATCACGGCGGGCTGGGATGCGGGCTCGGAGAACGACGCCAGGCGAGTCCGCAGAGTCACCATAGGCAAGCGTTTACAATGATGGCATTCGCCGTCAGCGAGCGCGGTGGCCGCGTGATCCTCACCCAGGCAGGACACGCAGATGACGTGGCGGTCCTCGTCGCTGAGTGGGGCTCGGCAAGAACCACAGGAAAGCATCTTTAAAAAGACGCAGCTCTTTTAGAACAGTAGAAATGGGTGTTGCGTCACGTAAGCAAACACACACACACACTTAGCAGAGTAAAAGGATATAGTACGCCGGAAAGCGCAGCAGGTACGGCAGTTGAAGGCGGCTGGGCCAGCGACTTCAGAAGATGGCACGTCCCGCTGAGAAGGCTACAAGTCAACGGCGCGGCTTCTCACTCTGGATCCCGCGATGCGTGAGCTTCGCGTGAAGAATGAAAAATCAGAGAAATACAGCTATCGAGGGGTATTTACAGGGCGAGACCACGCCTATACTGGCGGGACATGACGAAATGAGCGCGAAGCGTCTTCATTCGTCATTACGTCACGCAGTGCCTTCACTCGATAGGCTGCAGCTTTTCCAGCGAGGCAGCCAATGGGCGCGTGAGCTGTTTCGCCCTTGTCTGCTTGCTGCTGCAAAAGCGTTTTGCATGATTAAAAAAATTAAGGATAATTTTTGGCTTCAATATCTCGAGGAAAGAGTGTTTCCCCATAGCGTAAGATATTACGCAGTACGAGAGATACTCTCGTAAGAGAACTTAAGTGCACTGAGAGTTTTTACTGGTTTGGGCTTCATCAACCATTGGCCACAACATCAGATGCTGCCTGTCATTTGTAATTTTTAACATTGTAAGATTGTGTATTATATTCTGAAATAGCGAGTAATGTTTGTATACAATGTTTGTCAAAACTTTATTAGTATACTTATAGTAGTTTTGCTTTCCTCACTCTTATCTGGGTCACGGCACCAATGTAACTGGAATACTTGAATCATTCTGAGCAGGATTCGAAACAACATGGGAGGCTGGCACACTAACAAGGCCACTAAAGTCCAGTCACTATTTGCCTCTTGAAGCTAGAGGAGCGATGTTTACTTACACAACTCCTAGCTGGCCTTTTACACATTACACACACTCTCTAAACCTCACTCTTTTCCAGGTCACAGCGGCACCAATAACTGGTCCTAAAAATCTACAACGAGCTGTATTTTAACAAGCGTGGACCAACTACATGGGGATTCAGTATACTTACTTTGACAAGTAATTTGGTGAGGTCAATTTGAAAAGAAAAACTACACACCTGTGCACATATATATTCAAATGTGCATACCTATAGACTGAACACGTAATATGCATGTGCATGCCGTCAGTGTTTTCACAGATTCACTTTATCGGAGATGATAAAGTTTTTCAATGTTTTTTTTTTTCAATGCTTGCACCATGGAACCTATATCAAGGTTTGCGTTCTCGAGCCACCAGGCACTTTTGTCGTGCAAATGAGCAGGCCGAAAGGCGTTAAGTTTTCTGTTATTCAATCAAAACTAACTTTAGCTGGACAATAACATTATTCTAGAGCTGCTGTAAAGCCAAAACAATCTCTGTTACTTTAATTTCCTATTATCACTGTAAAGCTGCTTTGAATCAATCTATATTATTAAAAACAATATATAAATGAAGGTGACTTGCTAAAAGGGATAATAAAGTAATGGGTTGCTATTTGGGGTGGATGAGTTTTACAGTACCTACAAAGCTGACCATTGTTACACTTGCAAGGATGAAATTCCTCAAAATGATCCTATAACCTTGAAGAATAGAAAAACTTGTCACTTTCGCTATAATATGTATACGGACAGGATAAAGGACTGGTTCTGTCGTTCTAGACAGGTTTAGCAACTGTCACAGATTGGGTCTGATTGCTGTCACTGTATATCTGATGGATGTCTATGGAACCGAAACTCTGATATCAGGATTGAAATCTCAATCATCTTTGCAAGGCTGAGGTCAGCAAGACACATCCCACTGTCTCATGCCATCAAGCGGCGATGAGCCCTGGATAAAACACACAGCCCAGCTTGTCTGCCGAGGATTATAGGGCTCATGTCACAGGCAAACAGAGGGTAGGATCCGAATGTGGCAGTTTATTCTATAATCCAGTTCACAAATGAGAAAAAAACAACGACCCAATGCTGGGAAGAGGATAATGAAGGTAGTCCAAGATCATAATCAGACATGCACAAACAGAAGTTTAAGCAAGAAATTTTTTTAACAGAAAAGAGCATTTTTGGGGTAAACATATTGAGTGACCCCATTAAATAAAACAGCCACTTTACGCTGGCTAGTCTAATATGCAGCTGTTTGAGTCCAGAGTTCTATAATGCATCTTTATATAGAGTACTGTAGAAATTCTAAAACCCAGAAATTAATTATCATTTTTGCACCTCCGGTTCCATCGCTCTGAAGCCAAATGGATTTTAATGGGCTTTTGGTTAAAATGCCTGAAACGCTTTTACATTGTTACTCAAACTTTCCAACTTGTAGATGTTAAATAAAGATTAAAAGTGTGGTGATAATAAAAATTATCCCCAAAAAAGGTGAAATCATATTGGCATATTGGGAACCAGAGTGATGTTAACTCATGGGATGGCCCTCAAAAATATGTCATCCCTGCAGCCCTCTTAGAAATTATCTTTAATAAGAAAAACAAATTATAAAATGGTTAACTTATTATGAGTTAGACAGAATTATTAGAAACTAGACCATCATAAAAAAAAATTAATGTGGAGGGTGATCACATATACAGTGCAAAATGATAATCTACTGTACATGAAATGGAACCCACAAACTGTAGCTATAAACTGGATTCATATTCCGAATGAGACGTTGTGAAACTTGCAGACATCTTTTTCTCAAGCAAAGTAGTTCACTCCATTATTTTATGCTGCTTAATAAAAGTCTATAGCAAAAGATTGTTCATAAATTGGCTGACAATGCATGTTCACATATTTTTCTGCTGAACACAGCAGGCAAGACAAAAGCAGTCAATTCCACAATGAATATGTGGCACTCATGCTCTGAAGACGCAAGATGTGTGAACTGGCACCAAAGCAGCACTAACCCAACTGGACCAGTCAGGACCAAGCTGTTTTTTTTTTTTTTTTAAAAGTAAATTTTTGGCTGGTTAGCATGAGAGCTCTTTCAGTGCTATCGACAGGGTTGCCAGGTTTCCACAACAAAACCTGCACAATTGCTAATCAAACTAGCCCACGGCTTCTTCAACCTGTGGGGAACAAAAAAAAGCTGCTCAAGAAGCCATGGGAGCAGAAACCCAATTTGGTAAGGGGCTTTACATTTCCAACCCATGCTCACAGGGGTTGGCCAATCACAACAGACTGTGCAATCTGACCAACGAAAGCAGATTGGGCTTTTTCGGAAAGGCAGACTTTAAAGAGACATAAACTACAGAGTGTTTCATGCAAAGGTTGAAGTATGTACTGTAGTATGATAAAAAAATAATTTGTTTAAATCATGTAAATGTATTCTAGCAGACCCCAAAAATATGGATACTTTAATATAATTTAAAAATACCTACTTTATTTTTTAATCTGGTATGAGGGCTGCTATGAGTAAGAGGTTGAATGCTTACTTGGCCAAAATGAAGACCGCTTTTTGTGGATCTATAGCTGGTGTCTGTTTTGAGTTATAAGCTGAGTCAAGCACATCATGAAGACGGCATTTCAATCAGAGTAAAAATCAATTCCCGTCAGTTTGAATCTGGCTGCGCAGAGAAGTCCCTTCATGCGAGCCTCAGAGGACAGCCGAGGTGTGTGTGACCAGAGACACAAAAGACAGCACCATTAACCTACGTTGTCCCACAAGCTTTCAATCAACCTCCTCCTGTCCTCACTCACGTGGATGCATGTGTGAGTGTAATGACTGATTGCTAAGTGGGTGCAGCACTGATTTACAATGCCGTTGTGTAGGGTGACCATGGAGGGGGTTACTGTCACATTATACATCCATTTTACAGTCTGAATAATCATTTCTGGCTTTCATCGGGACTTTATATCCATTGATATATTGCAAATCTAAAGGTGATCATTGCTGAGTGCAGGTGAGAGGAACTTTTATCACAGGAACATTACAGACTTTATTTGCATGAACACATTTTCTTCAGAGATTCGAGTCTATGGTGAATCCATTTGGAGGGGAAGTTCACATGAGTGCAAACATGAGGATTAATGTTGGAGCTAATGATGATGCATGTCTAATGTGTTAACTGAAAAATGACTCTCAAATTCCTTTTCATTTCAATGTCACTCAAACTTTGTTTGATCACCTTACAATTCAGCTGCGGCCCAGGCTGTGTGTGCATGGAAAAATCCAGTAAGTGCACACAGCTGTGTTTCATTAGTCCTAAAACTAGAACCATCCATCTTTCTTCATGTCTGATTCCCCCTTCCACTTCAACATAGAAGTTTTGTCCTTGAATGCTAAAACTAAATCAAAGTCCAGCTAAGCCTATGAATGACTGACAAAAGGCCATCACTTCTAACTTAGAAGGAACCTTCAAGATATCGTCTCTCCATCAATGTCAATCTTTCACAGATCCCAGAAAAGTACAAAACCGAGAGAATCCCATAACTCCTGAAGACCTTTAGAGAGAGCATTTGTCGGTTGGCCGTATCTCAACTCATCATTTGTCTTCCTCTTACAATCTTTTTTGGACCGAAGCATCAGTGGTTGTGTCGAAATGTGGAGATAAATTAGTGTAATTCCTGTGGATTTGAGTTTAATTTTGAATGGATTGCCATACTCCAGCCAGTAGTATTCTGGGATGTATTGGAGAAATTATTTATGAACGATTTCAGACTTCGCCTCATTCATTCGTAACAGCTGAAAAATTCTGGAAACAGACAATGTAAGTTATAGAAAACTGATATCCAGCTCAACCTGCCTGAGGAACTACTTTCTTCATTCTGATGATATTGCATTAGCTCAAATGTTTAAATAAATATTTAATTTGTTAATTATTTAATAACTCTCATGCCATTCCAAGGCCATATGCTGGTCCTCAGATAGGCTGTTGTTGTTTTCCTGGTACAAGGTAAGCCCATTTGCTTGACTATAATAATAATCATAACAATAATAATAATAATAATAATAATAATAATAATAATAATAATTTGTATATATATATTAAACAATAATAGTTGCATAATATGAATATAAAACAATATATTTGTAACAGGGAACTCCAACACGGACAATCGCCACACATCCACATACTCCATTCCCCATAATCTTTTGCTCAGACCATCATCCATTATCACATTCACCTGTGTCTCATTATCCTGTTTAGCCAACACTAAACGCCTGGTTCATTCTGTCTCACTGCATTTCTGAGCGTGTTTGCTCCAAAATTACGATTCACCATGGCAACAGCACCCGACAAAAAGACGTCCACATACTTCAGAGAAAATATGCAAGTATAATTCTTATTCACTGTTATATTACAGGTGAAAACGTACTCGGTTACTAACGTAACCTCGGTTCTCTCTAGAGAGGGAACGAGTACTGCGTAATATCTTACGCTATGGGGAAAACTCTTTTCCACGAGATATTGAAGCCAAAAATTATCCTTAATTTTTTTATTAATGTAAAACGCTTTGCAGCAGCAAGCAGACATAGGCGAGACAGCTCGCGCGCCTATTGGCTGCCCTGCGGCAATAGCAGCAGCCTATCGAGAGAGGCTGTGCGTGACGTCACGACGAATGGGGGCCTTTCGCGCCCATATCGTCACGTCCCGCCAGAAAGGGCGTGGTCTCGCCCCATATCTAGGCTCGATAGCTGCTCTTACGTTGGTTTTCATCGCCGAAGCGAACCAGAGCGTATTCCAAGCACGGCAAGATACGCAGTACTCGTTCCCTCTCTAGAGAGAACCGAGGTTACGTTAGTAACCGAGTACGTTCTCTTACGAGAGTATCTCTCGTACTGCGTAATATCTTACGCTATGGGGAACACAATGCAACACGCCGTGCTGGTAGGGATCCAACACCAAAGTCCCAGGGGCCGAAGCCCGGGGCGCGTATAGTGCATAATCACCATAAACTCACAGAGAGTGAGGGAAGAGAGGCTAGAAGCATCATTCCCTGTAAATAGCATCCGAAGGAGCTGATCATGTGACAAATAGACCATACCGTCAGGGTGAACATTCAGCCTGAACTGGGTGGCCACAAGTGTGTCGACATTTTAATGAGCTGCTGTACCGGTCAGTGAGCAATACGCAGGTCAAACTCAGTATCTGAGCCGCACAGCGGGCAGATAGCACTGAACTTTATACCGCCAAAAGCTTAGCTTGCAAGGCGGGAACCTCCAGGTTATAGTATTTTATAAATGTAGACGGCGAGGCCCAGCCCGCGGCCATACAATATCTTGCAGGGTAACCCCGCTAGACCATGCCCACGAGGAGGCCATGCCTCTTGTGGAGTGCGCTCTAACACCCAAAGGGCACTGTAGGCCCTTAGAAGTGTAAGCCAGCGCTATGGCACCAACTATCCATCTGGATAGGCTCTGTTTCGAAGCGGCAAGTCCCTTAGCACGGCCGCCAAACGAAACGAAAAGCTGCTCAGTCTGTCTGAAACCAGACGAGCGGGACACATAAGCCCTTAGTGCCCTAACAGGGCAAAGGAGACTCGCGTCCTTCTCCTCATTGAGAACCGGAAGGGCAGACAGGGAAATCACCTGGGCCCTGAACGGTGTGTTGAGGGATTTTGGCACGTAGCCGTGCTTCGGTTTGAGTATGACCTTAGAGTCATTAGGTCCAAACTCCATGCATGACGCGCTCACTGAGAGCGCTTGCAAGTCCCTTACGCGCTTCACTGAAGCGAGAGCCATAAGAAACGCTGTCTTGAAGACAAGTGTTTCATGTCTGACGACTGGATTGGCTCGAATGGGGCACCTTTCATGGCCTCCAGGACCGCGGAAAGGTCCCATGTCGGGACTGAAGGGGGCCTGGGAGGGTTTAGCCTCCGAGCTCCTCTAAGGAAACGCACGACTAAGTCGTTCTTTCCTAGTGACTGGCCAGACACCGGTTTTACAAACGTTGCTATGGCCGCCACGTATACTTTGAGCGTGGAAGGGGTCCTGCCCTTATCCAGTAGCTCCTGAAGGAAGGAAAGCACTTCCGTAACCCCGCAGTCTACAGGTGAAAAGCTCTGCGCTTGACACCAAGCAGAGAACACAGACCACTTCGAGGTGTAGAGCCGTCTGGTAGACGGGGCTCTAGCCTGCGCGATCGTGTTTAACACTCCCTCTGGGAGGTCAGCGGGTACCCGTTGATGGCCCCTGCGTGCAGGGACCACAAATCCGGGCGAGGATGCCAAATCGAGCCTCCCGCCTGAGAGAGGAGGTCTCTCCTCAAAAGGCCATGGGGCAGCGCTGGTCAGCTGCATCAGGACAGGGAACCACGACTGGTTTGTCCAGAGCGGAGCTATGAGTAGCACTGGGCATCCCTCCCTCCTGATTCGCTCCAACACCTGAGGCAGGAGTGAGACAGGGGGAAAAGCATATAGGGGGCGGCGGGGCCAAACATGGGCCAGCGCGTCCCGGCTTTTCGAGAAGAATCTCGGGCAGTGAGCGTTTTCTTGGAACGCGAACAGGTCCACCTGCGCTTTGCCAAACGTTTCCCACAGCAGCTGGATCGTCTGCGGGTGCAGAGACCATTCTCCTGCTGGGACGTTGTTTCTGGACAGCCTGTCTGGCCCCACATTTAGGTGACCAGGCACATGCGCCGCTCTCAGCGAGAGCAGGTTGTGCTGAGCCCAGACCAGGAGGCGTTCCGTCAGCCTGTAAAGGTTTCGGGACCTGACGCCGCCCTGGTGATTTATGTACGCCACCACTGACATGTTGTCCGACCGGACCAGTACGTGGTGGCTTTTTATCTGGGGACAGAAGCGCCGTAGCGCTTTGTCGACTGCTATTAATTCCAAGCAGTTTATGTGAAGGAGCTTCTCCCGTACTGACCATAGGCCAGCTAGCGGTCTGCCCTCGAGCAGCGCTCCCTGCCCCGAAGTGGAGGCGTCCGTAGACACCACCTTCACACTCGAGGGGATCCCCCAGACTCACACCTGACTGATACCAGTCGGTTGCTTTCCATGGTTTCAGAGCCGAAATGCACTGAAGGTCGACCCTGAGGCGAAATAGACCTGCGGTCCACGCCCTGGGGGGAACTCGTGCTTTTAGCCATAGCTGCAGTGGGCGCATGCGGAGCAGGCCCAACTGGAGTACGGAGGCTGCTGAGGCCATCAGACCCAGCATTTTCTGAAACCTTCTGAGCGGGACTATAGAGCCGTGGCGGAAGGATCTCGCGACGTGCTGAATATTCAATCCGCGCTCCGGTGACAGGCGTGCTGTCATGGATAGCGAGTCTGACACTGTTCCCAGAAAGGAAATTCTCCGACTGGGGAGCAGTGAGCTTTTCGCCCAACTGACTGTAAGGCCCAGCTCCTCGAGGTGCTCGAGTAATGCGACCCTGTGTTCTATGAGCTCCGTTCGTGAACGAGATAGAATCAGCCAATCGTCCAAGTAGTTCAAAACTCGCATGCCCCGAAGTCTCAGGGGGGGCGAGGGCCGCGTCCATGCACTTCGTGAACGTACGGGGTGCTAGGGACAGGCTGAACGGCAGGACTGTGTATTGATATGCCTGGCCCTCGAAGGCGAATCTCAAGAATCGCCTGTGATGGGACGCTATTTGTATTTGAAAATAGGCGTCTTTCAGATCTATTGACATGAACCAGTCTCCTTGGCGCACTCGCGCGAGGATTTTCCTGGTCGTAAGCATTCTGAACTGGCGCTTCACAAGCGTTCTGTTCAGTAGTCGCAGATCTAGAATGGGTCTGAGCCCACCATCTTTTTTCGGTACCAGAAAATATCTGCTGTATAAGCCCCCTTCGCCCTGAGATAGAGGTTCTATAGCCCCTTTTCTCAGTAGTTTCGCTATCTCGGCTCGAAGTAGATGAAACACTTCGCTTTACACCGTAGTTTCGACTCGCGCCGTATAACGGCGGGGGCGTCGAGCGAACTGTAGCGAACAGCCTCTCGTTATAGTGTTCAACACCCATTCTGATACCCCGGGAAGCCTTGACCACGCATCTGCGTGAATAGCTAGGGGTAGACTGAAATCTGGGCTCTGGCCGCGGCAGGACGGCGGCTCGAGAGCCCCTGTGTACTGGGAACACAACACCGTGTTTACAGCGTTCGAGGCGGGGGGCGCGCTGATCACAGCGGGCAGCCTGGCCGCGCTCAGCTTCTCTATGGCGGGACGCGCAGAGAAAGCGAGCGGGGCGAATCCCGTGGGATTCGGCGCGTGTGAGGGAATGTGGGCACATTACTAAATGCGGGCACATTTACTACACTGAGAATACTGTCAGCTCGCGCCGACTAAATCACTGCTGTGTTTACAGCGTGCGAGGCGCGCGCTGATCACAGCTGGCAGCCTGGCCGCGCTCAGCTTCTCTGTGACGGGTTGTGCAGAGAAAACGAGCGGGGGCGAATCCCGTGAGATTCGGAGTGTCTGTGAGAAATGCGGGCGCGAGACAGCGGGCACATTTTCTGCACGGAGAACACTCGGCTCGCGCCGACTGAATCAACGCTGTTCACAGCGTGCGAGGTGCGCGCTAATCACAGCGGGCAGCCTGGCCGCGCTCAGCTTCTCTGTGACGGGTTGTGCATAGAAAGCGAGCGGGGGTGAATCCCGTGGGATTCGGCGTGTCAGTGAGGAAATGCGGGACAGCGGGCACATTTACTGCACTGAGAACACTGTCGGCTCGCGCCGACTAAATGTGTGTTAGTTTCGTTTTTACAGAAACCAAGGGACACGCATCGTGTAGTGTAAGCGGGCATTGTATGGGCGCGTTCACTACATTTTCTGCACAACCAACATGAGTTGGTCTTATTTGTGCTAGCCCTGCACCGTGGCGGGCTGTGTCTGGGTGTGGGAATGGGCACTGGGACGTGAGCATTCTTACAACACTCGTAACACCATCGGCCGTGGCCGGAACACCAGAAAATGCACTCTTTATTGGATTTATCTGGGTAGCCATAGAAACGGCTTTTGTGCGCAGGCAAGCGGGCTGAGACACCGGCTGCTTCACTGCGAAATACACTGGGACAGTCACAACGCATGGAACTGAACGAGCGAGAAGTTTTGGTGGAAATCCGGCCGCAGCGGGATCTGAACACCGTCACTTTCCTAGAGAGACTAGGAAGGCCTTGAGACCTCGGGCTTTACCTCAATCCTCGGCCGGGGCCCGCGCTGAGGGGGGCGGCGTCCAGCAGAGCGAGAGCGCGGTGTTTGATCTCGGGCCTGGCGGCGCTGCTAGTTAGCCGAAACGACGGCCTTTGTGCGCAGGCAAGCGGGCTGTGGAACCAGCTTGCTCACTGCGAAATACACTGGAACAGTCACATTGCTTGGAACTGAACGAGCGAGAAGTTTTGGTGGAAATCCGGCCGCAGCGGGAACTGAACACCGTCGCTTTCCTAGAGAGACTAGGAAGGCCTTGAGACCTCGGGCTTTATCTCAATCCTCGGCCGGGGCCCGCGCTGAGGGGGGCGGCGTCCAGCAGAGCGAGAACGTCGAGGAACACGGAGCGCTCAGCTTCCGTCATCTCGGATAGCGTTAGCCACAAATGTTTCTCACCATTCAGGGGGAAAGGCGCGGGTCTCGACTGTGACGGAGCTTCGTCTTTCCCGAGAAAGCGTCCGTCCAGCCTATTGCGCGTTAGTTGCGCGAGCGCCTTTCAGTCGAGGCCGATGTAATCCACGGCTTGAGAAAGCGGACGCATCGGCTCAGTTTCAATGCCGTCTCCGGTAAGTTCGTCGAGCTCAAGTGCGGACGCGGCGGCAGACGGCGGCCACTGTCCGTCCGTGAGCGACTCGAGCGAAGCCGGCGAAGCTGGCGGGCGAACCGGCGAGCTTTGGCGGGCTGGAAATAGCTCGGGCGCGCGCTGGGCGCGGCGCTTCTTGCGGCGCGGCGTCACGGCAGGCTGGGATGCGGGCTCGGATAACGAAGCTAGGCGAGTCCGCAGAGTCACCATAGGCAAACGTTCACAATGATGGCATCCGCCGTCAGCGAGCGCGATGGCCGCGTGATCCTCACCCAGGCAGGACACGCAGATGACATGGCGGTCCTCATCGCTGAGTGGGGCTCGGCAAGAACCACAGGAAGGCATCTTTAAAAAGACGCCGCTCTTTTAGAGGGGTGGGAAAAAAAGGCAGATAATGCAATCACACACACACACACTCTAAGCAGAGGAAAGGATATGTACGCCGGAAAGCGCAGCAGGTACGGCGGCTGAAGGCGGCGAGGCCAGCGACTCCAGGCTCGATGGCACGTCCCGCTGAAGGCTACAGGTCGACGGCGCGGCTTCTCACTCTGGATCCAGCGATGCGGGAGGCTTCGCTGAAGAGATGAAAATCAACGTAAGAGCAGCTATCGAGCCTAGATATGGGGCGAGACCACGCCCTTTCTGGCGGGACGTGACGATATGGGCGCGAAAGGCCCCCATTCGTCGTGACGTCACGCAGAGCCTCTCTCGATAGGCTGCTGCTATTTCCGCAGGGCAGCCAATAGGCGCGCGAGCTGTCTCGCCTATGTCTGCTTGCTGCTGCAAAGCGTTTTACATTAATAAAAAAATTAAGGATAATTTTTGGCTTCAATATCTCGTGGAAAAGAGTTTTCCCCATAGCGTAAGATATTACGCAGTACGAGAGATACTCTCGTAAGAGAACTGACAGAAAGGTTAGTTATTGAACTAATGCTCATTTTCATGGTATCCCACAGCAACTAAAATGAACAAATTCATAATTCAGTCAGTTAAATCTTTAACCATAAATGGTTAATGGCTGTAGGCTACATGACTTTACAAACATTTTACATATTAAATTAATATAATTCAGTGTCTATTTCAATGTGCTGCTGCTGTTTCCACATAGTATAATGCTCTTTTCACATAATTAAATGTTCTCTAATCCAACCTGTAAGAAAGATGCGAGCGAAGCCATTCGGTCCGTTGTGGCAACGCTGCCGAATATCAAGAAGTTAAAGCCGGAGCAAGAACAATCTTTGCTTAGTATTGTGTTTATGGCCATCCTCCCACAGGGTTCGGGAAAAGACATATGTCACGACCAAACGTTAGCGATTTAGTTATGGCAGATAGAGTGACTCTGGGCAGATCCAATAGTTTTAGACTTCAATAGAGTTCCCGCCTACAAGGAAGTTAACGTTTGTCAATGGAGCGATGCCAGACTCTATGTACAAATGAAATGTACGAGAGTCTGGTAGAACCAGGCTAGGACCTGCCCACAATATTGGAAGAATATTAAAATCCAACAGGAAAAAGAATAACTGTTGCTTTTGTATTTGTAGGAAATAAAGATGACCAAATAAATTGTGAATAATTTGTGTGTATTTAACAGCTGTGGTGATGGTCACGGCATATATATCAGACTCTACTTCCATTCCATACAGTAATCGGTTTCATTTTCGGAAGGTGCGATGATGGGAATATGCATGTCATCAATGCATTCAACCACATTGGAAATCTATTAGTTTACTTTCAGAGGTTACCGCAAGATGTTATCAAATGAATGTAATTTTTCAGATTAGCCTCATTTAAACCGATTTCTCCACCACTGTCCTGCAATCCTGTGAAACTTCTCTTTGATGGATCTCCAGGAAACAACACAAAAACTCTTAGAGCGTGAGAGCGAGGCACATTGTCCTTCCCGCTTTGATACAGCAGCTTTACTAATGTGCTCTCTCTGATGTTTTGTAGAAAAATGTGCAATGAATGTACTGCTCTGCAAAAAAAAAAAATCTTACTTGGCAGTTTTTTCTTGTTGTCTTGTTGTTTCCAGTAAAAATATCTAAAGCTTATTAATGATGTCAACCCAACCCTGTATTTTGTCTGAATTTTTTCATCCCAAACCTGTTTTTTTTTAAACCTTTTTTCTATGGAACATAAAACAAGATAATTTAATGAATATATGGTTGGGTGAATACAACACAGTATAATATAATATCAGCATACATCATGAGTCAGAAGGCTTTTGTCTAGGCACTGGAAGGTGGCAGCACTAGTGGTGGTTTAATTGGGATCCCAATCAGTCGACTACGTCGAACGTTCCCTCCTTCAGGGAAACGAGGGTTACATTACATATGTAACAAGACGTTTTTATCACTCAACAGGTACGTAAAATGTTTTATAGAACAGATAAATTGCCATATAGCTCTATAACAGAGTTCATTGTAAAGTATTATCTATTGTACAGGATCATTATGGGTTGCTGTAGCTTTGTGTTAAAATAATTTTTTTAAGAAAGTACTATATAAATGGGTAATTAATCATCTTTCCATCCTTTCCATCTAAACTGGTTGAATCTCTTAAGTCTAGTAGTGAATGATTTATGAGTAGTAGGATAATCTCTTATTATTATTATTTTTTTGGTTAAAAAAACATATTCATCCGCACATGCAGAGCCGAAGCACACCCAAAACAATGTTCTTCTGCAAAATGCATGAGGTTTTGTTTTGTTAACAACGAAAGGGACACGAGTTACTTAAGGCGAGACACGGCAGGCAAAAACATCGTTTTTTTTTTCCACTGGTCAATTTTGATATTTTGGGCTATTTGTCTTCAATAACATGTCTTCTTTCAGACTTGTGTTGAAAAAAAAATCCAAAATATACATTTAGGTCTTTATTTTACTACACTTTGTCCATTTGTGTCTGTAGATTTCTCCTAAATTCAACAGAAAGTTGTCGTTATAAATCAACATGCTGCTCTGCGATCGCGATCTGCACCCTGTCATCACACACACCGTTGGAAAGAGCTCTCTCTCCTCTACATTGTCGTCGGATCCAAATATGGTCATTTCATTTTTATCAGCAACCAATCGTGAAAGTAAAATGGGCATTTAACTCTAAAACTGAAATCTCATTGGCTGATGTCAATTTCTGACAACGTGATTGGTTCAGATGCATCACGTGACGCACTCAGACATTTAGATGTGTGTTTTTGACTGTTCCCTTTCGAGGGAACTCAACAATGCATCGAGAACTCGACACTTTGGGGACGCTCCCTTAGCGTGCGCCTCTGAAGTAAGAATGAAACTAATCCAATCCTGATTGGTGTTGCGTCGTGACGTAACATGTGACGGCATAACCGGAAGTATAAAGGTGACGCTGACGCATAGAATGCCAGCTTTCGCTCTTCAGCAAGCGCTCTCTGTGAAACTGTCTGTCTTATTTGATGTTGTTTGTCTGTGCTAAGCTCTATATTATGGCGAGTGGAACAATACACTAAGTGTGTGCACCCCTGCCCAAGATTATATGCCACGTGTCGGGACGGTGAACGTGATTTCACCAAGTACCACATGTTCCTGGATCAACATCGTTGTTGATCATGGATCAACTTTCCAATCAACCAATCAGATTTGAGGGACAAGTTTACAGTTTATGTCAGGTTTAGGCTTAGAACCAGGGTGAAGTACTTAAACATTAGTGTCAGTCACCTTTCATTACCCTCTGATTTTAGGGAAAAGTTATGGGTAGGGTTAGATTTAGGGGTAGGGATTGGGTAAGGACTACATTTTGGGACAGGAATGTTGATCCAGGATCAACAAAATATGTTGATCCAGGACCATGTCTTACTTGGCAAAATCACGGTGACCGTGTGGGGACACGCATCAGCTGTGTGTGTGTGTGTGTGTGTGTGTGTGTGTGTGTGTGTGTGTGTGTGTGTGTGTGTGTGTATTGTTTAGGGGCACAGCACGCACAGTCAGCGCCTCGAGAGGGCTGCCTGTGATACTGTGAAGTAGGGATGTGACGAGACAGACACGAGATTGGGTTCACGAGAACGAGACGAGACGAGATTTTTGCACAATTTTTCAGAAATCCTCAATGGCAAAATTCATGACTGGATGCAGGTGCATTTTGCAATGTTTAACTAATAATCTTATTAAGTAGACCTGAAATGACATGCATTAGGAGTATGAATTATCAAATGCATTGAAAGAAAACAATATACAAGCACTGTAAAAGGTTTTTATTGACTGGCTTTTGTCCTGTATGATTTTTACATTAGTCTCTTCAGACCTTACTGTACATTAAGTGCAAACAATAAGTGCAAGTGCAACCATAATCAAAGTTAGCGCACAGACTCTTTATAATTGTTTTGAAGATTCTGTTTTATTTTGCACCGGCAGTTATAGGGTTAATGCGGTGAGTTCGGGAAAGGCCGGTAGAGAAACGAGCCTGGTGTGTTTGTCTCCACAGTTGTTCTTGCATTCCGATTATAAGTTCAGAAACAGAGCCTCCCTTGTCTGTTGTCTTTAAGACATTACAGTACTCTCTCAATATTCGAAGTGCAAACTGAGACCATAGCCGCAAATAAACAGTCCAGAGATGGGTATTGGGAGACGGACGATTGTATGTTCGCGGCCTAATTTGTGCGCAATGCACATCAGCGAGCTTGTGTTTTATTTTCACTTTCGTGATCACGCGTACTCTGTGTATAGCAGCGGTGCTGAGCGTGCATTATACAACATAAGATCAGACGTTTAGTCTATGTTGCGCAACGAATCCTCCGCCATCCTCACGCGATCAGTGAACTGTGATTCGTGCTGCACTGATTGCAACTGCAACTCGTGCTGGATGAGCAGAGCAGACTTTTACATTAGTTTATAATGTTTTTTAATTATTTTTATAAAAACAGCAAAACGATAGTTTAGGCGAATGTGAGTGTAGCGGTGGAATATTATATGGTAATAGAAATTGCGAGACAGCTTTTCACTCGACGGGAAATCTCGTCATGTTTTAGTCTCGCGAGATCTCGTGTCACGAGATCTCGTCACACCCTACTGTGAAGCACTTCCTATTAGAGTGCTGCGCTCCCGCTTGGGTATATTATTTCACTGATGATGGCCAGGCTCGCGATCCCCACGATTCGGGTCCGCGTCCGTTGAGGCGGCGCGACGGCTTAAATCACGGAGATCGCAAAAGGATCTCGCGGATGAGAGCGAGACTGCTGAGGCACCTTTTCTCTCATCATCCGCAGATTCTATGACACTCGTTCACGACGCAGAAGCCCGCGATGCGGCTTCTTCTGCCCGTGACGAGTGCCCAGTGCTCGAGCTATCTGTTTATAAGGAAGTAGATGTGCTCAGCATCGGGAACGAGCAACGAGTCACACTCGTCGGCTTATGTTTCTGCTTATGTAGAGCTCGTGGAGGTTGTGATGAGTGCTGTGGCCAGTATAAATAAATAAATATATAAATATATCAGCTGGCCACAAAATAAGCAGGATGATCCCCGTCAAAATGAACTAGACGAGAGATTCCTGCAGCACAGTTCACAAACTCAGAGCCGGGGCTTACTGTTTTTCCCAGATCTTTATAAAAAAAAAAAATATATATATATATATATATATATATATATATGTGTAGATCCTGGGAGAAACCCCACTCTTTACGTATCTCACCACATTCATTATATGTTTATTGAATGTGATGGGTGCGAGAGAGTCGGGTTATGGCAAGATGCCGCAGATGGAGGAGACTTTAAAAAGCAAGCTATCTTTCTCCTGATCTGGCATCTTCGCTTTAAGCCCCGGTGCTGCCCAACAAACCGTGCAGGGACACCTCTGCACTGGTTGGCTGGGCTTATATGGTGCAGGAAATCGATGTTGCTCTTCCGCCGTTAAAAACGTTTCGGGAGACATCGGTTTCCAGCGAATGCAGGCTGCACTGTCCGCCCCACAGGCTTGCGGCCAGGCAGCTTTTGCGTTCGCCCATCGAGAATCGTTTTCGGTCCAGCCCTGCCAGAAACCCGCTTCAGGGGGTCGGGAACGAATCCCGATTATTACCCGAAGCCAGGCTCGAGAGCCTGGTTCCTTTGGTAAAATATATTAAAAAAAAAAAAAAAAAGGGTCAGGCTGGTGCGTGCCTGCACTCTATGACGATTTTGCATGCGTACCAGGCCGATCTTCTTAAAGATCTAAATAAGGGAATATTTCCTGTTGGACGCTCCGCTATCTCCTTCTGGCCTGTTTTCCAACGCTGTCACTACAGTCGTTGACAGCTTTCAGGAAGCGAAAAAAAAAAAAAAAAAAAAAAAAAAAAAAAAAAGAGCGTTGCCTCTAGAGCCCCTCCTGCGGGAGTTTGGCAACAGAGGAAGCACTCTCAACCGAAGTCCTCCAGCCAGAAGGGTGACTTCGGGAAAGAGGTCTTAATGGTAGTGTAGGGCCACCCTTGCCAGGGGTCTGTGGCAGGACCATCATCATTCTTGGCATATAAATTGCCTAGAGATGTTGGCTGTGTTCAGGGCTCTGAGGAGCTTCCTCACAGACATCAAAGGTTACAACGTCTCAGTGGTAGCTTATCTGAACCAACAAAGGAGACTCAGATCGCGCCCTCTATCCAGATTGGCGCATCAGATCATTTTATGGTCCCAAGGGAAAATATTATCTTAGGAGCAATATATGTCCCGGAGGTTCTGAATCAGGGAGCAGACATCCTGTCGAGGCAGGGGCTGAGGCCCGGGGAATGGAGACTCCATCCAGAGGTGGTGGAGTTGATATGGCAGAGGTTTGGACAAGTGGAAGTGGATCTGTTTGCGTCTCGAGGGACGTCCGTCCCACTGTCCACTTTGGTTCTCCCTCACTCATCCAGCCCCGCTGGGGTTGGATGCCATGGTACAGGCCTGGCCGAGGCTTCGCCTGTACGTTTTTTCCCCGATCGCTCTGCTCCCGGGAGTCCTGGAGAGGGTCCGTCAGGAGGGCATCAGTCTTCTTCTGGTAGCCCTGTTTTGGCCAGCCCGAGTATGGTTTCTGACTTAATTTCACCCCTGATAGCTCCGCCATGGCAGATTCCTCTGAGGAGGGATCTGTTGTCTCAGGCCGAGGGCACTATATTCCATCCTCATCCAGAGCTGTGGAAATTGTGGGTCTGGCCTCTGAGGGGGCTCAGTACCTAGATGCTGGTCTATCATCTGGGGTGGTTGAAACCATATTTATCTCTAGGGCTCCGTCTACTAGGAGATTATATGGCCTCAAGTGGAATGTTTTTTCACTTGGTGTAGAGAACTTGAGTGAGGCCCAGTTAACTGCCCAATGGCTTCAGCTCTGGAGTTTCTTCAAGATCGTTTCTCTGCGAATCTCTCCCCATCCACAGGGTGTACGTGGCTGCCATTGCGGCGTTCCATGCACCACTAAATGTTGGGCCTTTGGGGAGGCACCAACTGGTCATACTATTTCTCCATGGTATTGGAGGATGAGACCGACAGTCAGGTCCAGGGTTCCTTCCTGGGACCTGGCGGTGGTTCTCGAAGGGCTACCCCTGGCTCCCTTCGAATACCTCCAGTCGGCTTCGCCTAGTACCTCAGGTTCAAGATAGCCTTTCTCTTAGCTATTTCTTTAAAGAGACTGGGAGATCTCCAAGCCCTGGCATTATCGCCGGCCTGCTTGGGGTGTGCCCCGGCGGAGTTAAGGCCATCCTGCATCCGAGACCCAGCTATGTGCCTTAAGTGCAATTTATCATGGCTAGGTCCATGGTCCTGCAAGTATTTCATCTTCCACCTCATGTGTCGGCAGAAAAGGAGAGGTTCCTTGCTCTGCCAGTAGGGAGTTCCAAGTATTCACCTTGAGAGGTCCTCTTCTTGGAGGAGGTCGGACCTACTGTAGTGTGTTTTGGATCACCTATTAGGGCCTCTCGGCTTTACAAACCATAAGTAGGCCTACAAGGTGCGCAATTTGCCTTCACCTTTGGCCGTTAGGGCTCCTTCTACTAGAGGCATGGCGTCCTCTAGGGCCCTCCTTTCGGGAGTTCCCATCCAGGAGATCTGTGAGGCAGCCGGTTGGGCTACCCCACACACTTTTGTTAGGTTCTATATTCTGCACCTCCCTAGTACGCCTGGCGCACATGTGCTCTCGTCCTAGCTGAGTGCATGAATCAGTTTCACTCCGGGGCAGGCCTGTTTTCGGTGCGTGGCCTAGTGGGCATTCGTTCCCCAAAGTGTCGAGTTCTCGATGCATTGTTGAGTTCCCTCGAAAGGGAACGTCTTGGGTTATGACTATAACCCTTGTTCCCTGAGAAGGGAACGAGACAATGCATCGCTCTGCCACGCCCCTCGAGGCCTTAGAGCATCTTGCTTCATCGCGAGACTGGCATTCTATGCGTCAGCGTCACCTTTATACTTCCGGTTATGCCATCACATGTTACGGGAGCGTCCCCAAAGTGTCGAGTTCTCGATGCATTGTCTCGTTCCCTTCTCAGGGAACAAGGGTTATAGTCATAACCCGAGACGTTTTTTTTTTTTGTTCATTTGAAGGCCATAAATGCTGTGTTATAAGTTGTAATGTGATTTAGTTGGTTTGCATTGTTGTTGCTGATGATTTGATAAGATATTGTGCCTGTAAATAGTTTTTTCTCCACTAAAAAAAGTATGAATTTTTCCATGCCTGTAAATAGTTTTTTTTCCACTAAAAAAAGTATGAATTTTTCCATTACAAATCTTTAAATGCTGTTTTCTCAAAATGAGTATTTTGTCATTCTCCAGTAGAAACTTCTCAGCCTGTGTATGACCTATGTACACCAAACTTTCCAGTTATACACTTAGCAGTATTATGAAGATATTTTCAGAGGGATTTGTTTATAAATTATTCCTGGCATGATGTATTTGACATTTTAAAGGTGCTCTATGTAGTTTTTAGCGGCCTCTAGCGGTGATGTTTCAAAATGCAACAAGAGCGCTCGTGCTCGTGTGCGTGTATGTGCTCGATCTCAAGAGCGAGCATTCACTACCGGCCACACGGAGACTTTCAACACAACGCCGAAAGCATCACACACAGGGTTGCCAGGTCTGCACAACAAAACCAGCCCAATTGCTCATCAAAACTAACCCAATCACGGCCAAAAATAGTCAAATATCGTTCCCGGGTGTTTCCCCAATAACAATCATGTTCCAGTGGGTAAAACAATTGCGTCAACCCGTGCACTACACAAACAACCCGCGGAAACAGTGCAGGCATACGGACCTGGCAACACTGACATGCTGGAAACTCATGTAAACTCGCACTGCAACGTTACAATAATAGGCTACTTTTATCAGCTTGACGTTGAACTAATGCTCCATGCTCGTACCATGATAACGTTACATTGACTGCATTTAGCCGACATGTGATGTTATCTAGCATAAGGCATTTCACTAACTATTCGTGTATCTTTCACAATCAGCAATGTCAACATAGGTGAATGTTTAATATGATAACGAAAACGGTGAACTAGACTGAACAATGTCAGTATAACAATAACAGTAAGACAGTAGGAAGTAGCATTACTGTAGCCTACTGAACGTGTCTGGATATGTTTATAAACAATATGATATTAGTGGGATGAGTAACGTTAGACAGTAGATCTAGGCTACATAAAATAAGTTACACCTAGCTACTTTTTGTTATCCTGGAACAGTCTTTTGTATTCATTTCATGTCTCATGTAGTTTACCTTGCTATTCCATCCGTGTTTTCGTCCTGAGTCGATCAGATTCACGTTTGGCCTGACGTAGCCTGACTACGTCAGACTTCCTACTTCCGCTAATTTCATTTCGCTCCTGTAGTCAGTCTGAGATAGCAGCCTATTTTTCTGTTTTCCACCGGCCTGAAAACAGCCGGGCCAATCAACGGGCTGAAAGCCGTGACGTAGTCGCTAAGCGCCGAGTTTAAGATTAGGTCAGAGAAATCGAAAACGACCGCGGATAGGGAGACGTGGATGCAATTCACTCTGTTGTGGAGAATATTCCCGGCATTAGCAAACTGAAGCCCGAAGAAGAAGAGTGTGTATTAAACATTTTGAATGGAGGTGATGTGGCCCTACTCCCTTTGGGAAAAGTTTAATTTATCAACTATTGCCGATCGTCAGCGAGAAACTGGGGAGCCTTTTGACAGGTCAGTGTCTCCTTTCTTTTCCAGGTCTTAAATACCGTAAAACTTCAAATAATAGCCGAGGCTTTTATTTGCCCAAATTAGGGATGTCCCGATCCGATCAAGTGATCGGAAATCGGGTCCGATCACGTGATTTCAGACTCGATCGGAATCGGACGCCACCTCCCGATCAGGACTCGGATATAAATGTATATTAGGGGTGTAACGGTACATGTATTCGTATTGAACTATTTCGGTACGAGGCTTCCGGTTCGGTACGCATACAAACCAAACCACGTCCTTGGATCATTTTTCCTGCCGACAAAATCCGCGCTGGCGTGAACACCACAACGTTGCGCAACATCAAATGACGAACGTAATGAAAGCGGAACGAAACTGCTGTGCTTGCATGGACCGTTTAGCACCAGCAACATCTGTGCAGCGCGAGCCGATCGTGATCAAGCGACACTGTTAGCTTACTACACAGCGCTATTAGAGATCCAGTGAATAAAGCATTTGAATTCCACTGAAGTAATAACATCGCTGTGAGATCTAATGAGAAGCATTCAAATTTCTCCGTTACCGTAGATCTCTATTATATCTCTATAGCGCTGACGTGGAAACCAGGAGAAACATTGTGCCGTGAATGGTCTAGTTATAGGCTTTAAGTCCACAGATAAGCAACATTCATCATGGATTTAATATAGTTACACTAACTGTAGCCATGAAAGTTTGGCTGGAATAGGGAAATGCTTTCAAGTAGCCTACTTCACACATCTGTTCCCAGCACTTCAAAACTCAAATATTATCTAAATATTATATATATAAAATATTATATATATATAAATATATTTAAATGTGATGACCAAAACATTTGTTCATCCTTCAAAGATTACCCCCATTTTTAAATCTGAAATTTTCAAGATGTAGGAAAACTCAAACTTATTTAAAAATATTTTTTTTCTTTTAACAAATAGGAAATTTATCTGGCATTTACTTTCTTTTTGCTGTATTGAAAATGTACCGAACCGTGACACCACTGTAATGTATCGAACTGAACCATGAATTTTTTGAACCGTTACACCCCTAATGTATATTCTCATATTTTTTTATACATTTCTTTTTTTATTTGTTATTTGTTTACATGCCTGCCGGGTATTTTAAAGTTGAGGTGCTATTTGTTTTTATATTAGACTTTTTTGTTTTATATTTACTGTTGCACTAAAGTCCAAAAGTGAATAATTTATGTTATTTATTACTTGATTGTTCAAGCTACCTCACATAAGTGCTCTGTTTGTTAACAGAGTTTTTGAATGTTAAAATAAGGTGAATTAAATAACAAATAAGGAACATCCTGGATCTGTTTTTTTTTGCTCTTCTTTATTCTTTTTTTTAATGTAATATAGAAGTATCGGATCGGGACTCGGTATCGGTAGATACTCAAAATCAAATTACTCGGACTCGGACTCGAGGGCAAAAAAACCTGATCGGGACATCCCTAGCCCAAATCGTCTAACTGCACCGGCTTGTATTTGAGACAGGCGTCTATATGAGACAGGCCTTTATAGTGTTGAGATGTTGTTCATTGAGATGTTGTTCCTAGAGTCTCTAAATCTCCAAATGCTCCACGTGAAACTGTGGTCTTCCGATCTTTTACTACCTTGTCGATTGATTTTGATTAATATTTGCGAGGGAGAGAGAGCAATATAGCGCTCGTGTTGTTTGAAGACGTGAGAGTGCGCGCGCGGCTCTCTCTCTCTCTCTCTGCTAGTTTGCGCCCTGTCAAGCGCAGCAGTCATTTTTATCACATCACTCACCGATCAAAAAAGTCGTTCACAGCCATGTTCACTCCGGTATTTCGCTCGCATCATCAAGTGTTTACAGCAGGTTTACAGTGGATGTTCGATCGTAGATTTGAGTTCGATGCATGATGTCTGTGGTTCGACAGACCACGACGCATGCACGTCACATCCGATGGATTTCGCGGTAAATCCGACCCGGAGACTTCACATATAATTATGAATATTGGCCTTCAGAGGTAATAGCAAAACCCGACAACTGGATCATTGTAATGTGTGATTACAACCCCTTCACACACAGGCAATAAAAAAAGGATTCATTTTAGAAGAAAAGTTACATTTAGCACCTTTAATTAAAAAAATATGGCGAGAATTGATTTTTAAGGCTATGGACAGTATATTTTGATATCCTAGGTAATGAAAGCATATATCCTGAAATCCCTCTGAAATTCTTTTTTCATCTTGTGTGTAAACAAAATGAAAAAATAATTTTGCACCTGGCTTTATCATATGTTCAGATCTATCTACCGAAAATATATGCAAAATTGTGCATATTTAATGAGATAATGCCTAATTTGCATAATTAAACATACAAATTTCAAAAACTTGTAATACATTTTTTTATATACTTGTGTAAGTAATCAACTGAGAAAGTTTCATGGTGATATCTATTATTATTAAAAAAAAAAATGCCCTATTCACCTGTAGTGTCTCACCTTAAGCTATGTTTAGACTGCAGGGAAATCAGGCAGACTGTGCACACTATTAATTGCAAGTGAAATTTTTATTGCAATATATATATATATATATATATATATATATATTATATTTTAATTTTTATTCATTAATATAAGCAAATAAAATCCCTGTTTCAACAGAAAGAACACTCATAAGTATAAACTAATTTTTCACTGGCAGCAATATCAAGCCTAGATAAAGTTTCCATCCATCATGGCAGGATTAATGCAACATATTTTCCAACTTGGAGAAAGGTAAAATCTGCTTATGGTAAAAATAAAAAGTGAATGAATGAATTTAATGAGCTCATTTTTATGGGGTTGCACTATGTATAATATGTTTTTGAATTTTTGAATATTCTCTCAGTTTGCATTCATTCTTCTTCACAGCTACGTGATAGGAAGCAAATTACACCTAAAATGAGAGGTTTGTGGCAGAGATTCATGGGTGTTCAAGTCTCTAATTTTAAAGCTCTGTGAATCAGGGGTGATAATTCATATGACAAAGGGTGAAGAATACCACACTGTGCAGATGCAGATGTTGGCCGACTGGAGGTATTTATTAGTCTCATCTGCATGGTGTGCAGGGATATGTGTGAAATAAATGGTTGCTCTTGTTTTAAACACTATCAGCAGGGTGGACTGGAACTCGAAAACAACCCACAGAGTTCAACAACCCATTAAATCAGTCTCATATCTTTCAGAATAAAAGTCTTGTATGAAAAAAAAACATTTAGAATTACATGTTCTGTGATGTTTCTCTGACTGCACACTCCAGGTCGAAAGGACGTTCTGAGTGGGTCGCGGAGTGTGTAAAGTGTGCATGTTCTCACCATGTTGGCATGGCTTCATCTACCGTTAAGGGCACGCAGTTTGAAAAATGGGTGGATGGATGTTGTAGGCAGAATAATGTACTGTAGTATTAAATTAATCTCATTATAGTGAATCTACACATCTACTCTTAATAGTTGCTGTTGTCATGACAATCAATGTTTTAATAACTGCAACAATGTATGGGTTAATTTGAGAGAAAGATAGTATGACCACCTCTGTTTAAGTAAATGAAACCAGAGACATGCGTCTAAACCTAATACAGACTAAACCCCCTTCCAAAGGGTCTTACAACAAAAAGATTGGGGAGTATACATGTACTTTTTATATTCCAATTGCAACAGTGTTTTCTAACAATTTTTCAGTAACCTCAAAAGTTAAATGACAAATCAGTCAGAATGCAGTACAAAATTACTGGCAGAAACTCCTTTAAATTTCTACACAGAGAGCAGCCGTTAGCTGCAGGATGGGGTCTGTAATGGAGGTTCAGTTTATAACAGCTTGTTCAGTCCATCTTCATGAGGCTGTAATCAAGGATTGAGCCAGACAGGCTCTAAGATTTCCTCCATTGCAAGAGCCTTTAAATTATCTGTGCTTAAAGCTGCAGTCCGTAGATTTTTTGGGTTAAAAATTATCCAAAATAAATTTGAGCAAGTCCATATCCAGCCAGTGTTCAAAACTATCTGCTTCCGGTAAGCTTGTAATAATGTTTTTAATTCCAGTGGTACTGGTGGATTTCTGCGGGAAATTCGAGCACGTCTTTGTGTCATTACGTCACATCTGTACACATAAAGGAGGAGTCTCGGCTAGTCGGTTATATTGCGTGTGAGGATGTTGGAGGTGGAGATTTATAGCCTTTTCTCACAGCACTTGATATAATTAAACATCAATTTGATGGTGGATCCAGAAAGGTTCAAACGACAATCACCAGTGACAACTAGAGATAGAGAGAAAATGCAAAAGACTTCGGAGTGGCTACAGAAAAAAAATAAATAAATAAAGAGACTGCAACAGGACCCATGCGAAAACAAGGATAAATATGGGAAGGGCATTAAATGTAGTCACACAATGCTGATGTTGAACATTAACCACATCAACTTTGCACCCCCCCGGGGACCCACCCGTGGGTCCAATATTTCATAATCATAATCATTTTGAAAAATCTCTAAGTTGTACAGCACAAAACTAGACATATATAGTATTGTTTGAAAGCTTAGAACCTCAGCTTTCATGACAATCCCATCACTTTTGTATTTATGTTACCTAGAATAAGATATTATGGTCTAAATTCGACCCCCCCGCAACGACCCCCCCTTGAGAAAATCATATTTATGATATTAAATGTCATATTTATATCACACAAACTCACCAGAAATAGACAAATCATACATCAAATGAAAGCTCTCACTCTCAAGAATATCACTGTGCAGTTTATTTTTCCGATCCAACACTTTACAATAACATTATTTTCCAAAGAATCACGAAAACGGAATCGAGTTTTTTGAACAAGCAAACACATGAGTCATATTCCTGTTCGGATCACTTCCTCCGTGTGGAGCTACTAGCCTCAAACGCTATATCAGCTCGTTCCTTAGGTTGTTTTCTTCAAAATGAGACCATTTTCACATGTCTTCGAGCAAGGATGACCAAATTACACTGTAATATGTCACCGATGTCCAGATCAAAACGTGCGATCTAGGATAGGAGCAAATATTCTTATTAATCTTAGGTTTGATCGTCTTCGTTAGCCGCGATTTTTGATGACGTCATCAAATATTGCGTCATGCGTCAAGAAAGCCGAGACTCTCAGTGATCCATAGACACGTCGATCATTTCTCTAACCCACTCAGAGACCGAGATATTCTATGACAAGTTCGAGGAGGCGGGTCTTCATCCTGACATTCCAGCAGCCTGCCAGCGCGCATCGCAGAAGAGAGGAGTCTAGTTTGAGATCGATTGATAGTTTGGAAAGTGTTTTTTTAGTTATTGCGTACTTTTTACAACTGGTTGGAGTGTTTTGTCTTTGGACAATGGCTTCAAGAAAGATTTTTGTCGGCGTAGAGGCTGTTTTGGCGGAGTTTGATCGAGACAGTGACACTGAAACTTGCAGCAAAGTTTTGACTCTGATCACAAGCTGCGTAATGGATCCTGAATTTGAGTAAGTACACATTTTGAACCTATAAACGTTGTATTTGTGTATTTCATGAACTAATGCATGCCACAATTGTACAAAATATTCATGCAACAGACATCGAGGAATATCTCAACCCATGCACGCTCTAGTTCAAATTAGCTTGGGTGCTTTTGCTAACGCATTTTCGGTTGTTGTTTTTTTTTGTCGCGTACATGTTTGTGCATGTATATTTGAGATTTATTTTGCACCCAAAGATATATGCATGTAATAATAAACGAGCACAACCCATGCATATATTGATGCCATAGGTCAAATATGCTTGGGAGCTTTTGCTAAGCTATATATACACACACACACACACATACACGTGAAATGCATTCTACATGTTGGTTACATTCATATTTGAATCAGTGGATGCATGAGTTGTGCTCCTTTATTTTTGCACACATGTATTGGTGTGTCTTATGTGGGTATGCAAATTATAATCTTGTATCTGTTATGTGCATACGTTAATTATTTTGTGTGTTTGTGTGTAATATTAGGATGCATTTCTGAATCACAATGTGGATTCATAAATTTGTTTTGTTTTGCAGTCTGGACAGTGGTGATGAGTGGCAGCCAGAAATGAAGACACCAGTGACTCCTTTCAGATAAATCTCAATAACTTTTTCTGCGGAGGAGTTATCAAGAAAATTATTTTTTCCCCTGTTTACAGACACCTCGTGGAAACAGTAGAAACTTTCTGAAGGGAAATACACCAAACAGATCCTAAGTTACAGACTCTGAACTAAAAACCTAATAAAAAAAAAAAATCTAAATCTGACTTTTTATCCTTATTTATCATAAACTTGTGACTAAATACAATAAAATATATGCAATATTCCACCACTGTCTTAAACTTTAGAGTGTTTTTTGTAAAATGAGACCATTTTCATTAATTTACTCCAATGTATGTGCGTAGGACACTCTTTTAAATCCAGGTATGCCCAATTCTTTTAGCAATAAAAAATGGAGACTTCAAAAGTACACTTGGAGACACCAGTGACTCCTTTCAGATAAATCTCAATAACTTACTTTCAGAATGAGTTAGCAAAAAAATTCTTTTTGCCCCTGTTTACAGACACCTAGTGGAATCAAAAGAAACTTTCTGAAGGGAAATACACCAAAACGATCATAAGTTACAGACTCTCAACTAAAAACTTAATTTAAAAATCTATCAAAATCTGACTTTTTATCCTTATTTATCATAAAATTGTGAATGCATACAATACAATATATGCAATATTCCACCACTGTGTTAAACTGTAGAGTGTTTGTTGTAAAATGAGACCATTTTCATCCATTTACTCCAATGTATGTGGGTAGGACACCATTTTAAATTCAGGTATGCCCAATTCTTTTAGCAATCAAAAATGGAGACTGTAAAAGTACATTTGTCACTCCTTTCAGATAAATCTCAATAACTTTTTTTGAGAAGGAGTTATCAAGAAAATTCTTTTTGCCCCTGTTTACAGACACCTAGTGGAATCAAAAGAAACTTTCTGAAGGGAAATGCACCAAACAGATCCTAAGTTACAGACTCTTAATTTAATTAAAAATAAAGCTTAATTTAAAAATCAATCGAAACCTTATTTTATTATCCTTATTTATCATAAAATTGTGAATAAATACAATACAATATATGCAATATTCCACCACTGCGTCAAAATGAGGAGTGTTTTCTGTAAAATGAGACCATTTTCATCCATTTACTCCAATGTATGTGGGTAGGACACAATTTTAAATTCAGGTATGCCCAATTCTTTTAGCAATCAAAAATGGAGACTGTAAAAGTACACTTGTGACTCCTTTCAGATAAATATCAATAACTTTATTTGAGGAGGAGTTATCAAAAAAATTCTTTTTGCCCCTGTTTATTGCCACCTAGTGGAATCGAAAGAAACTTTCCGAAGAGACATAGACAAAACAGGTCCAAAGTTACAGATTAAAAAAAAAAAAGTATTAAAAAAAAAGTATAAAAAAATTAGATTTTTTATGTATTTATCAAAACATTGTGAATAAATACAATAAAATATATGCAATATTTCACCACTGTGTTAAAATTTAGAGTGTTTTCTGTAAAATGAGACCATTTTTATCCATTTACTCCAATGTATGTGGGCAGGACGCTCTTTTAAAGTCAGACATGCCTAATTCTCTAAAAAATTCAAAATATGCTGCAGGGTTGATGATTGCTAGATTTAATCAGCTTGATTTACTGCATTGATTTTTTCCCTTAGTTGGTCAGAACCCGAACAAAACTGGATTTTACTTACTTGTTCAGATGACATTTTCTGGTGAAAATTATTATGTTGGTCATATTTCCAAAAAGAATAATCTGTGATTCTGAATGACAGTCATAGTATCCACACCGGCGCGGTGACTGACAGCCACAGACTCTCCTCAAACATTGGATTCATCCATTCAGTGCCGTGTCGAGGCACAACTCCGCGAATGACTGCAATTGCAGATTTCCAACAGAGATGGAGACAAAGAGGAAAAACTGTGAAAAACGTTTTGCTTTTAAAAAAAAGGGATCTTTACTTAAAGGGATAGTTCTAAAATAAACTTGTCATTATTTACTCACTTGCTTATTTCAAACCCATATGACTGACTTCTGTTGATTACAAAATGAGGATTTGTTTTACTTTCAAGTATTAAAAAAAGACACAAAAGCATATGAATTTAGTGGTTCAAGTCTCTTCGCAAAATTTGGATTAAACCGCTCAATTGATATGGATTAGTTTTACGATCTCTTTATGAACTTTTTGAAATTTCAATATGGTAGTTGCATAGCTGTCAATGGAGGGACAGAAAGCTCTCAGATTTCATCAAAAATATCTTCATTTATGTTCTGAAGATATAAGTCTTACGGGTTTGGAACGACATGAGGGTGAGTAATTAATAACAGAATTTTCATTTTTGGATGAAAAAAATCCTTTGGAGGTGTTTTCCCAGACCGCTACAATTTAGTGTGCCTCCTTTATTTTAAAACCCACCATGCATATTTAATTTCTTCACACACACACACACACACACACACACACACACACACACACACACACACACACACACACACACACACACACACACACACACACACACACACACACACACACACACACACACACACACACACACACACACACACACACACACACACACACACACACACGTTTGTTTTTGTGACTTATGAGGACATTCCATAGGCGTAATGGTTTTTATACTGGACAAACTATATATTCTATCCCCTACACTGCCCCTGTCCCTAAACCTACCCCTTACAGGAGACATGCTGGATTTTAACATTTAAAAAAAAAACATTGTTTTTTATGTTTTTTAAGCTGTTTGAAATATGAGGACGCATGCAATGTCCTCATATTTCACGTGTAAGTTGTAATACCAGTGTAATACCCATGTCATTATACACATTTGTGTCCTCATATATCACAAAAACAAGCACACACACACACACACACACACACACACACACACACACACACACACACACACACACACACACACACACACACACACACACACACACACACACACACACACACACACACACACACACACACACACACACACACACACACACAAAAATCATGATAGGGGTCAAACTCTAATATTTACATATATATTATGCTATATTACTTCTAACTTTGCATTTATATGTGGCCATTAAGATTTGGGTCTCTGGATAACAGGCCGGTCATGTACCGACTGACAGAACAAATTCAAAATAATATAATGGTAATTAACTATATGCATGCATACACACATTTCATGTTTGCAGGTCAGAATAGGGGATTCAAGCTGGCAGCCCTCACTGTAAAAATTCTGTATTCTGTAAAGTTATGTATTCATTTCCAAAAGCCAATTTAACGCTTGACTTAGTCCATCTTTGCCATGTCTATGAAGCCCCCTTCATAGCAGCTGGAGAAAGGATGAGTAAGAGTGAGATGAATATCTCCAGGTAAATAGGAACACTTTAGAGTGGTTGAAAGAGATCCGGCCAATCTTCAGTTGCCTTGCTTCCGCTGGTCATTTAAACATGCTTTTCTTGACTCGCTTTCATCTAGAAGACAGGCAATTCAAAGAGTGATTGGAATTTAAAATGCATAGAACTTGTGCAAGTTTTAAAGACTGTCTGGCTTTTTTTTTTTTTTTTTTTTTAAAAGACAATGCCAATGACATTTGACATTTATCTGAGAGAGCTGTCTCTGAAAAATAAAACCTCGATAAATGAAAAGACTTACAGTCAGTGGCATTGGTTTCAATTGGACATTGATCATGGTGTGTTTAGAGTGTCTTTCAGCATACAAAATACTGTAATGTTTGTCCCAAAAAAAAAAATGTATTTAAAAGAGAGGCATTTCTTCATTTTTGTTTGTCAAAGTCATTTGGAATGACATTCTTAGACCTTATTTTGTCTTTACAATGTTCATAACATAAATATGTTAAAAATCTCACAAATTCCCGTTCACCCTGTTACAACCAGTGTTCTTTAAGTATTATTTAGACAACTATATTCTTTATTACTATTTTGGTTTTTAAATTCAGTTACAATTTTATTAATTGTGTTATGTCATATTAATAGCTTTGGTTATTTTTTTTTTAAAACAAAAATGTTAAAAGCTCACACATTCCCTTTCACCCTGTTACAACCAATGTTCTTTTACTTTTACTTATTTTGGTCAACATACCGGCATGAATATTAGCTATTTTTAGTGAATGGCGATGAACATGGCGGATTTTGTGAGAGACGAAATCTGCCATGTTATTAATCCTTAGTTATTAATAATAACTAAAACAATGTATGCACTGAGAAATGCGTTTGCCCACCTATCTAAATGTAGGGGAGACGGTTAAAAACCCATACTTCAAAAAAACGGTGGCGTGTTTCTTTAAACTTAAATACAATGTAAGTTGCTTTGGATAAAAGTGTCTGCCAAATGCATGAATGTAAAAAAAATATATATATATATATATATATATATATATATATATATATATATATATATATATATATATATATATATATATATATATATAAATAATACAAATAATAATAAAACCATATCTCACTGGCTTTTTTATTCCACACATTATCTGGTTGAATTAGCAGCTGCAATAAATCATCTAGCACAGACATCTGCAATAACAACTGGTTCCATAATGAATGTCACTGTCAATAAGTCAGAGATCTTATTAAACACACATACACAAAAACTTGAACAATTATTGACACCAAACCTGTCTTTGAGGTTCTTATGGTAGTTAAGGTAATTTATTTTCTCAAAACAGCTCATGGACTAAAAGCAATATGAAAATGTCACCTGACTCCAAATTAATACATTTTACAATAAAATTAGTTTTCTGATCTGAATATATATATATATATATATGCTGCAATAAAGGAGTACTTAAAGTAATTGCTGAAAATGTTAGCTGTGGCTTCTGCCGTTCAGTGGAAGTCAATACAAATGTACAAGCATTAGTATGTGTATCCACCACTTGGAGACTAAGACCCTGAGGGAACCTTTAAGGTTGAGTTGACCTTAAAGGACATTCACACAAATAACTCATCCATGGGATTTAGTATGTTCAGTCGCATCTTGGTGGTCCACCACTTAAATTTCTGCCATTGCCCACTCAGCACAACACAACACAAATCAACTATTAGGGATGCTGTCATGAATTACTGAATAGATTTTAAAGGTGAAGTATGTAAGATTTTTTATTTTGTTTTAAACCCGTTTATTTTTCAAAGACTACAATTACTATGACATTCATGGGTTTATCTCCTCAAAAGTGTAAACATTGGGCCTCCAAGGCCCCATTGCAGCATTGAGAGGTCCACACAGACCCGTAAATCACTTTCCAGCTCAACCTATAGCGAGATTTTGGGAGCGTTGCTACAACTGCAGGCGGAGCCATAGGATGTTTAGCCGGTGTCGGATCATGGTTTATGCGTTACATTCGATTACAGAAGTCCAAGCCAAAAATCACTCCATTTAAACCTTCAAAGATTAAACAGTTTATGAATATGTCCAAACAAATGGAGCATTGTGATATACTCGCTACCATAGATATGTATATGTAGATGCTACATTTGACCACTCAAGAAACGTCAACGCGTCCACCATATTAGAATGGTCAGCATTTCAGATGCTGTAGTCATGCAAAATAAAAAAAAATAAAAAAGAGTTTTCTAAGATACAACAAAATTGTGCAGCCTCTGATTGTAAAAAAAAAAAAAAAAAACTTTGAGATTTTAATTCCAGTGGAAATGGGATAACCCTTCAGAGGTAAAAATGTGTTGGTTTAATTTTGTTTGCATTGTCAATATTACAGATTTTTATAGTATGGTAACTTTGTAATGTGCTAGCTAACATTCATATCTAACATTAATGATAAACTAAATCCTATGAAAATCATCTGCTGAAGTCTATTGCAGATATAGGTATTCATACATGTGTATATGTTGCAGATGCACAGTCACTTATTTCAGAGGCTTGCGTACAGTGGCCCATAGCTGCTAATGCACCTATGTATACATACATTTATGTTGACACTTCAAAATCATACAGCATCATCATGCACCCATTCAGAATGACAAATGTACCAGTTTATAATATTTACTTTGACATTTCCAGTGTAGAGAGCCTTAAACTGTTGTGGTGCAGTAAAAAACTGTCATGTTGCAGATTCGTGGAATGGGTTTTATTAAAAGCAAGATGCTCGCATTTACTCTATACAGAGTATTATTGGCCTACTAAATTGCTTACTCATGATGCATAACAACACCGCTAACAATATTCCTGATGTGTTAGACCTATTGAAAGCAGTCTACATTTACTTTACAGTAAATTTACATTTATAGACACGCCCTCACCACTGTAACCCCAGATTTACGTGTAATTAAACTTTTGAGTGGTGACTATAATTATTATTTCATGTTTTGCTCAAAACCACACACATTACCAAATCAAGTTAGCTGTTTGTAATATTCAGCTTAAGTATGCAGTGAACTGATCATGTTAAGCAGAAATAACTTAAGATGTCAAGTTTCTGTATGGGGAGGGGCGGGGTCATTTGAAATTCTGGTGAGTGTTTAAACAAAGTATTTGTGACGATCTGCGGCTGGAGTGCCCGCTTATACCTCTGGGGGGCACTCCTTCCTAGTTTATTGTTTTCATTATGTTTTACCCTGGACTGATTATGGTTGATTTTATGCACCTGTGTTTTATTATCTTGTTTAGCGCACCTGTCTTAAGCCTGAGTTTCCTTTTGTTCCATTGCTGAGTATTGTAAGTGTCTTACTGCTTCAAGCGTTTACCTAGTTTCCGAGTGTCTTAGTATTCCTAGTCTCCTTGTTTCCTGGTTTCCTGACTGCCTGCCTGTTCCTAGTTTACCCGTTTGCCTGACCCCTGCACTGTATTATTGCTGATTTGGACTGCTTACCTGGTTTTGACTTCTGCCTGTTATCTCGTACCTGTTTCTGGATCTTCCTCTCAATAAAGCCTGCATTTGGATCACCTCCGCCTGTTTCTACCGAGCAGTTTCATGACAGTATTGGTAAGTAAAGTTAGCTTTCCTGGAAAATTGACCGACCAAATGAGTGGTCCGGTGACAAGAAGTTAGCTAAATGCTAAAGTTAGCATAGTGCTAACGTGTCTGTTGACAGTTTACAATGTTACCACATGTCTGCATGTTTGTGACTGAATCTAGCTTATCTCTGTTGAATATAACATGTCAATTTAAAATGGTGTTTGTACATTAGTGATTTGTTGCTTCTATTTGCGGTAACTTAGAGAACTTTTCAGTGGACGAGGTCATACTTTTAGTAGTTGTACTAAAGTTAGTAAGAGGTTGGTTGTGGATTTGTGGTGGGCTAAAGATAAAATCCAACTGAGTTGTGCTAAAGGTTTTCTTTTGTTCTTTTATTTTACAGGTTCTTGTGAAGATGCAGTGGAAGTGTAGTTGTTCACAAGGATGTCACAGATATTATTGAATGATGTGTTATTCCTTCACTAAACAAGTTGAAATTGTTACCAAGCAGTTTTAATACCTGTTTTTTTGGGTATTGCAGCAATAACACATTGGAGTGTTACTTTGCAATGTTTTATCAAAATAAATTGCATTGAAACATTGAAATGTATTGTTTAATTTCTTCCTATCCAGTGTGTTAAATCAAATGTATTTAAATACAATAATATTATAGTCAAAAATATAAAAAAACATTATTTATATACAAATATATAAAAATAAACAAATAATTTTTCAGTTGTAATAAGTAATGTTTTGCTTTATATTTGTTATATATTTCTTTGCATGTTTAACTTAAAATACTTAGCTTAGACAACATGACTTAACGATAAAAATTATGTTCACTAATGATTTTGAGTAATGACTACTAAAGCAAACTTGATTTGTCTACTGCATCGACTTAAGGTTTTGTGTTAATACAACTTAACCCATTAAGTTTTACCTTGTGTAAAAACTTTTTATGGTTTAAGAGAACGGGTTTCCACGCAAATTTCGAGTAAAGTCAACTAATTTGGGATGGCGCGATGCATGCACGAAAGAGGTGTTTGCAAGATGTTTGAAAGTGCATTTTAATCTTGAATTTCCGCTAGGTGACACCATTGTTGCAGAAACTACATAGGCTAATGGCGCTTTTCCACTGCATGGTACGGCTCGGTACGGCTCAGTACGGTTCGGCTCGGCACGGCACGGTTCGGCTCGCTTGCTTTTCCACTGCGTGGTACGACTCGGCTCGGCTCGGCACGGCACGGCTCGGCTCGGCTCGCTTTCGCTCGGTTTGCTTTTCCACTGCAGTTAGTACCGCTTCAAAGTGGGTGGGATTATAGACTGATCGTTGTAGTGTATCCGCTCCTCGGCAACACACGAGATGAAGTCTGCACTTCGTCCACTGAACACAATTCAGCCATTTCTTTTTTGGAAGTTTTTTTTCTTTATTTTTTCTTCAAGCAAGCAGTTTTAAAACAGGTGCTACAGCGGTGACTGTTACTGGCTATTTAAATCCAGTGGGTTTGATGTCTCGCACGCAATTACAATGACGCTGGTAGTGACGATTCTGTCTGACCAATCATTGATCTGCAGTGTTTCACGTCACATTTTAGTACCGGTACGGTACACTTGGAACCTCAACAGAGGTGGTACCATTTTAAAGCGTGCCGAAGCATACCATACCGTACCATGCAGTGGAAAAGCGCCATAATTCACCTTTAAAACACTATAGGCATCATCCACTTGCTGACTTTGTAAATGTTACAGAGAAAATTAGTTCGATCATACACTAATCGACTGAGGATCACACACTAATCGTGTATAAAGTCGTGTAGTGTATTCCAGCCTTAAGACACTAAACCTGAACCCACAAATTAAAAGGCTTGTTGACATAATGGGTCTCAAAGAAGGCATTTTTTAATCATCTATCTGCTATGTCCATTCTGTAAGTTGGTGTCCTTACTTTCAGAGCATCAGTGGGGAGCTTCTGTGAAAGTAAATCAATGTTTTGATGGCTGGATCAAAAGTCCAGCACAACACCAGAAACAATGTTTATTTTTGTCTGTTGATTTGTTTTCATATGCTCAGGAGTAATGTGTCACCCTGCATCTTAAACTTGTTTCTCCTAGTATGTCACCTCAGGTAATGAGCCTTTTTCAGATTCTGTTATGCCAATAAGGAGTTTTTTTTCAAAACAGCTTTCGCTGTTGAGGTGGCAATGAAAATATCATTCACATATTGCATAAAAGCTGATTAGAGAACAGATACAGATTTATGCCCAGAACTGAGAGAAGAAATGGCCACTGGGGATTATCTATTTCATTATTTATGAATGTTACTTTGATTATTACTTTTCAAGTCAAACTGCATCATTATCCAGCAGGGCCAGTGGATGCCTATAGCTACATTAGCAAGTATTGCTAATAAACTAGAGTATGGCTTGAATGGCTAATAAACAAGAATTGAATCACAACATAACAATGATGCATACTGTAGTAAAGCACAATGAAAAGAGAAGGTCAAATGGAAAGGCATATTGTGTATTGAAAAACAGAATAAAAAAAAATAAGAATTAAACCAAAAGCATCACAAATAAAACAAATAGGTATGACACTTATAATACTCCATGGCCATGTTTTGCAATTTACAGACAACATTAGTGAGACCTTTTTATTACAAGAGAAACTCTCCAAGAGTTTGGACCACAAGGCTTAAGTTGGGGTCACTTTAGAGCAGGGGTTCTCAACTCCTGACACTTGAGATCTACTTTCCTGCAGAGTTTGGCTCCAACCCTGATCAAACTCACATGCACAAGCTAATCAAGTTGGTCAGGATTACTAGAAAGTTACAGGCGGGTGAGTTTGATCAAGGTTGGAGCTAAACTCTGCAAGAAAGTGGACATCCAGTTAAAACCCCCTGCTTTAAAGAAACGTCAGCGAATGTTTGTGGCAAAGTCCATTGTCCAATCACTCACACAGAGGTCACTTCTGTGGTGAATGCGCAAATTAGCAAAATTTCAGATTGCTAGATGCCTGTTGAGAGATGACTGCATAAAGCATTTCACCTGGTATGTTGTCGTATAACGGTAAACCTTATTGAAACTTTGCTAGTTACGTTCAATGAACTAATACTTCTATCATACACTTAACATCACACATGCCCAAATTGTCTGGTTGAACAGGAATGGGGCATGGAAATGCGATTGCATTTTTATCCACTGGGAGCACACTTGAGATCTAAGCACATCTGCATGAAGAGAAAGTCCTTCAGTTTGAGTCAACTGAGTTCAAGCCTCACAAGAGCTCTCCATTTATTGAATTTGTGAAGGAAGACCATTTATGGCACTACATTAACATTTTCACAACTCTTTCTTTTTTTCATATTTCATGTCTAAAATCAAAACTTTTGCAAACCATTTTTTAAACTCTCTGCATATTTATTGGATGGTAAAGCATCAGAACAGAGCCTTTTAGCATGTCTTCTCTTCTCCACCTCTCTTTTGTTTGTTATACCAATTATCTTGGTTGCTCTCAAATCCAACAAAAAATCAGTTCAGCGAAACACAACATGGTACAAAATCACCATACATTCTGTACATTGGAATTGCACAGAATGTTGACCATCAAATATACTAGTCTCAACAATTTCTTTTAAGCAGCATTAGTATTGCTCAGATCCTCCACAAATTTGTTGAAGGACAGCTATGTTCAAAAGATACAATACACTTAATAACCACTGATTGAGTGGATAGTCTGGTTCACAAGCAATGGGTTGAAAGAGTTTTCTGAAGACAGAGTGCATGTTCAATTTAAAAGTTGAACAGCAAAAACAGGATGCCAAATAGTCGAAGGTTCTAAGAACTTACAAGGGAAAGTACTATATGAAAGATAAATCAGAATCCAAACAACTGATTTTTTTTATCTAACCTCTTACAGAACAGAAATGTTTTTGAAATGTTGCTTCATCCTGCAATGTTACTGTATTATTATAAATCATTATAGATATGTATCTCCACAGTATCAGCCATCAAACCAAACCGTTTAACTGTATACTGATTTCACTTAGAATTACTATTCTTATTATTAAAATTACCACTATGGATCAATGGGAACTTGATGAAACTCACCAAAGTAGCTTTTCTTCAAAACTGTATCAGTTTGAGAAAAATAGAATGTGTACAGTGTGTTCTGCAACATTGCATTACTCACAAAGTTGTATATATTGTCAGTATATATTTTATGGTCCCCCATATTGAATTATCAGGACCAGAACATATGAGAGGAGTTATTCAAAGCTATTTTGTAAATGATTGTAATATGAAGTAAATCATGAGAAATGAAAAAGGGCAAATCTCGTGCACTGTTCGATTTCAGTGTACACCCTTTATGGAGCGGGTCAAATTTACACTAAATGGATTCAATACAATTCCTCAAAAATCACACTATGAAAAACAACAAAGATTCAGGTACAAACTGTAAACTTTTAATATCAACACTTGTCAAACATTAAAAAAAATAAATATATGAACATATGATTGATGGTTTTTGCTGTGTAGTGAAAATAATGTTTAAAATTACATAAAAGGTTTGGTTAAAAGCTAGGTATTTCAGATATCTTGAATATAGAAATGAGAGCTAATTTTATTATCTGTGTGACAAAGATTTTCATCTGTAATTTGCAATTAACCCGTGATTTAACTTTTTCAAGTGTGTTTGGTAGAGCACTTTTAGATATACTTGCACTTTAGAACTGAAGTTGAAGTGCCCTGACATACATAACATAAATGTTTTTATATTGTGTCAGTACAGTTGCTTTTGAATAGCTGGGTCAGATTGACCCGCAAACATAATATTCATTTTGTTTGTCAAAACACATCAGCATGTTGAAACTTTGCATGCATGTTCTTGATGATAAATGAGAAAAAGTCACAAAATATCAAGATAAAATTATATCAGGTAGCTTGGGGGAAAAAAATTATAGCAATTTTTTAGTGTAAAAGTGTGAAAAAGCTAAGTTTTAGCTTCATAAGGTAGTAAAAAAATATATATATATATATTTTTTTTTTTTTATATATATTTATATATATATATGTAACTAATAAATGTTATTATGTTGGATTAGTACAGTTACCTTAGCGTTAAAATATGTGGGTCTAATTGACCCGCAAACATCACAAACGTAATAGTAATTTTGTCAAAACACATGTTGAAACTTTGCATGCATGTTCATAATGATAAATGAGAAAAAGTCACAAAATATCAGGAAAAAAAACAAAGGTTAACCAGTACTTCCAACAACTAGAAAATCTAAACGGGTCAAATTGACCCTCAACATAACACAAGGGTTAAGAGAAGAGTGTGATCTACAACTCCGCCCCTTTCTTATAATTGAATATAATTTCTTATAATATAATTGCAAGCTCAGTACAGAGTCTTTTTGAGTGCAGAGTCCTCATCTCAAAATTTAATTAACAACCAATGGATAGAACTAGTCATTGTCCTACACTTTCTTTTTCGATAATTTGTTACAGTACATCACAATATGGAAGAAAAGATAAGTCGCTACTTAAGTTTCATGTCAAATGTGCAATAATAATCTTTTTTTCTGTAACACTGGACATGCAAACTGAGATGCAATAAACCAAATATAATGCCATTAGTGGTGTTGGTCTCATTAATACTGTATAACTGAACATGGCAAACTTTTAGAATGTCCAAAAGAATAACATAAAAGTGCAATGCAAATGATACAAAACATAATAGAGAGTGCATGCAGCCAGACTCTATATAGAAAAAAAATGCTTTGAGTACACACAACATATAAAAAAAATAATGAAAGGGTTACGAAGGAAAAGGTTGTTAATACTGAATAAAATCAGCATTTTAAATGCATAGCACTTCCTTGTTTGCTAGACAGCAGGAACATAGTCAGGTCTTCGGAGACAACAAACAAAGACATCCTTGGAGCAGAGAGAAAAGAACATGCTGAACAAAGTCAAGGAAAACATGAATAATTATTCAAGCCTAGTCATTCCGAATTACTAAAAAAACATCTGAACTTCTGTATTCTTTGCCATCTTTTTGTGAACAAAGAAAAAAATGGGCCTTAACATGAGCCAAGAGATAAATTGCTGTGGAGACATTGAACGTTATGCCAAATATTGTATGAACCAGGGAAACATAAGTCTCCAGGCAACGGCAGTGTTAACTAAGCAATGTGGTATCCTTTCTCAAGCCACGACAGCTGGCTGTGGACCAAGTAATGCATTCACAATTGCAGGGGTTGCCTTATCATCTTATTGTAGTATTAGTCTTCTATGCCCATATTTTTTATTTTTAACTGGTCGCAAATCAGTTGGAAAGTTCTATCTCAACCATCATTAGCGATCCTTGCCTAATCCTGCTCCACCCCATGGAGGAATCATCAATCTTTTCTCTATTATGTGAATAATTCTCTTTCACTTTATTTTTATTTTCCACAATCAGCAGAGCTGCAGCACAACATCTTTTCACCAATGATAGAATGGACACAGGGAACATTTCAGAGGTTTGGCCATATTTTTTATAACATTTTTATTGTGAAATATCTGCCACAAGGAGTCCATTGTTCATTCAACTTCTCTTCTGACCCCTAGTGAAAAAACAATATACTTTAAAAGAATGGTGGTACCTGAATGAATGATTTTAGATACTTCATTTCATGTTAATTGCATTAAATAATGTATTACAGTTTAAATTTATAGTAAGAGCAAATACACTTTACAGTACGTTTGAATCCACTTAATTAAGACTAGTATTTTATGCGGGTGTGTGCACGTCTGCACGATGTTATTATTAAAAACGGATGGGGGATATTCGTTTCTCTAATTATGTGTAAATGTGCAGGGAAACTCATTTTCCTCGATTTATTGAAGATTATATGTAAAACGTGTAAAACGCATTTGCAGCTGCACAGCTAACACATTCAGCATCTGGCTCGCTCATAGGCTGTGCAGCGGCACCTGCACATCCAAACTCCGCCTACTTTGCTCTGGCTATAGTGCAGCGCAAATCGCAGTGTATCTGAAGGGCAACGCTGGACCCAGCGGCCAGAGCCGCGCATTCTGCGTCCTGTCTGAAAAGCGCGCTTGAGGTTTAGTTCGCCCTAGAATGAAAATTAACAATTTAACGTTACCCACTATTGGTTTTAGCCACGACGGCATTTGGTAAAAGACAAACTGAAATGTAATATATTATTCGGTAAAATCCTGGCCGTTGGTTTGTACACGGCGCGCGTTCATGTGACTAATAAATGTAACATTGCAGTTCATTCAAACAGGAAAAGCAAACACATGTAAGAAATATAGATAAGTAAAAATGAGAAATGAAATTGAGATTTATAAGATTAACTTGCCTCAAAAAAAAACACTCCGTCGTTGCCCGAATGCTTCGTCTGTGTGTCTGTTTCGCGCCTGATATCTACTTATGCCGTGCATGAAATCTGTTATGCCGCGCTTTGATCTGATTGGTGGTTGGAATGCAACCAATGATTGGCAACCAGTGGAGAAATTTAAGCTGACCAAAAATCAACATTGATTCAATGTTTGTCTTTTCAACGCTGAAAAACATTGAATTATCAACATTGATTCAATATTATTTTAGCATTGAATTTTCAACCTCAACCAAAATGATGATTCTGATGGAATTTCAACATTTAATCAATGTCACCTTGCTATCTGGGAAGGCATGGCTATATGTAAAATCATAATAACTTTGTCTTCTAAAAATAAAGTTTACTGCTGGATGTATTGACAAGTATGTATGCTACAATAAAATATATAGGCTACTTTAAGGTCATTTTTATTGAAACTTGCATGTCATATGCATTCAAATAATGTGTAATTACATCAGGTCTCTTACGGTGGCCGTGAGAGCTCAATGTGCAGCAACTGAGGAAAACATATGCAAATAGAAAAAAAAACACCAGCAAATTAACCCTTGTGCATCAATTTAAAAAAGTTACACATAGCTACATAGAGGACAAAAATGTCCGTGTCCAAAAACTGTCATAAAAATATTATAGATTTATATTTTTTTCCACTTTCACTGGCATCATTTTTTTAACCAGCATCAGCTCTAATCATAATGACCAAACATTCATTAATTTTCAGAATTTTAAACCTTAAAATGCTGGTTTGTTTACATAATGCCACTGTTGTTTTTTTATGAAAAAAAAAGAAAAATAGTAATTATTTTCAATTTACTAAATTCCAAGCAGAATTTTTTTTCTTTGATTATTACAGCTTTGGATATGTCAATGATTAAGAACAATATTAATTTTGATGCATTAATATTTTTTATGCAGTATCAGATTTAAAAAAAAGCTACCACTTAGGTACATAAAGGACAAAAATGTCCATGTCAAAAAAGTGTCATAAAAATATGATAGATTAATATTTTTTTCCACTTTCACTGACTTAGATTTTTTACTAGCATCAGTTCTAATCATAATTACCAAACATTCATTTATTTTCAGAATTTTAACCCTTTAAATGCCGGTTTCTTTACATAATGCCACTGTTGATGTTTATAAAAAATTTAATAATAATAATAATTTTCTATATACTAAATTCTAAGCAGAATTTTTTTTCTTTAAATATTACAGCCTTGGATATGTCAATGATTAACAATAATATTAATTTTGATGCAATCATATTTTTTTATGCAGTATCAGATAAATAAAAAAACTACCACTCAGGCCCATAAAGGACAAAAATGTCCATGTCAAAAAAGTGTCATAAAAATATTATAGATTAATCTTTTTTTCCACTTTCACTGACTTAGATTTTTTACTAGCATCAGTTCTAATCATAATTACCAAACATTCATTTATTTTCAGAATTTTAACCCTTTAAATGCCGGGTTCTTTACATAATGCCACTGTTGATGTTTATAAAAATAATAATAATAATAATAATTTTCTATATACTAAATTCTAAGCAGAATTTTTTTTCTTTAAATATTACAGCCTTGGATATGTCAATGATTAACAATAATATTAATTTTGATGCATTAATATTTCTTATGCAGTCTCAGATAAATAAAAAAAAATACCACTCAGGTCCATAAAGGACAAAAATGTCCATGTCAAAAAAGTGTCATAAAAATATTATAGATTCATATTTTTTTCCACTTTCACTGACTTAGATTTTTTACTAGCATCAGCTCTAATCATAATTACCAAACAGTCATTAATTTTCAGAATTTTAACCCTTTAAACGCTGGTTTCTTTACATAATGCCACTTTTGTTTTTATAAAAAATTATTATAATAATAATAATAATACAAATATTCCATATACTAAATGCTAAGCAGGTTTTTCTTTAAATATTACAGCCTTGGATATATCACTGGTTAACAACAACATTAATTTTGATGCATTCATATTTTTATGCAGTATCAGATAAAAAAAAAAAAAAAAAATACCACTCAGGCCCAAGTCACTCAGGCCCAAGTCAAATCATTGATTTATTACTCCTATTATCCTCCAAAGTTTTTACTTTTTTGATAGAATATACCTTATTTTGCTCTATAAATAAAGCAAAAGTACAAGATCACTTTGAACAAGAACTGAAGTCAACTCTTCATCCTCACTTTCACATGGGTTCACTAGATCCAGAGCTTCCCTTGCTGTGAAACGTCTTGCAAACAATGAAATGACAAGGCCCTCAAGCATCACATTTTTATAGGTTTGGCTGTGAGAGCACTTGTGTCAACAAAAATCTACCAGACAAAACAATCACCATTTTCTCGAGGTGAAAACATAAAAAATAATCACTTTTGATTTATGCAAGGTGTTGTGGGGCCTCTAAACTTCTACATCAAAATCAAGCTCACCTTTTACCTTTGAATAAAAACAAAAACAAAAACAAAGTGCAAGCAAGTAATAAGAAATGTGTTTGAATGAAAAAAGTAACTTCAGTAACTTTTTGACCTGTTCAGTTTTCACATGCAGGGTCTGTGACTCTGCCAAGGGTATGACTCATTTACATGGGGTGGGATTTGTGTTTTCCAGTACAATATAATTTCTTTCTTTCAAAATGTTCACACACACACACCTAAAAATTTCAGTACACACATACTAACCACACTCTGAGAACCATACCAACACACCCACACAATTATAGCTTCATAATTTATCTAATTGGCTCTATAGTATGCATAAGCCGAAAACAGCAGAAAACAACAATAAAGTGATAATTTGCTTTATATGCCAAACCTGAAAAATGGCACCATCTGATAAAAAATAGTAAAAATTAAAATTTTGAAGCCTTGCCAACAGAATGAAAGCCTGTTAAGAAAGATTGCATCATTTTATAGTTGAATGGCACTGGGATTAAAAATCGCAGTTTTAATGGGTTTCAATGGGGACATTTTTGTCCAAAAGGCGCTAAGTGGGTGTATTTTTTTTACCTAGTGCAAAATAAATTTTTTAAAGTAAATGAAGGTGAAATATTAAAATTCCAATAAAAATACACACCTGTGGCAAATTTTATGCAGTTAGCATTAACACAGCCAAAGTTATCAAAAAAACAAAACTGAAAAGGACAAAAATGTCCATAAGGATGCACAAGGGTTAAGAAAACATCATCATCAGTTTGACAACACGTGCTGCAAATACAGAAAAGTGCTGCAAAGATCACGGAAATGTCTCACGGAGACCCTAACAAGTGGCAAACCTGGCCTGGACCGCTTATTTTCCAATATCTACTTGTCAGTGGTGTTTGTTTTATTTATTTTTTCATTTTAACATCATGATCATATGTGCGTTGCGAAAATTCTCAGCACATTTCCGCATTTGGTGTAATTCCGCTATTTCTCAAAAAAAAATCCTTTCATCAGGATCCAACTGTATCCTAAATGTCACAGGAAACAAATGATGCATTTGAAGGAGCATTCAAATTGGGAAAGCCTACGTCTCATCGCGACCTTTGAATGACCTGAGTCTCTGAAGACCCTGAAATGGGACGCAGCAAAGATCTAAAACCTCTCTTGTGTGGTCCTCAAGGGAACGGTCCTCTTGCTCAAGGAGGAAGAGGCAAACTAATTATACAGTCTAAATAAAATGAGATCAAAGGAATATATGTAGGAGTAACACAAACCACATAATATATAAACGAGAACCAACAAAAAAAATTACTGTAAACTCAGTTCTTTATTAACACAAGGCAGACAGAAGCTAAACAAGACAGGTGAAAGTAATGGGTAACTATGGAATCCGAAACTAAACAGAGCAGAGGAACAGGAACTAAAGGAACCTGAGCAGAATGTCAAAATAAAGACAACTATAAGCCAAATATAACCTTTACTTAATGGTTCAGATTTAGAGAGATTTCCACCGTCAAATAAGGACAGCTTGAAGTGCTTTCCAGTGTGGTGGCAGCTGAATTCATAAGCCAGGATTTAAACACAAGATTAATTGAAATGTAGCGGGACCTTAAAAGGAGCGAACTACCTCTAGATATGTAGCTGACTACGCCACCCTGTTAAACAGGGAAATATAAATATAAATGAATTTAACCATCTAAAAAGGACACACAGGTTATCGAAGGAGGGCCTGAGACGTGGATACCGAAAGTACAAAAGTTTTATTTCAATCATCAAGCAGCAATCTTAAACACATTAAAAGACTGAAGGACCAGGTTAACAGATACAAACAATAAATACACCAAACATGAAAAGGAGGCCGAGGCTTACCAATGGCAGGGAATCTAGCTTAAAGGTTCTCTAAGCGATCCTGGGTGACGTCACTTCTTGTTGACGTTTAAAGTATTGTCAAACAAAACGGAGGCTAGCTAGACCCTCCCTCCTCCTCATCCGCACACTGAAACTGGTGGTGCTGTGGGTCTGCAGCTGGATACCAGGACAAAGCAGCAGCTTCAATTAGTGTTGCCCCGCATGCCTCATTGAACGCTGTCTCCGCGGACAGATTATTCCTGTCAAGATTTAAAAAAAAAAAGTTACAATATAGAAATAAATAAACGTTGCGCAATAGCGGTGGTTACACATACCTTTACTTCATAGCGAGTCGCAAATCTGAGTCAAGCACAGAAGAATGTCCCCATAATAGCACGGGAGTGCAGGAGGGGCATATGAGTAGCCACCGCCGACAACCCCCAGCAACGAACCATCTACCATAGCTATAGACCAAATGACTGTTACATAAAGTCACAAATCTATGTGCTAACTAGTTAGCCAAACACATACCTCAGGCGGAAGGAATGAATCAAACCAGAATGGGCGGTCCCCGGCAATGTGACCCCACACCCACAAGCGTTCATTCAAACCCCTTTTAAACGCTCCTTCGCCGGATATAATTGGACACTACATTGCTTGCGAGCATTGAATTAAAAAACGAAACTCTGTACGTCCCACTACAGAAACATAAAACAACAACAACAACAACAACAACAACAAAAAACCCACAGAAATATGCAGTTGGAAACAAATAAATTAACTAGAAGACCCATTATGTTCCCCAAAATTTCGAGGTTCTGTAAAAAATAAAAAATAAATATAAATATAATTTATTAATGAATCTCAAAAGACTTTCACCAAGCACATACAAAGATAAACTGGCTTAAATTACCCTAAATGGATTAAAATGCTGAATATAGAAACTTAATTTAATGACAGTTCTCCAAGTGGCTTCTAATGCAGTAAAATTACAGCAGCAGACTCAGTCGTAGCCTTCCAGAAAACACAAAGCTACAGCTTTTTGTTCCCTTGGTTAAGACAATTATGATTTAAAGGGAGAAAAAAATGGTTTTGGATTTTGTGTCTTGTTTGATTGATTATATGCAATTTATTTAATGTTGAACATTGTAGACATGATTTTTTTATTTACTAGTTTTTACTCTCTCTCTTGGTCTCGCTCACTACTCTTTAATGGAGGATTAATCTACAGCACTTTATTTGATGAGTGATTTTTTCTCCATTCTGGAAAGCCTTGAACAATTAGTAGTCTCACTAAACATTTCTCAAACAGTGCTGAAGTGATTGAACACAATCACTTCTTCCCCATTCATTTAGCAGAACGAGTGATTTTTCATTGGGTAATGGAAAAGATTTATTGGCTGCCTGACCTAGTTTAAGCTCCCTCAAAGTTCCAAACCATCAGATAATGTGGCTTCTATTTGATATAAAAGGGAAGTATTTAACTCTTCAAACCTTTAGTGTCTTCAAATGTTACGTTTAGTGTACGATAATGTTTGTACCTTGAATCATTGGTAATTCGGAAAATTTGCTGCATCACCCCCCACCACAATCATGGTGCTTTGAACTCGCACTGAGTCTGTGAACATCGAACACAATAAGTCAGTGACAGTGTGAGAGACATTGTGTCCTTGTGTCCCATAAAGATCGCACTGCGTCTGTGCAGGTTAACAGGTTAATAGATCACTGATGGGACTTCATTCATCACCCATACTGGGGGAAAAAAGGACCTTGGTGATGAGAACTCCATTTTATTTTCATGCCTCATTTTGTGAAATAAAGTTGTTTTTATTATTCCATTTATATTTATAAAACTTACAGGGGTGATTCACTGATAAATCTGAATTATACTACCGTTTTTTTTTTTCCTCTTGAGTTGAGAAGAACATTTGCAAAAAGAGCAGCCAGCGATTATGAAAACACTCCTGCTATGACACAAGAAATGCTCAACGGAAAACACAACATTTATCAATGAGATACTTATTTGAACCAAAGATAACTGTATAGGGCCTGTGTTATCTTAGTAAATACAGGATATGTGTCATGTGTTGATACGTGTTAGGAAGAGAGTATTTATTCACGTTCTACACCGTACCAAAGAAATAATCTGGCTTTATGCCACACTTACAGTACATCAGTACTACAGTACGTCTCAGTGTATGGGCTTGATTCATTCTCACAGCACTGAACTCTGGCATGGATCTATATTTTATCTATGTGTTTAGGACAGTCTATGAAATTGAGAGTATAAATTGTGAAATTATAAAGATAAACCCTATTTAAAGTAATTAGTTTTATATGTGGAGGTGGGGTAATATAATGATTAACAAACCTTCTCTGTGATTTTAATCCCATCTGAATTGAGCATTCCAGACTATTGGATGCACTGCATGATCCAGCAAAGATTCTGTAATGTCCTGAAGTATGAACAAAAGTAAAATCAATCGTTTTTGAATTTTAGTAAATCTTCATCAAATAGTTCACCCAAAAAATCTGTCATCATTTACTCACCCACATGCTGTTCCAAACCCTTATGATTCTGAATATTTTACTTCACATATTTTAAGAAATGTATCAGTGTTTTATTCATTGATAATTGGAACTCCATGGTTACCAACATTATTCAAAATATGTAGATGTTGACCAAGACATTTCATGTGTTCATGGTCAGTTCTTGATCCTTTTTTAGTGGCTGAATCATATAGAGGTGCTATGTTCTGTTTCCTTGTTGCTGTATGTACTTTTGTTATTTTTATTAATAAAGTTTGTGCTGTATTTGGATCCCGCTCTCCCTCACCCCTGAGTCACCAATGTTACAGTGTTTCCTCTTTTAGGTCAGCCAGTTGTGTGGACCGTTGGCTGGTTGTTATTACTCTCTCATCTGAGCTGTTTTGAAAGGTAGGAGAGACAATTGCCACTTTTTGTATTTTGGGTGTGATTCTGTGTTGCTGATCCACAAAGGTTTCTAAGAAGGATTCACCCATAAACAGTCAGGCTGACTATTTGTCCTATGAATGTGGCTCTAACAAGACTTAATGACAGCGAGTGCTTGTAGCCGACTTGCTAGTTGGTACTGAATTCTCAATAATTCACTTTTCAGAAAACAGCAGACATAAGATACATTTTCAAGCAAAAGACAATGTACTATACAGAATCATTGCAGTCACAATGATTTATAAGAAAAAGAACATGATGTAGCAAAACACACTGGAACAAATCAGCTTTTGCCATTTTAAATGTAATATCTGGTGGGGTTGCAGTTTTCATTATTATCTTTATATAAATCATTTTTGCAAGAAATACATATACTTCTGTTTTGTAACGAGGAGCACGCGACTGTAGCTTGATTAGAACATGAGAGATAAGTGAATTCGTTATGTATAGATAGATACAGATACATCTTACTGATTAAACAACTATTGGAATCTGTTCTAAAATACAAGACAATGTGGGGTCTTCAGATTGGAAACTCATAGAGTCTCAAGGTCACTTCAAGTTGACGGGAATGGGAGGAAATAAACCGGCCTGTAATTTTGCTATAGTGTGGGTTGAGTATAGGTTTTTCAACCTGCTTGAATGTGGGGAAGAAAAACATAGTGAGGAGTGATGTGTTGATTATGTCTGTCAGTGGAGGTAGGAGTGTAGAAGGGATGAGTTGTAGAAGATGGGAGGCAATAAGGTCAATAGGCCAAGTGGTAGGTTGGTTGAATTGGAGAAGCTTAAAGATATGTGAGAGGGGGAAAACACAGCTTTATAAACAAGTTTTATTTACATAGCGCCTTTCCGTAGCTCAAGGTCGCTTTACATTGTAAATTACAATACATTTACACACCTACACACACATTGCAGTCACATAGGACACATACAGTCACATTAAACGAAATACATGCTAAATAGATATGTTTTCAACTGAGTCTTGAATTTAGCCACAGATTAAATATTTTGAAGTGTAAGGGGTAGTGAATTCCATAATTTTGGAGCATTAAAAGTAAACGACCTTCCACCTGTAGACAACCGGCTAAACGAAGTTCAGCTGATCTGAGAGACCATGCAGGGTGGTAGGTGTAAAGTAGATCAGACAAATATGGAGGTACAAGACCGTTTAATGCCTTAATCGCTAAAAGTAATACCTTAAGGTGAATACGTGATGCCACGGGTAGCCAATGAAGGTCATGAAGCAGAGAAGTAATGTGAGCAGAACGCCTGGTGGAGGTGAGAACTCTTGCTGCTGATTTTGAATGTACTGTAATATTGCAATAAGTTTTTTGGGCAGACCAAGAAATAAAGCATTGCAATAATCTAGCCGTGATGTGATTAGTGCATGAATTAAGGTTTCAGCATCAGCTAAAGTGAGAGAAGATCGTAGATGAGCAATATTTCGAAGATGAAAGAGTTTTTAACAAGAGAAGAAATATGAGAGCCAAAATATAGAGTTGAGTCGAATAAGACACCAAGGTTACGAATCAATGACGAAGGCTTAACATGTAATCCATCAATATAAAAGGACTGGTCCATCCTTTTGACTGAGGCAGCAGAGCCGATCATTAATATCTCCTTTTTTATCATTTAATTTGAGGAAATTAAGGGACATCCAATGCTTGATGTCCCTGATACATGCAGTGAGTGAGTCAGGCAGAGATGGCCTATCAGAGCTAGGGGTAAGATACATTTGAATGTCATCAGCATAGCAATGGAACTGAAGTCCATGCCTGCGTATGATGTTACCAAGTGGATGTAGATGATGAACAAAAGTGGACCAAGAGGAACACCCTGTGTAAGTGAGGCAGTGGCAGAAATATGATCTTGTATGCTGATATAATACCTTCTGGTATAGGAAATGGGCCAGGAAAGAGCGGAACCAGTGATGTCGATATCAGAAAGCTGAGAAATAAGTAACTCTGAAACATCAGTGTATTTTGCAAATATTGCATTTATTTCACTTCAGCTGTGGTAAGGTATGCAAACACCATGTGAGCGGTCACTACGGGAACCAGAAAGTTTCCGACTTCACGTCTCTGTTTGCAGCTCCTCCTTGCCCAGACCCCGAAGCCGCCGCCAGGTGGCGCCATTTGCACCATTTAGAATTTCAGCCGCCGCCAGCCAATAATTTCGTAAGCCAAATTGAGCCGCCATCTGATAAAGTTTGGCTGAGCCGGCTAGAATTATATGCATCAAATAATAATTATATCACATAGAGACATACACACACAAAATATAAACAATACACGAGATCTATTTTCCCTCTGGATTCATAACAGCACAGTGTTGTGATCGTTGCTAGGGGTGACATGCTGACTCTTCGCAGTAGACGCGCAAGAGAGAAATGCACATTTTATACGGATTACATAAGAAGAGAGTAGTAGGCTAGTCTGTTTTCTTTCATTTTGAATTGTTCTGTTTAAAAGTAGACATGTCTGTGAGGCAAGTAGCCTAGGTTAGGCTTCCTTTATACGCCGACTTTCGGTTCATATGAGACGAGCTCCAGTTCACGCGCTTGCGTTTCGTAATTATCTATCGTCTGCTATATTTACTTCTTATTTATTAAATCCAGGCAAATGGTTGATAGAACATTGATTGAAATTAAGATACAATAGACTATGTGCACGTTAGCATATGCTACTTCGGGCTGCGAAACCGATAGGGGGTGTCTAGTTTCCGGTAGCCTGATGGACGACGTAGAGGATGTATATTTCTCCAGATGTCTTGGACATTTGCCGAATATTATAGTCGATAATGTTCATCGACTGGTTAGTGATTTTTCTCCAGCTCCCCAGAGCAAGAGAGAGAAGGGGTTTAAATATTACATCGCTCAGTAACGTTGTGTCATACAGGGAGTAAAGGTATCCGACTTTGGGAAAGGGAACTAAAAAAGTCCTCGCTCTAGACTAGGTACTGAAAGAGTTATAGGAACTACGGTCTGAGGAACTAACAAAACCCCAACTTAGTCCGGTCAGAACCTACTGTCTATGGTCGGAACACGCGAAAAAAAATGGTTATAGGAACGTTAGGTTCTCTAGGAACTGCAAAAGTCCCTCCGTGCGGAAAGCGGCTATAGACACCGTGAGTAGTGACTTTTTTTCCTTGTCAGTGGTGTAAAATATGTAAGTAGTTGGGTTGTTTCATGTAACTTAGTTCTTCTCCCTCGCTGTGTTATTATGGCTTTGCTATGTGGGGATAAATGTGCTGGTTACGTTCGTGAGACAGCTGATTAGTACTATTGTCATTGGCCGTAAACCAGTACCGTTACAGGAATCACCAGGAATCACCAACCCGTCGATCGCGGTCGTCAAGTCGATATTGGAAGCATTTTAAGTCGATCGCGAAGAGTTTTCAAAAAAGCCTATTGTGTGTAGAAAATGGTATCTAAGAGATGCGGAGGCGTGCGCCCTGTTACAATCACGTCATTTTTGCGGCGCGCACCTTTGGGCTCATGCGGACGTGTCGAGTTAAACAAGGCTTTATGCTTTAACCAGCTCAGCCACAGTAAGTTTTTTATGTTTTAGGTCCATTGCGAACGATTAAACTAACTTAACGCCGGTCCACTGATGTAAACAAGACGGCAACCGGAAACGAAGTACCCAACGTCCGCCCTCAAGCCGGAAGTAAGCATTTATCTCGTGCACAGAGCGAATTAATACAAAACGAAATTCGTTTTAAAGAAAGGTTTTGTGCTTTCTGTTTGATGTCTCTGTGAAAGTTTTAAAGCATCTTTTAGTGCCGCTTTCAGAGCGCTCACGTCCGTAACGGAGAACTGTCATCGTATACCATGTTTTTTCCTCATAAATGCGAACACTAAAAATAAAATAAAATAAAATAAAATAAAATGAATATTTTGTTCTGTGGAGACTGAAAGCCAACCCTTCTTCATCCGATGCGTAGTATACTGTACTTTGGTTTGCGCAGTGTAATTCACATAATTACTCAACAATATTTTAGGCCTATAAAATTCAGCCCGTTTAAATGTGCATTTTCTAAGCTTAGAAAATGGACAACATTGATTCTAATCATAATGTAACATTATTGCGAAATTGATTTCTTATAGGCTATTTGCTATTAGAAGTCTATAGTAAATCCTTATGTTTTTATCCAACTAGGCTATGTGTGGGCCTTATGTAAAATAGGGGACAAATCGCATCCGTTATTGATTTGATACGGGACGCATCATTTTACTTGTAAATACGGGACAATTCCGTATTTTAAGGGACGGGTGGCAACTTCTCACATACTTTCCTAACGTGATTACTGCAGTAACAAACCACCGTTTCCACATTGCTAATCACGACGCATGCTTCAGTGTAGGCTATATTGAAGTGAAATGTGCAAAACTTAGTCCAAAATAATACTGATAACAGTGTGTGTTTATATTAAGGCGAGACACGGCAGGCAAAAACTTCGTTTCTTTTTTTTTTTACTGGTCAATTTGCGATTTTTGGATATTTGTCTTCAATAACATGTCTTCTTTCAGACTTCTGGTGAAAAAAAAAAAAACGAAATACACATTTAGCTCTTTGTTTTAGCCTACTACACTACGTCTGTTTGCGTCTGCAGATTTCTCATAAATTCAACAAAAGTTTGCGTTCTTAATCAGTGAAGTGGCAGCTTCAGCCATTTGCAGCTATGAAAAGTTTGGCGGCTGCAGCAGCCATTTAGGTTTTGGCTGAGCCGGCTAGCAAGCCAATAACTTCATCAGCCAGCCATTATTCTCAAAACAAATGGCTTCGGGCTCTATCCCCGCCAGCACGCGGAAACTCTCGCCAATCAGTTACATCCAGCCGCAGCCGATGTCGAACACACCTTATAGGCTTATTCGACTTCATGCAGCTCTGCGCAGACCGATCGGCGGCTGACTTGAAGCAGTGCATGCCGGTTAGAAATTTTGTCCGACTTGATACAGCGCCGACACCACGTGACTGTGACGTATGCAGTCAAAGTACCGCTAGAGCGATTCGAGAGTAGCCGGAGAACTCAGCCAGCGCAGCTTCTGAAGAGCGGCTGCAGGAGCTTTGATGACGACACAGCTGTTCCACGATTGGCCAGATTCACTGCATGACAACGATCACGTGCGTTTCGTGTTTATTCGGTTTATTCTCACACCTTTAGTTCCACTAAAGCTCACAAATCAGTTTTTTTTTATTACAGTAAACACTCGTTTCATGTAGTCGCGATGTATTGTGTTATGTTTATCAAAATAAAACTGATTAAAAAACGTTGATTACACTTCATTGATAGTAGCTGTAGGCTTATGTTGAACTTTATTCTTGTTCAAACAGATGCTGTATGAAGCAGTACATAAAGTATTGTATGAAAATGTCTCTGAAACATCTGTGTATTTTGCAAATATTGCATTTATTTCACTTCAGCTGTGATAAAGTATACAAACACCACGTAAGCAGTCACTACAGGGACCAGAAAGTGTCGGACTTCACGTCTCTGTTTGCAGCTCCTCCCCGCCTGCAAGTGGCAACTCTCGCCGATCGGTTACATCCAGCCACAGCCGATGTCGAACACACCTACTAGGTTCTCTGGCTACTCTCGAATCGCTCTCGCGCTACTTTGATGGCATACGTCACAGTCACGTGGCGTCGGCGCTGTATCAAGTCGGACAAAATTTCTAACCGGCATGCACTGCTTCAAGTCAGCTGCCGATCGGTCTGCGCAGAGCTGCATGAAGTAGAACAAGCCTACTATCTTGGTTTGGTGACAGAGCTCTGACACTCCCGGTTTGTCATGTGCTTGTGTTATAGTCCTGTTTGTTGTGAGCACATGGCTTGTCAGGTGTTTCCTTGTGCCATGTGCTCTCCTGTTAATTGTCTAGCCCCTCCCATCTTGTTACCTGATTATTGATTAATTTACCTCACCTGCCTTCCTTCGTTACCCTCTTTTGTTTCCTTACCTATTTTGTCTCCCTGTATTTGCAGCCCTGTGCCGGTTTGTTGTCTATGCTCTCTTGTCTTTCTTTTCCCTGCTACAATCCAGTTGGAATCCCTTGATGCCTGTCTTGTTTTCCCCCAGGGGGTAGTTTTTGTTTTATTTTTTACTACTTAATAAATACCCATTGTTCATGCACTTGAGTCTTCACTCCTTTCCTCCGACCCAGACCGTGACACGTGTGTATGTTTCTGCTCTCTTTGCATGAATACTGATATATTTACACTTCTCCAGTTCAACCAACCGTCTTGCCCTCATTGTTTCCCTGGTTTTGGTGTACTAGCTAAGTATCATAGACATCATATAGATAGACGCCCTATCGACCGCTACTGCCTATTGGCGTGGACGAGCCGTGGGGCCGCCATCTTACACCGGTCACCCGCTCCACTCAGTGTAATCTGTTTAGCAGGTGCAATGAGCTGTCAGCGCATTTAATTAATCATATCTCACTGAATACCCAACTGATTTACACACAGGTTTTTTTCTGCAATGGTCATACAGGTAGCTATGATACAGGACACATGGTTCGGCGTATTTTAATATTCATAGTGGGCTTACCAGTAATAGAATATTCTGATATGTGATGTAGGCTATGATAATAACGTTAGGTATTTTGCAAATCACACAATATAAATATGATAGAGAAGCAGAAAGAGATAGTGGCAGTAAAGTCAGATATTTTAATAAGTTATACAATATATGATTACGCACACACAACCACGTTCTTCTGCATCCATCTCTTCCCAGCCCTTTAGCAGCCCGCCTCCCGATTCCCAACACACACACACACACACACACACACACACACACACACACACACACACACACACACACACACACACACACACACACACACACACACACACACACACGAAATAGTGAAGCTACCACCAAAATACTAAATAAACGTTACTAGTTAAGCTAAGTAGTGACTGCCCAACACTGATAATACAGTCTGTGCCACTTGTGTAAAATTTGCAGTAATTAGGGCCCGAGCACCCGTGCGAGGTCCCACTTGAAACTGTTAGGATTATTAGGGCCCGAGCACTAAGGTGCGAGGTCCCTCTTGAAACTGTTAGGATTATTAGGGCCCGAGCACTAAGGTGCGAGGTCCCTCTTGAAACTGTTAGGATTTTTTTGTTTTCTTTTTTTTTTTTTCTTTTTTTTTCTTTTTTTCTGCAAAGTAAGCCCCATTTTCGAGGCCGCAACATGCTCGAAAAGTCACCAAATTTTGCACACATGTCAGGACTGGTGAAAAATTTTGTATTTTGTGGGTTTCGCGGATGGGCGTGGCAAAATGGCTCGCTAGCGCCACCTAGAAAATTAGAAAAAATTAGCCCCTCGTCCATGTTCGACCTACATGCACGAAATTTGGTGGGGGCGTGTATCATATCAAGACGCACAAAAAAGCATCACGAACCCATACCCAAAATGTGACAGGAAGTCCGCCATTTTGAATTTGGCGGCCATTTTGGGACGATTTACACACTCCGTACTTTGACGAACTCCTCCTAGGGATTTAGTTGGATCGACTTCAAATTTCTGCTGTGCCTTCTAAAGGCATTGACGATGAAAAGTTGTGCTATCTGCGCGTTTTCGTCAATGGGCGTGTCCATGGCATCGATGATTCGCCATGAAACAGGAAGTTGGAGTAACTTTGCTGTACATGCTCAGATCTGCACCAAAGTTTGCACGCTTGACAAGAGTCCCACCCTGAACACATTTACATGCCGAAATTCACCCCCAGTCATAGCGCCACCTGCTGGCAACGGGAAGTGACCTTTAACGAAGCAGCCCCCGCCGCACGTTTGACCTACATGTACGAAATTTCTGTAGCACATCAACCATGTCCAGACGCACAAAAAAGCCTCTTGGAGCGATTCCCTAAACCCAACAGGAAGTCGGCCATTTTGAATTTTTCGTCAAATTGTGGCTGATTTACACACTCCGTACTTTAACGAACTCCTCCTAGGGATTTAGTCCGATCGACTTGAAATTTCTACTGTGCCTTCTCACTTTAGGCCGCCACGTTAGGGAAGGGGTCCGCAAACGGCTTAAAAGGTAGTCCCCGGTAGGAGGTTAGCGGACCGCTGCGCGCCGCCCCCTAGATGATTTTTGGGGGCCCGGCCGAGGGCGCCCGGCCCGACAGGGGGCCCGACGGGGCGGGCCGGAGGCGTCGCCTCGGGCCCGGGGGCCTCGGGGGCCCCGCGGGAGCCCGACGAAATTCGGCCCCCTCGCCCGCAGTACGGGCATCGGCCACGGGGGGGCGACTCCCCGACCGCCTGCAGCCTATTCGACGCGCGCCGAACAGGTTGGGGGCGGGCGTCCACGGAGCGCACGCGCATCCCCCTGACCGCCTTTTCGCGAAATTCCCTGACCGCGCCCACCGACCACGGGGCGCCCGTTCGTCCCACCTGTGACCTGTCCACAGCCTGGGACCGCCCCCTGACCACGCCCACTGACACGAACAGCCTATTCATCCCCCTGACCGCCTACGTGACCCCGAACGGCCTATTCGTCCACGGCCAATCTGAGTGACGGCCCGGGGCCCCGCCCACTGACACGAACGGCCTATTCGTCCCCCTGACCGCCTACGTGACCCCGAACGGCCTTTTCGTCCACGGTCAATCTAAGTGACGGCCCGTGGCCCCGCCCACTGACCATCAACGGCCTATTCGTCCCCCTGACAGCCTATTTGACCCCGAACGGCCTGTTCGTCCACGGTCAATCTAAGTGACGGCCCGTGGCCCTGCCCACTGACCATCAACAGCCTATTCGTCCCCCTGACAGCCTACGTGACCCCGAACGGCCTGTTCGTCCACGGTCAATCTAAGTGACGGCCCGTGGCCCTGCCCACTGACCATCAACAGCCTATTCGTCCCCCTTACAGCCTATGTGACCCCGAACGGCCTGTTCGTCCACGGTCAATCTAAGTGACGGCCCGTGGCCCTGCCCACTGACCATCAACAGCCTATTCGTCCCACTGACCGCTTATGTGACCACGAATGGCCTGTGCGTCCACGGTCAATCTAAGTGATGGCCCGTGGCCCTGCCCACTGACCATCAACAGCCTATTCGTCCCACTGACCGCCTATGTGACCACGAATGGCCTGTGCGTCCACGGTCAATCTAAGTGACGGCCCGTGGCTCTGCCCACTGACCGTGAACAGCCTTTTTGTCCCACTGACCGCCTATGTGACCACGAATGGCCTGTGCGTCCACGGTCAATCTAAGTGATGGCCCGTGGCCCTGCCCACTGACCATCAACAGCCTATTCGTCCCACTGACCGCCTATGTGACCACGAATGGCCTGTGCGTCCACGGTCAATCTAAGTGACGGCCCGTGGCTCTGCCCACTGACCGTGAACAGCCTTTTTGTCCCACTGACCACCTATGTGACCACGAATGGCCTGTGCGTCCACGGTCAATCTAAGTGATGGCCCGTGGCCCTGCCCACTGACCATCAACAGCCTATTCGTCCCACTGACCGCCTATGTGACCACGAATGGCCTGTGCGTCCACGGTCAATCTAAGTGACAGCCCGTGGCTCTGCCCACTGACCGTGAACAGCCTTTTCGTCAAACTGACCGCATATGTGAGATGTTGTCATGTGCTTTGCTTCAAAGGCGCCGTTGAGCTCACCAGAGGCCTGTGTCATCACTGTGTCTGCTGTGCTAAAATGTCTGTATTTAACTCAAATCTCAAGCTTTCTTTCTGCTTTTTGCATCAAATTAACCAGTGAGTCCTGCACTTATTAGTGGTAAGACTGATTAATCTGTGTCTGGTCAGAGAGGGCAAGACACCGGCTCCAACTCTGCTGTGAATGTCATCTTCCGCCTGTAATTTCACACCAAAATGTCTTTTATTCAGCCAATTCTTGAGACAGTGTCATGTGTTTTGCTTCAAAATAAAGCTGAGTATGTGTCCTTTCATAACCCAACACTTATTTGACTGTATCATGTTCATAGAGCGAAAGAGAGGTCATCAGGTTAGCTGACCTCTTGTCGTGGTGAAAATCTGGGAGTACTTTTCCAGTTTTCAACTTTGATTCTCCTATTAAAATGAATGCATCTCAGTCAGTGTGTATGCTACAGACAAGTTTTGCACATCAGGTGGGATGCTGTTTCTGACTTAGACATTTTCAGCCAGTGAATCCCCGTAAGGCACTGAGGATTTCAACACATGTGTTGAAATCCTCAGTGCCTTACGGGGATTCACCGGCTTAAAATTTCTAAGTCAGAAACAGCATCCCACTTGGAACTTATTTAACTGTGCCCCTGTGCGCTGTCCGTGGACAGCATGATTTTATGCTAATTTTGCACAATTATTGGGTGAAATGTCCATCAGTGTGTTGTATGGTGTCCCCTGGGTGGTGGTCAGTAGGTTTGACCACAAATAACCCCTTTCTTTATGAAATATGGCCTTTTAATGCAGTGTCCACGGGGAGCCTACAGGCGCTCCGCCAAATAAGTTGCAGGTGGGATGCTGTTTTTGACTTAGACATTTTCAGCCAGTGAATCCCCGTAAGGCACTGAGGATTTCAACACATGTGTTGAAATCCTCAGTGCCTTACGGGGATTCACCGGCTTAAAATTTCTAAGACAGAAAGAGCATCCCACCTGCAACTTATTTGACGGTGCCCCTGTGAGCTGTTCGTGGACAGCATGATTTTATGCTAATTTTGCACAAGGTTAGCTGACCTCTTGCAGTGGTGAAAATCTGGGAGTACTTTTCCAGTTTTCAACTTTGATTCTCCTATTAAAATGAATGCATCTCAGTCAGTGTTAGCTGACCTCTTGCCATGGTGAACATTTGGGAGCACTTTTCAGCTTTTCAACTTTGATTCTCCTGTTAAAATGAATGCATTTCATTCAGTGTTCATGCTACAGACATGTTTTGCACATCTGTTTAAAGCTTGGGACCTGCACTTTAATGTGTTTCTATTCAACCCACTGACTTTTCGTCAAACTGACCGCATATGTGACCACGAATGGCCTGTGCGTCCACGGTCAATCTAAGTGACAGCCCGTGGCTCTGCCCACTGACCGTGAACAGCCTTTTTGTCCCACTGACCGCCTATGTGACCACGAATGGCCTGTGCGTCCACGGTCAATCTAAGTGACAGCCCGTGGCTCTGCCCACTGACCGTGAACAGCCTATTCGTCCCCCTGACTGCCTATGTGACCACGAACGGCCTATGTGTCCACGGTCAATCTAAGTGACGGCCCGTGGCCTGCCCACTGACCGTGAACAGCCTTTTTGTCCCACTGACCGCCTATGTGACCACGAATGGCCTGTGCGTCCACGCTCAATCTAAGTGACAGCCCGTGGCCCTGCCCACTGACCATGAACAGCCTTTTTGTCCCACTGACCGCCTATTTGACCACGAATGGCCTGTGCGTCCACCGTCAATCTAAGTGACAGCCCGTGGCTATGCCCACTGACCATCAACAGCCTATTCGTCCCACTGACTGCCCTTATGACAATTGTGTCAAATAAGTTACAGTTGGGATGCTGTTTTTGACTTTGGAGCGGTTGAGTTCTTGGAAACTATGGTTGAGTTTTTGGGAAAACTCAAATTTATGATGTGAAACCTACTGTACACCACACAGGGGACACAGCACAACACACTGGTGTACATTACAGCCATTAATTATTTATCATTAGCCTAAAAATGGTCTGTCCACAGACAGCCTATTTGGACCCCGTTGAATAAGTTACAGGTGGGCAAAGTAAGGGCCCACCTGTAACTTATTTGACAGGGTCCAAATAGGCTGTCTATGGACCATCCATTAATGGGTCACATTTAATAATCAAAGTGGTTTTATGAGGTGAAACCTACTGTAAACCACACAGGGGACACAGCACAACACACTGGTGTACATTACAGCAATTAATTATTTATTATTAGCCTAAGAATGGGCTGTCCATAGACAGCCTATTTGGACCCTGTCAAATAAGTTACAGGTGGGCAAAGTAAGGGCCCACCTGTAACTTATTTGACAGGGTCCAAATAGGCTGTCTATGGACCATCCATTAATGGGTCACATTTAATAATCAACGTGGTTTTATGAGGTGAAACCTACTGTACACCACACAGGGGACACAGCACAACACACTGGTGTACATTACAGCAATTAATTATTTATTATTAGCCTAAAAATGGGCTGTCCATAGACAGCCTATTTGGACCCTGTCGAATAAGTTACAGGTGGGCAAAGTAAGGGCCCATCTGTAACTTATTTGACGGGACCCCTTTGTGCTGTCCGTGGTCAATGCATTAATGGGTCATAATTCATGATTACAGTGGTTTTATGAGGTGAAACCTACTGTACACCACACAGGGGCACAGCACAACACACTGGTGTACATTACATCCATTAATTATGTATTATTAGCCTAAAAATGGACTATCCACAGACAGCCTATTTGGACCCTGTCACATAAGTTACAGGTGGGATCTTTTTCATATTTTTGATGTCATGATTGATAAAAATGATTAAAAATGGTTAAATATCAATTTTAGGTTCATCTTTGGGCCCCCCTGAGTGATTTGCAGGCTTCAGAACCCCGAAATTCCACTGTCCACGAACAGCCTACATTTTTGAATGGGATAAGTTGCAGGTGGTACGTCCAGATCTCAGCCTCTGGACATAATTTAGAGATGAAACCTGCCCTCCTGTGCTCATCTGGACATGCCCTGCCCATGCTGTGAATTTCAAAGAGATTGGAGAAACTTGAAAATCTGACCCAAAAAATCTCAAAGGGGTACCCCTTTGAGATTTTTTGGGTGGAATTTTCAAGTTTCTCCAAACTCCCTGAAATTCACAGCACTGTCTGGGCACAACCAGATTAGAGCAGGAGCGCAGGTTTCAGCTCCAAATTCTGTCCAGAGGCTGAGATCTGGACGTTCCACGTACAATCTATCCCATTCAAAAATTTAGGCTGTTCATGGACAGTGGAATTTCGGGGTTCTGAAGGCTGCAAATCTCTCAGGGGGGCCCAAAGATGAACCCATAATTGATATTTTATCAATTTTATTCATTTTTATCAACCATGACATCAAAATATAAAACAGCATCCCACCTGTAACTTATTTGACGGAACCCCTTTGTGCTGTCCGTGGTCAATGCATTAATGGGTCACAATTCATGATTACAGTGGTTTTATGAGGTGAAACCTACTGTACACCACACAGGGGACACAGCACAACACACTGATGTACATTACATCCATTATTTATTTATTATTAGCCTAAAAAATGGTCTGTCCACAGACAGCCTATTTGGACCCCGTTGAATAAGTTACAGGTGGGCAAAGTAAGGGCCCACCTGTAACTTATTTGACGGGACCCCTTTGTGCTGTCCGTGGTCAATGCATTAATGGGTCATAATTCATGATTACAGTGGTTTTATGAGGTGAAACCTACTGTACACCACACAGGGGACACAGCACAACACACTGGTGTACATTACAGCAATTAATTATTTATTATTAGCCTAAGAATGGACTGTCCATAGACAGCCTATTTGGACCCAACTAAATAAGCTACAGGGTGGATGCTCTTCTTCGACTTAGGTTTTGGGAGCGAGTGGATTCTGAGGAACTTTGGGTTCGGGAGTGTGGATTCTGAGGAATTTTGGGTCTGGTGTTCTTATACTTGCAATTTATCAGGTGAAACCTACTCTACACCACACAGAGGACACAGCACTACACACTGGTGTTCATTACAGCCATTAATTATGCATAATTTGCATAATATTCAACTGTCCAAAGACAGCCTATTTGGACCCGTTGAATAAGTTACAGGTGGGCAAAGTAAGGGCCCACCTGTAACTTATTTGACGGGACCCCTTTGTGCTGTCCGTGGTCAATGCACTAATGGGTCATATTTCATAACTACAGTGGTTTTATGAGGTGAAACCTACTGTACACTATGCAGGGGACACAGCTCCACACACTGATGTACATTACAGCCATTAGCTATGCATAATTTGCATAAAATCCAACTGTCCACGGACAGCATTTAGGGCACCCGTCAATTAGGTTGCAGGTGGGATGCTGTTTTTGACTGTAACGCACTTAACGCGGTACTACGGACCCCAGTCTTTGGGTACCGTCTGAGGGGCCCTGAGGGGCCACAGATTTCAAATTGGAGCCATTCGGGGCTATTGGGACCGTTCTGTGGGGATGTCCACCAAACGCCTATGAAAATGAATGGGATAAGTTGCACGTGTCAGTGGCTCCCGCGCGGCCCCCGGGGGTCCGAGGGGCCCCAAACTCGTCAAAAAGTTGCGTCACGTGGCCCTCTGCGACATACCGAGCGGGCTAGGTCGAGACATGCAAAGTGTGCATCATTAGCCTAAAAATGGACTGTCCACGGACAGCATTTAGGGTACCCGTCAATTAGGTTGCAGGTGGGATGCTGTTTTTGACTGTAACGCACTTAACGCGGTACTACGGACCCCAGTCTTTGGGTACCGTCTGAGGGGCCCCTGAGGGGCCACAGATTTCAAATTGGAGCCATTCGGGGCTATTGGGACCGTTCTGTGGGGATGTCCACCAAACGCCTATGAAAATGAATGGGATAAGTTGCACGTGTCAGTGGCTCCCGCGCGGCCCCCGGGGGTCCGAGGGGCCCCAAACTCGTCAAAAAGTTGCGTCACGTGGCCCTCTGCGACATACCGAGCGGGCTAGGTCGAGACATGCAAAGTGTGCATCATTAGCCTAAAAATGGACTGTCCACGGACAGCATTTAGGGCACCCGTCAATTAGGTTGCAGGTGGGATGCTGTTTTTGACTGTAACGCACTTAACGCGGTACTACGGACCCCAGTCTTTGGGTACCGTCTGAGGGGCCCCTGAGGGGCCACAGATTTCAAATTGGAGCCATTCGGGGCTATTGGGACCGTTCTGTGGGGATGTCCACCAAACGCCTATGAAAATGAATGGGATAAGTTGCACGTGTCAGTGGGTCCCGCGCGGCCCCCAGAAGTCCTAGGGGCCCCAAACTCGTCAAAAAGTTGCGTCACGTGGCCCTCTGCGACATACCGAACGGGCTAGGTCGAGACATGCAAAGTGTGCATCATTAGCCTAAAAATGGACTGTCCACGGACAGCATTTAGGGCACCCGTCAATTAGGTTGCAGGTGGGATGCTGTTTTTGACTGTAACGCACTTAACGGGGTACTACGGACCCCAGTCTTTGGGTACCGTCTGAGGGGCCCCTGAGGGGCCACAGGTTTCAAATTGGAGCCATTCGGGGCTATTGGGACCGTTCTGTGGGGTTGTCCACCAAACGCCTATGAAAATGAATGGGATAAGTTGCACGTGTCAGTGGCTCCCGCGCGGCCCCCGGGGGTCCGAGGGGCCCCAAACTCGACAAAAAGTTGCGTCACGTGGCCCTCTGCGACATCCCGAGCGGGCTAGGTCGAGACATGCCAAGTTTATTTTTAACTATTTTTTATGCACCTCTCTGTCTCCCATTGATCTCTATGGGAGCATTTGCCAGCAAGGGTCAATTCAGCAGTTAGGATTGGAGGGCCTACTAGGCTCAGGAACCATCTAGAACCACGAAACTCTGGGGCCCGATCCGGGGGCCCATGGCGGTCGTCCGTGACGAATCTCGAGGTCCTGCGACCTTTTGACCCCATTGGGCGACTGTTTGTTTGACGTCCCACGTGCAACTTATTCCATGGGGCTGTTGGTGGCCAATTAGCGCGAAAAAAGGTCAGAGGGACACGGAACTCTAGAACCCGTCCCAGGGGCCCGTGACGGGACGCGTGTGTCAGTTTCGGGCCGATCGGGCCCTTCCAACGAGCCGTTCTGCTGAAACCCACACTTAGAACCGATCTAGAACCACCAAATCCAGGATCTAGAACCGGGGGCCCCTGGACTGCCGCCGTGCCGAATTTGGGGTCGCTGCGACCTTTTGACCCCTTTGGGTGACTGTTTGTTTGACGTCCCACGTGCAACTTATTCCATGGGGCTGTTGGTGGCCAATTAGCGCGAAAAAAGGTCAGAGGGACACGGAACTCTAGAACCCGTCCCAGGGGCCCGTGACGGGACGCATACGTCAGTTTCGGGCCGATCGGACCTTTCTGTCCACCCTTTACCGAGCACATGGCCCAATCAATGGCGGCCCTCTTTCACACACAGAAAGACATATGCTCAGTAGAACCAAAGTGAGGAGATTTTTGCACTGCAAAAACACACACTTGGAACCGATCTAGAACCCTGCGATCCGGGATCTAGAACCGGGGGCCCCTCGACTACCAGGGCGGCGAATTTGGAGGCGGGGCGACCTTTCGACCCCTGTATTTCCGCCCTCCCACGTGCAACCTATTCAATGCAAACTTTAAAGGCGCTCCCAGGCCAACGGGGTCTTTTTTCGGCCAAACGAGCAGTTTTGGACACGGAACTCTAGAACCCGTCTCAGGGGCCCGTGGCGGGACGCATAAGTCAGTTTCGGGCCGATCGGACCTTTCCAACGAGCCTTTTTGCTGAAACCCACACTTAGAACCGATCTAGAACCCCGCGACCCGTGATCTAGAACCGGGGGCCCCTGGACTACCGCCGTGTCGAATTTGGGGCCGCTGTGACCTTTCGACCCCTTTTGGCCCCTGTTTATGTGACGTCCCACGTGCAACTTATTCCATGGGGCTGTTGGTGGCCAATTAGCACGAAAAAAGGTCAGAGGGACACGGAACTCTAGAACCCGTTCCAGGGGCCCGTGACGGGACGCATACGTCAGTTTCGGGCCGATCGGACCTTTCTGTCACACGTCCACCAAACACCTGTGAAAATGAATGGGATAAGTCGCACGTGTCAGTGGCCCCTGTTCGGCCCCCTGAGGTCCCACGGGCCCCAAACACTGCGTGCCGGGCCCCCTCGGGCCCCCGAACGACATATCAGGAGGTCGAGTCTCTAGAACTCGGGGCTAATTTTTATGCAACCCTTTTTCAAGTTTCTCTCAAAGGCCACTTGCACTCATAGTGAGCTCATAGACTGTCATTCCCTCTCGAAAGGTCAAACTGAAAACACACTTAGAACCGATCTAGAACCCCGCGACCCATGATCTAGAACCGGGGGCCCCTGGACTGCCGCCGTGCCGAATATGGGGTCGCTGCGACCTTTTGACCCCATTGGGCGACTGTTTGTTTGACGTCCCACGTGCAACTTGTTCCATGGGGCTGTTGGTGGCCAATTAGCGTGAATAGAGGTCAGAGGGACACGGAACTCTAGAACCCGTCCCCGGGGCCCGTGACGAGACGCGTGTGTCAGTTTCGGGCCGATCGGGCCCTTCCAACGAGCCGTTTTGCTGAAACCCACACTTAGAACCGATCTAGAACCACTAAATCTAGGATCTAGAACCGGGGGCCCCTGGACTGCCGCCGTGCCGAATTTGGGGTCGCTGCGACCTTTTGACCCCTTTGGGTGACTGTTTGTTTGACGTCCCACGTGCAACTTATTCCATGGGGCTGTTGGTGGCCAATTAGCGCGAAAAAAGGTCAGAGGGACACGGAACTCTAGAACCCGTCCCAGGGGCCCGTGACGGGACGCATACGTCAGTTTCGGGCCGATCGGACCTTTCTGTCCACCCTTTACCGAGCACATGGCCCAATTAATGGCGGCCCTCTTTCACACACAGAAAGACATATGCTCAGCAGAACCAAAGTGAGGAGATTTTTGCACTGCAAAAAACACACACTTGGAACCGATCTAGAACCTGCGATCCGGGATCTAGAACCGGGGGCCCCTCGACTACCAGGGCGGCGAATTTGGAGGCGGGGCGACCTTTCGACCCCTGTATTTCCGCCCTCCCACGTGCAACCTATTCAATGCAAACTTTAAAGGCGCTCCCAGGCCAACGGGGTCTTTTTTCGGCCAAACGAGCAGTTTTGGACACGGAACTCTAGAACCCGTCTCAGGGGCCCGTGGCGGGACGCATACGTCAGTTTCGGGCCGATCGGACCTTTCCAACGAGCCTTTTTGCTGAAACCCACACTTAGAACCGATCTAGAACCCCGCGACCCATGATCTAGAACCGGGGGCCCCTGGACTACCACCGTGTCGAATTTGGGGTCACTGCGACCTTTTGACCCCTTTGGGCGACTGTCTGTTTGATGTCCCACGTGCAACTTATTCCATGGGGCTGTTGGTGGCCAATTAGCGCCAAAAAAGGTCACGGGGACACGGAACTCTAGAACCCGTCTCAGGGGCCCGTGGCGGGACGCATACGTCAGCTTCGGGCCGATCGGACCTTTCTGTCACACGTCCACCAAACACCTGTGAAAATGAATGGGATAAGTCGCACGTGTCAGTGGCCCCTGTTCGGCCCCCAGAGGTCCCACGGGCCCCAAACACTGCGTGTCGGGCCCCCTCGGGCCCCCGAACGACATATCAGGAGGTCGAGTCTCTAGAACTCAGGGCCAAATTTTATGCAACCCTTTTTCAAGTTTCTCTCAAAGGCCACTTGCACTCATAGTGAGCTCATAGACTGTCATTCCCTCTCGAAAGGTCAAACTGAAAACACACTTAGAACCGATCTAGAACCCCGCGACCCATGATCTAGAACCGGGGGCCCCTGGACTGCCGCCGTGCCGAATTTGGGGTCGCTGCGACCTTTTGACCCCATTGGGCGACTGTTTGTTTGACGTCCCACGTGCAACTTGATCCATGGGGCTGTTGGTGGCCAATTAGCGTGAATAGAGGTCAGAGGGACACGGAACTCTAGAACCCGTCCCCGGGGCCCGTGACGAGACGCGTGTGTCAGTTTCGGGCCGATCGGGCCCTTCCAACGAGCCGTTTTGCTGAAACCCACACTTAGAACCGATCTAGAACCACCAAATCCAGGATCTAGAACCGGGGGCCCCTGGACTACCGCCGTGTCGAATTTGGGGCCGCCGCGACCTTTCGACCCCTTTTGGCCCCTGTTTATGTGACGTCCCACGTGCAACTTGTTCCATGGGGCTGTTGGTGGCCAATTAGCGCGAAAAAAGGTCAGAGGGACACGGAACTCTAGAACCCGTCCCAGGGGCCCGTGACGGGACGCATACGTCAGTTTCGGGCCGATCGGACCTTTCTGTCCACCCTTCACCGAGCACATGGCCCAATTAATGGCGGCCCTCTTGAACACACAGAAAGACATATGCTCAGCAGAACCAAAGTGAGGAGATTTTTGCACTGCAAAAACACACACTTGGAGCCGATCTAGAACCCTGCGATCCGGGATCTAGAACCGGGGGCCCCTCGGCTACCAGGGCGGCGAATTTGGAGGCGGGGCGACCTTTCGACCCCTGTATTTCCGCCCTCCCACGTGCAACCTATTCAATGCAAACTTTAAAGGCGCTCCCAGGCCAACGGGGTCTTTTTTCGGCCAAACGAGCAGTTTTGGACACGGAACTCTAGAACCCGTCTCAGGGGCCCGTGGCGGGACGCATACGTCAGTTTCGGGCCGATCGGACCTTTCCAACGAGCCTTTTTGCTGAAACCCACACTTAGAACCGATCTAGAACCCCGCGACCCATGATCTAGAACCGGGGGCCCCTGGACTACCACCGTGTTGAATTTGGGGTCACTGCGACCTTTTGACCCCTTTGGGCGACTGTCTGTTTGATGTCCCACGTGCAACTTATTCCATGGGGCTGTTGGTGGCCAATTAGGGCGAAAAAAGGTCAGAGGGACGCGGAACTCTAGAACCCGTCTCAGGGGCCCGTGGCGGGACGCATACGTCAGTTTCGGACCGATCGGACCTTTCCAACGAGCCTTTTCGCTGAAACCCACACTTAGAACTGATCTAGAACCGCCAAATCCAGGATCTAGTACCGGGGGCCCCTGGACTACCGCCGTGTCGAATTTGGGGCCGCCGCGACCTTTCGACCCCTTTTGGCCACTGTTTATGTGACGTCCCACGTGCAACTTATTCCATGGGGCTGTTGGTGGCCAATTAGCGCGAAAAAAGTTCAGGGGGACACGGAACTCTAGAACCCGTCTCAGGGGCCCGTGGCGGGACGCATACGTCAATTTCGGGCCGATCGGACCTTTCTGTCCACCCTTTGTGGAGCACATGGCCCATGACTAAGACTAAGTGGTACTGAGGAAGACTATGGTGAGGTTTAGGTGGTCAGGGGACCCCATGGGCACTTCGTGGCAATGAAGTAGAGGATAGGTGGTTAGGGGTCAAAATAGGCACTTGGTGGACAATGAGGAAGACTATGGTGGAGTTTAGGTGGTCCGGGGACCCCATATGCACTTTGTGGCAATGAAGTAGAGGATAGGCGGTTAGGGGTCAAAATAGGCACTTGGTGGACAATGAGGAAGACTATGGTGAAGTTTAGGTGGTCAGTGGACCCCATAGGCACTTTGTGGCAATGAAGAAGAGGATAGGTGGTTAGGGGTCAAAACAGGCACTTGGTGGACAATGAGGAAGACTATGGTGAAGTTTAGGTGGTCAGGGGACCCCATAGGCACTTCGTGGCAATGAAGAAGAGGATAGGTGGTTAGGGGTCAAAATAGGCACTTCGTGGGCAATGAGGAAGACTATGGTGAAGTTTAGGCGGTTAGGGGACCCCATAGGCACTTCGTGGCAATGAAGAAGAGGATAGGTGGTTAGGGGTCAAAATAGGCACTTTGTGGGCAATGAGGAAGACTATGGTGAAGTTTAGGCGGTTAGGGGACCCCATAGGCACTTCGTGGCAATGAAGAGGAGAATAGGTGGTTAGGGGTCATAATAGGCGCTTGCTGGTACTGAGGATGACTATGGTGAAGAGTAGGTGGCTGGCGGACCCCAAAAGCACTTGGTGGACCTGCCGTAGTGCGCTGGCACCCCAGAGGCGTCCACTCAGAGCCTATGGTAATTTATGCTAATGTCGGCTACTTTATATGCGATTTTGGAAAAGGTCCCACTCGCCATTGGAATAAGCAGGTCGTGTCGTCCATTTCGAGCACGCGGACCCTCGCAGCACCTATGGCGACAATGGCAACTTAAATGAATGGGAAGATTTCCACGAACAGCCTGGTTTCCCTTACTAAAGGCATTGACGATGAAAAGTTGTGCTATCTGCGAGTTTTCGTCAATCGGCGTGTCCGTGGCGTGGCGTCAAACATCAAGTCTTCGCCATGACACAGGAAGTGGTTGTAACTTCAATGTACATGCTCACATCTATAGGACATTTTACACATTTAATAAGAGTCCCGCCCTGAACACATGCACTTGCCGACATTCACCCACGGTCATAGCGCCACCTGCTGGCAACAGGAAGTGACGTATAACACCTTCATGCAGTGTCCGAAAAGCATAGCAAATTCACAGCCGCACCGGCAGAGCTCCAGAATATGCAACGAGGCCGCATCACGCCCCGACGTGCTACATGTGCGAGGGCCCGCCCATCGCTGCTTGCAGCTTTAATTATTAGGGCCCGAGCACTAAGGTGCGAGGTCCCTCTTGAAACTGTTAGGATTATAATTTTTTTTTTTTTTTTTTTTTTTTTTTTCTTTTTTCTGCAAAGTAAGCCCCATTTTCGAGGCCGCAACATGCTCGAAAAGTCACCAAATTTTGCACACATGTCAGGACTGGTGAAAAATTTTGTATTTTGTGGGTTTCGCGGATGGGCGTGGCAAAATGGCTCGCTAGCGCCACCTAGAAAATTAGAAAAAATTAGCCCCTCGTCCATGTTCGACCTACATGCACGAAATGTGGTGGGGACGTGTATCATATCAAGACACACAAAAAAGCCTCACGAACCCATACCCTAAACTCGACAGAAAGTCCGCCATTTTGAATTTGGCGGCCATTTTGGGACGATTTACACACTCCGTACTTTGACGAACTCCTCCTAGGGATTTAGTTGGATCGACTTCAAATTTCTGCTGTGCCTTCTAAAGGCATTGACGATGAAAAGTTGTGCTATCTGCGCGTTTTCGTCAATGGGCGTGTCCGTGGCATCGATGATTCGCCATGAAACAGGAAGTTGGAGTAACTTTGCTGTACATGCTCAGATCTCCGCCAAATTTTGCACGCTTGACAAGAGTCCCGCCTTGAACACATGTACATGCCGACATTCACCCCCAGTCATAGCGCCACCTGCTGGCAACAGGAAGTGACCTTTAACGAAGCAGCCCCCGCCGCACGTTTGACCTACATGTACAAAATTTCTGTGGCACATCATCCATGTCCAGACGCACAAAAAAGCCTCTTGGAGCGATGCCCTAAACCCAACAGGAAGTCGGCCATATTGAATTTTTCGTCAAATTTTGGCTGATTTACACACTCCGTACTTTAACGAACTCCTCCTAGGGATTTAGTCCGATCGACTTGAAATTTCTGCTGTGCCTTCTAAAGGCATTGACGATGAAAAGTTGTGATATCTGCGAGTTTTCGTCAATTGGTGTGTCCGTGGCATGGCATCAAAGATCAACTCATCGCCATGACACAGGAAGTGGTTGTAACTTCAGTGTACATGCTCACAGCTGCACCAAACTTTACATGTAGGATAAGAGTCCCGCCCTGAACTCATGTACATGCCCACATTCACCCACAGTAATAGCGCCACCTGCTGGCAACAGGAAGTGACGTATAACACCTTCATGCAGTGTCTGAAAAGCGTAGCAAATTCACAGCCGCACTGGCAGAGCTCCAGAATATGCAACAGAATATGCGGCCGCATCACTCCCCGACGCGCTACATGTGCGAGGGCCCGCCCATCGCTGCTTGCAGCTTTAATATTTGTTTTATTTCTACAATAGCATTATTGTGTCAGTTGTAATCTGAGTCAGTGTTATGGAATATGACTTAAGTCTCAGTTCATAGCCGGGGGAACACCGGCCAGTGCAGTAAACATAGCCTAGCTAACGTTAGCTGGCCACGATTTCAGTACAGTAATATCAAAGATTCTTGCTCCTCCTTAACTCTCTGGTAATATTCGATTCACAAAATACAACCAATAGTACGGTAATGTTAAATTTTACTTGTGAAAAGTAATCTCCCGAGCCCTATTTGCGATGGTCCGCCGATTTGAGCAGGAATATGCTGCACAGTGCTCGGCATCTTAACTGCTGCTATGCAACGCAACAAGGAGTATGACCGTTTCAAGATGGCGGCCGTATTTCTCGGTGCCCAGCGGCCAATAGGGTATCTAGTCTCTATATGATGTCTATGCTAAGCATGCTGCAGCAGATCTAATGTGGACTTGCTACTGCCAATACATTCACAGAGAGTCTGCTGTGAGCAAATCAGACATACTGCTGCTACATATATAAGCATCATGAAATCCCATAGCAGAGTTATGCAGGTGGAGGTGGATAGTTTCAGAGGAACACTGGTAGCAAGCTACTATACAGAGCACACTGAACCAGACTATTTAAATGCCTATCAGCAGCCATATCACCCTGTAGCCCAAGACTGGTTGCCCACTGAAGCTAAGCAGGGCTGAGCCTGGTTAGTACCTGGATGTAGGGGTGGGAGATATGGAAAAAATATCATATCACGATTTTTTCAGGAAAAATCACAATTAACGATTTTATCACGATTCTTTTTCATGTTGCTTTTTAAGACCATTTTGCAAATTACTGAGCCGCAATACAAGCAAACTTATATCCCCATTAAAAAAATATAGCCATACAAGGGGAAAAAAAAGACAAAGTAGCATATTTTAATCAAGTGTATGTTTAATGGAAGTGCAATTGTGCAAAGTAAGAACAGTCAACAGGACATACATTACAATCAGGCTTCTCATCACACAGTGTGTGTGTGTGTGTGTGTGTGCTTGCGTGCGTGCGTGCGTGCGTGTGTGTGTGTGTGTGTGTGTGTGTGTGTGTGTGAGCGTGTGTGTTTGTGTGTGAGAGAGAGAGAGAGAGAGAGAGAGAGAGAGAGAGAGAGAGAGAGAGAGAGAGAGAGAGAGAGAGAGAGAGAGAGAGAGAGAGAGTCGAATTTTATCATAGAGAATGTTTAAATAATATCAGCTTATGAGGGAAACGGAGGCGGAGATAGTGGTGCTTCTGAGATGATGCGGGACTGCGGGAGAGGTCTCTGTGCACCTTTACCGATCATAGCGCGCGCTGACACGAAATAAAGCCTTGTTTAAACAAAAAACGTCTCGGTTACGTATGTAACCCTCGTTCCCTGAGTGAGGGAACGGAGACGTTCCGTCGGATGACGACGAATGGGGTTTCGCATAGAAAGCCTATCAACTTCGAGTATAACAAAACGAGCCAATGGCAAGCAAATGCCATGGGTCTGCGGAATTTGCATGACGTAACTCCGCCCCACCTCGTGGGTATATAAGGAGGAAGTCCTGCAGCAAGCAGATATGTTTCTTCGCTGAGGAGCCAAGACTGAACTCAGGCGATCCCCGCGGTATACAGCGGAAGTGGCAAGAAGACGGAACGTCTCCGTTCCCTCACTCAGGGAACGAGGGTTACATACGTAACCGAGACGTTCCCTTTCGTTCGTCACTCCGAGTTCCGTCGGATGACGACGAATGGGGTTACCAGTCTAATCACGCCACCTTCACAGCTGTCTTCCAGTGCCCTGCGTAAATCTGAGATCCCTGTCATACTGGACAAGTGGGACTCCTATTTAACACAGGAATACCAAGGTACACTGGGGAGCATATCCCAAGATAGAGAGGAGTATGCAGGATATACCCAGCCCAGCGGGGGGGGAATTTCGAATACACATATGACCCGAAGGATGCATATGGGGAATACACTGGGGTATCCAGCCGCAGGTGGAAAAGTTTTAAACCCCAGGGAGTGGCAAGGTGGCTTGCCAAGGGAAGACACATGCTCAGAGAGGCTTACAGTGGGAATACACATGTGGGGGTAGCTCCGTAGAGGGACCATGCACACGGGAGGCACCTAGCCGACGCACAGGTTCAAAAACACTGGGTCGACGTCAGGAGTGCAGGAGGAACTCAGGGCTTTCGGAGAAGCTCACCTGAGGAAAATATCGCACGTATCCAGTCCGAGGAGTGAAATGGCGAGCAAGCGAAGACACCTGAGCGGGTCCTAATGCCGGCTGGTTGAAGCGAGCACACGAGAGGACACAGGCTCCACTCGGAGATTATAGAATCTAGCGAATGTGTTGGGTGTCGCCCAGCCTGCAGCTCTGCAGATGTCTGTTAGCGAGGCGCCATGCGCTAACGCCCAAGAGGATGCCACACTCCGGGTGGAGTGGGCCGTCACACCGAGGGGGCACGGTCGGCCTTGCTGCTGGTATGCCAAAGCAATGGTGTCCACTATCCAGTGAGACAACCTCTGCTTGGAGAGAGCTCTTCCTTTCAGCTTCCCACCATAACAGACAAAGAGCTGGTCTGAGGTCCTGAAACACTGCGTCCTGTCTACATAGGTGCGGAGAGCACGTACTGGACAGAGCAGTGCCAAGGCTGGGTCTGCCTCCTCCGGGGGCAGCGCTTGCAGGTTCACCACCTGGTCCCGAAAGGGAGTGGTAGGAACCTTGGGCACGTATCCAGGCCGGGGTCTCAGGATCACGTGAGAGTAAGCTGGCCCGAATTCCAGGCACGCTTCGTCAACGGAGAATGCGTGCAGGTCCCCAACCCTCTTAATAGAGGCCAGTGCAACCAGGAGCACTGTCTTCATTGACAGGAGCTTGAGCTCCACTGTTTGCAAAGGCTCAAAGGGAGCATGCTGCAGGGCAGTTAAGACCACTGCGAGGTCCCAGGAGGGAACGAGAGGGCGGCGAGGAGGACGTACTCCTGGCTCCTCTCAGGAACCTGATGACCAGGTCATGCTTTCCCACAGACTTACCTTCTATGAAGTCATGGTGTGCGGCGATAGCGGCAACATAGACTTTCAGGGTGGAGGGAGACAGCCTTCGCTCCAACCCATCTTGAAGGAAGGAAAGCACGACGCTGATCGGGCATTTCCGGGGGTCTTCTCGGTGAGAAGAGCACCAGCTGACGAAGAGGTTCCACTTCAACGCATAGAGGTGTCTCGTGGACGACGCTCTAGCGGAAGTGATGGTAGCCACCACCGGAGGTGGTAGGGTACTCAAACCTACCTGGTCCCGTCCTTTTTACAGGTCGGGACGAGGGTGCCATAGGGTGCCCCGTCCCTGAGAAAGAAGGTCCTTCCTCAGAGGTATGGGCCAAGGAGGTGCTGTCGCGAGGAGTATGAGTTCGGAGAACCAGGTCCTGGTGGGCCAACAGGGCGCAACCAGAAGGACCTGCTCCTCGTCCTCCTTGACCTTGCGCAGGAAATGCGCAAGAAGGCTCACTGGGGGAAACGCTTACTTGCGGCCCCGCGGCCAGCTGTGCGCCAGTGCATCCGTGCCGACCTCGGTCAGGGAATAATACAGGGCGTAGTGGGTCGAGTCGTGCGAGGCAAACAGATCTATCTGTGCGTCGCCGAACTGGTCCCAAATCAGCTGAACCGTCTGGGGATGGAGTCGCCATTCGCCAGGGAGGGCTGAAACCGTGAGAGCTCGTCGGCTGCACAGTTCAGGGCTCCGGGAATGTAAATAGCATGAAGGGACCTCAGATGCTTCTGACTCCATAAGAGGAGGTGGCGAGCGAGTTGCGACATACGGCGCGAGCGTAGACCACCTTGATGGTTGATGTACGCTACTGTGGCGGTAATGTCTGATCGGACTAGTACGTTTTGGCCCCTGAGCAGCGCTCGAAAGCGGTGCAGGGCAAGGCGTACGGCCAGCAACTCGAGGCAATGACATGCCATACTGCAACATTACATGCGAGTATCACCGGGCTTCAGGAGCAAGCTTGCTCAACACCTAAGTGTGAAGAAATTCACTGAACCTTCAGGGGCATTTCTGCTCAACACCTGAGTGTGATAAATCTCACTGAATTTTTCAGGAGCATTTCTGCTCAACATGAGAGTGTGACAGCATGTCCATTGCACATGGCGCCCCAGCCCGTGGTGGCATCTGTTGAGACAACAACCTGCCGGGAAGCTCGTTCTAGGGGCACTTGGGTCCGTAGAAACTGAGGTTCGCCCACGGGTTGAGTAGTGACGGCAGGCCGGAGTAACTGGTACTCGAAGGTGCCGCGAGCCATGTCCACCTCGGGACTCGGTCGCGAAGCCAAAGCTGAAGCGGTCTCATATGAAGCAATCCGAGCGGCGTTGCCGCGGCTGCAGATGCCATATGCCCCAGGAGCCTCTGAAAAGATTCAGTGGAACCGCACTCTTGTCCTGGAACTGTCTCAGACAAGTCAGCAGTGACTGTGCGCGCTCGCTCGTAAGCTGCGCGGACATGGCGACCGAGTCGATGTCCATACCGAGAAAAGAGATCCTCTGCACGAGGCAAAGTTTGCTCTTTTCCCAGTTGACCTGAAGGCCCAAGCGAGCTAGGTGCCAGAGCACAAGGTCCCTGTGTTCGCAAACCTGGTCTCGAGAGTGAGCTAGGATCAGCCAGTCGTCGAGATAGTTCAGGATGCGAACCCCGTGAACCCGAAGGGGAACAAGGGCTGCCTCGACGACCTTCGTGAAGACGCGAGGAGACAGGGCTAGCCCGAAGGGGAGAACCGCGTACTGGTATGCCCGCCCCTCGAAAGCAAACCGGAGGAACGGTCTGAGTCGAGGAAGAATGGAGACATGAAAGTAGGCGTCCTTCAGGTCGATCGCTGCAGACCAATCCTGGGGCCGCACGCATTCGAAAATGCGTGGCAGTGAGCATCTTGAACGGCATCCTGTATAAGGAGCGATTCAGCACGTGCAAGTCCAGGATCGGTCGTAACCCACCGGTTTTCTTGGGGACAACGAAGTAAGGGCTGTAGAAGCCGGACCTCATCTCGGCTGGAGGGACAGTCTCGATTGCACCCTTCGCCAGCAGGGTGGCAATCTCGGCTCTCATGATAGGGGCATTGCCACCGACCAAAGTGGAGCGGACTCCCCTGAAGCGGGGAGGAGACCGTGCGAACTGAATCGCATAGCCGAACCTGATGGTGCAGGCGACCCGGCGGACAGACGGGGAAGCTCTACCACAGGCGTCCCCCGGAGGGGCAGCGAAGCGGAGTAACTGGCCCGGACGTGGGTGGCATAGCGGCCCGGTGTGGGGGCACAGTTAGGCTCCGCGCCCGGACAGAGGAGGCCAGGGAAGGACCAGCGTTCCACGGGGCGTGCTCTGTCGGGGGTCTGGCGACAGAGGGGGACAGGGCTGAGGCGGTCCGTGGACGACCCGCCGTGTCAACCGCCTCTGGGACAGAGGGGGACGAGGAGAGCGTGGCTTGTGGGCGGCACTCTGTGTCGTCCGAGAACTCTGTATGCTCAGAGACGAGAAATCAGTTCTTGAGTGAGGATTCTTCCCCAGCCCTCCACCGGGGAAAGGAGTGGCCCTGCTACCAACTCCTGGAAGAACTGAGACTTATCTCTGAGCAGCCCATCTCAAAAGCGCCGCTTAACCTGGCATTTAGCGGGGGGGGCGGGGCTGGAGAGGGCTGTGGCACCTTCCCTACGGTCTTCCAGACCCAGCCCATTTCTGGTGAACGGGGGGGTTGGGGGGGGGGGAAACCCCAATTGGGTGGGGGGGGCCGCCCCTTTCCCCCCGGGGGGGGTTTGGGGGGCAAACTGGGGAAGGGGGGGATTGAGGGCGGGGGAAACCGGGGCCCCCGGGGGGGGCCCCCCCCGGAGGAAAACTTTCTCCGGGGGCTCATGGGGGCGGTTTTGAAACCCCTGGGGGCATCCCCCCGCACCGGGGGAGGGGGCCAAAACCCGGGATAAGGGGGGTTCCGAGGCAAGGGAATTTGCCACATTGGTAAAAAAAATAAAAAGGGGGGGGTCGGGGCCCCAAAGTTAGGAAATACACGAACAGAGGCAAAGGGGGGCCCCATTTCCCCTCGTCCGGGGGGGAGAAAGGGGGGGTGGCGGCCCCCGGGGGGGGGCTCCATTGAAAAGAGCCCGGGGGGTGGGGGTTTCCCGCCCGGGGGCCCCAAAATTGGGGTCCCGTAGATCTGTCCACGAACCCCCCCACCCAAAAAAAAAGAGGGGGACCAGGGAGCCGGGTCCTTTTCCAGGGGCATTTTTAGATTTGGGGCCACAGATTGGGTTTTTTAGCCAAAAAACCCCCCCGGCCCCCCGGACGGGGGGGGGGGGGGCTTAGGAGTGGCCCGCCGGGAGCACCCCCGAGGAACAACAGGGGTTTAAGCATTCCCCCCAACAGAAGCCCGTCCCTGGGAAAACCAGTGTCCCTTTTTAAAAAACACCCAAAAAGTTTTTGCGTGGGGGAAAAGCCGTGAGAAAAAAAAGCTTTTTCCCGGGGAAGGACCCAAAAGGGGCCCTACCAGGACTTCCGGGGGGATCCCCCCAAAAAACCCCGGGGGGCCGCCGAGGGAAAGAAATTGGGGTTTGGGCCCGGGAAAAACCGGTCCGGACTTCCCCAAAACCCCAATGGGGGGGTTTCCAGAAAGCAAATGGCGCTTGTTTGGTTTTTTTGGAACCAATTTATGGGTTTCAGGGAAACCCCGGGCCACCCAAAAGGGTAGAACGGGGAACCTTTTTTTGGGGTTCCTCCCCAAACCCGGAAAAAATCATTGGGGGAAAAATTTTGCTGGGGTTTTTTCCGGTTTTTTTAAAAGCGGCTCTTGTTTCAGCCCCCAAAACCCTAAAAGGGTAACGGGGAAACCAAAAAGGGAAAAGACGGGGGGGTTTGGAAAAAAAAAAAGGGGGGGAACTCCACTCCTACCCGGGAAGCCCCACCGAGTCCCCCACCTATAACCGAGGGACCGTTTCCCCAAAAAGGAAGGGAAATTTTTAATCTCCACAAAAATTTTTCAAGCACATCAAAAGCCCAAAAAACCCCCTAAAAAAACCCGGGGGGGCCCCTTTCGGGGGCCCCCCCAGGAAAGGGGTTTTCCGAACCATCCCGGGGGCAAACCACCCTTTTGTGGAAAAAAACGGAAGACCGTTTTTAAAAGGGGGTTTCCCCGGTCCGGCCTTTTTAGGGGGAAACCGGGCCTTTAAAACCCCAAAAAATCCTTTGGCCCCAATATCGCCCCCCAGAACTGGGGGGGGGCTTGCGCAATCGCCGCCCCCAACCGGAGAGGAAAGGGGGTTTAGGAATTTCAAGGAAACCTTTGGTGGGGAAAAATCTTTTTGAAGGAAAAATTTTTAATTGTTGCGCAACTTCCTTCCTTTTTTTAGGGGAACGAGTGGGGGATTCGTCCCGCAGTTTTCCTGTTTTGCTTGTGTGTGTTATCAGTGTTTTTTTTTCTTGCGCCTTTTTTTCGTCTTTTTGGGAACCGGTTTTTGATTTTCCAAGGACCTTGTTTTAAGGGTTGTCGAAGCCGGCCCATTGCCGATTGGGTCAAACCCCCCCCATTTTTTTTTTCTTTTACCCAGCGTTTTTTTGTAACGCCCCCCGGGGCCCCCCGGGATTTTGGGAAGTTTTTTTTAATTAAACAAAAAGCTTTTACCCAATAGGATTCAAAACCCCTTTAAAACCCCCCAAAACCAAAAAAAGAGGGTTTAAAAAAATTTAAAACGAAAAAAAACCCCCCAAATTTATAAAAATAGGCCCCCCAAATCAATCTTACGTAGTTAAAAAAACCCTTTAGAAAACTCTGTTTGAAAAAATTAAGGAATTTCCCGAAAAATTTTGAAAAATTGATGGGAAAACTTTTTTAAAAAACGTCCACCAAATCCAATCCCCCAAACCCCAACCTGTGGGAACCTTGAAAAAAAAAAAAAACTCCAAATGTTAAAAAAAAAAAAAAAAGCCGGGGAGCAGGGGTTTTAAAATTGGGGTTTGTTTCCCCCAACCCCATTTTTTGTTGGGAATTCTTAAAGCACCTTCCTTAAAAAATGAGCTTTTAACAGGCTTTCTAGTGTCAAAAAACCCGGGGAAGATCACTGTCTTCTAGAATTTTTGGTCCCGCACTGAAAATTTCCCACCTCGCCTCAATGGCTTATTAATCCCTTATATAAACTTTGGCTTTCCCCCAAACTCCCCAAGTAAGCTGGGGGGTTTTCCTTTTTTCAAATTGGCGGCCGCCCATTTTCCAAAATAAATCTTTAACATTTTGTGTTTGGGTTTGGGAAAAAGATTTCCCCATTAAACCTTTTATCCAAAAAAACCAAAAAAAAGAAAGAAAAATTTTAAAATTATAAAGAAACAAAAAAACAAAAACCCCTTTTTTCCTTCTCCTTAAATTTTATCCTTTTTTTCCAAAGCCCTGAAATTTCAGCCACAAAAAACTTTTTGAAAAATTTGGTTTTTTCGGCTTCTCTTTACAAACCCCAATGTTTTTTTCTTTTTAAAAAAAAAGGAATTTTCTGTGGTTTTTTTTTTTTCCCGGTGGTTTTTTTTGGCCCCGGGGCCTTTTAAATTTTTCCGTGTTTTGTCCCCTTTTGCCGTGAGTAAAAAAAAAAGCGTTTTTTTCGGTTGCTCCCTTTCTTTTTTAAAAAATTTTTGTGAACCAAAATGGCATGAATTTCCATATTGAAGGTTAAATTTTGTTTTTTTACCCCTTTTGGGTTTGTCAATTTAATTTTCTTTCCCCCATGGTTTCTGTAGTTAACCCTCCCAAAAAATTTTTTTTTCCGTTTAAAAAATTTCCCCAAAAACAGGGTGTTTTTTTAAGGTTTTCCCCTTGTGAAAGTCCCCTGGTTTTGTTAAAGTTTTTGTTTGTTTTCCCCCTTTTTTTTTTAAAAATAATTAAACCAAAAACCGCATTTATTTTTTCCTTTGAAAGTGAGTTCTTGAACTCTTTTCCTTTAAAACCCAAAACCCCATACAAACCCCTTTCTAAAAAAATTTGTTTTTTTTTTGGTTCCAAATTACCTTTTTAAGGGGGGAAGCCAAAACATTTTCCCTTTTTAACTTAAAAATTAATTTTTGTCAAATTCCCCCCAAATTTTAATACCTTTTTCCCTTACTTAATTTTTTTTGTTTTAAATCTGCGCTTGAATTTAACCGGTAAAAAATAAAAAAGGAAAAACGAAAACGGGAAAGGTTAAAATTTGAAAAAGGGTAAAAAATTTTCTTTAAATAAGAAAATTGTAAACCAAATCATTATCAAAAAAAATTTTTGGGTGTCACCAAAAATAAAAAAGAACATGTGGTTGACCAAAACCCAAAAAAAAAAAAAAAATTTCAAATATTAAAAAATAAACAAAAAAAATGAAAAACCCTTAAAGCTTTACAGGGTGTGAATTTGTTTTTGGGCCCCCAAATTTAAATTTTTATTCTGTCAAAAAAATGATTTTAAAATTAAAAGGATGGCTGAAACAAATGTGTTTTGAAAAAAAGGGGGATTTAATTCCCTAAAGAACCCCGGGTTTTATTTGTTGGAAACCCCATGTATTTTTGCTCACCCAGGACAAAGGGGATGAAAAGAGCTTTTTAAAACTAACAAAAATATTTTAAAACCCGGGTGTTTTTTTAAAATTTTTGGGGATTTTTCTTCCTTCAAGAAAGGGTTATGAGGGAAAAACTCCGCAAACCAAAAACATTTACCTTCCCACCCCCCAAAAAAAAAAGGTAAAAAGCCCTACGTTCCCAAAAAACAAACAAAATTTTCCATAAAGTCAATCTGCCTTTTCCTTCGTAAACACCATTTGGGCCCTTTATCTTTAAAGCTCCCCCGTAATGGGAGACCAAAACCTTTAGGAGTTAAACAAGGTTTATCGGGTAGGGGGGATTTGGTCATTTTAACTTAAACCAATTTGATTTTTTTCCTTTTTATCAAAGGGGCCCCTTTTTTAAAAACCCCAAAGTGGTTTTTTTGTATTTTTTTTTGGGCTGCAAAAGTTTTTTCCCACGTGCGGTGGTGATCCCGCCGTTCCCCCAAAAAAACGGGGAAACTGCTCCGGCCCTTTTTCCCCCCCCCCCTTTTTCCCCAAATTTTAAAACATAATAAAAATTCCAACAAAAAAAATAAAAAAAGCAGGGTTTGGGGAAAAACTAAAAAAGGTAAATAAATAGCCAAGAAAAAAAAAATTTTTCCAAATTTTGGTTTTTGAAACCCCCTTTAACGGGAAAATCAAAAAAATTTTTAAAAATAAAAAAGACAACCAAAATTTTAAAAGGTTTTTTTCCCCTTGCCCTTGTGCAAAGAAAAAACAATTCTCCCCTCCCAAGGGCTGTCACCATAAATGTTATCACCCCAAGGGGTTTTCCCTGTGAAATTTTTCAAAATTTAAACGTAAAAAAGACCTTTTTCAAGTTGATCAAACCAAAAATAAAAAAAAAATTTTTCCCCTTCAAAGGGCTTGTTAAAATTTCACGGGCCCCCTTCCTTTTTAATGTATTCCATTCCCCGGGGGGGATAAAAGGGGTTTAAATGGCAGGGGTTTTTAAAGTAACCCCCTTTTTCTTTTGGTTTAAGACTTGAGGTAAATAAAGAGCGTTTAAAAAGAAAAATTTAATCACAATTTAAAAATTCTTTTACTAGTTTGGGAAATTTTCTAAGTTTTTGACCCCACAAACAGAAAGGGTCCAAAAATAAATAAAATCATCTGAATTTTAATTCCTTTTGGGTTAATTGGAACCTTGTTTGGTAAAATAAAATGGAATATTCCGCCCTTTTTATAAAAAATTTCCTTAAAAATTTTATCTGAACCCAAGTTTCCAGTTTCCAAATTAATTCCCCACTTGTTTTGTGTTTAATTTTTTTTTTTTTTTTATTGTTTTCCCAAAAATTTCCCTTTTTTGCTTTAAATTTTTAACAATTCGGGTTTTAAATGGAAACTTTTAAAAAATGCCTGAAAATTTGAAAAAAGGGTTTTTTGAAAAAAATTTTTAAAAAAATAAACAAAAAAAAACTGCATAAGAAATATTTTTTTGGGAAAAATATTTTCCTTGGTGGAATTTTAAAAAAAATTAATCCCTTAAAACAGGAAAAAGAAAAATAACCTTTTACAAACAAAAAAGCTTTCAAAGGAAAAAGTTTTTTTTTTTTCTTAAAATTTCATAATTTTCAAATGTGCTCCTGGTTTTTGGGAAAATTTAATAAAAAAACCCCCAAAATTTTAGCAAACGGTTAAAAATTTGTAACCTAAAAAGGGAGGTCCTTTGTTTATTCCTTTCAAGAAAATATGTAAGTTTAAATTTTAATAATTGGGGAAAACGAAAAAGGTGAAACAAATTTTTGGTGAAAATTGACCCCAAATATTTAGAAGTCCCCAAATTTTTTAATAAAAACTTGATGATTTTGCAAAAAAAATTTGTCCTATGGAAAATGGTGCATTTTATTTCGTTCCAAAACCACTTTTCAGAAAAGGGTTTTTTTAAATTCTTTTCACAAAAATGTTTCCCTTCAAATGTGAAAATTTTTAAATATGATTATTTGAAAAACAGTAACTCCTAAAATTTTAAGGTTCCTTTCACCCCAAGAATACTTGGGGGGCCCCATTTTTTAAAAATTTTAAAAAATGCTAAATCCCAATAATTACTAATTTACCTTTTCATCCCCAAAAACTCAGTGATTGGGGCCCTTTTTTTGGAAAAACACAAATGATTTTTTAAAACCTTTAAACTCAGTAATACATTCCCGGGGAATAAAAGAACGCTTTTAATTTGGGGATTTTAAATAAAAAGGGAATTAAAGCCCGGGGTAGGGTTAGTTAAAGTCCCTAAAAATTTTTTTTTACCAAAAAACTTTTGAGTTTTTAAGCACCTTATAAAAACTTCTTTTAACACACAAAATTTTTAAACTTGGTACTTTTTTTTTTTAACTTTCAAAAAAATTTTTTAAGTCGTTATTGAAAGTTTTTAATTTAAAAGCCAAAAAATTTTAATTATTATAAATAAAAAAAATTCGTCGTTTTAATTCGAAACCTTTCTTACCCCTTAAACTTTCAAAAAAACCCAAACATTTCCCCAAATTTTTTTTAAGCCCCATTTTTAAAAAAACAAAAAACAAAATTCAAAAAGCAATTTTTAAAATTTTTGAGAATAACTTTTAAAGTTTTTCAAAAAATAAATTTTGTTTTTCCGGGGTAATTTTTTTGAAAAAAAAATTTGGTTGGGGGGTAATTAAATTTTTTCAAAATTCCCCCCGAAGCGTTTAGAATGTTTTGGCATGTTCGGAATTTCCGTGGAAGAAAACACCGGTTTAATTTGTAAAATTTTTGGATCCCCCCAAAACCAACGGAAAAAAAGAAATGTTAAAAACTTAAACTTTTTTCCCCCTAAAAAAAAAAGAGGGGGAATACAATGAGTGAAGTTTTTGTATTTTTGAACCAAATAATTAAATTTATTGGTGCATTTCTTTGCATAATTTAGAAATTTAAAAAAAATTCAGTTTTAATTGGGGGTTTTTTTCAAATTTTTTAAGCATATTTTTAAAAAAAATACCCACAACCAACTTTTTTAATTTTTATTTTTCTAAAAAATTTTTTTTATTTATATAAAATTTATTTTATAACTAAAAAATTAAAAAAAAATTAAAATTTTTAAAATATTAAATATTAAAAATTTCCTTTTTTTTAAAATAAAAATATGAAACGTTGAAAATTTTCCTATTATGGTTTTTCCTTTTTAAAAAACTTAAAAAAGGGTTTTCAATCTTTGAAAAAAACATTTCCTAAATTTAGTTTTGCTGAACCGGTAAATTTTCCCCTCAACATGGGTAAGCTTGAAATTTGATGACTTTTTTAATTTTTAAAAAAAAGGGCCCTACATTACCGGGGGATGAAAAGGTACACTTGAAAAGGAAAATTTTTAATTTTAAAATAATCCCAAATGTTTTTGGGGGAGACAGGTTAAAGCTTTTATGGGATTAATGCCCCAAAATAAGGGCCACAATGATCTTTATAATGAACCTTTTAGTAGTGGGGGAGATTTTGTTAAATAAAAAAATTTTTTAAAATTTTTAAGCCATCTTCAGGATTTTTTCGTGGGACTAAAAATTTAAAAAAATTTGAAGGAAAAGGGGGGGAAAAACTAAATCACCAACTTTGGGGTCTTTTTTTGCAAGAAAATCGAATTTTTAAAAGAAACCTTAGGGGGGTTTTAAAAAAAGGGTTGTAGCAACCAAACTAACCAAAAAGATTTTGTAAAACCAATATGCGCTCACTTCAAATTAAAAAATTTCAATTAAAAAGTAATTTTGTTTAATTAAATTGGAAAACCCCCTTTTGGTAAATTTTAACGGGAAATGGGGAATAAATATTAAAAAAAATTTAAAAAAACCCTTTTTCCCCTTTTTCCGTTAAAAAAAAAAACCCCCCTTTTCAATTTAGCTTTTTTTGGATTTTTTTTGGGTTTTTCTTTTTGATCTAAAGGTTTTTTTTTGTTTTAAATCAAATACAGAACATTTTGTAAAATTTTTTTTTTTTTTTTTCCCTTTGAATGTTAATTTCGGTGTTTCCCGGTTAAAACCCAATTCTTTCCTTACCTTGAAAAGGGAATTAATTCAAGTTTATTTTCCCTCTTATTTTTAAAAAGACCAAAAAGAAAAATGTGCTTAAAGGCAAAGTTAAGTTTGTAGTGGAGTTTAGAAAACTATACACAAAAAAAATTATTGTCCTTTAAAAAGGACAATTCACCCAAAAAATATTAATGTTTAAAAAAACTATCATTCAAAACCGAATAAAGGGTTTCTAAATTTTCTGTGGAACACAACATAAAAAAATTTAGCAAAATGCCTTTGTATTTTGTTTTAAATACCTTTTTTTGGTTCAGTGTCATTTTTTTTTTAAAAGGCTACTTGTACATTGCCTTTTTTAGAACAAATCAATTCTGAGCAGTGTATAACCCCCCAAATTAAACTAACAATAAGCAGTTTGTGAAAATACAACCATTTGAAAACAAGTTACTTTTTTTTTTTGCTCCGTCTAAAAAATAGCCCAAACCCAGAAAGTCACATACTTTTGCAACATAGCGATTAGGATGTTTTTGGAGTTTAACTAACAGTGCACAGTTCATATTTGTTTTTTTTGTCACAAAGTTCTTACCCAAATTGTAGTACCTACTCAGGAGTAGCAGCCAGTCTTTGCTTTTGAAAAAAATCTTTGAAAAAAAAAATTCCATGCTTCATTATAACGACCAGTTAACTTCCCCTCACTAACGGCCCATTCAACAGAAAGAAATTTTAAAAAAAAAATTATAAAAAAATAAAATGTTCAACATTGCAAGTACGATAAGCATTGCTGAAGGGTTAAAAGTCATTTGCTGTCCTTAATTTAAGTGTAACCCAAAGGTGTATTTGAGGTCAGTCCGCTTTACATGAGTCCCTCTTATTTAAAAAGGGTAAATTTTTTCTTTAATATTGGGTCATTCACATCACTTTCTGCCCCATTTTTTTTTGGGTTTTCCACAGGGATCCATCATTGACCCTTTTTTTTTTTGGTTTTTTACCTCTTGTACACCTTCCTTAGGCTCATATTTCAGAAACACAACATTTTTATCATTGTTACACTGATGACTCCAAACTTTTTTTTTTCCCAATTAAACCAGAAATTATTTTTAATTAGAAAAACTCTTGTCGCTTTGGGGAAGTCAAGCCCTGGATAAATTAATTCATAAAATTTGAATAAAAATAAAAGGGTTTCTGCTAGGTCCTGCTGTTAAAAACAACCCTTTAAAACGACGGGGGCTCCAAAATAAAACCCACATTTGCAAAAAGGAAAAAACATTAAAAAAAAAAAAAAATCTGTAGCAAAAGTAAAACATTTTTTTCTAGAAAAACATTAAAATTCAGTTTCACTAATTCACTAATGCACAATTTTTTCCCCCAATTTATTAATTCTGTAACTCTTTGAATGTTCAGTCCTCAACCACCCTGACCCGTTCAGATTTTTTAAAATCAGCACCCGATTGTTAACGTTAACAGGAACTAAGAATGGATGGACATATTTCTCCTGTCAATGCCTAATTGCTTTGGCTCCCAAAAAAAATTTTTAGAGGACTTGGAGATTCTTATTTTGGTACAAGGCACACACAAATTTTGCCCTGGATATTTTTTGGACTCTTTCACCATACACAGTTTTCAGGTCATTAAGTTTTGTAATCGTTACTTTTATATGTCCCTCGTTCGGCTGTAAATCAAAAGGTTTTTCAAACCTTCTTTTTATACCCCCCAAAACCTCTGGAACCCTGTCATTAGAGCCTCTCCATCACTAAATGTTTTTAAAAACCCTTTTAAAAGCCATTTTTTTTTCCCTTGGGGCCTTCAAGAATGCTGCGTATTTAATTGACAAGTCTTGTTTTTTTATGTATGAAAGTGTTTAAGGGCCTATATGAATAGTTAAAATGTGTGCTCAAAAAAAAACTGTATTTTGAACACGTCATGCAGGAGAAGCTGTGAAGATTCAAGAGTGTCAAGCGCAAAAGCCCCAAAGATAAAACATGGATGTAAAAAAGGGTTCTTGGAACAGCATAGTGCTTGATTTTGTGATAGTGAGGATTTCTGTTTGAAAAACTCTGAATGCCCTAAAAAAAAATTAGGCATTTTTTGGGCAAAATTTTTTGGGGTTTTAAAGGGGTTGTTTTTTCCCGGGTGGTTTATGTACACACCTTACGAATAAATACAGTAACCTTTTCCACCCACCAAGAAGAAAAAATGATTAATTTTAAAACTGAAAATCAAAAAACCCTTTTGCAAACTTTTTCTTCTCCCATTCTTTTGGAAAGCTATACACTAGGTATTTTTCTGATATATAAATATTAGGGCAGAAGAAGTTTTTCACGAACCGTGTTCAAAATGCGCTTGAGCGTAAAAATGAACAGGCGGTGTAAAAAATAAATAAAAAAAACAATACAAATGTTTGTTTTTTTGATTTTTTTAAATAAAGGTCATGATTTAAAATTTTGATTCACACATTTCAGCAAAAGGGAAAACTGATAAAGAAAAACAAATTTAAAAATATGTAAAGGTAAAAAACTCAACATTATTAGAGTTTTAAATGAGAAACATTCAAGTAAGCTGCCAAAATTTTTGGATCATTTTCATGTTCGAGATTGGGGGATTCTATGCTGTTGTGTCCTTAAAATTTGTACATTTTGTTCTGGGTTCATGGTTAGTCACAAAGATACACAGACGCAGTCATTTCCCCAAGCTGTAAAAACCCATTGATTCTTTTCACCCGCGACCCCAGTCTATCATCCAAAAAAAGAAGAGGATGTCGGAATAAAGGTGCTCAGACTGCAGTTTAAACTTAACCTTTTATGGTTTCCTTTTAAAAAACCCTGTCGTGTCTAGAGGTTTTCTGCTGGAAAACCCCAGTCATTTTGGTTTTTCCCCTTTTCCCCAGTGAACCACTTTTTATACCCCTGGGGCAGAAGTATTTAACCAAAATGAAAAATGCTTTTGAAAAAAAAAAAAAACCCAAATGGACATTCCACCCAAATTTTAAAATAAAAAAAAAAAAAAAAAATAAGTGAAGTTAACAAAATATGTAAATTACATTGATGTGACAACTGATGCAGTTACTCATTTATTACCATTATATTTCGTTGCAAAACACTTTAATCATTTAAAGTATTTAAAGGGGCTACAATTCCTCTATATTAATTTTACAAATCTAAAATTAAAAATAGAATATTACCCTTTAAAGCTTATGCCTTTGAAGCACTAACAGACTTATAAACCCAACGTATAGTGGGACCACACAGATGTCATCCTCCCCCCCTTTCATTTTTTGGTATTTTTTTGGAACTAAAATTTGTGGGGGGAACACCGTGTGCACAGTCACCGGAGAAGATTGCTGCCCCCATTTTGGGTTTTTCCAAATGTTTTTGGCTTTTTCCCTTTTAAAAAAAGAGGGCCTTTAACCTTTTTTATGAACATTTAAAACAACTTACCAACCACCCAACTTAAAAAATATAGAAAAATTTTACATATAAGAATGTGCACATAAAGACTTATGATTACAAAAGCCCCTTTGACATGCAAACAAATTTTTTTTAATTGAAAAAAAAATTGGAAAAAAAAGAATTTCCCAAAAATTTTTTTATTTTTTTGGGGCCAAAAAAAAAAAAAAAACCTTTTTGGTCTTTTTTTTGAAAAAAAAAAATTTTGTCAAAAAAAAACAAAAAATTTTAAATTTATATCAAAAAATGTTTTGTCATACAGTTAAAAATTTTTGGGATGTGGAAAATTAAAAAGTATTTTACCAGGCTGTATATTTATTACATAAAAATATGTAAAAATGGTAAGTTGTGAAATATTATTAGCTTAGTTTTAAAAAAGAGCTTCTTTCTTTTTTAATAATTCAAAATGTGATTTTTCCATGTTTTGAAAAGTGAATTTCCAACTTTATTACTCCAGTGACAGTGTTCAGTGCCCAATTAGTTTAAAACTTTAAATACCGGTTTGGGGGCACTCAAAAACAAATTCTTATTATTTCAATGCTGCTTAACATTTTTGGAAACAGTAAACATTTTTTTTATTCTTTGGCAATAGAAATTTTTAAAGAATAGCATACATAGTATGCAACTTTGCAAATAATTTTTTCTAAAAAAGAGTAAAAATTTTTCCCCTAAAACAAAAACACCACAACACACACACACACACACACACCACACACCACACAAACCACACCACCCACCACCCCACACACCAACACACACCACACCCCACACACACAAACCACACACAATCAAGAGACTAAATTTTCTAAATGAAGTTAAATCTCTTTTGCATTTTACTGATAGTTAAATTTTTTTTCAATTAAAAAAAAGGTTTTAAGGCATTTCAACGACTAAATTTTTTTTCCTAATTTTAACTTTGACTGTACAAAGACTATCCCCTTTTTTTTCTGTCCTTCAAAAAAATGTTTTTTTTTTTAAAGTTGTAAATTTACTGTTGTCAAAACATAAAGGGTTGGGTGTCCCATTTGTCCACTAAAGGCCCTATTTTTGGTTTAAATGTTACCATGGGGGTTTTAGGTTTTAAAAAAAAACCCTTTTTCCATTCACTCTCTTTCCTTTCTCTTTTTTGTTGCGCTTCGCCATAAACCTTTGCCAAAATTTTTTCCATCCACAGCCCTGTGGCATTTTTTGAGAGAGAGAGCGGCGAATGAGAATCTCACTTTATACGGTTTTTTGAACTCCAGATGGGGGGTGGATTTGTATGTAGGTGACGTGTGTGTGTGGGGTGTTGTGGTGGTGTTTTGGTGTGTGTGGGGGTGTGTGTGTGTGTGGGGGGCGAGTGTGGGTGTTTGGTGGTGTGGGGGCGATGAAGTGCTAGCCCTGCAAAGCCATGGTGTCAGGAGGGGACGAAGAGAAGGGAGAGTAAAAGAGGAAGAGAGTGAGCGAGCAGAGGGGGTCTGAAATTCTAAATAAAGTGGTTTTGAAAATTGGGGATCCAATTTTCTCTCTTTTTTTTTTTTTCCCCCCCCCCCCCCCCCCTCCCCCCCCCCCCCCCTCCCCCCCCCCCCTCTCCCCTCTTCTTTTCCTCTCTCCTCTCTCTTTCTCTCTCTCTCTCTCTCTCTCTCTCTTCTCCCCCTCTCTCTCTCTCTCCCCTTTCCCCCTCTCTCTCTCTTTTTCCAGCTTTTAAACACAGAAAATACACCCCTCATTGTCTTGTGGGGCAAACACTGTGAAGGCCCTTTTTTGTGATGTGTGTCTAAATAAATTTTATCACCACATTTTGCGGATCAACATTGAGTAAAAAAACCAGAATAATCTTTACAGATATTAAGTTTTTTGGGCTTGCACAGTGCTTATTTTTACTAGCCCACAAATCGAATGGTCAAGGGGTCATATCATGGCTTCCGAAAGTTCCTGAAAAACGTCTTTTAATTTATCTTAAAAAGCCAAATTTAAGGGGTGTGGGAAAATTTTAGCGCAAATGCAATGCATGCATCACTATTACTTTGGCCAAAACCTGTAGGGAGATGACTTTTGTACCCAAAACCCGAAACGAGTTCCCATTTACACTTCTGATTCCTTGCCCCTAAATCAATGGTTTTTATAATTTTTTTTTTGGGTTAAATGCCTGAAATGGTCTGTGGTGAACACAACTCAATTTTTTTTAAAAAACGTTTTATTATAACATAACTTACTCAGTAATACTCCCCTTGTAATGCTGGATTGTCAAAAGTTTTCGCGCAAATCGATTTCAAATGCCCTTTTGCTGAAATTTCCCCTCTAGGCATCCTTTTAATAATTTAAAAAAATAAAAATTTGCTTTTAACACTATTTACATTTGCACCACACAAAAATACCCCTTTTTTCATAGGTAATTCAATCTATCGATAGATTGAATTTGGGTTGGCCAAAAAAAAAAAAGTCTCACCCAGCACTCTTTCTTAAGAATTTTCTAGAATATACGGGAAAATGAAAAACCTTTCCTCACATAACCAACTAAAATTCTAAGACAAAGTCAAAAAATTTTCCCCCAAAGAATGAAAATTTGTTCGCCCATTTGTTATGAACTAATTTAAAATTTTTAAATTTCTTTTTTGTAAATGAAAAAAAGTTGGATATGCTTTTCCGAGCCACGGGATCATGATTATGATTTTAAAATGCTATCAATAGAAAGGGCAAAAATCCCAATCAGAACATCGTAGAGATTTGAGGGTGGTTTTTTGTGAAGGAACGCATAGAAAGCTTTAAAAAACCCAAATTCGCTCTGAGCTTTTTCTAAGCCTTCTAAACTATTACCTTTTCTTTAAAAATTGTTTTGTACATTTATGGAAATAAAACCAGACATTAGGCAAACAACACTAAAAAAAGATACTCTTTAAAGTAAAATTTCAAAATTTTATTTCTAATTTTTTAAATGAAACTTCAAAATGTGCTCATGTCTCTGTGCCAGTAATTTGGAGCACAGCATTTGCTGTTTTTCCGAAAAGACTCTCAAGTTTTAAATTAAATGCAAAGAGTCCCTAGTCAGGATTAGTCTTAACCTAAGAATGAAGTTGGCAGGAAAAGGAGGTTTTTTTTCCCCCTTTGAGCTCTCCTTTCCTGGGAACCTCGGCCCCGGCCATAACAAACAAAAAAGAAAAAAACCCAACAAAATACTCCACGTTTCCCCACAACCCGGTTTTTTCATTTCAAATTACTTTTAACAAAAATTATGTCCCAAAAACCTTTTTTTTGCAAACTTGGCGAAGGCAGGGGCACCTTTCCCCAAATTTTTACGAGGACCAAATCCCCCTCTTCTTGAGGGGAACATAAATCTTTTGGTTTCAAAATTTTTTGCGAACCTCTGCCCGGGTCCCTTAAAAAATTTTTTTGGTTTGTCCTTTTCATGCCCTATTCAAAAAAAATTTTTTTTTTAAGTTCATTTTAAAAACTTGGCAAAAAATGTTCCCAAAGTTTTTAAATATTTAATGGTACTTTTAAAATTACCCGCAATAATTAAAAATTAAAATTTTAAATTATATTAAGATTTAATTTTTATTAAAAAAATATATATATAAAAATTTTAAAAAATTTTTTTTTTTTTTTTTTTTTTTTGGGGTGGTTGGTGTGTGTGGGGTGTTTTTTGTGGTCAAAAACTTTTCTTTGGGGGGGTTCCCCTCCCCTTCACTTTTTCAAAAAAGCATTCAAAACGCGTCTGATAAAAGCCTCACAATTTAAACACCCAATCTGTTCAGTAATTTTACCTTTTGGTCCCCTGGGCCCAGTTTCATTTTGGGGCCAAAAACTTACCCAAAATGCTAAAAATTCCCATTTGGAAACTTTCAAACCTGACTTTAATTTTTTCATATTTTGGGGACATGGGGACAGTCGCATTCCGACCTCTGACTTTCCCAAAAATCCTGAAAAAAACCTATTGGGGGTAATATTTAAATTTTTGTCAATTTTGCCCCGTTTAAGTCCAATAACCCTTTAAATTCCTTTCCCAAAACAAAATTGCTTTTAAAGACGCCAGGGGGTTTCATGAAATTCCAAAAAGGGACCCAGGATTGACCAAAACGATCCCCCCCTAAAAAGGGCCCCAAAAATTTTTGGGGGGGCCCCCCCCCCCCTTTTTGGGGGGACCCGGGCCCCCCCACAGCCAATTTTATTTAAAAAAACCCCCCCAAATAAAAATTTCCCCAAAGGGGCCCCTTTTCCCCAATTAAAAAAAAAACCCCCCCCCTTGGGAATTTTAGGGGGGTAAAAAATTTTTTGTTTTCCCCTTTTTTTTGGGGAAAAAATTTTTAAAATTTTCCAAAACTTCCGACTTATTTTCTTTTTTATTTTTGGTTCTTTTTTAAATAATTTTAAAAAGTTTTTTTTGTTTTCTTTGGGTTTTTAAAAATTTTTTTTGGCAGTTTTCTAGAGTTTCCCCTTTTCTTTAAGTTTTTTATTTTAAAAACATCCTTCTTTTAAACCCCCATTTTGGGCCCAATCCCCTTTGCAGTAAAGTGGTTGTTTGATTCCCATTTTGGTTTAAAAAGGGTTTTGTTTTTTTATCCTTTTTGGCCCTTTACAAAAATTCCCACAATGTAAATGAAAAAAATTCGCGGGAAAAAAAAAAAAAACCTTTTTGGGGGGGGGGGGTTCCGACATTTATAAAATTTTAAAATAATAAATTTTTTTTTTATTTTTCACTATTTTTTGTTTTCTTTCATAAAATTTTAAATTTTTTTTTGCCCGTGGTTTGGAAATTTACGTTTTAACACCAAATCTTTTTAATTGTTTCTTATTTTTTTTTGGTTTTTAATAATAAAAGCAAAATTTGTTTTTTCCTTAAAAGTTCAAAGTATTTTTGGGAAATAAAGCAGGTCGAAAACCATTAAGGGTTTGAGTCCAAATTTTGGGAAATTTTTTTTAAACAAAAAAATTTACTTTGGGGAAATTTGCTTTTACTTTACTTTTCCCCTTTAATCCCCCCGTGATGTTCCCTTTGAGAAAATAGCCCCCCTTTTTAAAAGAAAAAGTGGTTTGTTAAACGGGAGGGGCCCCGGAAAAAAATTTTAAAAAAATGAAATTTAAAAATTTTTAAACTATTATTTTTGGGGATATATTATTTAATTATTTTTGTATAGGCTACTTGGTAAAATTACACCGAAGGAATAAAAAGGATTTTTGGATTATCTTCTGGGGGATTTCATAAAAAGCCCTTTTAAAAGTGAAAATTTTTTAACCCGAGTCCAAAACATTTTAATTTTAACCTTTGGCCTAAAAACCCCCCTTTGGGGTTTTGAGGTGGAAAAATAATTTTTTTTTGGGTTTTGGGTTTATTTAAGTTTGAAAAAAGGTTTAACCACTTTTGGGTTCAAAAGAATGAAATATGATACATAAATTTTTGACCAATCCCAAAAAACTTTTTGTCACGAACCCCCTGGGGGAAACAGATTTGGGAAAAAGAAGAGGAAAAAAGAAATTTAAGGTTTTTTAAAAGACATGAAATTCTAAATTTAAAAAAACACCCAAAAAAAAATTGAAATTTAGAAAAAATTTTTTATAGGCCCCCCCAAGTGTTTGAAATTTACCCTTTAAACCGGGGGTTTTCATTTTTTATTTCCCTTGTTGGTTTTTGGAAATTACAAGGAAAAATGCCCTTTTATGACAATTTTTAAAACCCAAAAAAATTGTAAAAACTTGATTAAAAAAACCCTTTTGGGGCCTTTATTTTTTTAAAAACCCCGTCCCTGTTCAAATATGAAAAAGAAAGAAACAAATTTTTGATTGGTTCAGGTTTAATTTAACCCTTTTTGACACTACATACAATTTCACTTTTGGGTTTTCATAATTCATAAAAATATGGTGCCAGCGCAAAAAAAACATGTTTTTCAAATAAATCGGTTTTCAGGAAACAGAATTCGTTTTAATTTCTTGGGAAAAAAATTTTTTCTGGAATTAACCCAAAAATTTCCAATTTTTTTCATTGAAAGTGCAATACAACCAAAGGGCCCGTCTTTTCTTTGGGGGGCCCTCCATTTACTGTAGCCCCCGGGGTTCATAGGTCAACCCCCAAAAAGGGGTTCAAAAACCCTTGGGGTTTTAGGCCAAATCCCCTTTTTTTTTTGAGAAAGGGGGCGCTGGGGCGAGCAGGCCCCCTTTTGCTCTCTTCCCCCCGGGAACCGAGGTACTTTGCCGGTCGCCCCTTTAAAGGTTTTATTTGGGCCCCAAAGGGGGCTACCCAAGGGCTTTTTGTCAACCCGGGCCCCCCAAACCCCCGAGTCCCGAGGTTTTTTGGGGACCGTAACAAAAAGGGGGCCCCCTAGGGAAAAATTTCTTTAGAAAATAGGGGCAACGAGATTCTGTAAAGCTTTTGCCAAAACCCGCTTTTCAAACTCACCAGGGAACACAGGAGGTTCTCAGGGAACCAAATGCACAATGTTTGGGGTGGCAAATTTTAGCCCAGGGGGGATTCTGGTTAAAGGCCCCCAAAGGGCGGGGTTTTCCCGCCCCCAAACAAATTCGTGGAAGTCCCGCTGACAGCCCCCCTGACCTGCTTGTGGGGATAGAAGGGGGATTCAGTTGACGCAAAGGGGCCGGTCCCTTCCACGCTTTTCTTTCGGGAAGAAAATTTTCCCGCCAAAAAAACAAAAAGGCTCCCCAGTGGAAAAAAACGAGGCCCAGGTTGAACCTTTTCGCCCCCACCCGGGAAAAGGTTTCCCCCTCTGTTAAGTTGCGGGCAGGCCCCAAGGGAATGTTTCGCCGAAAAGTTTCCCCACTTTTGAAAAGCGCGGTTTGAGGAATACTTTTTGGGCCCGGCCCACCCGCCCCTCCGCTGGCAGGGGGCCCCAGTACCGTTGAGGGGGCACACTTTTAAAAAAAATTTTTAGGAAATACTTTAATCCCCGGGCTGGCTCAAAGGGGCTTTCAGGGGTGAGGCCCCCAAAAAGTACTTAGAAAGACGGGGGGGCCCTTTTTTCAGCCCCCCAAGGAGGGAAAAGAAACTCGCTCCCAGGGGGCCCCTTGACCGCGGCCCCACGGCCCCCAAAACTTAGGGGATGGGGAAACCCCCCTTTCCTCCCTTTTAAAAGGGGGCAAAACGCAGCCCGCCCGCCGGGGCCAACTTTAGGGAAATGGGAACCCCTTTTTCCATGGCCCTTTTTGGGAAAAATCGAGGTTTAAACTGTTTTAAACTCTTTTTGGGACGGGAAACCCAAATTTTTTAAACCCTGCTCGGAAGGCCCGGGGGGATGGTCACCCCCGGGGGGGAGGAGATCTTCCCCCGGAAAGCCACGGGCTTGGAGCCGTCAACCGGGAACCAAATTCCCCAAATGCCCGGGCTTGAAGCCGGGTGGGACTTTCCCCGATTTTCAAATGCGGAAAAAGAGGGGACCGAGGGGGAAAAAATTTCTGGGGGGCTGGGAACCTGGGGCCCCGGGGCCCGGAAAAGAAAAACGGGGGGTGGCGCCTGGCAAAGGCGATTCCGTCTTCCCAAAGGGCCCCCGGGTTTTTGGTTTTTTGGGGTTTGGGACCCTTCCCCTGGGGGGACGTTTCGGATTTTTGGGGTGTTTTAAATCCGGGGGACGTTCCTGCCCTCGCGGCCGGTTTATTTGGGCCAAAAGGTGCGTTCCCCCAGGCAAGGGTTTTTGGACTGACGCCCCCCTGAGGTTTAAAAAGAAACCCGCGTTTTCCTGGGGCAAACATGGGTTTCCCCAGGAAGGGGGGGAAGCGTCCCGTTTAAAAACCCTTTATTTTCCGACATTTTTTTTTGGGAAAAATTTATTCCCTTTGGCCCAAAAGGCCCCCCGGGCGCCCCCCCCCCCGAAAGGACCCCCCCGAAATTGGGCCCTTTTAAATGTTCAAAATTTCCCTTCCCTCCCGCGGCCTTTGCCAAAGCCAGGGCAGAGGTAGCATCTGAGCCCAAACGGCCGCCCCAAACCCAGCTCGGCGAAAGGCGCCCCAGACCCAAACCCCGCTGGCGGGCCATCGCAGACCCCCGGGCCCGTCTCAAGAAAGCCCCCCCTTTTAAAGTCCCAAAAAAGGGGAAACGCCCTCCTTGGTCGCACAGGGGCAACCCGGGCCCCCCTTTCCAAAAAGGATGCCCCGGGGTTTTAAAATCTTTCCTAAAAGGAAAAACTCGGGGGTAAGAGTCTTGGTCCTTTTTTACCGTGGAAATTTCCCGGGATGGAAATGTTCTTAGAAAGGTGCCCGAGGGGGCAAAAAGCCAAGCCAAGCCCCCGGCCCGGTTTCCAAAGGGGGGCGAGGCCGGCCGGTAAAAGAGGGGTGGGGGGGGGGGGCGGAGGTGGGGGCCCGGGGTGGCAACCAAAAAGGGGGGTGATTTGGGGAAAGAACGAAATGGCACCCGTCAGAAAATAAAAACCGCGGGCGGGTTTCACCATTTTCCCGGGTGTAAAAGAAGGCCCGCAAAACTTTTTTTTTAAATTTCCGTCGGATGGGGTCTAAATCCTTTTTTTGGGGAGAGAAAAAATTCGGCTGAAAAAAAGACCCGCCGAAAGGGGCAACCCTTTTTGCCCCGCAAGAGTTTTATTTCCGCGTAAAGGGTTTGTTTCCCCAAACCTTTTCGCGGCCGGGGAAAGGGGGGGGAGGCCCAAAAATTAGGAAGCCTTTCTTTTTGGGCTGACCCATTTTGATTTCCCGGGATAGTTTTTCCCCGGGGGGCCAAACCGGGGGGGGGGGGTTTTTTGGAGGGCCCCCAACAAAAGGGGAAAGGGGAGCCTTTTTCTATTTTTTGACCCACCCTTTTTCGGGAAAAAATTTCGAGCCCACCGTGTATTGGGGTCCAAAAAAAGGAAGAGCCCCATCATTTTAAAAAAGGGGGAGCGCTTTTGGCCCCCTTTTATTTAAAAAAGGGGGGGGGCCTGGGGGGGTTTTGGGGTTTTTTAAGGGCGCCCCGGTGGGGGAGGCTTAATCCCTTTTTTATTACCCGGGCAGGCGGGGAAGTGGAAAAACGGGACCATTTTTTTAACAACTAACTTTTACGTTTATGAAGGGGTCCGGAGTGCACAATTTTTTGGCTTTTTATAACCTGGCGGGGCCCTTTATCCCCAAAAAAAGGGTGTGGGACCACAAATTTTTTTTTGGTTTTTGGGTGGGGGGAAAACGGGTGGCACAATTTACAAACGGCTGGGGCCCCAAAAAACTTATTTTTGGGGGCGCGGAAAAAACCTTTGGGCGGCCCCGGGGCCGGGGGGGCCCGTTTCTCCTTTTCCCGGGTAGGCGGGGTGAGAACTCAGGGATTTTTTCAAGCCCCCCCGGGGGGGCGGGGCGGGTTTTTGCCCCCTTTTGGGGGGCCCCCCCCTGGGTCCTGCGGCTGGGGGCTGGACGCTGGGGGGGGCCGCCCGGGGGGGGCCTGCTCCCCGAAACGCCCGAGGGGGGCTTGGGGCGCCCCGGCGGGGGGAAAGCCCCTTTTGGCTCTGTTCCCCGGGGAAAAAGGGCCGACCGTTACCGCGGGGGGGAAGAGCCCTAGGGGGGCCCCCCCTGGGAAAAAGGGAAGTCGGCCCGTTTCCCCAACCGGAGCGTTCCCGAGTGCCCTCGTCCCTCAACCCCGGGGGTTCCCCAAGGTGGGGGGCTTCGGGGGGGGGGAAAAAACCTCGGCTTTCCGATCCTTTGGCGGGGCCGGCCCCTTCTCGTTTCCTTACAGGGGTTGGCTTGCAAATTGAAGGCGCCTGGGGGAATAGACCGGGCCCGGAAGGGGATAAAACCGGCCGCCAAGGCGGAGGGCGCTGCTGGCCGGGGGAGGGGGGTGACCCTTTAGCGATCTCGCGGGGGGGCGGGCAAAGGTGCGCTGCACCGTCCCTTCCCCGGGGGGAATAGCCGTGTATCCTCTCTCGGCGGCCCGTCCACTTGGGGGAAAACGAAAGCGGAGGCCTGAACAAAGTCTCGAAAAAAGGGGAATTCCCGACTTTTCAACCAGAGTGAAGCTCCGGTAGGAACGGAGCGGGCCCCCGCTGGGGCTGAATGGCTGGACTTTGAAGAAAAAACGCCCAGCCGTTCGGCGCGGGGTTTCATGGGAGCCATCAGCCCCGGGCGGTCAAACCCCCCGCGTCGCAGACGCAACGCTCCGCATCAGCTCCCGCCGGTAGGGGCCAATTTCCCGGGTCGACGAGGCGGAGGACAAACGCCTCCCTTCCGGCCCGGATTTAGCAGCAAAGGGGCTTTTTTGTGGCTTCTTCGGCTACCCCGACGGGGGGGGAGGGGAGGCTTTTGGAGCGGGGCGGCTCGGTGGAGGGAGGTGAGAGGCGGGCCCCGGCCGGGGGGGCCTGGGGCCTCCTTTGGCCCAGGGGCCGTTCTGGGGGGCGCTTCTTTTTGGCCCCCAGGGGCGGGGGGGGGGCGCTTTTCCGGCTTGAGGCACCCGCCCCCAGGGGGGCCCAAACGGGGCCCCCGAGGCTCCCCCGGGCCCCGGGCCCGGGGGGGTCACGGCCCCAGGAAGGGGGCCAAAAACGTGGGGTTTTTGGGCCAGGGGCCCCCCCGCCACAGGAAAAAGGACTCGGGAAAAAAACGTGGGGTTTTTAGGATTCAAGGTCAAAACGCTTCAAAAAAAACCGCCGGGTTTCGTGCTTGCCGGGGCTTTAAAATGCGAAGCGGGCTTCCTACGCGTTAAAAGGGTTTGCGCTAGGGGGGGCCCCTTTTTTACCAGCGATCGGGGGCTTCGCTGAACAACGAAAAAAGGGTTTTTACCTCAGCCCCTTTATGGGGAGCCAGCCCCCCGGGGCATACGCAGAAGGCCCCAGCGCCCTTCATGGGGGTGATGACTTTGGGGGAAAAAATTGGCTCAAATCCCAAAGGGGGAAAAACCGAAGAGCCCCCTAGGCTCAGGCCCGAAACCGGGCAGAAAAAATTAGGGTATTTGGTTAATATTTAGAAGATAATTTTGAAGGAAGTAAATTGAAAAAGAGAAATAGAAAGAAGAAGATATGGTTGAAGAGGGTAGATTATAGTTGATGTGTGTTTGGATTTTTTTGTAATGTTGTTGATTTGATAATAAAAATTTAAAAGTGTTTTTATTTCATGGTTTTTTTTTTTTTAGAAAATTGTTATCTTGAAAATTTGGAAAAAAGAAACAATTAAGGTTTTTTTAATCTAATTATTTTAAAATTTCCGGAAAAAATTTTACCAAAAATTTAAAATTTTTCAAAAAACATGAACTCAATTAAATTTTTTAAAAATACAAGATTAAAAAATTTTGGGTATTTTAATTTTAAAAAGGGGGGTTTGGCAAAAAAATTTTTTTGTAAAAAGCCTATTGAAACCCAAAAAATTAGTAAATTTTTTACAGAAGCAAATTTAAATATTTATAAATTGGGGGCATTTCTTTATTTTAATTTTTTTTTAAAGAAAAATTTAATTAAATTTCTAAAAAAAGAAATTTCCTTTTTCCAAAAAAAGTGTGCCTTATTAAAAATTTAATTTTAAAAAAAATTATATCCTTTTTGAAAAATTAAAAAATTTAAAGGGAATAAACCTTTTAAAAATTTTTAAAACATTTTTTTTACTTTTTCCTATCATTAATTTAAATAAAAAAATTTTTTTTTTTGTTTGGGTTTTGTTTTGGTTGTTCCAATATAAAATCACATAAACCAATTAAAATTCAATTTAAAAAATAAATTTTCATGATTTCTTCTGCTTTGGGGGGTTTTTGGGGGTTTTTGGTTGGGTTTGGGGGTTTGGGGGGGTTCTGTTGGGGCCAAAGCCCCTCCGATGAAAAATTAAACTAAAATTTTAATTTAAAAAAAGCAAGGGGAAAAAAACTTTTTGTATTTTATTCCCAAAAAAAAGCCCCCCTTGTATTGCAATTTTGGGAAAAAAACCCCCCCCAAAATTTCCCCCTTAGCGTGAAAAATCGCGGAGCAAGTGGGCGACAAACACCAAACCCAAAGACCAAACTTTTTTTTTTTTTTTTTGAAAAAATTTTTAAAAAAAGCTCAGTTTTAAAAATTTCATTTTTTAAAAAATTTTTCAAAAAAAAAACATTTTGTGGGTCAAAATGCCCGGGAAGATGTTAGACCGTCAAAGCTCCGGAGGGGCATTCCCTTTTAGCATTTAAACAAAAAACCCCCGGGTAAAATAAGTTTTTTAAGCCGAAAGCCTTTTGTAAAACATTTACCCTTAAAAAAACCCCTTTAAACACTAACCAAAAAGGGTCTTTTTTAAAAACAGGGAAATTTTTTGGGAAAACACCGCCCTAAATCCCGGAAGGGCCCAAGTCCCTTTTTAAAAAAACCAACTGGTTTTCAAAAAGGGCTTTGGGTAACCCTTTTTGGGGAAATTAAAAAAAAAAAAAATGCCTTAAAAAAAAAATTTGATGTCTTAGACAAAAAAATGGGATACTATTTTGAAAAAATAAAATTTTTTTAATGAAACCCAAAAAAACATTTTTTTGGGGGCAGGCAAAGCCCTGAAAAAAAATTGGGGAAAAACATTTTTTGCCAAAAAGTGTTTTTTGGGAAAAAAACCAGCATTCCCCAAAAAAAATGTTTTTCTCGAAATTTTTTCAAACTGAAAAGCCCTCCCCCTTCACGGGGAAACCCTTCCCTGATGGCTTACGGGTTTTGGGGCCTTACATTGAACACGTAACGACTTGCAGGGACCGCGGTTTTAAAGGAAAGGTCAGGAAACCCTTTTTTGCCAAACCGGGCTTTGAAAAAAAAAAAACCCCAATTTTGCCTCTTTTGTACGTTTTTTAAATGTCAAGACAAAAAGTTGTTTGCCCCCGGAAAAACTTTTAACCTCTCTTAAAAACCCATTAGAAAATGTCAAAAAATTTTATTGGATTTAATTATTAACCTTTTGGGCCCCCACTTCACCCCGCGCCGGGGTTGGCCTGTCAAAAACCCAAAGGAAGAAATTTTTTGGGGGACCCCCCTTTCATTTTGAAAAATGCCCGCGGCTTCGAAATTAAAAAAGTTGGTTAAGTAGCTCTTACATAGGTTGGGGTTTGGCCTAAGAAAATTTTTCCAAACGACGCAAAAAATCCCTTTTAAATATGGTCCATTTGGGGCAAAGTTTTTTTTCCATTTTCCCCCCGGGGGCCGGGGGGTTAACCAGGAATGTTTTTGTGGGGGTAAAAAAAGAAATTACATTATGGACAAAACCCCCAAATCAAAAGAAAAAAAAATTTTGGTAAATTTAATGGAAAAAAAAAAGTGGTTTTTTGAGGAATTCAAGGTGGGTTCCGCTCAATTTTTTTTCCCAAATCTTAGGACAAAAAAAGCATGCCTTAAACATTTTTTGGCCCCTTGGGGAAAATCTAAAATTTTTCCCCAAATTTGCCCCAAAAAAACCTTTTCCCCCCGGAAAGGGGAAAACAAAATTTATCCTATTTTTTTTTTACTCTGGGAAAAAGTTTCCCCGGGTGGAATAATGTCCTTTGTTAAAAATATGGGTTTTCCCAAAAAAAAACTGTGACCCTTTTAATGGGGGAAAAAAGGTTTCGGTTTAGAAATTTTGGGGCCCAACATCGCCAAAAAAAATTTTTAACAAGCGCAAGGAACTTTAGAAGGGTTTTTATTGGGACCAATTTTTTTCTAAATTTAAAATTGCCAAATGTTTTCCCCAAACAGCCCCCTTTTTCCCACCCCCAGGGGGGGGAAAAAAATTTTATTTTCACCCCTTAAAAAGCCCCTGCCGGGGGTTTTCAAAAAAATTTTTTTCAACTTTTAAAAAAAACAATTCCTTGGGGAAGGGAAAAGACGTTGGCCCCTTAATTTTTGAATTAACTTTTCCTTTTAAAGATTCCGGGGCCCAACCATTTTTTGCCCCAAAAAAATTTTTTTTCCAATTAATAAAAATTGGTTTTTTCCTTTAAAAATTTCTAACAAAAAACTCAACCCTTTTTTTCCTAGCAAAGAAATTCTTCCAAAAAACTTTTAAATTTTAAAAATGAAAAAAAGAAAAAAAAAACAAAAACCCCAAAAAAAAATTTTTGTTTATCCAAAAAAATTTTAATTTTTTATTAAAATTTTTTTTCAATTTAAAAATTCCCCCTCATCCTCTCTTGAAAATTTTCCTTTTTCAAATTAATTTTTGTTTTTAAAGGTTTTTAAAAAAATTTAATTGGCCTCCACCAAAAGGATCAAAAAAAAGGTAAAAGTTTTTAACCCCTTTTTTTTTCGCTTTTAAAAAGGTTTTAAAAAAAACCCCAAAAACCTTTTTTTTGGGGCCTTGCAAGAACCCTAACACAAATTTCCCCTTGATTTAGTTTACTAAAAAAAAACAAGGATTTTTCTCTTTTTTGACCAAATAAAAAATATTAATGGTTTTATTTTTTTTTTTTTTAAAAAACTTTTTTGGTTTCAAAAAAGTTTCATCCCTTTAAAAAGGGGTCTCGATAAAAATTTTTTAATTTTAAATTTTTCCCTTTATTATTTAAGGCCCTTTATTTTTAAACGAAAACAAATTTTGGGTTTGCCTTTACCTTTAAATTTTTTTCAAAGTTTTTATGGGTTTAGGGGTTTAAATTTGAAAAACCCGTGTAAGACTCTTTTAAAAACTTTTCCCCAGTGTCCTAAAAGGAAATCCCCCAGGCCCCTGAAATACACGGGGTTTTTAATTAGATGGGAAAAGCAGCGAAGATTTCCCGAAGTAGACCCCAAAAAATTTAAACATGGGCAAAAATTTTAATGGATTAGTTTAAAAAGGGCTTTTTGGTCGAAAGAAAAAATTTTTTAAAAAAGCCCCAGGAAATCATGGCGAGTTTAAAAATACAGGAGCCGAGGGTTTTTTTAAGGGAGTTCCCTTTTCCCCAAATGGAAAAAAGTGTTCCGCTTTAACGTTTTATTACGCTTTTTTTTAATTTTTTAAAAAATTGATTTTAACAACGTCAAAACAAAAACTTTTTACAAGCCCAGGGTTTTTTTCAAAAGGCAAAACATTCCGGTAGGCTGTTAAACAGGAAAATTTTTAAGCGGGCCCCGGGAAAAGGCAGGCGGGGAAAGGGGGAAAACCACCCTGGGGCAGGGGGAAAGGAGAAAGGTAAAAAGCTGGGACACGGGGGGCCGGAGAAGGGGGGGGGTGGATTTGAACAGAGCAAAAGGGGGTTTGAGAGGCCCAATCCCTCGAGTTGGGCAATGAAAGACGGGGCCAACAATCCGAAATTTCGGGAAAACTTTTTTCCTCCCACGGGACCCAAAAAACCAAAGTGGTCAAAACTGGGAAATTTTTGGGGGGGTTTCGGGTTTCTTTGGGGGAAAACCAGAGAATTTTTTTTTTAAGGGGACCTGGTTGACCAACCAAGACCAAGTCAAAGCAACCAGCAAAAGTCGTCAACAATACGAAAAACGGGCAAAGGTTTTAAAAAGGCAAGGGTCAAAGGGGTTTGGATCAGGACAGGCAAAATTAGAAAAAAAACATCCTTTTAACGAAGGGGAAAACGGTTTGGCCGGGGGGAAAAAAAATTAAAAATGGCCCCCTTTTGATAAAAAGTAGGATAGTAATTTTTCAAATTTTTTTTCTGAGTGGGGCGGGGGCCCAAATTAGAAACCCACCAAAAAATCTCCGTGGGCCCCCCGGAAAAAAAGGCTTTAAATTTCATCTAGGAAAAGATAGCAGGTGCGAAAAAATTTTCAATTCTTTTGAATTTAAAAAAAAGTGTGTTAAAAAATTCTTTGAAAGGAAAGAAAAGGGGCTAGTTTTTTAACCCGGGTTACTTTTGCCAAAAACCAATAATTGAAAATACATTTTCTTTTAAATTCACAATATCCACCAAAATGGGAGTTGTGAAAAAAATTTCCTATGGGTTATGTATTTAGTTTTTTGTATTGCGTTTTATTTTAGAATTTAAAAAAACTAAACACTTTTTTTATTATACCCGTGTTAACCCTTAAAATTTTTTTGGGGTTCATTTTTTTTTTTTTTTTTGTTGCAAAAATGTTTAAATTTATTTATAAAAGCCTACATCTTTTTTTGTAAAATTTTTTTTTTCCTTTATTATTTTTTTAATTGAAAAAAAATTTTGCGTATTTGGTTATTTGACCAAAAATTTTTTGTTTCATTTTTTCTCTATTAATAAAACGGGGTTTTTTATTTTTTAACCCTTATTTATGCTGGAAAAAAAGGATTGCATTAATAAAAAAAATTTTAAAAGGGTGAAAAAGTGCTCGGTAAAATCGTTTTTTTTAAAATTTTAAATTTAAAACCCCACGGGTGCCAAAAACCCAAAATTTGTAGGTTTTTTTTTTTTCCCCATTTTCCACTTAAAATGAGTTTTTTAAATTTTAAAACCTTAAATTTTTTTTTTTCAAACCAATTTTACTTTCATAATTTCAATTTGATTGAAATATTATTTAAAATAGCCCTTCTTTTTACCATATTTATTTAACAATAACCCTTTAAAAATTCAAAAAAATTTTCATAGGATTTTGACAAAATTTCCATGTAAACATATAAAAGGGAATTAATGAAATAAGGGAAAACATCATTTCCCTTATTTTAAAAAAGTTTTTAATTTTTTTGCTTTAATTTCTTTTTTATTAAAAATTTTAAAGAATTTAATTTTTAAAATTTGGGCTTTGGTTTTAAAAATTACTGACTTTTTAAACCCATTTTTTTTGCCGTCATTTTCCCGCCCAAAAATTTTGATAGGGAAATTTATTTTTTTCCCCCCGATTTTTTTTTTTACTTTTTTTTTGGTTTTCCTTATTTTCCAAAAAATTTTTAAAGGTTTTAATAAACAACTTAGCATTTCGTGTTATTTAAATACCCCTTGATCTATCTTTTTAAATTCTGAGTTTTTTTTTTTTTTTTTAAAATTAATTTTATCTCTTTCCCCCTGGGAAATTTAAATTAATCGGACAATTTTCTCAAAAATTTCCTTTATTTCATATCAAAAAAAGCTTTGTTTTAAAATTTTAAATTTTATTACAAAACATTTTAAAATGTTTTAATTTGGAATAAAAAATTTTATTAATATTTTAAAAAACAAAAAAATCAAAATTTTTTTTTTAATGTTAACAGTGTTTTCTTTTTAGACCAAAAATGTCCCAAAAAAAATTAAAACCCCCTTTAAAAAAAAAAAACCCCCCCCTTTTTTTTTAAAAAAAATTTTTTAATGACCTAAGTGTCAATTTTTTTTTTAAAAAGTAAATTTTTTCAAAAATTAACAAAATTTTTTCGAAAAAAATTTAAAATTAAAATTGAAAAAAAGTTTTTATGCTTTTTTACAATAACTTTTTATGTAAAAAATTTTATTAAATTTTTTTTTAAAAGGGGGCTTGCCCTAATTTTAATCATAAATTTTTTTAATTGTGTTAAAAATTTTTTTTATTTTTTTTTTAATGTTTGGGTAAATTTTTTTATTTTGGGGCCCCAAATTTAACCCTTTTTTAAAAATTCTGTTTAGTTTTTATTTTTTTAGCAAAACGATGGTGGGGCCCTCTTTAAAAGCCTGGGTTTTTTTTTATTTTAAAAAACGAAGATAAAAGAAAAACCTAAAAATTCTTTAAAGAGAACCCCTTTTGAAAAACCCTTTAAAAGAAAAAAAAGAATGTCCCAAAAAGTTTTTCCCAATCCCTCCACACAAACCCCCTGGGGCCCCCGGGGTTCCCAAGCCTTGAAACGGGCCAAACGTTTAAAACGGAAAAAAAGCTGTGACCCCGGCAAAATTATCCCCCCACCCGGGGAAACCATGGAACCCCATTACTCCAACTGGTTTGGATCTTTTCCTCCCCGAAATTTTTTAAAATTAGTTTTTCTTTTTCTCAAAAAACCCCTCCCTCATTTTGGTTTTCCAAAATCCCCCAATGGGCCTGGACAAATGGGGGAGTTTTGGCTTTAAGTTGTGGAGTTGGAATGAACAAACATTTTGAATTTTTTTAATTTTACAAAACATTTTGGGGGAAATTTTAAATTATGTGACGGGGTGAAGGGATTAAGAAATTGGCCCGCTTTTTTTGGGAACCCCTTTCTGTTAAAAAAAACCCCGGGGATTCGTATAAAGGGGGGAGATGGGGCGCCTATTTTTTTGTTGGGTAGCCCCCCAATTTTCTTTAAACCAATTTTGTATTAAATACGGGTTTTTCGGGGGGGAACCAATCCAAATTTTTTCTTTAAAATTTTGGGGCACGTTTTCAGGGCATTTTTTTCCCCTGGGGTAGGGATGATGTTTTAAAAAATAAGTAGAATTTGATAGTGACCGGGGGGAAAAAAAACCCCGGGTTTTACCCCCTTTAAAAACATTTTTCAAATTTCCCCGGGAAGACATTTTAGGTGGTGTGAAAACCAAAATTTTGGGAAAAAAGGCCAAACTGAAAAGCCATTTTTAAGTGTAGAAATCAGGCCTCCCTAAAAAAAAATTTTTGGGCTTTTTGGGCTAGCGTTGCCCTTTTTTACCTTTTGGCCCCGGCACTAACCCGATTTGGGGTTTAAACCCAAGGGGTTTTTCCCCAGGGGAAAAGTTTTCCCCTATAAAACCGGTTGTCCCCCAAGGAAAAAAAACGGGGTTTTTTAAACGCAAAGGTTGCAACTCCTCAGGAAAAGTTTCCCCGCAAGAATTTAGAGACATCCGCAGGGAGGAAATAGGCCCGGGGAATGGAGTTTTTTGAAATATTGGCCCCGCCTTGAACCCCCCGGTTTGGCCCGAAAAAAATTTTTTGGTAAAAACCAAAAAAATCAAGGGAAAAAAGCAAAAAAGGGGAGGGTTTTTTTCTTTGGATTTTTTAAAGTTTTTTTTCAAACCAAATTTTTTTAAATTTTCTAAAAAAATGTTTTTTACCAAAAGTTTTTTGCAAAAAAAAAAAAACGGACTGGCCCCGGGGCTTAAAACAAATTTTAAACCCCCCTTTTTTTTCCGGCAACAACATTTGGGAACTTAGTTCAAAACTTTTTTTCATTTCCATGGGTTTTGTTAAAAAATTTATTTCCCAATTTGACACCATTTCAACACAATGAAAAAAAAAATAATGCGACTTCAGCCGGGATCAGATGTCTGAGGAGATTTTTCGTGTCATCGCCAAACATTAACTTAAGAACAGCTTATGTGTGTTGTAGCTCATTATTCTGCCAATAATATTAATTTTATTTGTGTCATTTAAGTGTCAATAATATAACTCGTTTGTTGGAGTAACTGTTAACTGCGTCGTTTTGACATCTGATATGGCAGCACCGAAGCATTACCGAAGCATGAGCAGGAACGTAAAATAGCTGATTGCTTAAACAGCTTGTTGGATATTAATCTCAGTGAAATTGCCCAAATTATGATTTAAGCGTTTTTATAGCGGATTAACGTTATTTTCTGGAGGATATGGTGATGATGAACAGGACACATTCTTTGACTAAACTGACGAGGAATTTGACGGTAAGTTTTTGTCATTATAATTTTTTAATGCTATGTAATATACTCAGTGTTCAGCCAATGTGATGCTAACACAGAATTCATCCTGTGATGCAAACATATAGTGGATTTAAATGTTTATTACATTTGTTCGTTGAAATTGAGTCAGTTTTTGAAATTAATTACGTTTATTATGTTTATTTGTTTGATTACACTCTGAAGCCATGACCACATAGCCATACCTGTTTCTTGTCCCTATGCCCTCCCCTTAATTAATCCAATCCAGTCTGATATTTTCATATAAAATGCTTCATTATCCATTTTAAATGTGGATTTAAAATGGATAAATCCCCCCACCCCCCATGTTTAGTTCTCCATTTAGGTCTCTTGCTTTGAATTGAAAAGATTCTCCTTGTTTTTTCAGGCAGTGACCAACATGATGAGGCGGATCAAGATCAACGTGATCAAGATGGCGCCGCGGATGGCTGCCTCGGTGCGGAGCTCTCCAGTTATTGTGTTGTTTTTGTTTGTTTGTCCTGTGTTTAGTCATTATTTTCCTATCAGCTTCACCAAAGACGAACTACTGGACATTAGGAAACACACACCAGATAACTTTTCTACAGTTTTTGATAATTCAGACGTTTTGCTGGACATTCTCGTCGGAGGGG